>JANRMT010027041.1:28130747-28177073 GCA_026402145.1 Polypterus bichir lapradei
GGGCAATTACTTTTTCACACAGGGCCATGTAGGTTTGGATTTTTTTTCTCCCTAAATAATAAAAACCATCATTTAAAAACTGCATTTTGTGTTTACTTGTGTTATATTTGACTAATGGTTAAATGTGTTTGATGATCAGAAACATTTTGTGTGACAAACATGCAAAAGAATAAGAAATCAGGAAGGGGGCAAATAGTTTTTCACACCACCCACTGTAACTTAGGCCTAAGACTGACAGACCTTGATTCCCAAGAATAACCTGGCCAGGTCAGGTCAGGTCGGGGAGCATGGACTGCTACAGCTTGCTGCCTCACCCACCACATGGCGAGACAGCTCGGGAACCTGGTTGGCAATCCCCCAAGCAGACATATGGTCCAGTCCAACCTTCCAGAAATGACACTCTATCTGCTGCAGCCAGATGTTACATGGGTGTACCCTTAGCCTGATCCAGCCACTCAGGCCCTCAACAATGAGGATCCTACAAGTCAAAGCACCCTCGGGTAATTGCACCACATGGCCATAGTGCCGTAACTGACACTCCCTCACAATGCAGGTAATGAGCCTCATTTGGGACTCCATGAACAACCGCTCATTCAACATAAAGTCAAATCAATGGTACCCAAGGATTCTCTGAAGAGACACAATACTGAAGGAGTCCAATCTTCAGCTCAGGTCACTGTATAGTGTCCATGTCTCGCAACAATATAGTAAGACAGGAAGCACCAGGACTCTAAAGACTTGGACCTTTGTCCTTTTGCATAGATATCAGGAGCGCCACACACCCCTTTTCCAGTGATCTCATGACCACCACCCAAACCCCACCACGTTTCCCAATCTGTCTACTGACTTCATAGGAGAAGTCACCAGAGACGTGAATGTCACTGCCAAAGTAATAATAAGGTCAACATTCTCTCGGCTGATCTGCTGACGGCTGTGACCAGGAGGTCATTAAAGGCCTGAATCTCGGTTTTTATCCTGGACACTCATAAGCCCAGACACTCCGACTCCTCGCCCAGTCTCTCAAGAGCCCCAATCAGAGCTTCAATTGACTCTGTGAAGATCACAGCATCATCAGCCAAGTCAACAGCAGTGAATCTTTCTTCGCTAACAGATGCCCCACAGCCGCTGTAAATGTCATACACTCGATCTCCATGAATAACAGACACTCTACGTTAAAAGAATTTACCAACCAATTCTTGCAAGGTTCACTCTTCTTGAGGTGTCCCCCTTAGCCCTACCCTTAACCTGTGAGAAAGACAGTAGCAATCTTCTAACACTAGATGCCCAGTGTTTACTTTATTGCTTCAGTCACTCTAGATGTAAAGGCCAAGTATAGAAATTTAAAAGTAAAGTATTACTAATTAAAATAGAATAATAGCAGTAGAAGAAAATATAGTAAAATCTGGATATCTATAGCCTTAGATAGCTTACTGAAAATTAGCAGCAGTGTCAAAGGAGGATGTTGTTGTGGGTTGCTTTTGAAGAAGCAGCTGGGCTGATACAGGAGTTGCGTTCTTCGACTTGCAAATGAAACTGTATCTCAGTCTTCAACGTCGCTCCTATCTTAGTTCCTCACAGGGGCCGTTATTTATGTCAAAAATCCACATGGCACTCCGGACTTTTGTGACGCAGAAAGGATTGGTTAGCTACCCTGGTGATGGATGGCTCGGCCAAAAAGCTTTAATCCTAGCCATGCAATACCTTGCTGTCTCCATTTTTTCATTGTTGTTTGTTTGATTTGTAATTTTAAAGTGTGGAGCAGAGGAGTAAATAAAGGAAAAATGTGTTAATAAAATCTCTCTATTGTAATAAAAAAAATCCTGGGACAAGACAAGTCTCTTTAGCCTGGGATGAGACATGACTTTTTCAGAGAAATACTTTCACGTCCCGCGACATGAGAGTTTGTGCCAAGAGATTTAACCACATTCAGGGATGGAAATAAAAGACAGAGTAGATGACAAAGTAGAATGTCGCAAAGAATTCAAAGACATTGGTGTGATACGCATGCAGAGCAGGTTAGAGATAATGAAAGTACTAAAATTCGAAAGTCTCAAAAAAATTATAGTAAGGATCGCATTAGCACAAACAAATGGAAATTATTACTCGGTGAAATAACGGAACAGCAAAGAGATCGAATATATTGCTTGGATTTAAACTTTAAGTTAGAGACTTGTAGGTCATCTAATTCATGTTGCCATCAGGGAAAAGTAGTGTTTCTTCCCAATGAAGAGGCGTATCCATGAGATTTTAAAAAATTTGTTGTTTGGTGAAAGTGAAATCCACATACGCAAGCAGCAGAAACGTGAAATGGCTGGCGTGTAGCGCAGGCCAAGGGGTTGGCGAGCTAAGTCCCAGGGTAAATATTTATAATAGAGTCAGTCTGCAGTTTCAAAAAAGGTGATTTTATCCTTCAGGACCAAGCTCACTGAAGTCTGTCTATATCAGGCTCTAAGACAGCATACATAACAGTCATGTACGTGAGGCTGAGGCTCACACATGGCATTCAGAACTGGTGTTTGTGTTAACACCCTACCTAAAGGAAACATGCCAATGGAATCTGACAGTATCAGGCTCAAAATATAACATTCACAAGCAGCCCTCAAACTCTGTCAGCATCAGGACTTAAGGTAGCAGATGGGGCAGTCCGCTAAAATCTATTATCAGTCTAAGGTCTGGTAAACACTAACACCCATATATTTCTTTTGTTTGTTTTGGCCTTCCATCCAAATAGAAACTGCATTTTCCATAATTGAGAGTTTTGAAAACCCTCTCCAAAGTGTAAAAATTTCAAAACAGCAGGTCTCAAGAGGTGTTTTTTTTAATGGCAATGTATGATTGTCATGTGATTCAGGTACTGACTTCGGCCTTGTCCTGTGATTTGCATTTTTGATGGGTATAGTCTTTTGCTGTGGAACACTTGGATATCTCACTCTATTTACTTTGGCAAGACTCCCAAGTGTATATTTTCCAAGACTATGACAACCTTATACTCTTTTGTAATCTTTAAAGCAGATGTACTTCAGCCTCTGTTCACACAAAGAAGCCACTATTTTCTCTTCTTTGTTCAGCATTTCAATTTAGTTTGGGTTTGCTCTGCTGAGACGTGCATGCCCCATAAGAAACATTTTTGTTTATGTTTATGGATTTTTAAAAAAAAAAAAAAAAAAAAAACACACAATTTTATTTAACTTGACTCCTCTATCTGTTTTTTTGTCTGGGTCAAATCTTGCAACTGATTTTAAATCCACTTTTGCCAAAGGAGATTTCTTCAAATTTTGCATACATGTTCAGTATCGATGACAATACAATAATCTGTCAAAACCAATGCAATTATGTAACAAATTTCGCCATAATTAATGGTTATGCAATTCTAATTGACGCACAAACAACAATGACAGCGAGATAATCTAGTGCGATACAGGAGCATACAAGTGAGAGATGCGTCAGATTGCCCCCACTTGCCTCTTCCCGTGAGTGGAGTTGGTAAATACGTGTCCCGGACTTTACTTGTTTACTCTTGCGAAGGAGTAGCCTTGATGATCACGGTGATGAAGTATTGCCATAAGCTTGCTGTTCTGTTGTCGATTTTTTTTCCCCCACAGCAACTGAACACAAATTCCGTAAGGGCCTAAGCAGAAAAAAAAGACCAAAAAAAAAAATTACATACTGTATATATAATAGAAATTTTTAAAGTAAAACAATTTTATTTACTTGATTTAAAGGGAAACATTTTTTCTTTAACAATTTTCGTGGTTATATGTAACTAAATAAAATAGTGGGCTGCACATAAATTAATTGATTCAAACAATTATTGAACCTTGTTTAGTATGTTGGGGAATTACAGTGTTGATGTGTTTTTTTTTTTAATATTTTATGATGAAAGTAGCTATTTTATTAATTGATTGAATGGATTAATTTATGTGTGGCCCATGATTTTATTTAGTCACATATAACCACGAGAATTGTGATTAAAGAAAAATGTATTTTTTTCCTTTCTAGTGCATTTATAAGTAAATAAAATAAAATAGTTTTAAAATTATATATATATATTTTTTTTAAAACCTGATCTTAAAATAAAAACAGAGCACTACAAAAACAATGGGCCTTGGAGCTACGTATATGAAAATCAGCCCCGGTCTTTTTTAATAATACTTAGTCACAATACATATAGTGCCCTCCATAATATTTGGAACAAAGACACATTTCTCCTTTATTTACTCCTCTCCTCCACAGTTTATAATTACAAATCAAACAATTCAGACATGATTAAAGTACAAATTGCAGACTTTGCAAACATTTCAGTTATAGCATGTAGAAACATCAAAACATTTTCTACTTGGTCCCCCAGTCCCCCCAACCCCAATTTTTCAAGGCACCATAATGTTTAAGACAATTAGCACCATTGGTGTTTGTGATTCCTCAGATGTATTTCATTGTTTCATAAAATACCTCGGCCTGCTTCTACCCTTTGGAGTCTGTAGTTGCCATTGTTCAACATCAAGAGAAGAGCGGTGCCAATGACGAGTCAAAGAAGCCATTAAGCGGATGAAAAACAAGAATTAAACTATTCGACACATCGGTAAAACCTTGGGATTACTTACCTGTATATGAGCAATTTGGAATATCATTAAAAAGAAAGAACACACTGGTGAGCTCAGTAATCACAAAGGGACAGGTAGGCCAAGAAAGACCTCCACTGATGATGACAGAAGAATCCTTATTTATGAAAAATTAAAAAGCCCCAAAGGATTGTCTGGCAGATCAGAAACACTCTTCAGGAGGCAGATGTGGACGTGTCAGAGACGACTATCCGCAAAAAACTTCATAAACAGAAATAGAGACCATACTGCAAGAATCAGACCACTACTTATCCACAAAAACAGGATGGCCAGATTACAGTTTGGGAAACAAGGATTTGAAAGAGCCTGCAGAATTCTGGAAGAAGGTCTTGTGGACAGACGAGACAAAGATGAACTTGTATCAGATTAATGGCAAGAGCAAAGTGTGGAGACAAAAACAAACTGCCCGAGATCCAAAGTGGACCACCTCATCTGTTAAACGTGGTGGTGGGGGTGTTATGGCTTGGGCATGTATGGCTGCCACAGGTCCTGGTACACTTCTCTTCATTGATGATGGAACTGCTGACAGAGGTAAACAGAAACATATGATCTGCTCAAGTTCAGTAAATGCTTCCAAACATAGTGGACGGCGTCCTAAAACAAAGTAATTACATAAACATACAGGTGAGGCAGCACAGGAGTTTTTCAAAACTAAAAAATGGAAAATTCTTGAATGGCCATGCCAGTTGCTCGACTTAAACCAAATTGAGCAGGCCTTCCATAAAATTCTGGAGAAGAGAGATAAATCAAAGAAAAATATGTCTTTGTCCCACACATTATGGAAGGTAATGTACAACAGGTTTTTGCTATTTGACAACTTTAAACTCATAATGCAAAAGAGACATAGTACCTTGAAAAGATGTGAATACTGGATCAGAGACAAAACAGGATTTTAAAATTTGACAGTATCAAGCTCTAAGGTGTCATTCCCAATTGTCCTCAATCCTCTACAGCAACATCAAGCCCAAATACAGAAGACAAAACAGGCTTCTGAAATCAACCAGTATTGGGAACAGTGACAAATATTTGTCAAAATGAAGATTAAAAACTGCAGCACCACAGGTAGCACAAATATAAAATACCTTTATAGGTTGTATAATTTTTGTAAGTCTCCTTTAAAAGTGATTACTGTCATAAGTTGCTTTAAACACTCACAATGAATGCTATATCTAAACAGACTTTACAGGCATCATAAATCTGCTTATACACAATATGTTTATAATTAATGCATAGGCACATCGGGGGCTTAATTGTGACACACATCAGCTTTAGAAAGTAATGAACATGTGATGATTTCCATTAGAGTTAGAGTTAAAGGCCAAAACAACTTTATAGCATACTAACAGCATCAACTTCAACATAACAATGGCATAACCTCTGTTTGAAGACAGTGGCTGAGCTCTTGACAGGAGCCCACTTAATGAAGCCCAAAGTTGACACATTTTTTATTGTGAACCAGAACACGTTAATGGATGGTTTGAAGGTAGTAACACATTTAACATGGAACAAAAACCAAATTCAGATACCACCACTGTCTTCAGGGTTACGATACAACTGAAAAGTAGAAGCACCAGACACCTAAGAGCTTCAAGCAGTGGGCATGATCAGTCAGAGCATAATCTGAGGAAATAAACAATCTCCATAGCTGGTAGTTTGAGTTAGCAGTATTATGTTTGTTGGACACTAAGTCTTGACAGCAGTCCATATGCACAAATTGATGGCACAGTTTTCTCCTTTATCCCTCTGCTGTATTAAATTCCCAGCATATCTAACAGAACAATGGACAAACAAAATGAAAAATAATTGGCTTTATTTTTTTTTTCTTGTAAGCAGTTGGACAATGGTGCCACTATACATTGCATTAACAGAGTGCAAGGGGCAAAATTCAATGAGTACAGAAAATAATGACATTTCTGGGTATATAGAAATGTATTTAAAAATCTACATTTAATTCTACAGTGTTGATGCACCCGTCTATAAATAGATTTTGCTAAAGTAAGCTTTTCTTTATATCTTCCATTTGTGCTATAGCAACATTCCTGTTCCAGTCCCCTTATCTGCAGACATTCAAGCTTGTTAGAGATATTGCTTTATGGAATCAAGTATTAAACTTATTCTAAAGAAAATAATAAAAGATATCACCCTAACAGTGTATATATTTATGTACATCTTGGAAATATATAAAGCAAAATGATTCTTAAAGGATTTTTGCACAATTTGGCTGCAGTGTATCACATAAAATTAGCCAGACACATTGCCCAACATTCCCTGGGTAGGGCCACAAAGAGGAAGAAAGCTTAGAGATCTTAAAATCAAAAACAAACGGCAATGACAGTGTTACAGATTCTGAAACAATGCATTCACAGGAGACACACAAACTGGTATTAAATCACTAAAACACTAAGACACACCCTTAAGTTAGTTTAAACTCACACAGTTTTAAAAATTAAACAGATATTTTTGAGTTTCAGGAATTAACTGTGTCAAACATAACATTACTATCACTATGCTCCATGCTGAGGTGACATTCTACCTAACATACAGGATCCTGTACAACTATTTGCAGCTTGGCTCTTTAGTCCCCGAAGTGAGTGAATCTTATGTCCTGCACACATTACCTGGCCATTAATCTCCAAAGGATGGTCCTCAAACTGTGTGTGTGATGTTCAGCATGCAATACATAATGATAAGGCAAAATGTTAAAACATTAACTGACAAGTGCTTACACAACTTTGAGAAAGAAAATACTGGAAATCACAGTGAAGAGGAATTAATAAAAAAACAAACTTGAAACACTGGCAGGCAAGCCACAGGAATGCCCATCAGCTTAAAGCCTGAATACTGTAAAAAGGAAAATAGGCCAATCTTGATTAATTTGCAGCTTTTTAGTGCAAGGCAAATCTGGTGGTAGAAGAAGCAGACACATTTCAAACACTCCAGACCTCAACAGTTAAATTCTCATTAGATGGAGGGCTATGTCTACACTGACCATTTTTCAAAATCTCACACCACTGTTCGTTACGACATCCATTCATAAAACAGTAGATCTGATCAGTCCACAGAGGAGAAGGTTTACTGAACTTTTTCTTGGAAAAACTAAATGAAATATATAAATATGACTGACACACCAATCCTTAGTTAAGGTGCACCTTGGCATTCCAGTGTCAATATCCAGGAGATAGCACAGGCTGCAAAAGCTGAAGTAAATGCTGATAGGAAAGATTACTGCCGACTTAGCCACATGCAACACTGGCAGATTTATTAATATGGCTGAATCGGTCCCTGTCCCAAGTTTTATCCAAATCCAACCCCACCATATCACGCAATGTTGTACAAAAGGTCTGAAAGTCCATCTGTATTCATCCTCCAGGTAACCTCCTTCTTTGAGACATAACAGGCACTTGAATAACTTTGAAAAAAGAGGGCCACTGATGATGCAATTCCTAACAATTTTGAAAGAAATCACAACAAGAAGTATGGTCCTCAAGATTCCATTTCATCTGGATCAGAATGTGGTGGCACAAAACTAAGCACTTCTTCATAAGTTAACCCTGAGAGAATAAAAAAAGGTGATAAGCATAAGCAACACTATCAGAATTTGACTGAAAAATATTAAAACAATCACATTTACAGTACAATGCAACATGTTGCTACAAGCATATGACAGCTCATAACTCTGTATGAAAACACTCACTCTTCCATTCATCAATATCCAAATCCCTGCTTTCAAACGATTGGTCATAGGGTTCTGCCTCTGGCTCATCTTCTGGATCATGGTACTGCGCAAAGTATGAATGTGCAAGAGCTTCAGCTGCGGTAATCCTTTTATCCGTGTCCAGGACCAACATCTTTTCCAAAAGGTCAACAGCTGTGTAATATAACCCATAGAATTACAATGCTCAGTTTTTATAAGATCCTATTAATATTTTTATACGGTTCCAAAAAAAAAAAAAAAAACCTATAATCATTGGAAAGCTTACAGTCTGGGTAAAGTATGAATGCTTGCAAATGCAAAAGGTCTTTCATAGAACTGCCAGACAAACCAAAAATGAAGCTTAAGAGAGCTCTACCTCTGCTTACCTAATGGATTAGCTCCAATAAACACATCTGCAAAGTTCCTCTTTTTCATAGTGGGAAGAGAATTAATGTAATTTCTAGCCTAAAAACAGGGAAAATTAAATTTAAAAATGAAAAACATTCAGAGAATTATGCCAGCTCAGTCTTTTCCAAACATTGTTCTTTGTGCTACATTCATATTGGTATAGGGTCTAATATTCTGTTATCTAGACAAGACATACAAAGAACCTCTCCTCGTTTTATTTGATACTAGGATAAAAAGTAATGACAATATTTTTTTTAAATGTTCCTCAATGGCAATGCAGCCTTCCAATGTCAAATTCAAGTTGTAGAAGACTTCTGTGTTTCCCAACCTCGGTCCTGGGCCCCCCTGTCGCTGCAGGTTTTTGTTCCAACCAGCTTCTGTTTTTAATTGGACTCCTGGGCTAATTAAGTGATGTGTTATTTCCCAAGTTCTGTGTTTGGGAACAATAAAGACATTAGAAAACTAAGTTTGGTAAAAAAAAAAATATATATACCAAGTAGTTATATGGGAATAATGTATTTTTTCGTTTTAACAATATTTCATTTTGATTTTCGTTCCACTTTTCTAGGTGTTCTAATTGTTTAATCCTTTATTTACTAATTAGTGAGTCTGATGCTAAAGTACTTGCAGCCTTTGATTATTCAGTGTTTGCCAGCGTGTCTGCTCTGCTCATTTTTAATTGTCGTTAATAAGATACAACAAAGGGGTAAAACTGCACAGAGAAAGGGCAAAATATAATGAAATCAGCAAAAGAGAGTTTAGCATTTAAATCTATAGCAAAAGCAGAAATATTTTTAAATGTCTTATAAAATGTAAAAATCATGCTGCTGTGCTTTTCTGAATGTAGAATGTAAGAAAAATAATACCAGCTAATTAAATGAGATCAGTGTTATCAGGTTTTGTCACTGATTTGGAATCTGGTTGGAACAAAAACCTGCAGCCACAGTGTGCCCCCAGGACCGAGGTTGGGAAACACTGAGTGACTGCATATCTGATAAGCAGCTTTAGAAGTAGCGGATAAAAAGCAAGAGAAAGGCACAAATAGGGGCAGAAACAGCATCTGTTAAAGCCACAATAGGTAGCAAAAAGCCTGGGCACTTTAAATTCAGAAGCTGACCACACCACAGAGGGGGGAAAAAAGAAAGCCAGGTTCACTATTGCACTTCTAAACACATCAATCAGCCCTCTTTAATAATAATTAATTCACGCATCAGCATTTCCAGGAATACAAATGAAGCATAGTTTTCTAATAATGCCTGTGCGCTAAAGGATTGTGGCACACAAACCTGAAAATCCTAAACATTTCTAAAATATGACTGACTGACCATGTCTATATGACAGTCAGACACAGGATAGCCTAGTGGCTGTGGAATTGTTTCTAGGAACAAGAATGTTGCCAGTTCAGTCCCTACCAAGACTGTTTGCTACTGAGCAAGTACTTTAGTCATCTTTGTAAAGACAAATGCAACTATAATACCTACAACATTTACAAGGTACTTTGGGTAAAAGCTTCACCTAAATAATTGCAATCTAGTAAGACTTTTAACCTTGCATTGCCAATGCCAATCCATCCGAACTTTTGAAGCTTGTCACTACCAAAGTCTATATTGTACAACAGCTTTTCAGGAAATATAATTAGGCAGTTTGTTCTAAAAACTTACTAAGAAATGCAGTAGTTTTCAGACAACTCAAATGTACAGCTAAGTGTGCTCAACAAATAGTGATCATAATGACACACAATAATCAAGGGACTGAGGCATACTCAAAAGCATTCCTCATGCATGCTGTTAGCTGTCAGTTCATATCACTGATTGTTCAACACGCTATCATTCAAAACTGAAGTGTTCCAAACTCTTTAGAAACCCATAACCCAACCTTATTGCTTTGCTGGGGACAAATCCAAAATGGTCTTGGACTGACTCAGATATACAATTTTGGGCTCTTTTTGTGTATACAACACTTGTCCCCAAGGATCAAACAATTCCTGTAAATAAAGGGGAAACACTGAAATAACCCTAACAAATTATTGGCCACTGTTCCTTTTAAACAAAGTTTACATAATCTGGCTCACCTCATGACTGGGCATCCTGCTAATTAGAGAGGCAGGGGGTGTTCCTGTCAGCCGCATAATCTGCTGAAGTTGGTTAATATCTTATTCACACCCGGTCAAGGGGATTGTAATTACACACAAAAAGCAGCTAAAACCATAACACATTGCTTTTAGTAATATTCTCTTTGCATTTTATATTTTTGGAAGAAAACACAACACCCAAACACTCTGTAGCTTTCAAAGAGAAAAATGTAGGAAGCATGCAAGGAGTAAATTTCCGTTAGTGAACAGATATATTGAGTGATTAATATTAGTCCCACCATGTATAGGCACAATACCTTCAAAAGAATTTTTAGACAGATGAGGGAGGCCTACATTCATAGACCCAGGTCTGCCATAGCAATGCAGCAATAAAATAGCAGGCACCTTTTAAAATACCAAACTAGTTCAAGTGAGCAGCATCAACACAGATGCACAGAAGCATAGTGACAAGTAGGTTTCATGCTGCACAAGCAAACAAACACAAGTATAGGAAAGCACCACCAGGCGGGCAATTTCAAATGCCACCAGAAAGACAGGCAGAACAGGGAACTCACAGAATCTGAAGATATTTTCAGCAACAACTCAGCATCTGGATTTCCGACGAGCATCAATATTAACTTCAACTGATCAATATCTAATTGAACAACATAAAGGAAAACGTTGTGGAGCCCTCAAAAAAATTAATAAATAAACACGCAGCTTGCAGCACTCTGAACTGCAATAAGGAAACAGACTACTATCATTTCTGGCCATAAATGGAATGTCAATCTGCTCCTGAGCAGGCTCACACTTTCAGCCTCCACAAGCTGGAAGATGTTTTTCTATAATAAACAAAAAATAATTAATTACAACAAAGGTCTGGCAGTTGACTTGTGTTCCCGAGTGATAATCCACAGCAAGGAACCATGGGCCACCACAGAGTACTGGTAAAGTGTGTTTTGTGAAACAAATGAAACAAAAAGTACACTCCCATTTGTAGGGTAACAGTAGTCACAAATAAACGATGCGTAAATCATCTAGTTTATACTAAGAAAAATTAACAGTAGCAATAGCTTTCTAATGCATATATGACTGGATTATCAATGGCTGTGCTGAGCTTTTAGCAACAGCTCTGCTGAATTCACACAATTGAGGGCAGTGACAATTCATTACAGAAAGCAGCAAGCATGCAAACATATACACAGAGCACAAACAATTATGGTTACAAAAAGACCAAATTGTGGTATAATGAGGAGACAGTAAGATGCCAGAAAAACGAACAAACCTAAGCAGAACAATAAGCAATAACTCAAAGAAAAAAGTCCAGCAAGATAAGGAAATGTGTGACATTTGGATTATTTGAGATCAGCTTTGCTATATAGCCAGGTTTCAAGCAAGAGCTCATGCAAGTTACTTGTCTTTATTGAGAAGGCACATGCAAAGCAGTCCGAGCTCAGCCCGATCAGAGCAAGGCAAACTCCACATATAAGGTGCATGTCTTACTTCTCGCTTGCTCCTTTTAGAAAGTTATGCAGTAGGCGGTGTATCTGCAATTTACTAAAGATGCTTTGTAATCTCCAAATTTGCAAATGAAAATTATCTGCGATTTATGCTGAAAGCTTTCCTTTTGAGGCAAGTACCACAATCAACTTGAGACAGAGGTTAATTTAGAAAATACTCACCTGAAGAATTTGTTGGACTGGTACCAGGCAGCTTAACAGACATCCATATAAGCACAATCATTTTATACTAAATGATCTGTCATCTGGCATTTACCATCAGTTGATTGAATGTTTTGTTTGCATCACACCAACTAATAGCTGCAGGCAAGTTCCACCATGTTGTAAAAACCTGTCCTGATCCACTATAAGATAATTCACCCCGCAGCATAACAAGTTAGATGTCATTCATCTAGTTTTACTTGCCATAGTGCTCTATAAACTTATTCATGTATCAATAGTGTTTGTTTTCATTTCAATTTCCTCCCACTTGCCCTATACAGTGTTGTGAAAACATATTTGCTCCCTTCCTGATTTTCACTGTTTTAGCTTATTCATAACACTTAATTGTTTCTGATCTCCAAATAAATTTATTATAATACAAAAGAAAACCTGAGTAAACACAATACAGTTTTTATATAAGTACTGTATTTGATTTACTGAAGGATAAAATTTCACCAACATCTATATCACCCATGTGAAAAAGTAATTCCTCCCTTAGTAAATCAAAAAACCAATACACCATAATTAACTAATGACTTAAGAAAAACTAGACACCCCAAGCTTGATTGCTACTAGTACTATTGACTCTAAACATCACTTAAGTAGAACCTTTCCAACAAAGTGAAGTTGGCTAAAAGGTCTCAATAACCAGCACACCATGCATCAAAGAAAAGAAATTCCAGAAGACCTAAGAAAGAAAGTTACTGAAGGGTTACAAAGCAATCTCTAAAACCATGGGACTCTATTGAACAACACTGAGAGCAATCATCTTCAAACAGAAAAAATTTGGATCAGTGGTAAATCTGCCCAGATGTGGCAGGCACAGGTAAATTAATTATTCTGAAGAGCGCATGATAGAAAATTTCATCTAGAAAGTCATAGAAAATTCATCCAGGCAGTCAAAGTAGTACCCAGACAAACATTTAAGGAACTGCAGGCCTCTCTCAACTCAACTTAATGTCAGCATTCCCAGATCCACCACTGGGCCTAAATAGTATTAGTATTCATGAGAGAGTTGCATGGTGAAAACTACTGCTAAACAAAAGAAACAAACTTTGTCAAATGTTAGAAAACAAATTTCTAACATTTGTCAAAAAACATTTTGATTACATTTGCGATAATGTTCTGTACACTGATGAATCAAAAGTTGAACTTTTTGAAAGTACCTTTACATCTGGCATAAAGCTAACACAGCTTTCCACAATAACAGCATTGTGGTAATAGTGTAAAGGTGTGGGGTTGCTTTGCTGCTTCAAAGCCTGGGCGTCTTGCCATAATTGAGGTAAGCATGAATTCAGCCCTATGCCAGAAAGTACTGAAGAAAAAGGTCCAATCTTCAGTCCATGATGTAAAGCTCAAATGCATTTAGGTTATGCAGCAAGACGATCAGAAGCACAAGATCAAGTGCATCTCTGAAAGGGCAAAAAAAAAAAAAAAAAAAAATTAAGGTTTTGGAATGGACGAGTCAAAGTCCTGACTTGTACCCGACTGAGATGTTGTGGCAGGACCTTAAATGGACAGTGCATACCTTCCAATGTGGCAGAATTAAAACAATTTTGAAGAAAGGAGTTGGCCACTATTTCTCCACAGTGATGCCAAAGACTGGTGTCCAGATACTGGGAGTGTTTCATTGCAATTGTTGCTGATAAAGGTGACAATTACTTTATTAGATGAATGATACAGGCGTTGAACTTTTTCCCTTTAATAAATCAAATGATCATTTAAAAGCTGCACATTGTGTTTACTCAGGCAATCTTCAGTATTGTAACAAATATGTTTGGAGATCTGAAATAATTTTTATGACTTGGCAAAAAAAAAAAAAAAACCCACATTTTTAAAAAATGTTGAAATCAGGAAGGGTGCAAGGGCATAGTATGTACCCAAATAATATGGCCCAAGCTTTTGATTCTCTTATTGCAGTCCCATGTTTTTTTCCTTAGAATAAAATTACAAAATCAGAAGAAAAACTGGACTGAAAATTTCCTTTAAATTACGTAATATTGTTAACTAGCATCCTATCACAAAAGTTCTATACACCTGGATTTCTGTACCTTGCTTTTCAGAGGCTTATATTCAACAAGGGGAGCTCTAGAGTTTCTTCACAGTCCAAAATGTCTCCCTCGCATGTGAAGGTACCAGACAACATTACGCTCTTACAAGATTTGTTCTTTATAAGACTTGGACATACATAAATTAATATATGTCCAAAATAGGAGCCTACAATAGACATGTACTGCACTCATTTAATGGAGAAACCATAAAGATGTGTAATATAAATATTCAGGGAAAGGATACGATCCGTTCCAGGAAACAGTGTTCTCCCAGTGAGTAGTTCAGCCATGATGCATCCAACTGACCAAATGTCCACTGTAAAACAAATCAGAAAAGAAAGTGGTCAGTCTATGTTATGTGAAGAAAGGCACTAAAACGGCTGTTAATGGATGCAGTCGTTTATACTGAAAGACAGAGATCCTATGATAGGTTGTGATCAGAGCAAGCACGCAGAATAGGTATAGGTATAGTCTTAACTGGTTAAAACTGGCCTAATCAGAATTCAACAAATAAACTTTCTGAAATTATTATGGTGCTCTATATGGAATGGAGAATTGGAAGGAATGTATTTTCTACATGATCACCTGCTCTCATTGGGGGTTTAATAAGGTTCAAGTTCAAAATTAGAGTCCAGTAAAAATGTACAATGAAATTCTTACTCCCACTGATTAGTGATATAACAATACCAACAACAGTCAAGGAGAAAAAAAAAACCCTATATTAAATGCAACATCAGGTGATAGATACGAGAAACTCTCATGTAGATTTCAGTATGTGCATCTGCTGAGTAGCCTAATAACACATGGGTCAATATTTATATAATCAGTTATTTTGTGTTTTATATTTGTAATGAATTTAAACCACTTTGCAGATATTTGTTTGCACTTTAGTCACCAAGGAGTCCTTTGCTGTTGATCAATACCAAAAAAGTCAAATTAAACCCACTGTGATTCTATGTTCTATTCGAATAAAACGTGAAAATATTTTTATAGGCACAGTAGAGAGGATCAAACGGTTTTATTGTTAAGAAAGCATACTTTTCCTACTTCAGATGTTCAAGAAAAGCCTGTCTTCATTTATGCTCACCAGCCATTATGTGGATCACTCAGGACAGCCAGGTAACCAACATACTAGTTTCTACTTTCTGAAGTCTTGGGCTTCTTTAATGAAATGACTGACTGTTTAGATGTCTTATACTGCAAACACCTCCATTAGCATCTTTCCTGTTTAGTCTCTGACCTCACATCCACTATCTCTATCATAGCAAACTTCTTCATTCAACCTTTCACCATCTTTCATTATATGCTTAATCAATGTAAAACATTTATCTTCATCACTTAATTTTTTGTCTCCACACTAATGTTGGATTGGTACTAAAATGTGGTGGGAGACTCCAATGCATTTATATAAATAAAAATGTTTGAAAAATTCTTCCCCCTTGTTTAATTGAGCTTGATGTATTTAAATGCAAGAATCTATTGGTGGGGGAACACCCCTTGGAGTTCCGAACCTGCTAATAAATGACTAAGCATGGAGAGTGCTTGGAAACTATTATTTATTCCTGGTATTGAAATTAATGAAATGCTGGTACAATACATTTTTAAAAGTTGAGTTTACCACACAACCTTACTCCACACTAGTCCTATTGTGTCTTTTGAATTTTTTCCAAGGATTAAAATGTGCTCAGTTATGTTTTGGCAAGCACTCCAACTAAAAAAATGCTTTCCAGCACTTAATTTCTATTAAATTCCACCCCAATTCCATGCAGAAGAGGACTGCTCTATCTACAAGAGAAACATCAAAAGGGATCATACTATACTATCTTTCACCTTTTTCAGACATCTATGCCAGATGCCCATTACATTTAGGCATGACAGTAATGTCAAATATTTTCACTGAACTCATAAATGTTATCTATTAAAATGGTTTTAGGAATACTAATTCAAATGAACCTTTGTAGAGAGCAACTTCATTAAAAGTATGGGTGAATTTCCATGGGTTTACATTAGTGACCAGACAGAGGCCTCTAGAAAACAGAAAATAAAAATTCTGTACTACTGAAAATAGTCTAATTTTTTTAATGGATTTTGCTGGAAAATGTGGACAATTGCTGATAATAATTTAACTGTTGTACATTTATAATGTAAAAAGGACACAAACAACAAATTGATAATGAATAGACATGTTTAATGTCATGTATGTCTCACGAGCTATCCACAGACAACCTTAACTAAAGCCATTCATTTGTAAAGGCAACAGTAAGGATACTGAAATGTGTACTAGGCTTAAGCACAGATGACTAATTTTCAGTATTGACATGAAAAATTACATTTGTTCACAATTATATATATGTCTAATATGCTTATTTGTTGTATAAACAAAAGACCTGTGTGTGTGTGTGTGTGGGGGGGGGGGGGGGGAGCAGTCCACTCTGCTCACGCTCAACCACAGCCACTAGATGGCACATGTATGCACTTTCACATTTTTTCGGCAGTTACATGCACCTCATTATGAAAGATGTGTGCAGCAAATGTGGCCATGCAACAACAACATTGTGCTAATGACGCAGATGAATACACACAACTTTAAAATGAAGCAAAGGCTGCAGCTCAACAACGTGCAAGTGAAACTACTCAGCAATGGAGGGAAAGGCTTGAAGTTTTTACTAAAAGCCTTGTCGATCTGGAGGTATTTTCTCAAGACCAAATTTAATAGGACTCGTATGCCAGTGATACAGCTACGATATGGCATTGCCTGTGTCTTCTTACAAAGGTCAGTGGGGCAGCAAGCACAGCTGGGTCCATGTCCTCTGTCCTGGGTAATTCTTAAGAGTTAGCCGATGCCTCCCCAAGTTCATGAATATAGTAAAGCTTCTAGGGAGTCTTCAGGTTGTTTTTTGTCCCTGAAGACCACATACAGCTAGTATCGAACATAATCCACATCTTTGCTATGGATTATATTAGACTCAAATTTTACTTTGTTACAGACAAAGGCACTTTCTTGAATGTAATAATGCAACATGATCAGTGTACAGCTCTGATCTATCTCATGTCACTCAACAAGCATCATGGGTGGGTATTATAACACTACAGCTGCTTCTCCCTTCTCCTATGGCTGATTTAACAACAGATCACTTGCATGCAAACAAACATTTAGAGGAAAAAGGGGGAAGTGTCATGAGTAAGCGCAATTAGCAAAGGCAATGTAATATCCTGAATATAGGACTACTTTTTGTGATGATTGTTTTTGTTTCTACAATTGTATTAAAACTATATTTAAATCACATAAACAGAGGAACAAATTACTGAGGAGCATAGCAAAGATTAAAAGATAAAGTAGTCACATTAAGGGGATGAACATAATTACAGGGAATAACTTTCCAGTCATAAATGAAAATTAACTAATTTCTTGCCAAGTACTGCTTTTTCTTCTTGCCTGCACTTTTGCACATCTCACTTGAAACATATTTCTTTTAGGGTAAGAATAAAAGATATTACTTTAATACATTACTTTAGAAGATATTTTATTAGTGTATGCTACACAACTGCTAAGAGATTTCTGCAGAATGTGATGTATTATTTACCTGAAAAACACTTAACATGATTTACTTTATGATGTTTCCTTTTTAATTATTTTCCAAATATATCACAACTACACTTAAAGGATGATCGAGAAATACATTATCTGAACACACACATTACTAAAAGAGGTATCCAAGCAGGAGAAAGAATGTGTGCGTTCTATACCCTGAAATAAACAGGCACATTTAATCTAGTATTGGACTTTGCTTTGCATCTGTTACTGTCCCTTTCAGATGAATTTCCAGTTTTCCATGACTTGGTGCAGAAAAAAGCGAGTTCAGAAAATAGTGTTTGAATCTTTAAAAATAGACAATAAAAAGAAGCAACAGAAATACACTCCAAATGGGTTAGCAGCAGCCTCTCTCTTACTGGATTCATAATTTGTTAAAACGGAACACACAGGGAAAGAAACACTTTCTGCATCTACTGGAGATCCTCAATAGAACAAATACCACTGCCAGCACTCCATCAGAAGAATTTCAACATTCCACAAAAGGCTTTTTATAAGGCAATACATGAGCAACTTTCACATACAGTAAAATAATTCAAAAATGTATATCCCTAAAATACAAACACAGAAGAGAACTTCAACATGCAGCTTCTCCAGTATTTGGCAGGTCTCAGATACTGGAACATTAAATCAAGCAATATGATGAAATATACAGGAACATGATGAGAATGGACAGGAAAAATAACGGTGAACAGAAAGTCAGCACCCATTCACAAAACATTATTGCCTGCCACAATCTACTGTGAAATCTTTATGTTAAAGCCACAAATGGAGAAATGTTTTCTAGGAGATTAGAGTTGACAGGACAGTAAAGATGCAGACATGGCCAATAGTTGATTTACAGAAAGATACAAAAGTATAATCAGGCTAGTATTAAAGCTTACCTGTCATGTTGTAGTGCATCCAGTTAAGCATTATTTCAGGTGCTCTGTACCATCGTGTGGCTACATAACCAGTCATCTCCTCATCAGTGAGCCGTGCCAGGCCAAAGTCAAGGATCTATTAGCAAGACATTGTGTGAATGTGTGTAACTTAACCGTACCAAACGGAGAGATCTTTTACAGTAAATACACCTTAGAGGACATCATCTTCATTTTATTTTAAACTATTTCTTAACCAAGGGCAAAAATTCAATTATCCAAAACTTTACAAGACTTACATGAACAGTTTTACTATCTGTCACTTTATATTAGGGTGGAAACTGCTTTTACATTAAATTCTATATACAGTATCTATCTCTGAAATAATTATTATGAAGTGCAAAAACAGCTCACCTTTAATTCACAATCTTCATTTACTGCCAAGTTACTTGGCTTGAGGTCCTGAAACAAGGGGAAAGCTTTGAATATTCCAGGAAAGCAGATATTTTTTCTTTTGTTCAAAGTTTACAGCATAAAACAGAAGGCTGGAGAGCAGGTAAGTGTTTAATGATCAGTTTAACATGTTATTTTAATTATTTACACAAGCAAGACAAAGAGAGAAGCACATTGCTTTTCCAGTTCTAACCAGATAAAGAAGCAACAAGATCACTTAAAGCCCTGCAAGTATAAACACATTAGCAAATAACCCTAAGAGCACAATTAAAGCTGCATGGAAAGTAGCTTTAATGTGGCAGAGAAACTCTATATTGACCATTCCATTTGATGTGACCAGATTTGTGTTGCTTCATTTGAAGAGCAGAACATTCAATTTTAACAGAGAAAATAAACATACCATGATTCAATCACATACTTACTCGATGAATAATGTCAGCTGAATGAATATACTACCAAAAAAAAACAAAAAAAAAAAAAAAAAACAAAGTACAATGATGAAAAGTAATAAAGCATAATAAACAGAATAAAGAAACAACAAATAGAGAAAATATTCTAAGAATAGCTGTTTACCTTTAATCCACGGAGGATCTGATAGATTAAAAACTGTACATGGTCATCTGTGAGTTTTTGGCACTTGACAATGTTGTTCAGGTCTGCACCCATCAGGTGAGTAACTAAATATCTTTATATTGGAAACAAAAATGTGAAATTGAGGTTAATGTCTCATTACATTAGCTTTTTAACAGAAAATACTCAATCAAGAATTCTGGACGGATACTAATATTAAAGATTTTATTTTTTAGGAAAGCAAATAAGTTGCATCATAAGCACAAAGAGAATCTGGCTTTAAATAACATTTTTGCCTAAGATGAGCAACCTGCCCACAGTTCTCTAAATATAAAGTAAGAGAGGAAGTAAATCCTTTTGGTTAAATGCAGACTAACGTGTTTGATAAATATATCTTCTGGCATGGTGGCCAAATAACTCTATTGTTGCTTTGTCTGTCCAAAACCCATAGTTCCAAAAATCTTGGTATTTGCATAGGTGTTCGTGGGCAAATTTTAATCTTGTCCTCATGCTTTTTTTTGGACAACAAAGGTTTCCTACTGGCACACTTCCCATACAGATCTAATTTATGCAGCCTCTTTATAATGGTAGACTCATGCACTCTGACAATAACAGTGGGAAGAGTTACCTGAAGATTTCATGGTAACATTTTAGGGTTCTTGGAGACTTCTTTCAGCAACCTGCATTCTACTCTTGTCCCTGACCTGGACAAGCTGGCAGGTGTCTCAAATGTTCGCCATTTGTAAATGATCTTCCAGAGGGTGAATGGTTGATTTTTAATTGTTTGCAGTCCTTTATAAATCCCTTCCCAGTCTTACAGACATCTATAATATTCATTCTGAGGGCCTCAGAGAGTTCCTTCAGTCTCAACATAGTGATAGCACACATTTGATCAAAAAAAAAAAAAACTGGTAACACAAAACTAAACATCTTAAGTTTAAATAAGACAGGTTCCTCCAAAATCCTCTCTAATAATACGCTAAAAGTTTGCACCCAATTGCTTTTTATTTAAAATATGCAATGGACTACAAAATGTAAATGTGTTAAATTTGTTATATTGTATCACCTTTCTCTATAGATACTGTTTAAATGAAGATCAAATCTTTATAGGTTTTTAATAATTTAAAAACATTTCATATGGTGCACTCTTCGTTTGTTTATAACTAGAGCACTTAGTAACTTGGTTAGGGTTTAACTGCAGCCAAAAACAGAATAAGAACTTAAACTAAGCCCTTGCAAAAACTCTTTAAGTGGGAATTTAATGGGTCAGAACAGTGTGTTCTGCTTTTACCAGTAAACCCCCGATTCTCTAAAGAATCGCAAATCCAAGAATGGCAATCACTTTCTGTTTCCTCCGATCTTTGGAGGGATGAAAAATTATAGAGGGTGGAAGCATCCCAAGAAAGTTTTCATTTAATTAAATATATTTGTACTAAAATTAACCAATTTATTAAAACTAAAATTGAAATGTAATTGTCATATCATTTAAGTCCAAAATGTCTGAGTATCTGCACTTATAAGTAAAACAAATATCAGAGTGCAAAGGTTTCAATGAAGTAAATTGGAAACAAAAAATTCATAAAATGGTAAATTCAAAATAGCTAATCAAAAATTTCCTTATAAACAACATTTTTGGTAAAGATGGCTTCCTGTCCTTGAATTAGCATTCCCTGGTATGGAGTAGTTAAAACATTCACTTTTAACGTCACACGAACGCCGGACTCTTGAAAAGACAACATAAAGTTGTCCATGTCTAAATACAGGCTCAGACAGGTAAATCCTTACTTTGTACATGGTTTGTCCTTGGGATTTGATGATCGTCATGGCAAATGCAGCCTTAATGGGAAATTGGAGTCGTTTAAGTTTAAAAGGTAATTTTGTCCCAACTTTAAATGTTAAGATTGTGCTCTGGTAATCCGGCCGGGCTAATAGTGTTTAAATATTCTAATGGGAAATTAAGACGCTCAGTTTCATGTTCAGAATCAACACTGTCAGTACTTAGAAAGACGTGGCTTTCTCCAGGAAGCAATCCAATCACTTGGTTATTTATCTGGTTAACATCAATAGGTTGTATATGCGGTGGTGTGCGCGTTCGCGTTCGGGTGGCGGTTGTATTGTACACGGCTTGCTTCTGGCCTCTGATCTCGGCTTGGAGATCTTGTGGTATAGCGGGTCCACAGCTCGTTGAGCAAAGGCCATTTCTTTTAAATAAATAATTACCGCTCTCGCGGCGGTTTAGCGAGGGGGCGTTGGACCGTAGCAGGCCGCAGGACGATCCGCAGTGTGGGCGTTTCTCACCGAGTGCACAGGTGAGGGACTGCCCACATGCGTGATTGCTCCCGTGGCTAATTTGCTATGGCCCCTCGCGTTATAAAAAAAGAAGCGCGAGTCGGTTAAGGGGAGGGAGAAAGAACGAGAAAGGAAAAAGAAGACGGAGGTTACAGGGAGCGAGGAAGCAGGCGGTGTAGGAGAGACAGACACGCGGTGTGTGCGTGTGGTGAGCACGCATACGAGCGCTCGAGGGCAGCTGCGAGGAAGCTGGGTGTTAGGCCGACACCCAGGTGTTGGAGTTGTTGTTGCTCCCGCCGAGCGACCAGGTAGCGGGAGTGACCAGGTGAAAGCGACGAGCCGCGAAGGGCCAGAAAGGCAGCGGAAGTCGGGAGGCTTGGTGGTGGAGTCCCCAACGTGGGCGACCTGGCCATTGGTGGAAATCAAGTCTCGGGGACTGGGATGAGTGCCAGACCGGAGCCAGGGATCGGGAGGTCTCCAGTCTCGTGTGTGTGAGAGAAGAGGGCAGCTGCAGAGAGCATCTCGCCTGCTGCAAAGCCCAATTGGGAGAAGCAGGTGAGACGCTAACGTAGAAGAGCACCGGACTTGTTGTTTTTAAGAACTGCTTCCTAAAGAAGATTTTAACCTCTGGTTTTTAAGGATTGTGTTTTTTTTATATTTATTGGTTTTTACCTCCACTTTGTTTTATGGATTATTTATTTATTGAACAGTTTTGATGCACTACACTATTTATTGGACACTTTGTTTTTGATGGACTGTTTTAAATAAAAGCACTTTTGCACTTTTTACCATCCCCTTGCTCAATTGTTTATTGCCTTCACTGACTAGCTCACTCGGTAACATTACTAACGGTGTTGGGTTGAAGGGCTCCTGAATAGCAATGAGAATGTGGAGCCAGAACCCACATCGTCACAGATCTACATTACTAAACGAAGGTTGTATATGCGGTGGTGTGCCTGTTCGCGTTCGGGAGGCGGTTGTATTGTGCACAGCTTGCTTCTGGCCTCTGCCATCCATGCATATATACAAACATTACTAAACAAAGGTTGTATATGCGGTGGTGTGCACGTTCGCTTTCAGGTGGCGGTTGTATTGTGACCTGAAGTTTAGTTTACAGGTTGTGTTGTGTTGTTTGGGCGCCACCTACTGACTCTGGGAAGCCGCTGGGTTTGACTCTGGGGTGCTGTGCGCGTGCGCTTTCGGTGCTGCTGGCCTCTGGCATCCGTGCATATATACAACCTTCGTTTAGTAATATAGATCATATGTACAAAACTCCGGAATGAATAACATTATTATTTCAAAGGATGTGTTTTAAGAAAGTGTAACCTAAATCAGAGATTCCCTGTACCTAAATGAGAATGCTGATTCACATCAGCATAAAGTTTGTCTACCTTTCTTCTCTGTTATGGAACTATCATGGTTTTAAAGTGATTGCTTACTTCAGTATATTTGGAAATTCATAAAATACAGCCTACACAGTGCTAATAAAGGACAGTCACTGGTCTTCTGCAGCATAACCTTGTAGTTTTCTTTGCCATTGAAAACTCTGAAAATGTATGTGCGATTGTTCTAGATTATACCTTTTTCCGTGGGCAAACTACAGCAGTACGTTTTATGCTAAATCACTTCACTCAATGGCAGCTACTTCCAGTTGGATCAGAAAAAAAACAGAAGTCTGGAAAGACCCATTCTTACGCAATCAATGAGCAGATTTAATTATAAATGAGAACAGTTTATTTTAACTTTCAGCAACACCACTGACATTTTCTCAACTCTAATGTGAGCAAGATTCAATAAAATGACAAGTGCTTCCACGACTTTACAAAATATTACAAAAATTGTATCATACCACAGAGGAAAATCCATGCAGGCACAATGTGGTCATTTAGTACATGGACTAGCACAATCCAACTGAAAGCACTGCTCTACCATTCCTTGTCTCCATTTATTTAGCACAGTTTCTGATTCCTTGCACTTTGGGCTCTGCTCCAGTTTTCTAGTTGTGCAACACTCCCTGAAGACCAGATCCTTTCTCATAGTACAGCTTAACAAACAGGATTTCCTGCTCAGTTGAATGACAGATCAAACCAAGCTGCATACAGTATATGAAGAGTATAAACTCAAGTCAGAAATAAAAAAAATAAATTGTAGACATCTCAATAAAAGTTGGTATTCAGTAGCCATTGAACAATAACAATGTGCTCCTAAGTTGAAAAAACAAACATATTTTGTCAGACGCTGTGATACATCTTTGCACACTCTTGCTACTGATAAAACACATTTTCAAGGGCAAAGTTCTGATACACACCCTATGATGGCAGGTGAAGATATTCAGCTCTTCTAGGCATCTGTGTCATTGCCCAGCATTATAGATTTATGGTAGTTGTCTCCATTAAACTCAATGCAAAAACAATTATACATCTTCTTTAAAACTTCATTAAAGCTGTACAATGTTAACTACTCATTACATTTAGCTCTCTCGCCCTCAAAAAAAATTGTAATGAAACATTTTGAAAAAAAAACATTGTAGTTTATATCTGGCACTTACACATCATTGAACTCTTCAAGGTTATTGGCTGGGGTGAACACATCAAGCAACCCAATCACCTGTTGAGAATGAGACATATTTTAGTGCACTACTGGCGCCAATCCAAATACATTTTGATTTAGCAAGGCCATAGACAGAGCAGTTAACAGATTCCTAAAACTTGAATTTCAAACAAAGGCAGCAGAGAGTTGATACAATTCCCAAAATTGCAAAGACTAACAGTCCCCTTTAATACAAGTCCTAAAATTCCTAATTATAGACCATGTTAGTCTGCTCCTAAAAGACTCTGCTCGGTAAACATTAAGATATTGCATGTGTATAGGTTTACTGGGTCAGTTTTGTCATGCGTACAGAGTACACTGGGAATGAACCAATTAGAAAATAGTCTAGGTAGACAATTTTTACAAACTGTTAAAAGTATCACCTTAAAGGTTAGCACAATGTTCAGTAAACTCTGGTAGGGGACTTGAGGATGCTCTATACTGAAAAACAAACCTTTAACTCAAGCTCAGTTCATTAATTTATATTGTACATTTTTTACCTTAAGAGATCACAGACAGAAGATAAGACAATGGGATAGTTTAGACAACTGCTAAACTTTCAGAGTGCACATTAGTGATAAGGGTGGCATATGTATCCAAAATATTCCACCGTCATTAACAGTGAATGCCTTCAATGTATACAATGTGGCATCAGTAGGTTACTAAAGAGACAAACATCAACGTGCTAAAGGACTATAGACAGGACTGACTGCTTTGAAAATAAACCACAGAGGAAAAATCATGCTACCTCATAATTCACCTTCTAATATACTGTATATTTTCAATATGTAAACCTGGGAATGTGTTTGTATAGTATGAAAATAAAAGGCACTGAACCTCTCTAGCAAATTTTGCACAGATTCCCTACTTGAACAAGAGAAGGCTGTATGCAATGTTTCTCTCCAAAAATATTCCCCATTGGGAATTTAATGGCGACCCCTGCACTTTACTCTGGAGTAAATATCACTTGAGCCACAGTTTGCATGGCACTAACCTACAATCAGAAGTTTCAATGAAAAGTCTTTCAGAAACAAACAAAGAAAGGAATATTTCATCAACATCTGGCCTCACAGTATGAGGTGCTACAGCATGGCAGCAGATGCCACTCGATAGCACTATGACTATTCAAAAAGGAAGTGAATCCTATTGTCACCCACTTCATGGACATCATCGTCAACACTACATTATAAACAAATAATGAACAACCACATTCTTCTGCCATTACTAACAAAGTTCTTTGAAACATCAGAATTACTGAGTGCATACATTATATTATGACCTGAATTGTTGCAAGATTCTTTCCATTACCTAGCTATTATTATAGCTGACCATGTAAATGGAACAGGTATAGCATTAGTACTACACAAAAGAAAACAACCCTGAACTGCCATTTATTTCTAAGCATGTTGCTAAGTTAGTAGTTAATAAAACACAGCTCTCTTGCAATTAAACTTTGAAAAACTGTACCAGTGCTTTGTTTATTTCATTCTAATATCAGTATCAACATATACACAAAACTCAGAGGCACACATAATTCCTTTCAAAAAGAATTTCTTTTAAAGACACAGCTTATCCTGGAGAAGGTCCATTGTTTCTTTGACTTGCCCATACTTCTAAAGACTTATGGCAGCTATGCCAAGTTTAATATTTGTCCATGACTATTTCTATGTCAAGTTCTGCACTTGTAGTTATGGTAAGC
This sequence comes from Polypterus bichir lapradei, assembly GCA_026402145.1. Classification (NCBI taxonomy): domain Eukaryota; kingdom Metazoa; phylum Chordata; class Cladistia; order Polypteriformes; family Polypteridae; genus Polypterus; species Polypterus bichir. The sequence continues at coordinate 28,157,364 of JANRMT010027041.1, forward strand.
AACTTAAATTACAATTTTTATGTTCATGAAGGTGTATATTTCATTTAAAAATGAAAGACTGGTATATATGGAAAGTTACAATTGCTTTAGGTCTGGCTATTGTTGTAATATAATACAATATCGCAAAAATAACACATCTGACAGAAACCTATTTTTCTGAAGCTTATTTCATACCCTATTTGGTTGGTGAGTAATGGAGCACAGAGAAATTCAGCATGGGGCTGAGCATCATGAATGCCATTCAACTCAAAGGCAGCCCAACAAAATTCATAAAAATCATACATTTCCCATGGAAACTCGATATTGTTTTGCTCACTGACTGATTGTAACATTCCAGCTACTTTCACTCACATTCTCATGCTTCATGTGCTTTAGCAGCCGTAACTCCCGATAGGTTCTCTTGGCATGGATGATGGACTGAAATGGTCTGGATAGCTTCTTGACAGCCACTTTAATTTGCAATTTTACATCATAGGCTGAACTGAAATGGAGAAAAAGATACCAAATATTACTGAAAAGTCTGAAAGTAAGTATTTGGACACTCCCTCATTATATGAACGCCTCAGAAATCCACCCACCTAACCCATATCCAAAACATTACAAGGACCAAAAAAATGCCCTTTTTCTTTTATTATTATTATTATATTTTGCTTGTTGTTTTTTTACAATGTGCAGACAACAGCAGTTATAATATGACTGCTAAATAAAAAGTCAACTGAAGTACTCAATTAGAACATTTCTCTTCAATAAGAAGATTTAAAAAAACAATAAAAAAGCTAATTTGAAATACATGTTTCAACATTTTCATGTTTGCAAAACAATAATTATCTGGATAAAATAAATGAATATATATTTTAGTGATTTTTTTTTTGTTAATTATTACACATTCTTTCACTGTATCCCCAATAATAAAGAAAAACTCTACACATTCACTGTTCTGGAATCTGAAAAATCTCCATATACTGAAACACATCTTTCCACAAAGGTTTCAGATAAGGAAATGGAAACCCTTATCTGGTGCTGCTATAGTAAATAATTTTTACTTGGCATATGCCATTTCCTTATAAATCCAATCTATTCATATCAAGCACACACACAAAGCACACTATACAATAATTACAAATATAGCAAGAAAAAAAAGTGCAATGTAAAAACAAACATGATGCTGAAACAAAAAAACATGCAAAAATACAATTCAACAAAAAAGGTAGCATCATTTGCCACAGAAACTCATTAAATAGAAGGGAAATAATAATCCATTTAAATATATTCACTTTTCATCTTCTGAAAATATACAGATACCATTTCCATAGCACACATTTCCTAAATTTTCACATCATATGTTATACTCATTCAAAAAACCATTGGATGGAAAATACACTAGTGAGAAGGAGACAAGTTCCTGGTTCGTGGGGACAGATTTGCTTTGGCAGTGTTACTGCAGGTAGCAGAATAGTCCATAAGTCTCTCGATGCTTTGTGCAATGCTCCAAAATCTGATTAACAAAAAGTCCCAATATCTCCTGATTTTGCACTAGTAAATAGAGTCAAATACACCAAACTAAACATAAAACTATAAAATGGCTATGCATCCATCTTTATTAGCAAAATAAAGTGGTAGGCACAATTCAGTAAAGGATAATGGCCCATAGCTGAAATTAATAACTCTTGAATTCCTAGGGCTGTTAAAATACTACCAGGAACAGCTTTTGGTTCAGAATATCCTGATGTAGTCAAAATGCATGCCTTAACACAATTTCAGGGGCCACTTCTCATATCAAAGTGTAATATTATTGTAACTTTCTAACTGTTTATCTACTTCATAAAATATTTACTACTTTCCAAATGTACAAGAACAGCTTTCAATTTAATTTCTTTTATGGGTGTTCTAAATGGTCATTTCAAATACATTTTCTCAAAACACTACATTTCAAGCTAGTTAATGGGCCTAAGTAAAAATCTATTATGCTTTCTCTACATTGCAACAACTACATCAATGGCACACCTCAAAGATCTGCCTTAGGACTGTTACATTTTATATAAATTATTTAAATTATAATATATAAAAATGAATGTTTGCTTGTCCAGTACATACATTGTTGAATCGTTCTCTGCCAAATTTTGCACATATTGCCCATTTGCACAGGTTAACGCCACAGGCAAGATTTCATTAAAAATTTAGTTGGTGGCCCCACCCTGGACAGCGCCAGGTACTTCTAGCTTGCGTATATTCAGCATTCAAATACACACAGTTGAACTTATCTCCACTAAAGTTTTCAGACTCTCCTGTATTACAAGACAACACGACAGGTTCATCACTGCTTTTCCCTGACCAAAAGCCACAAACACCAAAGCAAATCAGTGTAATCTTGAAAGATTAAAAGGACCAACAGGGATTACAAAAAATTGTGTACATGACCTTGCTGACACTAGCTTTGATTGTGAATTTCTTTTAATATGTTTGGACTCTTGAGTCACAGTTATGTTATTAAAGCTTCAGCTTAACTAATGAAACGTTTCTTAAATTTCTTCAGCTCTGGATTTATTTGTTCAATATTCTTTTTGCAGTACTAGTAACTGTGATGATCCATTTCAGGCACCCAACAAGCACAGAACTTGTTTATGCTTAATTTTTCATAAACAACTGACTCAACTGACCAATAACTAATTCCTATATTACTGGCTATCTTACACACCATTACTTCTTAATTATCAATTACAATTCATTGCACAGTGCCAAATATTTTTCCGTCATCAATGTCAAAAGCTAGCCAGACCTTAGAAAATCTACAAGACACAGCCTGTCAAAAAGGAATTGTAAAGCCCATCTCTTGCCTGTGGCATTTTAAGAGGACAGGCCCTTCTGCACATTGACTACGTAGAATCTCCACATTCGTATTGATATCTAAGATTAGAACTTCAAAGATTATATAATAGATGTTTTTGCTGCTTTGGATTCCATCTATGATTTCATGCTGACTAGGTTCTGAAAAATGGAATACACACACTAGAAACTAGAGATACACCAACACTAGGGGTGGATGACAAACCAGCGGATCCAGTATACTGGGTGAAATACTTCTTGTAGTATGATTTCATAAAAATTGTTGTGTCGATATATTAAAAGTTTTTTCAAAAACCTGCAAACACATTTGAACATAAAATACAAAACATGCGTGCAAAAGAAATGGAAAATATGACTTTTTGTTCATTTATTGCTACTCTAAAGGCAATGACTTTGTGTACAAACTTATATGAACTGTGTAATAATTGAACTGCTTTCTTTAAAAATATTACCCAGAGTGTTATGCAGTTCAAACTGATGAGTTGATGCAAACAGTAAGATAGGACAGAAATAAACCATGTCTTGTGCTGTGTTTGCTTGGCAGAAGTTGCAGCAGCCTACTAGGTCTAACTGAAAAGCTGCGCTTTGTCAGGGAGCCATTCAAATCATACACATTGGATGATATTTAGTGGCCTTTGTATTGCAAGTCGGTCATGTTATATGATATGACCAGTCAACTGTGTCTTTTTCAACATGCCCTTTTCAAGGCATACCTCACACTTTGGTCTCATAACACATCTTTACAATACGGTTAAGATATTAGGGTTGAGAGAGAGTTACCTTACCCATATGTAATGATAACTATCAAGTAAGCGTGTTATGTAGTAGAAGTCTCTCTCCGGTAGTGACATTCTCATGTAGTGCGGCAGGCTTCTGCTAGATATATTTTTAGGAGTTTCCAGTGTGTAAATCATGTGAAATGAACACGCAACTCAATTGGTTGTGCAGTAAAGCTCTTGAATCGCAGAGCACCGGAGGTCTACAATTATACCTTTCTCACAGCAGCAGTATAAATGAGTGAGCGAGCGAGCAAGTGAATAAGTAAGGAAAAAAACACCTCTTTTATGACTGAAAAGAGGGGAGTAATTGCTTCGAATATGAAGCTAGCATTTCATTAGACAAGAGTTGCACTAATGTGCATAGTTAGTCTGAAGTAGGTTAGTTGTTTGTTTGAAATATGTTTCAGTCTGAAAAGTATATACAAATACATTTTACCTAAAAGTGTCAAGACTTTTATATTATACTGTGATATGCATTTTTGGGTATACTTTCTACTGCCAATCTGCACTATTCTTCAGTACTTCTAACAATGCAATATCACACTCTAACTACTTGTACTCTGTATTGGCTTTTTCCAAGTATTAAATGTGTACTGAACTCCAAGACCAGGCAACAGAAAATGTAAAGAGGCACTGTGCTAAAAAACAAAAAGCTGCAAAACTGTAGGGGGAAACAAGGACATTGGTTATGCAAAACAACTCCCATTAAACATCTCGCTCTCGTACCCATTAAATTTCCTTATGTGTATCATACCTGTGTTCATGTAGATAGCCAAAGAACAGATTTCCACTAGAGCTGTCACATGCTAATTTGAAGTTAGAATTTATCTGAATTTACTTTAAAAACCCCCATTTAATATTTGAAGTAAAATCAAAATTTAATTTCTCTCAGCTATGAGTTTTTGCATTTAACATTCTGTGTCATTTGCTAGACCACCCTGCGCAGCGAGATGCAAAATCATGTTTGGGCTGCAGCCAAGATATACAAGAAGTTTGATGTTTTCAGATAAAAACACAGTAATCAACAACACTAAAAGCAATTTATGTGATGGGAGAAATTTCAAGTTGAGGTGTCAATTCTATAAATGTTAACGTTAGTAGTAACAAAAAAAAAATGTATATAAAAAAATCTTGGGTCGAGACGTGATAATCTCGGAGAGACATTTTGAAGTTCCACAAGACTACTTGCACGTCACGCCCTACTTACAAACAATTTCTCAGAGACACTTTAACATCCCACGAAACAAGGAAGTAAGACGAAAGGACAGCTGCTGTACAGGCTTTTAAATGATCATCGCACAGCGCGACATGCAGATAATGCAGCACGGCAGCAGCAGCTTCTGTACATGCTTTTAAATGATCTGCGTGCAATGCAATATGCAGATCACACAGGACAGCAGCAGAAGATGCTGGCTTAAAGGACAGCTGCTGTACAGGTTTTTAAATGATCGGTTGCTCAGCACGACATGCAGATCTTGCAGCACGGCAGCAGCTTCTGTACAGGCTTTTAAATGATCGACACGCAGCGCAACATGCAGAACACGCAGCTCGGTAGCAGCAGCTGATCTGTCTGTATCTCCTTAGTGTGCATTCAGCGCCGTGCCCCCATACATCATCATAACGCGAGCGGCAGAGACGCGAAGTGGCAAGCATGAAGCACGCCCTCCATTGGAGGGGTGGGCGAGCGAAGCGAGTAGGGCCCCTAGTATGTATGTATGTGTGTATATATATATATATATATATATATATATATATATATCTTAGAATATTCATCACTTCTAGATTAAACCTATTCGTATTTGAAATAGTTAACTTGTATCATTATTTACAATATGATGAAGAAATACTTATAGAAAGTCTCAATTCAACCTAAAGTATTATTTAATTTGTAAAGCATGTAAAGATTCTTTGTCTTTATTATCGGAGCCTACTTAACGAAACAACCTACTCTCACTGCCTGCACACATTCAACACTTCTGATCCATATGCATCTGATACAACTTAACAACAAAAAATGTGTTCTCTTAGGGCATAGATGTCAAAATCTAATGTGCAGTGTAATTATATTTGGCCCACAAGAAAATACCACATTTCTACTACAGCAGGCCCGTCGGTAGACAGCGCATGCACTGCTAATACTACAAATCCCAGAATGCTCTGCTGGTGCGTTGGCACATCAATTAGGACCCACAAGCACCCCCTCCTCTTTTGACATTCATTAGCGACCTCATGCTACCAGTCACATCAGGCCACCCCTCCCAAAAATGGCCAAACGAAAGGTGGAAAACAGAAGCTTTCTAGAAAAGTGGGAAGCAGAATATCTGTTCACAAATGTTAAAGACAGACACATTTGTCTTGTGTGCGGAGCCAACGCAGCTGAAACCAAAGAAAATAACAAAAGAAGACACTATGAAACTAAACACCACAACAAGTACAAGGACCTGGACATAGCGCAACAGCATCAGAAAGTAGAGTAGATGAAAAGAAGTTTGGTTTCACAACAAACTATGTTCATAAAAAGCCATATCACAAAATGAGGCTGCTGTAAAGGCTAGTTTTATTGTGGCAGCAGAGAATCAGCCCGGCCCTTTAATTAGGAACAGTTTGTCAAAAAGTGCATGATCAAAGTTTGCGACTTCGTGTGCCCAGGTAAAAGGCAAGCATTTTTAAATGTGAGTCTTAGCAGAAACACAGTAGCTGATCGTGCATGTCATCTTGCCATAAACCTACATGAACAGCTGATGGAATAGGGAAAAGATTTCATTGCATTCTCCCTTGCTGTAGAAGCTGTCAGTCTTCATCCATGGAGTGGACTCAAATTTGTGCGTTACAGAGGAACTTCTGGGATTAGAATCAATGCATGGCACAACCACAGCAAAAGAAATCTTTGAAGAGGTTTCCAAATGTGTAACTCAAATGAGGCTACCTTGGGATAAACTTGTGGGACTAACGACAGATGGTGTGCACGCCATGTGTGGTCAAAAGAGTGGATTGGTGGCCAGGATTCAGGAGAAGATGCGGGGGGAGAACTGTGCCAACGGTTTATCACTGCATCATACATCAGGAGTCGTTGTGTGTCAAGGCCCTGAAGATGGAACATGTTATGAGCACCATAACACGAGTAGTTAACTTTATAAGAGCTAAAGGTTTGAATCACTGCCAGTTCAAGTCTTTTCTGGAGGAGCGTTTTTTGGAATTCACAGATGTGCCATATCACACAGAGGCGAGATGGTTAAGCAGAGGAAAAGTGCTGAACAGATGTTTCAAGCTGCGTGAGGAAATTTGTCAGTTTCTAGGAAGCAAAGGGAAAGACACAGTAGAGCTCCAGGATAAAGAGTTTCTGTCTGAGCTGGTATTTCGCTGTGACATCACGAGCCATCTCGTTGTTCTAAACCTGCAGTTTCAGGGGCGGGAAAGTGTCATCACAGACATGTACACTGCAGTGAGGGCTTTTAAAACAAAACTGTGCCTGTGGGAGACTCAGATGCTGCAAGGAAACCTAGGCCATTTTCCTTGTGGCCAAACCATAAAAACGCAGATCTCTACCGCCGTGTTCCCAAGTGCACAGTTTGATGAAAAACTTGGCTTACTCAGCGCCGAGTTTACCCGGCGATTTGCCAACTTTGATGCCCAGAAATGTAGGTTTGAACTGCTTAGTAATCTGTTTGCAGCTGACATGGAAAGCGCACCAACTAACCTCCAAATAGAGTTGATTGAACTCCAGTGTAGAGACATGCTGACTTCAAAGTATGACTCTGTGGGCGCTGCACAGTTTCTTCGTTACATCCCTGACAAAATGCCCCAGCTCTGTACCCAAACTGCTCAAATGCTCACTATGTTTGTCAGCACATATCAGTGTGAGCAACTATTATCCTTTATGAAGATGAACAAAACATCACACAGGAGTCTTCTCACTGATGAACACCTTCACTCAATCCTGAGGATTTCCTCAGGTCATAGCTCGACCCCAAATATTGATGAACTAGCATCCAAGAAGAGATGCCAGGTATCTGGCTTAGACCAGTGTGCATCAGAGTAGATCAGAGTGTAGCAAACTGAGCTTGAATGAATGTTTTCTTTATGCAATTTTCCTTGCTACTTCAAGGCATGGACTTGAATGGTTGGATTTTCATTGAAGGAAATTATTATTATTGTTAGCCTGTAAAAAAAAAAAAGGTTACCATTGAAATTTAACCCAGAAGGCTATAAATAGAGAAAGAGGCATAAGATTTTTTTTAAATTTTATTTAAGAAATGAATGCCACAGATGTGTCTTTTGTTTGACATTTGATTTCACATGTGTTTATAGTATTAAACTTTGCTTCGATGTTTAAGCAAAACTTAAGTTTGTTTCCATATGAAAAGGTTTATTGTTATATCTGATGAGAAGGAAAAACTTCCTCAATTGTAGAAATTTTTTCAATAAATATCAAGGTTGGCCCACAACTTTGTCCAAATTTTTAATTTTGGCCCACTGTGTATTTGAGTTTGACACCCCTGTCTTGGGGTAAATCTAACAATTTGAGAACAGGACAAACACATAATGTATGATAAAATACACAAACACTTTATCTTTGATTAAGTCATTTTGTGTTCACAGAGATTACCATATCTGTGTTTTCAAGTGTCACCTTCATTAAACCAGTTTTCCTTTGTGTGTAGTTGTCATAACATGTCCTGTTTTACAAATGTACTGCCAACCAAAAAAAAAAAAAAACAAAACACAAATAGTACAAAGTTCATGTGCGGATCTTTGCTTGGTACAGTACTGAGGTCGGTATTCTAATCTGAACCCTAAGATCAGACAATGTTCTCCACTCCAGGGCAAGCAATATTGTCTGACAGCATGAAAGCATCGGTGTACACAGTGCTGCCAGAAGCTTTCATGCTATCACACACTACTGTAGACAGTGAATGGCTTTTAAGTGCAGCTTCATGAGCTATACAGAAGACATGAAACAGACTGATGTATCATTGAGCTGAAGATTTTTTTATTTATTTATTTTTTTTTTTTTAAAGAACCTCTCTCTAGCATTTGAATGCTTAGTTCGGCTAGATATGTATTTAAGTTGCCAGAAATTATAATTGGAGTGAGGGTTTTGTTTTAATTTAAATTATTATTTTTTGAAGAGTTTCTTTTTAGTGTTGGCAAAATATTAAAAACATAAACAAGAGTTATCATTAAACTTAGTAAAGATAACTAAAATATATATTTTTAAACTGCAAGCTTTATGCACTGAATTAAAAATGGTATTGTTTACATATACAGTATTTGTTTTTAAATTTAGCACTGTTCATTTCTTTCTAATGAAAGTACTCAATCAGTACTCCAAATCAGCCTATAGAGTTCATTAAGTTTTTGCTCAGTTACAAACACTGCAACACAAAAAACTCTTATCAGGTTCAGGCCCAAAACACTTTGATCATCCTGTTGTAAATTCATTACAAAATGTAAAAAGAAACTAGATAAAGGTTAATATAAATAGCGAAAAATGCAGATATAAAAGTTGAAGGTTCATTTCTAACTATTTGCAAAACTATTTACAACATTTTCAGAAGACAACATGTAATAAAAATGAGCAAAGCTACAATGTGGGTGCACAGTGCAGTGATAATCAATATGTAAAGAATTTTAAACTGAAGATTAGTAATGCTCAACAGGAACTAATCTTCAGCAGGTCCAAGTTCCGCTTTCCAATAACACAGTCCTGTGGCTTTGACATCCACTTCCCAAAATAAAAAATAAAAACAAAAATGTAGAAACTGATAGGTAAGAAAAAACAGTGGAAACTAAGAAAAAAGACAAACATCAACAGAAATGGAAAGCAGCAACAGTTACTCAAATGAATCAATTGTTCATAATTTGTTTTGCAACATGATAAAAGGAGAGACATATCTCCAAGACGAGACAGAAGGAAGGTCAGACTCAAAAGAGCCACAGTTCCTCAGCACTTCTCTTTGAAAATATATACTCATAACTTTGAATGAGGAACTAAATTGACATCTCACACGTCTCCTCCCGGCAATCAAACCAAAAACACAATTAGTTAAACTACAGCAATCATTAGCAAATAGGAATCTGAACTGCCAGTTGTCAGAGGAATTGCATCAACTTCCTCAATTTAATATTAGGAAACACTGAAACTACTCACTGAAGCTTAAGAAAAAGGACCACAAATGGTTAGGCATCTCTGCTTCCTCTGAAGATCTAATGTGGTTTGCTAGTTAAGTCTGCCACTATCAATCATCTGCACTTCATTTTGGAAATGTACTGTCATTTCCTCTATAATGTCATTAAAATTGGGTAACTCTAAACAACTCTATATACACTATCTGCTTTTTCCTACTGTTCACCACCTCCTAAAAAGAAGCAAGTGCAAAAAAGAAAATTCTCAAACCCATCCCAGCATGAACCAAAACTAGCCCACGGAAACCCACTAGTTTTAAACGAAAAAATTCTATTTCCTCAGTAGGGCACAATGCCAAAGTCATCAGTCAAGTGCAGTTGTGTTTTTAAATTACTTTTCAACACAGTTAAGATTTTTTTTTTTTTTTTTTTTTTTTTTTTAAAAAGATGCGACACTTTGGGGGTTGGGCAAGGTACTGACAAAGCACAGAATGTTAAATTGCCTGACTTAAATTTTCACAGGATTGAACAAGATGGGAAAAAAAAAAACTACTGGCCTCAATCTCAAAGCACAGAAACGCACACACTTAGGAGCTTAATTCAGCAAGGAAACCATTCTAGAAGGATGCCACGAGCCCATTTGACAACCTGACCCATTTACAGCATGAAGAGCATTTTTTAAAACTCAGAACTCAGGTCTGCTGTGGTAAGAGCACCAAATTACATTTGAAAAGCAAGGCATTATTCAGGCCACATCAAGAACTCTGACAGGGCTCTGATGGGCTTATACTAGGTCAATACTTTCTAAATATTTACATAACCAATTTCATGACGTTAATTATATGAAATTAAACTAATCTGCTAAATTAGACATTAGACTACTGGATAAAAACTAAGCCTGGCCTCTTGAAACTGTAAACATTTTGGAGATGGGAGAATTTTTAAGACAACGGAAATAAAACTGGAACATGATGTTAATGCAAGCCATAATCCACTGTAAACACTACTTTGTGTCACTCCACGTACTACAAAACAAAAACCACAATAACCATCTGCTTCTCTCCATTTTTCAGGTATTATCACATTGCAAGAGAATGGGGAAAGGTAAGAGGTCTTCTACTAAGATAGTATCAAACACGAAAACAAGTAACTTACTCCATTTATAGCTGTATGAAAATACAATTATGTTTTAAGAAAAAGTTTTAACTCTTATCATAAAACTAATAATGCACATACAATCACATGCCTGCTATAGATACAACTGATTAAAAACTATTAGTCTCAAACACTTTTTTTTTAACACTTTATCTGGGTTTGAATTTCATGTGTTGCATGTGTTTGGGTGTGATTTTGGCATAGGGTTTTTAATGTATGGACTACCTCATTTATGCTGTTCAGGAACTGAAATAAATTAATACTGCACAAAATCAATACTAAAAATGTAAATGTTAGTATATTATTTCCACATGAATTTGTGAATAGATAACTCAGAATACAGTATTTTTATTTTCATTACCTCATCACTGTCACTTTTATAACCATACACTTTTCAAATGAGGTTTCTCAAAAATATCACTTTGTCAGGTTAGCAGTATTTGCTGTGGTGGAATTTACGTTTGCAAAAGCATATGGAGGACACATTACTTGGAAATTAACATTTACTTAAGAATAATATTAAAAAGAAATCACATTCATTAAAATTTCACAAACTACCAATGCTATCATTTTACAAATCTCTCCCTCCTTATATAGATTTTTCCTACCTCTATCGCCACCCTTGTAAAATTAAACCTGTCAGCTGAATATTAATCAGATCTCTCTGATTTCTGAATTCTCTCAGAATTCCCATTAAAAACGGCCATTGTGGTGTTTTTCAGAAAATCACAGAATGAATGCAAAACCTCCAATTCTTTACCGGGACAGAGTAGGACAGCAAATAATAAAACAATTAAATTTGGAGTGATTTCATCACCTCTTACAAATTTGTGACACTGCGAGTTAAAAAATTACAACTTACATCTGATCGGTCACATCACTGCACTATAAGAAAGCAAGCACAAATCTATTTCTGAATTAACTCTATTATGGGATAAAGGTGACAATAACAAAAGACTGTGTATGCTTTTTGGTTTTGTTTTTAAAAATAAGCATAATTCCCACAATTGTACGCTGAAATACTCCTGCCTTGCCCACAAAGGACATGCGTTAAAGTGGTGCTTTATCATCATTTTCTCACATAATAGTTTGCCTTACAAAGTAATCTGTGTACCTGCAGTTAAGCATGAGTGAAGTACAAACTTCCAATTGGTACTACAGATACTGTAAAAAGCTGGTACTGATCAGACTTTGAAATTCTGGCATCAAACTGGCACCAAAGCATCGATTCTTGTGACATCCCTACTGTAGTGGGTGGTGAAGGCAGCATAGAAATATTACTGACACCCAGATGTCATCTAGAATACGTTGCTATATATATCTATATAGATAGGGACTGGGCAGTCTCATGGTCTGGAATCCCTACAGATTTTTTTTTCTCCTCCATCTGGAGGATTTTTTTTTTTTGTTTTTTCTGTCCACCCTGGCCATTGGACCTTACTCCTATTCTATGTTAATTAATGTTGACTTATTTTCTTACTGTGTCTTTTATTTTTCTATTCTTCACTATGTAAAGCACTTTGAGCTACTTTTTGTATGAAAATGTGCTATATAAATAAATGCTGTTGTTGTTGTGTGTATACAGTGGGTAAGGAAAGTATTCATACCCCCTTCAATTTTTCACTCTTTTGTTATATTGCAGCCATTTTCTAAAATCATTTAAATTAATTTTTTCCCTCATTAATGTACACACAGCACCCCATATTGACAGACAAAAAAAAGAATTTTTGAAATTGTTGCAGATTTATTAAAAAAGAAAAACTGAAATATCACATGGTCCTAAGTATTCAGACCCTTTGCTCGGTATTTAGCAGAAGTACCCTTTTGAGCTAATACAGCCATGAGTCTTCTTGGGAAAGATGCATCAAGTTTTTCACACCTGGATTTGGGGATCCTCTGCCATTCCTCCTTGCAGATCCTCTCCAGTTCTGTCAGGTTGGATGGTAAACATTGGTGGACAGCCATTTTTAGGTCTCTCCAGAGATGCTCAATTGGGTTTAAGTCAAGGCTCTGGCTGGGCCATTCAAGAACAGTCACAGAGTTGTTATGAAGCCACTCCTTCGTTATTTTAGCTGTGTGCTTAGGGTCATTGTCTTGTTGGAAGGTAAACCTTCGGCCCAGTCTGAGGTCCTTAGCACTCTGGAGAAGGTTTTTGACCAGGATATTCATCTTTTCCTCGATTGCAACCAGTCATCCTGTCCCTGCAGCTGAAAAACACCCCCACAGCATGATGCTGCCACCGCCATGCTTCACTGTGGGGACCGTATTGGACAAGTGATGAGCAGTGCCTGGTTGTCTCCACACATACCGCTTAGAATTAAGGCCAAAAAGTTCTCTCTTGGTCTCATCAGACCAGAGAATCTTATTTCTCACCATCTCAGAGTCCTTCAGATGTCTTTTAGCAAACTCCATGCGGGCCGCCATGTGTCTTGCACTGAGGAGAGGCTTCCGACAGGCCACTCTGCCATAAAGTCCTGACTGGTGGAGGGCTGCAGTGATGGTTGACTTTCTACAACTTTCTCCCATCTCCTGACTGCATCTCTGGAGCTCAGCCAAAGTGATCTTTGGGTTCTTCTTTACCTCTCTCACCAAGGCTCTTCTCCCCCGGTAGCTCAGCTTGGCCGGATGGCCAGCTCTAGGAAGGGTTTTGGTCGTCCCAAACGTCTTCCATTTAAGGATTATGGAGGCCACTGTGCTCTTGGGAACCTTAAGTGCAGCAGAAATTTTTTTGTAACCTTGGCCAGATCTGTGCCTTGCCACAATTCTGTCTCTGAGCTCTTCATGCAGTTCCTTTGACCTCATGATTCTCATTTGCTCTGACATGCATTGTGAGCTGTAAGGTCTTATATAGACAGGTGTGTGGCTTTCCTAATCAAGTCCAATCAGTATAATCAAACATAGCTGGATTTAAATGAAGGTGATCTCAAGAATGATCAGAAGAATTAGAAAGCACCTGAGTTAAATATATGAGTGTCACAGCAAAGGGTATGAATACTTAGGACCATGTAATATTTCAGTTTTTCTTTTTTAATAAATATGCAACAATTTCAAAAATTCTTTTTTTTGTCTGTCAATATGGGGTGCTGTGTGTACATTAATGAGGGAAAAAATTAATTTAAATGATTTTAGCAAATGGCTGCAATATAACAAAGAGTGAAAAATTGAAGGGGGTCTGAATACTTTCCGTACCCACTGTACATATATATCTATCTGTATATATCTATATATATATCTCTATATCTATCTATCTCTCTCTCGCTATATATATATATATATATATATATATATATATATATATATATATATATATAGATATAGATATAGATATAGATATGAATGAGATGCAGGCAGTTATTATTAAAGGCCTTAACCATCCTACACACAATTCACATTGCACCATTAGATTCAGGAACAGTTTCTTTACACAGATGGTAAGGTTACTGGAAAACCAATCACAATAAGAAATACTGAAAAATAAAAATCTTTGTGTGTGTGTGCATATACGTACAAATATAAATATTTGCATATATTAACATTGCATATATTACATATATATTGCATATATTCTATATAAAATTGTGTGTTTGCAAGCTTGTTATTATTGTCACTGTTCTAAGAAGATTTGTAAATAAGAATTTCATTGTACTATGTACACTACATTATGTTCTATGTACTGCAACAGTAGTAATTACTGGATATTGCGCGCCATTCATACCCATACCATGATATTGTATGAGTTATCAAAATGCTCGTCAAATTTAGGTGTTCTACTAATAAAAGTTACTTTCACCTTCAAATACTCAACGAAATGAAAAAATTGTGTGTGGCCGTTAATTTTCAGCAATGAAGTATGCTATTTTAGCAATCCTTCTAAATGCATGTCCCTATAATTATGCACTTCTGTTAACACATTGTATGTCATGCAATTAATAGATACTTGCCTCATGCTTAACGAGCTGAGCCACACAAATATCTGGCCAATGTGGAGGTTTTCAAACACCAACTAAGTACATTTTATTTTAGAATGAACATAAGCAGCAGCTCATTTCGTCACTGTTCTGATGGAGTTGTTTTTTTATCCAAGTTTAACACCCAAAGCAAGGGTGGTTCCTGCCCTGCAGCCAGCATGTCTGAACAGGACAAACTGGTTAGAAAATGAATGAATGTTTGGATGGACAATTGTTGATATTACAATCAGAGGATTGCTGCAAAGTCTTCATTTCTTTATGTTAAGAATATACAGTAAGAATAGTTAAATTTGCAAACTTACGTCATAAAGGTTGAAGGTGCAAGAATGTTTACTGATTGAAAAATGTTCAGGATTAGATATTATAAGGTACTGCATAAACGTTTTACTTAAAGCGGATTATTTTCGTTTCTGTTTAATAAACAAGCAGCATACAAAATTCAAATGCAAAGTGAATGGATTTGATGAACAAAGTTTTCAACATAATCTGTAATTTCCATGTACCTCTTTGCATGGCCACCTAGAAGACATTATATTTACAAACATTAACTTCTATCTACTTAGCAGATACCTTTGCCCTAAGTTGATCTGAAAACTGAAGAAACCATAAAATATGGATGGTACGTAAATTTACTCAATAAAAAAAAAAAAAAAATACCAGTTTGAGAATATAAATGTGATGGAACCACACAAGTACTAAAACACAGAGGTATGTTAATTTACTCTTTAAAACGCTAGTCAATAAAGACTGTGTACATAACACACCAAGGTACACCTAAGCAACAGACTACTATTTACAAAAACACAATGCGATCTTTATTAGGATCCTTCCGTTTACTCATTAAAGCCTTGTTCTTCTAAACTACTTTTCATCTTAGTCTTTCTGGTGGTTACTTCCTATGACCCAAGGTTACACCTCTAAAATTTAGTAGAGCAACCTGACAATGTGGGTGAACCCAAAAAATGTCTATTAAACCAGCAGAGTGAATCATTCTGACAGTGTAACCAAAGTGGTGGGAGATGCCAATAAACAATGCAAAATTTTTTAGAGCGCTAAAATACTGAATACGTTTTATAACGCAAATCATAATTCAGTTATATGCAAGCTATAAATGACTGAATCCCAGAGACATGCAGCGGGCTAAGGGGAGGAGGCAGGGCCCTCCTCAACCTTGCGCCAGCCTCTGGGCATACCATACCTCCGCTTAGTTAGCGAACGAGAGAACTACTTAACGGACTTAGATCGGTATTTTTCGATAATTAGCTTGAATATTCCGGTTGATTTTGCGACTTCTCATCATGTCAAGAATCATAGTTCGCGTGCAGAAGCAATATATTCGCGCTAATCTAAGACAGAGGCTGGGGCCAAGGGGAGGGGGGGAAGCATGATGTCAGGAAGGGGTAGCCAGGCAGGGCCCTCCTCACTGTACTGTTTAACTACTATGCGAGCAGAGCCGCGTGGCATGGCTAGTTTTTAATATATTTGTGTATATAATACAATCACTGACAGGCTAAATGTACAGTATATAAAATATACAGAGCTATGCAATGAGTCAGTGATGGAGAATGAATCTGCAGCACTGTAATTAGGCTTTCCATCTTTTTTTTTTTTTTTTTTTTAATCTATGATCACAAGGAGCTGGAGTTCACAAAATGAACTCAGTAAAGGCACTAAAGGCAACATTTTGTGACTTCTCAGTCACTGTAGCCAATGATTTAATAATTACTGGACAAGACTCATGATCAATGAATGAAGGAGAGGCAGGTCTTCAATTCATGATCTCAATTGAACTTGCTCCCGTCATCCATGAGAGTATTTTCTGGAGGTGGCTTATTTAACCATATTTTATTCAAAATACATAATCTGTGACACAATTATGTGACATAAATAATTTTACATTTTTTCTTCATGGATGTTTCGATTTTGTTGGCTGTAGTGTAAAGTAGGCCACCACTGAAGCCTGTTATACCTGGAATTTTGTTAACTACACTCTCCATGAAAATATGATATTACATGTTATCCTGTGTCACCAATAGAAACCATATGGGGTAAGTAATAAATAACTATCACTTTGGATTGTAGTATTCTTTTAAACTACCTCTCAAATACTACAAACAGGGTCAGCTACCTGCTTGAAAATTTTCTTCCTAAGACTCACATCTCAACTTAAAAATGAAAAAGTGCTGTGCCATTTGTGTTAATCTGCATCTGAATATGCAAATACAGTACAAATAGCATGGTTCATTCCTTTATTTAAAAAAAAAAAAAAAAAAGCATACAGACTATATACTCTGTCATGTCATTACATCACTGCCTCTACCTAAAAGAACTGAAGAAACTTCCTGGGGCCTTCAGGCGCAAAAATGGAAGCTCTAGCTAGTTTGTGCATTATTTTTAAAAAGATCCTGACTATCTGCACAGAATAACATGTGAAATAATTTCTGCAATTATAGTTCTATCATTTAAAAAGTGTTGTTTATATGTAAAAGGACTGTTCGAGTTTGTTTTTCATTTTAAACATCCAATTATTCGTACCCACCTCTATCCAACTCCATTGCAGATTTAATATTATGTTATCACTGACATAAGTTTCGAAGTTAAGATGTTATAAAGTTTTGGCACCACAACTTCACGATTTGGTTTACTGACCTCCAAAGCTGATTTTGCCGCAAAGCTTTGATTTGTAATTAAGGTGATAGCCACAAAGATACCACTATCAAAATCAGGTCCCTGAAGACTCCCGTTACAGCCTTCTGGCAATTTTTTTAACTTTAATGTCTTACTTTCAGTCATTTAGAATGGCTCTATTCTTGGTGCTCAAGCAACGTTCTTAAAGATTACTGTATCCAGCTGCTATAATAAAAAGCAATGATGTTTTTCAAATGCCAATGTTTTCACACAGTCTCTAAAAGACATGTTCTGTACAAAGCCTTGTTAATCCAAAGTAAGATTTTTGACAAGCAAGTCCTTTGAGGAAAAGGCAACATAACACAAAACAGTGTTTTTATTTTATATGGCATTCTTCTATTAATAATCTCCATGTTCAATGTGAGTCAAGTATTACAGTGGTCAAATAATTCCATGAACCTATTTTTTGGCTTTGGATCACACAGTCTATTCAGCAGTCAAAAACATTTTAGTGACTAAAGCATTTTTACTGGATTTACATACAGGAGCCAAATATTTCCTTTCATGAAAATCGCTCTAGCCATTCGGAAGTGATGATGGACCATACATACACACATTGACATATACATATATATACACACACACATATATTATATATAGATATATCTATACTAATAAAAGGCAAAGCCCTCACTCACTCACTCACTCACTCACTCACTCATCACTAATTCGCCAACTTCCCGTGTAGGTAGAAGGCTGAAATGTGGCAGGCTTATTCCTTATAGCTCACTTACAAAAGTTAAGCAGGTTTCATTTCGAAATTCTATACGTAACGGTCATAACGGTCGATAACGGTCGACAACGTCCGCCATGTTGAACTCTCTTATTTATGGCACCATCTTCACGAAATTTGGCAGGCGGCTCCCCTGCGCTAACCAAAACCGATGTATGTACTTATTTCGATGGTATGACGCCATTGTCGGCCGCCATTTTGAACTTTCCAACGTCATTAATTTTCCAACTTCCCGTGTAGGTAGAAGGCTGACCCCATCTTCACGAAATTTGGTAGGTGGCTTCCCTGCGCTAACCAAAATCGATGTACGTACTTATTTCGGTGGTATGACGCCACTGTCGGCCGCCATATTGAATTTTCCAAACATCACTAATTCTCCAACTTCCCGTGTAGGTAGAAGGCTGAAATTTGGCTGGCTCATTCCTTACACCTTACTTACAAAAGTTAAGCAGGTTTCATTTCGAAATTCTATGCGTAACGGTCATAACGGTCAACAATGTCCACCATGTTAAACTTTCTTATTCATGGCCCCAACTTCACGAAATTTGGTAGGCGGCTTCCCTGCGCTAACCGAAACCAATGTACATACTTATGTCGGTGGTATGACACCACTGTCAGCCGCCATATTGAACTTTCCAACGTCACTAATTCTCCAACTTCCCGTGTAGGTAGAAGGCTGAAATTTGGCAGGCTCATTCCTTACAGCTTACTTACAAAAGTTAAACAGGTTTCATTTCGAAATTCTACACGTAACGGTCATAACGGTCGATAACGGTCAACAACGTCCGCCATGTTGAATTTTCTTATTTATGGCCCCATCTTCACGAAATTTGGTAGGCGGATTCCCTGCGCTAACCGAAACCGATGTATGTACTTATTTCGATGGTATGATGCCACCGTCAGCCGCCATATTGAACTTTCCAATGTCACTAATTTTCACAATGTCCGCCATGTTGAACTTTCTTATTTATGGCCCCATCTTCACGAAATTTGGTAGGTGGCTTCCCTGCACTAACTAAAACCGATGTACGTACTTATTTCAGTGGTATGATGCCACTGTCGGCCGCCATATTGAAGTTTCCAACGTCACTAATTCTCCAACTTCCCGTGTAGGTAGAAGGCTGAAATTTGGCAGGCTCATTCCTTACAGCTTACTTACAAAAGTTAAGCAGGTTTCATTTCAAAATTCTACGCGTAACGGTCAACAACGTCCGCCATGTTGAACTTTCTTATTCATAGGTAGAAGGCTGAAATTTGGTACTTATTTCGGTGATATGATGCCACTGTCGGCTGCCATATTGAACTTTTCAACGGTCTTTGTTACTTATGGGCCCATCTTCAAGAAATTTGGTACGCGGGTTCCCAACGCTAACTGAATCCTACTTACGTACATATATACGTCCATAGCCTGCAGCTC
>JANRMT010027041.1:28177473-28195420 GCA_026402145.1 Polypterus bichir lapradei
ATATACATACACACACACCTATCTACATTTTATATATGTATGGTTATATAAAATGTTTAAAGAAAAACAGTTATCCTATTTGATAATAAGGTCAGAATATAGTTAGAACTGAACACTGTAATGAGCAGAAGAAAAGAATGGCCTGCTAGAATAAAACTACAGCTTGGTGCCAGAAACAACATTAGACCTAGACCTAGCTTGGCTGATCCCAATAACGTACTGCTACCATCACTTCATTTTAAGCATGGCTTAATGAAACGGTTTGTCAAAGTTCAAGTAAAAGAACAAACCTGATTTATGTACTTGTGTCAAAGGTTTTGCCTTTGTCAAAGGTAAGTGGAATGGGGACATTTTCGCCAGACCTGATATTAGAAAACTGATTTCTAGTGCAGAATTTGGTGTTGCAATTTACAACCTAGAATGACAGAATTTACTTCTTTGAATGATCTCCAACCTAAGTTTTTTAGGAAGCAATAACAATCCAAATTACATAGAAATTGTGGAAAATGTATTAGTTAAGTTTAAGGAATTAGGTAGCAACTCAAACTTCACTTTTTGGATTCACATTTTGAATTTTCCCCTGAATTTCTTGGAGTAGCGAGTGAAAAGCAGAATGAAAGATTCCATCAATATAACAAAGACATGGAAAGTCAATGAATATGTGTGGTTTTCTTTACATATTTGATTTAAAAAATTACATTGACTAAAAGTTTTCACATTAAACACATTCAGAACAATTGTGCATACATGAATAAATAATTTGTTAAATGTACTTTTGTACTGTATGATGTGATTTGAACATTCTTATTATACTTTTATAGTTTCATGAATGCAAACAAAAATATTTGCAACTCAACAAATTTTTATGAGTTTAATTTTGCAGACCTGTGATAATCAATTAAAACTTGCCCAGTGGAGAAGATGAAACCTCAGACACATAACATGCAGATCTAATTTGGCAGAGATTCTCCATTTATCAAACTTAAACAAAATACAGTGAAAAAAGCAATTATGAAAACGTCAAGATCAAGACCAATTTTACTCCAGGAATGACTCATCAGCAAGCTACGACTAAATCGTAGAAAAACGTACTGTCAGTAGGCAGAACATAAATATCACATTTCCATTAATATAATGTAATGGGTTTTTACATGACTTGACTTAGATTAATGTTACAACTACTGACTTATATTTTCAAGAGTTGGAGCA
Source organism: Polypterus bichir lapradei (assembly GCA_026402145.1). Taxonomy (NCBI): domain Eukaryota; kingdom Metazoa; phylum Chordata; class Cladistia; order Polypteriformes; family Polypteridae; genus Polypterus; species Polypterus bichir. The sequence continues at coordinate 28,178,683 of JANRMT010027041.1, forward strand.
CTCAAGTAGGAGGTGGGGAATGAACCAGCAACCACTTCGTTTAGTTATGCAATACCAGCACATATATGATGAATAAAATCATTTTAAACTTGTTGGTTTTTTTTTTATGATGGCCATCTTGAAACCGCTGCTAGTTTGAGTGTCTAAACAAGTTATGCAACAAGACTCACTCCAGCAGCGATAACAAACCACTAGTAACCAGGTTTAAATATGAGCACTGACTGAATGTCAAGTTGCGTTGCTCGGATACCATTCGTCGTTTCGTATTATTAACATAGTACATTTAACGTGCCTACGGGTAATCAGTACCAGAATGTAGAATAAACTGGAAAGTTCTGTGAACACCAAGGCATGATCTGTGCAAGCAACTAACAAAAGCCAGGCCACGGTATGATGTCATCTTTAACGAAGAAGGGGAGAGGCGATTTTGCAAACGTCTCGAGACACTGTTTTGCACCTCACCATCTACAATTAATATCCTGATTCGTAAAACCTTACATTGCGTTTATCGCATTAAGCACTGCCGTAATTAGTGAGTAAATGGCCCAAGCTGATGGGTACAGCACATATCGAAACTAAACTTGAAGGGTACAGCATCTATCGAAACTATAAGTTAACAGACGGAATAAATATAAAATCCCTGAATGCGTACCACATGTTTAGGTTATAAATTTAAAACACTCTTGGAAAAATTACTATTTTAGCATTTGAAAAATGCAGATGGAGCTAACAGAGACAACGGAAGAAATGCAATCTAAATTTTGCGCGACAACCTGTGCTGTCAAGCAGCGTGACACGAAACAAAATTAAAAAGTGGATGCCGTTTTTATACCCCACGTCTCCATGGAAATAATAACCATGCGATAATTAAAAGTAATGTATGCGCAAGACAACATTGTAATTGCACACGAATAATCGCTTTTTCAGAGATAAGCACACCGCAACAGCGTCTTGCACTTCGGTCGTTTTGCGATAATCTAGAGAAGCAGAAACGCGACCTGGCTTCAATAAATGAAGTGCGTTACTAAAAATACTGCGTGCGCCGCCTCTGGACATCCCCCCTTTTACCTCCCAGCGAGGCCTCTGGTCGAGCGAGAGCCTGCTGGTTGCAGTTAGGTATGCGCGCTCGGGCCTGCATATCTCCGCCTCTCACTGAGAACTCTGTGCAAGTTACTGGACGTTTCTTACCACACTGATCCGTAGGCCCCAGATCCCACAGGAGTGATGTTCTGGTAACGTTCCGGAACCTCCCAGATCGTTTTATTGAGTTCCTGTCGATAAAAAGTAGGTCTCTCTCTCTGCGACATTCCTGCAGAAGACACCCCCTCCCCAGCGGTAGGACGCGTGCACTTATTTGCCAATCTCCTTCACGTTCCGTTGTGTCTTAAATGTTAACAAATAATACGACGAACTCCTGCAGTTTCACCTCTCGCCCCAGCTCCGCACACTCAGGTTGCTTGGCACTGCCCGACTGTCTGCAGCCCAGCTGCGCGCGCGATCTCGTGCCGAAGCCACAAGTGTTCTCGCGATAGAAGGCGCCAAACCACGGCAACGAGGGAATCGCGCATGCGTGGAGATAATCCACTTTTAAACTGTTCGCATACTTTTCTGATGGTTGAAGAGGCGCGTTCCAACCTGCACGGGGAAGTGTTAACACTTGCGGACAAAGAAAAATATCCTCATCAATCTAGTTTGTGAATAACTGAGTGACATGAAACCTTTTCCAGTAGTATCAGACGTTTGGCAGGGACACATTTTGATCAGGATTCTTTTCAGGCAGAGACACAGGCGGACTTATGATAATAACAATAACCAGCGGGAAGACGAGGACCGGTGCATAAATAAAAAGACATGGAAAACGCAGTCAGAGATAATGCCATGTGGAAGTTCAAAGCGAAGAAAATGTTTTAATGAAAAATTGAACATAGAGTTTAAAACATAAACAAGAACACATACCAGAATTAACGAAACATTAAAGCTGAAAAGACAAATAGTAGGTGATAAGAAATCATGTAAGGCAAAGTACACAGAAGACAGTAAGGTTTACAAGGCTTCTTTGTTGACCTTATTAGTAGTGTAAAAATGGCGATGTACTTTTCCTTGAAGAGAAGTGTGTTGTATCATGATTTTAATGTCTTCCTATCTAGAGACTCTTGAAAATGCAACATAGACTTGCTTGTCCATAAGAAAAAAACAGGCAAGTCCAGGTATAAGGCCAGCTTTATTGAATGTCTGTTCTGGAGCTTTATTAATGCTCATCACAAAGGCTGGGTAAATGGAAAATTGTCTGCATTTGAATTGGAAAAGGCATAGTGTGGTACTCTGTGCAAAGATCCAGACAAAGATAATAAAGAAAGCATTTATCCAATAGAAAGATTCTGTGATGACTTCAAACTTAATCATGTCCAATCCACATCACTCTGGTAGGGGTGCCTCTGCACCTTTTCTGTAAGGCCAAAGCACCCAGGAATTTCTTTGGATTTAAGAGGGTTTAACTAGACGTTTGTGATAAAGATGATCTACTTCTTCTGTCATGTAAGTCAGGCAAACACTCATCATGTTCTTCAGGCACTTCTCATCAAGCACAGCACCCCTGGTCACTCTGCTGAGGTTACTGAAATACTATTCTGTCACTGAGCTTATTTTTGTGTTAAAGTAGCTGCCAATTGCTCCTATACATTTCTTGTCAATCTATGTGTGATGCTGCATCTCCACCTTCCATGATACAGAGATGTAGCCTAATTTGGGGTCTTCCATGGCATAATCATCTAAATCATTGGTAAGATTGCACATCTCATGGCATAAGCTGTCAATTGAGTCAAAGGTAAAGTACCAAGAACTAGTCACCATGCAGGTGTGCATTTCCTGTCAGTTGATACATACTGCCATCTCCCTGCCTGCCACGAGACAGAGTCAAAGTCTCATTTCGAGACCACCATAAACATGAATATCTAAGTCATGGGTCATGCTACATGTGTCTTGGCACTAGCTGTTGATTGAGACTAATATGAAGTGTCAAGGACGATGACCGAATGAGTTTATACACAATAAATAGACAACCCTTAGCACTTTATATATACAGATATATTTTATTATACTGCACCTTTCCCATGCACAAAACACTTAGGAGGGAAGGGCCCCTCCCCCACATCCCAAAATGGTAAAATGTATTAATATTATTTTAGTGCAAAGTCTTAATTAGTTTGCTGTCTCAAATTATGAGAACTTTACTCTCATTCTCAGCAAACTTGCTGCCTGGTCCAAATTGGTCACCTGGCTTTCGATGGTATAAATTTTAATTTCTTTGACTCCAGTGCCGCTGTTTTTAGCCATGCAGTGATTACAGTGGGGCATTGAGACACTAAAGCAGAATGAGATATAGCTGAATTGCCTAAACAAACTGAGTAAGTACAATTGTTGGACTGACTAATCGCTAGCAGGTTCCTAATGTGATCCTCCAAAGTATATATTTTCCTGACCAACTGTAAGTGAACTACTGTATATACTCCTGTAGGCAAAACTGTCTGTACTCCTACCTGGAAAACCTAAACTGTATTTGCTGCAGAACACACAACTTATTGTCACACGTGCACATTTGAGACAGCTTAAGGGCTTTGGTGATGGTAATTACCTGCCGGACCAGGGCTTGGCACTTTATACTAATGCCTTCACTTCTGCTCCCTCTGCAGAACAGAAGATTGACAACCACTCCAGCTCTGATATCACTTCTGTGTCTGTCCACCTGGACCCTCCCTTTCCTGTCTCATGACCGCATAACCTGGAAATTGTCTATCTTGAGTCAGTTCTGTGATGAACTCGCCCCTGAAAAGGCATTCCCACAATTGTTGCATTTTTCTTTTTGCTTTAAGCCTTCCAATTATACGGTGTCACCAAGGTGGTACCCCACTTCTTTATTGTTCTATGTGTCCAGTTTTTACAGTGGATCCTGCCAACTACATCATTGTAAAATGGGACCTATGTTTATTGCCGAGTCCATTATTGTCTAGGTACTTTCAGTTGCTTCCGTGCCTTTGGATTTTAGCTGGTTTGCTTCAAGAAACTCACATTCAACCTTTCACTACAGGCTGGCTCCAACTCTTTATTCTTGTTTGTGTCCTGCTTTACTGTGGATCCTGATGACTACGTCACTGATACTTTCAGTTGCTTCAGTTCCTCTCAAGTTTATCTGATTTGCTTCAAGACATTTGCATACAACCTTTCACCATTGGCTGGACAATTGACTTCAGGCTTTTGGTTTCTTCTCCTAGTAGACACGGGTGAGCTTAACTGAAGCAACATTACATATTGTGTACTACAGACCATTGTCCTGCTTCTTCTTTTCTACCTGTTCTTATTTTTTTACAACTTTTTACTTCCAGAGATGTAAATCTTATTCATGATTTATGACAATGCTGCTGATTACATTTAATGTAACTAAAAAAGTAACATTCATCTCAGTCATTCTCATCATGGAGATTGGGGCCCACTTGTGAGGGTTTTACCTGTGTTATTTAAGTGTGTCAATGCTATGTTTATATGGAGATTCCTGCAGATTAGCACTGAGTACTGAAGTAAACAAACACCCGCAGGTACCCCCTCCCAGTATGGGATCCCAGTCAATCGCCTGTTTTATTTGTCATGTAACTACGCCTCTACTAGCATGTTATGGCAAAGCTATTGAATTGCCTAAAATTGAATAGGCACTATACAAGAGCAGCAGGTGGTGTAAAATTATGAAATAGTTGTATAGCTAACTACAGTGCCCTTCATAATGTATGGAACAAAGACACTTTTTTCCTTGATTTACCCCCTGCTGTATAGTTTATAATTATAAATCAAACATTTCAGATGTAATTAAAGTGCACATGGCAGACTTTCATTTCAATACACTTTTTTCTACATCCATCCATCCATTATCCAACCTGCTATATCCTAACAAAGGGTCACGGGGGTCTGCTGGAGCCAATCCCAGCCAACACAGGGCGCAAGGCAGGAACAAATCCCAGGCAGGACGCCAGCCCACCACAGGGCACACACACACACCAAGCACACACTAGAGACAATTTATGATCACCCATGCACTTAACCTGCATGCCTTTGGACTGTGGGAGGAAACCCACGCAGACATGGGGAGAACATGCAAACTCCATGCAAGGAGGACCTTGGGAAGCAAACCCAGGTCTCCTTACTGTGAGGCAGCAGTGCTACCACTGTGCTGCCCCTTTTTTCTACATGGAGTCAGACAGGCAATATTGCATTGGTTTGGACATGTGCAGAGGAGAGATGTTGCATATATTGGGAGAAGGATGCTAAGAATAGAGCTGCCAGGGAAGAGGAAATAAGGAAGGCCTAAGCGAAGGTTTATGGATATGGTGAGAGAGGACATGCAGGTGCTGGGTGTAACAGAACAAGATGCAGAGGACAGAAAGATATGGAAGAAGGTGATCCACTGTGGCGACCTCTAAAGGGAGCAGCCGAAAGAAGAAGAAGATAATGTTTGGGACACTTGACATCACAGGTGTTTGTGATTACTGAAGTGTGCAGCCATAAGATACCTAGGCTTCCTTATCCTCTTTTAAGTTTGTAGCTGCCATTGTTCAACATGAGATGTGCCAGGAGCTGTGCCAGTGAAAGTCAAGAAGCCATTATGAGGCTGAGAAATGAGAATAAAACCATTATAGCCATTGGTAAAACTTCAGGATTACCTAAATCAACTGCAATATCATTTAGAAGAAAGAATGCACTGGTGAGCTCAGTAATCACAAAGGTAAAGAAAAAAATGGTAAAGATGGTAAAGAAAAAGCCCCAGATGCCTGTCCGACAGATCAGAAACAGTCTTCAGGCAGCAGATATGAGTGTGTCAGAGAGGACTATCTGCAGAAGACTTCATGAATAGAAACAATGAGGCCACGCTGTTAAGATGCAAACCACTAGTTAGCCACAAACACAGGATTGGCAGATTACAGCTTGTGAAAAAAGACTTAGAAAAGAGCCTGCACAATTGGAAAAAGGTCTTATGGATAGACAAGACAAAGATGAACCTGTGTCAGAGTGATAGCAAGAGCAAAGTGTAAAGATGAAAAGGAACTGCTTAAAATCCGAAGCAGACCACCTAATCTGTTAAGTATGTGTTATGGCTTGGGCATGTATGGCTGCCACAGGTCCTGGCACACTTCTCTTCATTGGTGATGGAACTGCTGATGGCAATGGCACAATGAATTCTGAGCTGTATAGAAACATTTGATCTGCTCAAGTTCTAATAAATGACTCCAACCATATTGGACAGCACTTCATCCAACAACATGATAATGATCCAAATATACTGCTAAGGCAACACAGGAGTTTTTCAAAGCTAAAAACAGAAAATTCTTGAATGGCCAAGCCAGTCAGCTGATTGAAACCCAATTTATCAGGCCTTCCATATGCTGTAGAGAAAAGTTAAGGGGACAAGCCCCCAAAACAAGCTGGAGCTGAAGATGGCAGTGTTAGAGACTTGACAGAGCATCACTAGAGAAGATCTTCAGCACCTGTTGATGTCTATGAATCTCAGACATCAATCAGTCCTTGCATGCAAGGACTCCTTTGATACTGCTTCTCTTCAGAAAATCCTTGGGTACCATTGGTTTGACTTTGAGTCAAGCAAGTGGTTGCTCACGGAGTCTCAAATGAGGCAAATTACCTACATTGTGAGTGATCATCAGTTATGACACTATGGCCATGTGGCATGATTTCCAGAAGGGGATCCAGCTCACATGATCCTCATTGTTGAAGACACAAGTGTCTGGACCAGGACAAGGGGATGAGCTGTTTCATCATGTGAACCTGAATTGTTTGATTTGTAATTTTAAACTGTGGAACAGAGGGCTAAATCAAGGAAAAAATGTGTCTTTGTCCCAAACGTTATAGACGGCTCCGTATATAAACCACAGAAACTGCATATAAAATTGCAAGCAATACAGAGAGAGACAGCGTAACATTGTCAACGCATAAAATTGTACTTGACAGCAATCAAAGCACATTATTTCCTCTCAAATATTAAACACAAGGAGAGTTTGATCCATTTCAGCTATCCATTTTGATAGTGATAAAAGATAAAAGGAAAAATAATTTAAGTTATTCTGCTATGTCATGTCACTACACCATTGTTGATTTCCGATAGTTGGCTGCACAGAAGGGTCAGTGCCGTGCAACACCTTCTGTCTCAACTAATGCCTGGCAGACTACCTCATGAAATACCAGTCCAGGCCATGATGTTGCCATACCATTATATTCTCAGTGTTCCACACCCACTGATCTCTTCCACAAGACTTGTCATCACACTTAGATTGTGGGTTTTATGTGACTCAGCAGTTCATTTACTGTTCTAGCCAGCTTGTAGAGTCACTCAGTGGTCATTTTCTTTGTTCATGAGATTCTCCATAACTTTTGATGCATTTGTTCTTAAAAACTTGGATGCATCTCTTTCCTTATTTCTCGTTACTATACAGACCAAGATTTTCATCAATTGCAACTTTGTGGAGGTGATTACTGACATGATTTCCATATCAATTTTAATCACTACTATACCCATGGCCAACCTCAACTTCACTTCACCCAAACAGCCTGCATAATTAGTTACTTATACTACTCATAACCTGAAGGAGACCAGCTCCATGATGTCATGTCAGTGTTCATCGTCATGTTTGTTTTTGTTGCATTGATCATGACAGGTCAGATCAGGCTTGGGAGCATGCACTGGTACAGCATGTTGCCACACTCACCACACAACGAAACAGCTCAGGATCCCGGCAGACACACAGTCCAGTCTTACCCTCCAGAAATGACCCTCTAGCTCCTGCAACCAGGTGTTATATGGGCGTCCCCTTGGCCTGATTTAACTGCTCTGGTCCTCAACAATGAGAATCTTGTGAGGCAGATCATCCTTGGGGAATGACTGTAGTGCCATAACTGACGCTCCCTCACAATGCAGGTAATGTGCCTCATTCAGGACTCCATGAGCAACTGTTCATTCAACACAAAGTCAAACCAGTCACTACATGACTTTTGATGCCCTCTCAACTTGGCACAGAAGCTCCTGTAATTCTTCTGGCTATGAGGCCAATAAAAAAATAATGTCATCAACATATCTGACATTGCTGATGGTCTTTCCATCAGTCCTCCATGCAGTGTTTTCCACATCATTTGTTCTACTGGGATTTTGAACAGACACATAAAAAAGATCCATCCTTGTTGGGCTACTTTTTTGCCATAATTGTGGCACCTAGTTATTTTCACAATATCAGATATCATCAGATGTTGAGAAGATAAATAAATAAATAGTCTAAAGACATGCAGGTTAAGTAAATTGGCAATACTAAATTGGCCCTAGTGATGGACTGGTGCCCTGTCTGGACTTTGTTTCTGCCTTAGAGGTGCCCTATGCTAGCTGGGATAGGCTCCAGCCCCATAATGCAGCGTTTCTCAACCTTTAAGTATTTGCAACCCGAGTTTTCATAACAATTTTAATCGCGCCCCCCCCCTAACATTTTTTTGAAATGTAGATGCATATTTTATTATACCTACTTAACTTTTATCAACATTTATCTAACTCTTTATTTATTGTTCTAGTATCAGAATGTAGTTTAAGTTCATTTGTTTTGGTTTCAACAGATTTTTTTTCATATTTTTGATTCTTGTTTTTTTTTTTTTCACATCTTCGCTCCCCCCTTTTTGTTACTTCGCAACCCTCTGGGGGGCCCGCTCCACAGGTTGAGAACCACTGCCATAATGTGACGTTGGTCTGGATTAAGCAAGGTAGAAAATGACATGACAGTATTCAAGAGTAATCAGCTCCAGTGACCTAAAAATACAGTATATACAGTACATTGATTTTCAGCCAAAGAATTATTCAGCAGAAGTGTGTCAGGAAATGCTACTGGGGCTCCTTTATACCAACAGTAATATGTATACATAATACCTTAGTGGGACTGTATCAGACAAGTTTTAAGCCTTTTAGTAATTCTGGTGTGTGTTCAGAACAAACTGTGTGCATATGTGTTTATTTATCTATCTATTTATGTATTTAAAGAGCCAGATTTTCCCCTTTGGACAAATAAAGATCTATCTATCTATTGTCACACACGTGCACATGAGAGGCAGCTAAAGGGTCTAAATGAGAGTAATTCCACGCCAGACCAGGGGATGGCGGAGTGCGCTGAGGTTTTTTTTTGCTTTCCTGCAGAACATTCCTGGAAAATTCCTCCTGGCCTTGATGACATCACACGGAGAAACAGTGTGATAATAGATTCAGTTGTTGTTTAGAACAGGTCCCAGTACATAGGGACCTAAAAGACCCATTTTCTACTCAGAGATGGGATAGGCATACAGTTTTCTGAATGTCGTCGTTTAGAAATGGTTCAGAAATGTTAAGTGATTAATAACGATTTGAAATGCAAAAAGATTTAGGCTTTGAACAAAACGTTTCTTAACAAGAATTTTTCTTTTTTTTTTTTTTGCTATTTTAATTTTCTTTTTTGTGTAAATTGTTTTACCTTGAATTTTAACTAAAACTTTTAAAAACCAAGATATTTTGTCTGTGGAATCATTTCGGCGCGTCAGGCTTTTGTTGAATCCTATTTTTCAAGTCAGAGCTGCTGAACTTTGGTAATTTTGGAAAAACGCAGCTACATTTTTGTCTTTTTAAAAAAAATTTAAGGACATACGGCTGCACTTAAGAAATGAAAGAAAAACATTTCAACTAGAAGTCAGTCAGACTAAAAGTAATCCAGAAGAACAAAAATCACTCACCGCAAAGCACATGAAAAGGTATAAACGGACCTTAAAACCAAATCCAATTTCTCCAGATGACTTAGTTAAAGTTGAAACAGAGCTTATCCGTCTAAGCCAACAGCAAGAATTTCCAGAAGAATTAAAGGCTTTAAAGAAAAAGACTTGTGTAAAAAAGAACAGTCAAATCTATAAACTTGACCCGATCATGAAAGATGGAATACTGAGAGTTGGAGGAAGACTCTGCAAAGCTGCAATGCCAGAAGAAACTAAACATCCTGCAATTCTTCACAAGCATTCACATGTTGCCTCTCTCATATTGCAGCCCATTCATAAACAAATTGGACATTGTGGGAGCAACTTTGTTCTTGCTCAGTTACGCTACAAAAACTGGATACCTCAAGCAAATTCAGCTGTCAGAAAAATTATTTCAAAGTGCACAACGTGCAGAAGATACAATGCAAAAGCAGGTGAGCAAAAAATTGCAGATTTGCCGGAAGATCGCCTAGCACCCAACCAACCACCATTCACTAATGTTGGAATCGATTATTTTGGCCCCTTTCTAGTCAAAACAGGATGAAGTCTGGTCAAGAGGTACGGAGTAATCTTTACTTGTTTAACAGCCAGAGCTGCGTACAGTATATAGAGATTGCACATAACTTAGACACTGATTCTTGTATCCAAGCAATACTTATGAGTAGAAGAGGTCAAGTTAAAATCATGCACTCAGACAATGGAACAAATTTTGTTGGAGGAGAAAGAGAGCTACGAGAAGCTACTAAAAACTTGAAACACAAAAAAATCTGCCAGTTCCGGCCCTTTTGATGATGTCACGTCTGGGTCTGAGCCTATGGATGACCTCACTTCCCTTGCTGGCCTTTAAAGCCGCCATATTTACCCTAGCTCATCAGTCCTGTTTTGGACCCCGTTCTAAGCACATCAGTGTGAACAATCTATCTTTTTGCAGCCAGGAAATATACGGGTGGCTGCCTCAAACCTTTTTATGACTCTTGTGTCTGTTTTTTGTGACACTATCTATCTATCTATATGATGGCTATTGTCTTACGCAAATTTCCATGCAAAGCCAGGTAACACTGCTAGCAGTTTGATATTTACAAATAAAAAAGTCATATTACAATTTGAGCACAAGCAGGTTAAGGAACTTGCTTAAAGATGCACCTTGCGTGAGAGGCCGGAACTAACTAGCAACTTTACTGTTTTGAGTCAATTTAATTAACTACTAGACCACACTGTCTGTATATCGCACAAATTGCAATTTAACCAGACCATTGCAATACCTTTATTTACTTAACAAATGCTTTTATCCTTAGTGACTTACAGTGGGAGTCAACATAATCATGTAAACATCATTCTAGGGGACTGTTTGGGAACAAATGTTACCAGACAAGAGTTTGATCATTACAAGTGAAGAGCTCAGAACAAAATGCAAGTGAGTTAAGTATGTTACAAAAACCTACAGTTAGACTTTGACATGAACCCAGCATATGCAAGTTTAAAAAGAACAACCAAATAATACAAAAAAATAATGTTAAGACCACACCCTCTGAGCCCCACCTTAGTAATCAACCCTGTTACCTCCATCTACCACTCCCTTCCTCATTTGGTATATAATGCCTTTGATTCCTGTATGTCTAATAATTTTACTCTGATGATGACACCTGATATGTGTCAAAAGCTCAGGAATAAAAGACTATTTTAATATCTGTGATTCATTTTTTCTCCCTTTGTGGATTTCTTGCTATAAATATGCAAAACATATCACAGACCTTCACTTCTATATGTATATGTAGACCCACTGACTACTCTGTAGGCATGCATCAAGGAAAGTTTAATGCATACCACTACAGGAATTAGTGATCTGAAGAAAGGAGTGACATGTGTATACCTCATCTACACTGCACTTTGAATCATCTGCAGCAGCCTGGTAATACATGCTGGTACATCTGCCAGCTAAGAGTTACAATAGTCCAGACATGACAAGACAAACGCCTGGACCAGGAGGTGTGCTGCAAACTCCATCAGATATGGTGTGAGCTTGCAGAAGTTGTATAGAGAGAATCTGCATAATTGAGAGACAGTTGAAGCATGGTCAGTGAAAGACAGCTGGTTATCGATCACTTCCCCAAGGTTAGTGATAACGAGCTGAGGTGACCAGAGATTGGGTGCTGAATAGACAAATGAACTGGGATAACTGGAAGATCTGTCTTTGCCAAATTGAGCTGGAGATGGTGCCTCTTCATCCAGGTTGCCATATCATTGAGACATGCAGAGATTCTAAATAATACTATGTGGTCCTCTGGAGGGAATGACATGTACAGTTTGTGATAAGGCGCTATATAGGTGCCCCGACCCAACACAGACTGACAACGGAGGTACATGTACAAAGTTTACAAACTTTTATTTTCTCTTCAGCTGGGGGCCACATCTTCCCCATGTCCCTCAGCCCTAATACAATCCCACAAGCACACAAAGTAAAACAGAAACAGAAATCCACTCTTCTTCTTCTTCTTCATCCTCCTACTCCTCCTCCTCCTAGACAGCTTTGTCCTCCTCCTGACTCTGGCACCCGGAGTGTTGGCTGCTGGCTTCCTATACAACACACCCGGAAGTGCTTCAGGTGATAATTAACCTAATTCAGGCTGCACTTCTGGGTATGGTTGCTTTCCAACCCACATGGGCTTGTTAAGCCATGCAGCTCCCCCTGGCAGTGGTCACGGTGCCCAACAGAGATGAGCTTGGGTGTAACATAATTGTGCCCCCAATGCAACCCAGGAGGGCTGTCATCAAGTGTTCCGGGGGTCGTAATGTGCATCCAATGGCTGCTCTCCAGGATCCAGTGCCAAAGGGGCGTCCGGGCCAGGCATGGGTCCCGGTCGTCCACCACAAGCTGCATATCATTGACATAGTACTGATAGGAGAAACCATGAGACAGGATGATAGGGCATAGTGAGAAAGTGTACAGAGAGATGAGGAGAGAGTCGAACAATGATCCTAGAGGTGGGATCCTCCGTGCTTGCATTGTGCACCCTGTACATCTCTCTTTGCCATAACATACAGTAGTATCAGCCCAAGAGGCAGGACTCAAACCGCCTGAGGGCAGTGCTAGTGATGCTAAGGTCAGAGAAGGTGGTAAGGAGGATCTGGTGGTGTCAACAATGGTAAGCTGAAGTGAAGCCAAACTGATTAGGATTAAGTGATCTTTAATTAGTGCTGGTATCAATAGCATTTTTGTGTTGTCATTATGTAGACAATAGCTATTTCATTATTCCTCCTAAATATTAAGTAACACATATACAATTTACATTGCACTTTATAGCATGTAGAAGGCTGCTAAACCTCTAAAAGCTTGCAAGGAGTTTATGAATGGCAGAAAAGAAGAGCATTACATTACACCTGTAGAACTTGCAAACTCTACACAGTTATGTGACTGGTTTTACTCACTGATTTATCGGACAGTCCTAACCTAAACAAAGAATAAGCAAATTTATGGTCACAGTTTGTAATGCAGCACCAGATCTGCCAGGCTGCAGGATACTTTTTAACCCCAAGCTGTCAGACTCCTTAACATCATGCTGCCCCCTGGGATCTTCCACACAGCTTCAGCCACCTCTAAAAACAGAACTTTTATACATGCAGGCCACTTTCCTGCAAAGATGAGTGTGCACGGAGAAAAGAACTGAAAATCTCATACTGACCTTTAAGGATTATGACATTCTTGATATCCTTCTGCTGTGAAACATTCTGACCTGTCATTGTTTACACATATTTTAAACAACTATTATCATACACTGATAATTTCTGTATTATCTATATCTATTATTTATTATTTATTTATTATATTACATATATGACTATATTTATGTATCTAGATTGCAAATACCATACATTGCATCAATGTTCATATTGCTTACTACACGTCAATATTGCTGCTACTTCTTTGTCTTGTCTTTGCAGAATGTCTTGTCTTGTTTGTGTTTTAATTATAAATTGAAAGCTTAGTTCTATTTTCATTTTATTATTTGCACGTCATGTTGTTACACGTGGACTGTGGACCCTGAGCTTATCTGTATACCTGTATATGGTTGAGATGACAATAAAGTTCACTTGACTTTGACTAATGCTGTGGACAGGTGGTAGGGAAACAGAGGTAAGAAGAACAGCAGGAAAGCCAGTTTGTGTTTTACGTTAATTAAAATGAGGTTGAATATTTTAATAAATACTGGTTTATCATGATGTTGAAGATGTGTTGCATTTTGGTTGGACATGCGAGAATTCATATTTGACAGTATCACATCCTACTGCAAACTCCAAGCCAGAGAAAGTACTTTATTTGGAGTATTGGACACCCTTGGTGATACTTGGGAATGGCACTCCATCGCTGCTAGCATGAGGCTGTCTCTTGCGTGAAGGCTTCTTGTGGGATTTTTTGTTTCTCTTTACCACCCTGAGGGCACTCATGCATCTGGCAACTTCACAATGTGTAAAACAGTTAGTTATACCTTCTTAAATTAATCTATTATTTGATTCATGTAATACATATCTGGGGCCTCACGTATAATTCTGTGTGTATAAAATAGTGCTAAAACATGTCATAAGGACAAAAACAGAAATGTGTGCACATACAAAAAAATACAGATGCATAAAACTGAGTGTAAGCAAAGTTCTACGTATTTCCACTTTATAAATCCCAGTCATCGTGAAATTTAACGCACATGCACGTGTCTACAGCCCCACCCCAACTCCTCCCAGAATTTCACTTATTTGAATATGCAAATCAATATAAATAGTCTCTTCCATTCTGATATGCAATTAATTTCAGTGCATTTGGATGTGAATCTAAAAAAGAAAGGGAAGTGACACAGAAACAGTAGCACTGCTTTGATGCTAGGTGTCTCCTGTTAACAAAACCCAGAAGAAATCTGCGTACACATGGTGTGAGGCTGCGAGAAAATGAATGTAGCTTTTAGTTTAGTTTTAATACATCTTGAAGTGAGCATGTATAAAAGTACCATTTATAAATAAGACCCAAGGTCTGGATGGGTTCCAATACATTTCATTTGCAGTTTATCCTAACTACCATAGTTAAGAGTACTTCTCTATATATATATATAAAATCCAATGTCTATCTTTTCAGGATAGAACTACTTAATGGATTTAGATTAGGTTTTTTTTCTTTAACCTGCTTGAACATTCCGGTTAATTTTGTGACTTCTCTCAGCGTACTAAGTATCATAGTTCGCTTGCGGTACCAATTTATTTGCACAAATCCGAGAGAGACGCAGTGGGCCGAGGGGAGGGGGAAGTGTGACTCAGGAGTGGGGAGTCAGTTTATCTCTTTTGGAGTGCAACTTGCCTCCGCCTAGCTAGCGATACCTTTTTGTTTATTGATTTTTAAAGTTTGTCCAGTTTCACTACTATTTGGGCAGAGACGCAGGGAACAGCTAGTTTTAAATAAATATAGATTTAGTTGACTCATTGAGACCCTCTATTCCTCATCACAAAGAATTACTGTAAGTGACAAGCAGGTGGGCTAGCTGTTAGAATGTACAGATTAAATAGTGACAGACAAGAGAGGGCAGACTGGAACTACAATTACGTGAAATACCAGTAAACAGACTGTCGGGAGATATGATTATTCTGGGGTGGAGAATGAGCAATGCGAGGACTAGGCACAACATGTACTGGAGACGTACACGTTGTGCTTAGGAACCGACTAGAATGAACCATTGCTATACCAGTAATATACAGAAGGGGGCAGACTATCTTAAGACATTTTTTAGTTTTGCCAAAGCCTCTTTGTTTTTTCTTCTTTTGCACTTTTAACTGACTGTTTAACACTGATCTTTTCTTTTATTTACAAAATATGCTCTTTTTAACAGTATCTCAAGAATACACTAACTCGTCCATCCAAACATTCTTCAGTACTGGCTCACAGAGGGCAGGAGCTCAGGTGCCAAGCAGGACAGCATAAAGTCATCACAGGACACACTCAGAGGTTCAAACACACTCACATACACATGGCTAAGTTAGAAGTCACTGATCAACCTCAACAAAAAATCTTTAATCTTTATATTTTAATTTAACCAATCCTTTATTCAAACCCACCTTGCAAATCATAGTACATTTACAGTATTTGTATTACATCTCAAAATAAAATGCAGGATTAGCACCTCACCCTGAGTCTGCTAGGTTACCAATGTCTGAAATTAAAAAGACAGCTTCAGGACTGTATGTCTTAGTCTGCACTGCCTGATTATCAGAGAAGTTGACAAACGCTATTAACATATCCAGCTCATTATGATCATGAGACATGTTACCAACAAGAGAGCATTCAGACCCTCACATTTACAGACAAATATGATATTCATACACTTCTAAAAGCTTGTAAAAATCTCCTTTTCAAGTACCTAACTCAAAAACTATACTCCAGATTTCCAAATTAAATGAACTGAATGTGTTTTGTGTGCAGAGTGGGTGCTTTTCATATAATTATGTGGTGTGTTCTAAGGGCCATTGTAAATTCCCGTAGTCCTGAAGTATGTTTTTGGGTTAACTGGTAACTCTCCATTGGCTTGGCATGAGTCAGTATAGATCAGTTTCCAAGTGTGATGGGCTGGCATTCCCTTCAGAGTTGGTTGTTGCCCAACATTCATTGTTGTTCAAGTACATTGCAGTACTGCAGTGGTTGTACAATTTGTGGGGAAAGGAAACACAGATCCCACAAAGAGATTCCATCTTCCCCCTGTGTCCTGGTGGGTTTATTCCTGTCATTCTGGTTTCCTTAGTCAGTTTAAAAAGATATTGTGGCATCTGCAGGTGATTTATAAATGCTTGGATTTGATTGTTTAATTGTAATCTATCTGTGTCTTTCACTCCTATCTACCTTTCATATAGTGCATTTCACTTCTATCTATCTATCTATCTATCTATCTATCTATCTATCTATCTATCT
>JANRMT010027041.1:28195430-28257233 GCA_026402145.1 Polypterus bichir lapradei
TCTATCTATCTATCTATCTATCTATCTATCTATCTATCTATCTATCTATCTATCTATCTAGAGTTACCCAGACCTACCCAGACTACATTGATTATTGTAACCATTGTGATAATTGTTGTTTATTTCAGTGCCATCGACCAACAATTTACTTTTTACACTATCATAATAAAGGGGCCAACCCCAATACTTCACAAGAAGTAAGAATCTTACTTCCACCTGTCCACAGTTTGCCATTGTAGGCAGGATGTGTTCTGAGATGAGTGATCCAGCGAACCTAACAACTCACTGACCAGATGAATCAACTACAGTGGGATTTTACAGAGGCTAAAGTGCTGCCAAGTTATGCAGTCCAAGACTGGCATAGGTGCTTGTCCCAATGCAGCCACAGGATGACATAGAGGCCTGCCAACTAATTTTTGAGGCACACTTCCTCACCCCATTTCTGGAGCAGCCCAGAGCGCCTACTATGATTTGAAAGAAAATGCCACTGCAGACTTACTTAAACGTGAAATCCTAGCTCGCTACAGTCTCACTCCTTCCTGCCATGCCCAATGCTGCTGGGTTTGATACCGACTGCCCCGCGTGGGCTCAAGTTTTTGATTTCTTGGGCAAATTGGCCAGATGGGTCTGCCCAGGTTAAAGTGCCATGAAACGGTTGGACAAGACAGTGCCGCCAGACTTTCTGGTGCACTCCCTCCCAGGGCATCTCGTATGGCCAATAAGGAGATGGTTGTGGGTGGACATGAAAGGACTCATAGAAATCCCAGAAAGACACTACACTACACTCCAGACTAAGAAGCCCAAGGACTGCTGATGAACATGAACTATCAAGGATCAATACACCACGACCATCACCAGGAACCTTGAAATAACACTAAGGTGAAGGGAGAGATGTGGGGATCTGGGACACACCGTACCTACATGTCCCCAAAATGACAAGGTTAAGGAATGTGGATGGGCTCAAGGAGACAGGTACTGTTATGCAGTCGTGGTTAACCCTCTTGCGCTTCCTTTTACAGGCACAATCCATGTTACTAGGCACCCTGTCCAAGTACTCTTTGATTCTAGTGGCAACGTTCCCATCCTAACTCTCTGATATGTCCCATCGCAACATTATGAAGGGAATGAAACCTACCACACCTGTATCTGTCACAGTCTGTTGGGTCCTACTAAACAAATGGCTCCACGGGCTCTTTGTGGTGATCATGCCAATCCCTTTCTAGGCCATGATCATAGGCTGAGATGGACCACAGAGTTGAGTCAATGTGGACTTGCTTTGCCATGACACATGAATTAGTTTTGACATCGATGGAAATAAACCACCCAAAGGCAATCCCCAGCCATGTAAGAGTGCAGGTATGGGCCTGGCTATACAATATGGTGTGGTGGATCTCAGGGTTTTGGGTGACAATGCCAACCTACTACCCGGCTACATCCAAGTACAAGGTGGCATGGTTTTTGTTTGCAGATTATATATCCTGTGGTACATGGCCTGCCGTTTATCCCAGCCAATACCCCCAGGCCGCCGGAGAGAGCCCTCCTTGCAGCATAGAGGTGCCCCGAATGCCAGCAGGGAATTATGGACAATGGACTTTTAATGCACAGCCCTGCTGGATACCATGGGGGCCGCCAGGAGTCGCTGCAGGGAGGCCCAGAGACTATTTGCCTTACGCCTAGGAAGTACATAATAGTCACGTGGGCAAAGGGAACGATGTGCTTCCTGGGTGAAGAAAAAGGATTTTTATCTGACCCGGAAGTGTTCCAGGTCACATGGACAGAGAGGGTGAAACGCTTCCGGGTCAAGGAGTATAAAGGACTGTGGGAGATCCCAGACAGGCGAGCTGAGTTGGGAGGCAGGGTGGCTAAGCGTCTGGGAGAGGAGGATTGTGTATTGTGATTGTTTTGATTTATTGGAGAATTGTGGAGAGGAGCGTGCTTTGTGCACTTATTATTATAATAAGTAATAATTAGTTGGACTTTTACCTGGTGTCTGACGTGTGGTCTGAGGTTTCAAGGGTGTGAGAAAGCCCCTAATCTGTCACAATGCATATATGATTCAACCTCTTAAGATATATACTGTACATCCTAAGTGACAGCAAATGATATATTCCATTGTATGGTTATAAGATTTCAGTGTTCAGACAACACTGGAGCATTAATAGGAGCCCCTTGTTTCTCACTACGTATTTCACACACTGCTTTTATCTATTAATCAGACTACATCCCCATCCTCACTTATGGTTAGGAACTCTGAGTAGTAATCCAAATAATGAAATTTACAAATGAAGAGAGGCCGATATGAAGTTCCTGCAGAGGACTGTTGGACTCATTCTTCATGAGAGGATAACATGCTTGGAAACATTTTTTAGGCAAATCACCTTGTTTTCTTTTCGACATTTCAGTTGCTTTAAAGAAACAAGTAAAAAACAGATAATAGTAAGTATGACTTTGCTGTTTTCCATGGCCTAAAAAAACTTGAAAAAGACTTACTTATTACTTTATCTGCTTTTCACATAAAGAATAAAAAACAGATTGCCAATACAGACATACCATGAATTATATAGAAATTCAGTCTGCAAAAAATACATTTAGTTTTATTTTATTTTATTTATTTAAAAAGAAACATAAATTTAAATATTTCAATTTAAATGTTAAAGAGACCACCCCTGTGTATTATTCTTCCAAAAGGTGTATCAAATCACAAAATAACCAAATGAAGATCCAACACACATCAGTAAGAGCATATGAAAAGTAACGTTCCAGAGACCAGGGTTCATTTACTGACTCAGTCATCATGTTTGTGGAATCTGCTCCTTGCTGTGCCCCCAATGTCACACCTACATCACTCATACAGTGTCTTCAGAAAGTATTCACACTCCTTTACTATTCTCACATTTTGTTATTTTGCAGTCTTGTGATAAAATCATTTCATTTTATTGTTCCCTCATCAAGCAATACACAATACCCAAGAATGAAAAAGTGAAACAGGATTTTGGGAATTTTTATAATTTATTAAATATAAAAAACTGACACAAGTATTCAGACCCTTTAGACTCAGACCCTTTCAGACATGCAAAATTTAGCTCAAGTGCATCCCATTCTATTGATCATCATTGAGATGTTTCTACACTTTATTTGGAGTCCACCTGTGGTCAATTCAATTGATTAGACAGGATTAGAAAAGGCACACAACTGTCTATAGGAGGTCCTACAGTTGTCAAAGTTGACAAAACCCAAACCATGAGGTCAAAGGAATACCCCACAGAGCTTAGAAACAGGATTGTGTTGAGGCAAGGATCTTGGGAAGGCTATAAAAAATTCTGCAGGATTAAATATTCCCAAGAGCACAGTGGCCTCCATAATTCTTAAGTGAGATAAGTGTGAAATAACCATAACTCTTCCTAGATTTTGCTGTCTGGAGAAGAGCCTTGTTAAGTGTGGTGACCAAATGCCTGATGGTCACTCTGGCTGAGTTCCAGAAAACATGTGTAGAACAGAAGGGTAGCAATCGCTGTAACACTCCACTAATCTGGACTTTATGGTATAGTGGCCAAACAACACATGAAAGCCCGCTTGGAGTTTACAATGGAAGGACACACAATAGACTCTCAGGCTTTGTGAAACAAAATTTTCTGGTCTGATGAAACCAGTTCTAAGCATCATGTTTGGAGGAAACCAGTCACCACTCATCTATTGTGCAATACCATTTCAATGGCAAAGCATGGTGGTGACAGCATCATGCTGTGGGGTTGTTGTCAGGGACAGGGAGACTAGTCAGGGTCGAGGAGAAAGCTGAATGGAGCAAAGTACAGAGATATCCTTAATAAAAACCTGCTCCTGAACACTCTTGACCCCAGACTGGGTTGAAGATTCACCTTCCAACAGGAAAATGACCCTAAGAACAAAAAAAAGACAACACGAGAATGGCTTAGGGATATCTTAGTTAATGGTCTCAAGTGACCCAGTCAGAGCCCAGAATTAAATGCTACTATACATCTCCAGAAGAGAGAGGAGGAGAGGTTGGGAGCATGTACTGATTGCTGCATCTACCAAGCAACAAACCACCCAGATTGGGACCCAGGTGCAGTTGACCAATGGATGACACTTCAACACCAGAGAGATCAGAAAATAGCTTTCCACTAACAATTTACATACAACCTGACAGAGCGTGACAATATCAGCAGAGAGGAATGTGCAAAGCTTTTTGTGTGAAAACCCCAGAAGGCTGTAATCACTGCCAAAGGTGGTTTAATAAAATTCTGAGTAAAGGGTCCGACTACATGTGTCAATAGGATATTTCATTTTTTATACTTAATAAATTTGCTAAAATTCCAAAAATCTTGCTTTTAGCATAAGGCTGCAACTTAACAAAATGTGTCAAAAGTGAAGGGGTCTGAATACTTACTGGAGGCATTTTCTATGGACTAAAATAAAAAAATAGACTAATGAAGGTCCTGCAGTAAACCTTACATTGATTCATTAATTTATTTTAATTTAGTCACATAATTGTTTCTATTTAGAGCAATGATTGGTTAATTAATTGAGCAACTTTGCCTAGAGAGCTATGGAATGGTGGAAGAGCAATTTAATTTAACTCCCCTAAGTGGACACTGATCAACAGGGGCAAAATATTATGACTCCAAAGTATAATAGAAAAGATTGCTGCTGTAACTCAGTATGTTGAAGGTGCCTCGTGATGTTTGTATGAATTTTATTTGTGAGACTCGCTTACCACTACAAGGCATATGAGGACTGTTAGAATGAGGGATAACTCTCAATGAAAAGGACTGGAATCTTTTCCAACATGGTTCAAGTCTTGCATTTGCTATTTCTAGCATACAATCTTTCTGTCCACTTCCATTCCCAGGAGTCATCATATCTCATAAATCTCTATATATAATCTTCATTTGGATCTTGATCTTTGTTTGCCCGAGAATGAATTAGAAGAAGAAGCACTAGATGGCAGTAGAGAGACAGCTAAAACATAGGCATTGCATTAAGAATCTCCTCCAGGCTTATACTACTGAAGACTGTAGTACGCCAGTCACACCTCAAAACACAGACATTCAAACTAAACAAATTGTTGTGCTTTAAATTAACTAAAGACATCTTCATTTAGATCTTAATCTTTGTTTGTCCGTGAATTCCACGCATGCGTAGACCACCTTCCAGTTTAGTACGTTGTTGTTACTCACGGATGTCAACAATGTGCCGGAATAACGAAAGGGGTGGTAGACAGTGTTACGCTGGTTAGCTCCTGAGGCCTGGTTAGAGAATGAGATGGCCGAAGATAAAAGGTACGTGCCTATGTAACATATGAATGAAAGAAAGACAGTGGGTAAAATGAATGACAACGTAACAGCACGTTCCAGAAATTATTATTGTTACGTTGTAGCCAGCGAGTGCTGCGTGTCCCACAGTTGTACCGTGGCTTGCTCACATGTCAGTGAAGTGATCCCTATTTATGCTTTAAAGAGCCTGGATATCTATGTGTCCCCCTTTTATAACCATTGCTCTGTGTATATTGCCTTACTCTTTGGATTGCCACAAAGCAACCTGCGAGATTGGAGAAAGGTTGAGAAGAGATCATAAGAGGAAACGACAGCATCGTGAAAACGAGACGGACTGTGAACGGACAGAAGCAGAAATGCTCCTACACCACCATATAATTACGATTCGGACAGTGATTCCAAGTAGGCCGTTCCTATCGAATTAATATCCAAGGGTTTTCTTTTGTAATTTTGTTTCCCTTATAAAAAATCATAATGCTGTGGGATGAAGGGCCCAGTTCACGACTGGCAGCCGCGTTTAAACAGGGAGCCCTTCACAGACAACTTTAACACGCGCAACGTAGTTGGCCGCACATGGCTAGTAAACTAATAATTGATTAAGTGTTTGTGTGTGCACCAATGAACTCAAGGCTGAAAGCAATCATTACCAGGATTTCTGCTCCCTTTGTCACTTCAATGCACAGATTTTTGGAACAGGGAGACTATAAAATGTGGAGATGTGTGAAAGGTAATAGGTCCTTGTTGTCTTTTGTCACAATGGAACATGATTTTAGAAGGATACCATTTGTAAAATGTTTACTGTAATTCTGTATTTTTAATCAATTTTCTTTATAATTGACTTTACAATGGAGGATTTCCATTTCTTGTTATTGACAAAATATGATTTTGTACCCTGTGTCACGAACTACATCTGAGAATCCTGTGTGACCATTTTGTTCAGTGTAATTTTGAAATTACGTGATGAAGCAAGAGGGTGATCCTAAAGACCTGAATATTTTGTACAGTAAAATTGTATTTTGTGTTTTAGATTCACGACTTAAAAAGCTTGATCATTTAATATGATCCAAATTCAGGTGGATCACCTTTTGTATGTTTATTGGAATGAGCACACTTCTTTTCCAGTCTTTAGGAATCCTCCCCTCACATACGGTCAAGTTGCAAATGTCTATTAAGCATTCATCTCCAAGACTTTCTGATGCCTTCATTATTTCTGACATTGCCCCAATGCACAGATTTTTGGAAGTGGATGCCTAACAAATACGGAGATGTGAAGGGGCGAGTTTGACCTTAGTTTATGTGCAAGGCAGGAGCAGATGCTGATGTAAGCATAAATTTATATTACATTACATTAGATTAGATTAGAGTAGATTAGATAAACTGTATTAATCCCATGAGGAAATTCAGGTACATACAGCAGCAGAAACATAAAAAACAAAGACATAGACTCACAGGACAAATAATACAGCCAATCAATCAATTAATCAATCAAACAATCAATTGATAAGTAAATAAATGAGTAAATACATATATGTTGTGCAGAAATTTTAAAATGAACTTAAAGAGTATGTCAGGAGGAAGCACTGAATTGCCTGATAGCAGTGGGCAGAAAAGACCCACAGAGGCACTCCTTAGCACACTGTGGGGTCACACCTGTGGCTAAAAGTGCTCCAAGAGAGCATTTCCTGGTGGGTATTGAGGGGATTTGTCATGATGACATCACAATTTTTCCACCATCTTCTTTTGAAAAAACTGTTTTAAAAGAAGTCATCCCTGGACACCAGATGAAAATGCAGAACATTTCATTTGCACATAGATAATGCATAAATGTCTCATTCCATGGAGTGAGCAATCAATAAAACAATTCATTCCCTTTGTAAGAGACAGCTAGCGGCTCAACCTGGCCGGGACGCCCTTGAGATGGAAAGATGAGGGAAGGTAGCTACTTGTGGACACTGCCTCCCCCCAAATTCTAGATGATAGCTCCCCTGGAGTGTAGCAGTGCTCTGGATTCCCACAGGGCATCCTGGGACTTGGAGTTCGGTTTCTCAGCCCTGTTGGGTGCTGTGGGTGCTGCCAGGGGGTGCTGTGAAAGGACCTGGGGAGTCATGCTTCCCGTATAGCGTGGAAGTACTAGGAAGTCACGAGGATCGAAGCCCCGAAGTAGTTCCGGGCTGATTAAAGAACTTTAATTCTCCTTCTGACCCAGAAGTACTGACCAGTCATGTGGATGGAAGAGCAGAAGCACTTCTGGGTCAAGAACTTAATAAATGACTGCTGAAGATCCAGCAAGCAAGCCAGAGTTGGGTGGAGGTGGACAAAGCTTGCTGGGAGGTGTGGAGGAGAATATAGAGAAAGAGAGAATTGTGTTTATTGTATGTATTTCTTACCTGTGTTATTGTGACTGTGATATTTAGGGCACTGTTTACAAGAAGAAGAAGAATTAAAATACTTCTTAATGCTTTTACCCTGTGTCCTGAGTGTCTGTCTGTTAGGTTTAAAGGGACAACGTCGACATCTAGCATCCACACCTTTTATCCTTTTCTATTACCATTACCTTATCTAATACATCATGTCATCTGACTTTTCATATGCAGAATTCTATAGTCTTAGCCAGTCGACTACAGCCGCCAGTATCTTCATATACATGTTGTTTCTTCCATTATTCTAAACATTGCTTTGTTTATAGTGGTGTCCTATGGTTTTTCACATTGATCTCATCACTGGTTCATAATAGTGGTGTTTCAGCTTTCTCACTATTTTGTTCTCGCTTTTTAAGGGGGTAATAATTACACATCTACTTCATTTTAACCTTAACAACTACCTTCATGGTTCCTCTTAAGATGAAGCAACCCTCATATGCTCAAGCTTTAAGCCATGTTTAGTAAACCCTTTAGTTACCTTCCGTCCTTTTCCTTATGCTTTTAATAATCCAATGATACAACTTCATTTAAGTATATACTTGTATTAACTTGAAAAAATGACCACATATTGAATAAAATATTTAATTAAAATTCCCTAGGAGACTGCAGTGTAGAACACCACACTGGCTGCTATGAACTGACAGAACATTTCCAGCAGCTTGCTGCACACATCAAAACACCTGGACCTTTGGAAGTTCAGTCTGCTCTGGTCCTTCTTGTTCAGCACAACTGTGTTGTCAGACCAGTCCAGTTTGTTGTTTAAGTGGATACCCAGGTACTTGTAGCTCTGCACCACTTCTATGTTATCCCCCGAATGGTGACAGGCCTCAGAGGCTCCTTGGCACGCTGGATGTCCACCTACAGCTCTTTTCTCATGCTGATGCTGAGTTTCAGGGGGTTCTCCGTGCACCAGAAGACAAAGTCCTCCACAGCCTTCCTGTATTCTGATTAATCTCTATTATTAATGTAGCCTGTGAAGGATCAGAAAATTTCTGCAAGTGGCAAGCGCTGGTATTGTACTGGAAGTCCATTGTGTAGAGAGTAAACAGGATGGGGGACAGGACAATTCCCTAAGGTGCTCCAGTATTACACACCGCCATTTCCAACACACTGCTGTCTGTTGGTCAGGTAGCCCATGATCCAGGAAACTGTGGGGACTTGAAGATGCAAAGCCTTGAGCTTTCCCCAAAGTTGATGAAGAAAAATTGTGTTATACCAACAATTGAGTTGTTTCTCTATTTTTTACAAAATTAATGACGTTTTTCTACTTAGATGTCATGTTGAGTGGAGATGTTAGTGGGGGCACAGCAATGATATCCAGGGAGAGGAGTGCATGAAGGAAACTCAGGGAGCTGTCCACCATTATAATTTCTAGAGTAGCTGGTAATGAAGGAAAACGTTTATGAAAGCAGTGGAGTAGTATGAGCTATGAGAGTAAAATGTGGCAGGTGAATGTGAATGTGTGTCATTGAGTGAGCAGAAGATGAATGCCGAATTAAGAAAAAGACTTGGTGATGATGTTGTAACTGCTGAGGAAAAACTGACTAAGGTGGTTTGGTTGTATGAAATGAAAGGCAGAGGATGATTGGGTTAAGAGGTTCATCATGATGGGGATGGCAGGAGTTATTATTATTTATTTAGCAGAAGCCTTTACCTAAAGTGACTTACAAAGCAAGTTATAAAACATCCAAGAATAATTAGAAGGTGAAAGCTTTAAAAGCAATAGAGATAAAAAACAAGCAAGAGGGAGGAGTACTACTACTATATAATTAAAGCTGCGACTAGACTAAGATTCAAATGTTATTATCCTGAACTCTGTCTCAGTACAGCAGCAGTTATCCTGTAGAAGAGATACTAAATTGTTCCAAAACATTTAACAAAAAAGTGCATTTTCAAAAGATTAATAAACTGAAGTAAATCGAATACAGTTCAAATAGCCAAAGGGAGATCATTTCAATGCCTTGGGGCTACAATGGAGGAGCATTTTCTAGTCTTGGCACATTTGGCAAGTGGAGGGACAGTCAGCAGAGAGGCAGAGGCAGAATGGAAACTTCTTATAGGAACATATGGAGAAACTAAAGACTGGAGTTATCAAGGAGTTGAACCATTTAGAGAACTGTAGGTGAAGACAAGGATCCTTGCAGCAACAGGAAACTAGTGAAGAGAATGAAGCAGAGGAGTAATAGCAGTGAACAAACAACAGAGAACACCAGTTGAAAAACTTCATGCTGGAGAAGTTGAAGAAGTTGGATAACAGTTCAAGGAAGCCCCCCTAGGAAAGAGTTGCAATAGTCCAGCCAAGAGAAGACCAGTGCCTGAAAAAGGTGTTGTGTCACATAATAATTGTAGAAAGGTCAGATCCTCCGAATATTATAAGAAAGTAATGACATGAATGGGTCACTGATGAAATGTATTCAATTAATGAAAGTGAGGAATTCAGAATCAGTCTAACATTCCTGACAATAAATGATGGTGAATGGGTGACATCTTCAAGAGCAATGCTTAGAGATACATCAGAGTAAGATGAACTAGAAGGCAAGTACAGGATATTTGACTTTGAAAGGTTAAGTTTAAGTTGATGAGCATTATGAAACTCATAGGCTGAAAGAGGGAAATGAGAGGAAGATGTGTGCATCATCAGCACAGTGGTGAGAAGAAATAACATTGCCTATAGAGTGAATGTAATGAGAAAAGAGAAGTGAACCCAACACTAATCCCTGAGGTACACTTGTGGAGATTTTTTGTGAAGCAGACAAAAATGTAGGAACTAGGCCCAGGGGAGGGCGGATGAAAATATTAGTAGAGGTGGTGTCAGATGGTATGAACCTCAAAAGATGCCCAGGACTGCAGAGAGTGGAGGAAACTGATTTTTTTTTTTTTTTTTTGGTTTGGGATCAGGCTAACCTGAGTAAACCTGGAAAATGGTTGTTAAACTGGTGAAAGTGATTATGATGATGACTAACTTTTTGAAAAGCTAGAGTTAGTAGATCATTATTCAACAAGGTAGCCCAGAGTGGTAATCCAAAAATATACTTCAGCAACTTACACTCTTCATACACTAACTGAGCAAATTCTCAGGAACATTATACTAATACCAGGTAGGGCCTCTTTTAACTCCTCGAACAGCCTCAGTTCTCTGTGGCATGGATTGCACAAAATGTTGGAGGCATTCCTTTGACAGTTTGGTCAATGTTGACGTGATTGTGTCATGCAATTTGCTGCAAATCTTCCATTCTACCACATCCCAAAGATGTTCTATTGAATTCATATCACTGACAAACACAAAATTCATTGTCATGTTCATGAACCAGTTTCTTTTGCTTTGTGACATGGTGCGTTATGACGTTCAAAGTAGCTATTAGAAGTTGGGTAAATTGTGTCCATGAAGAGTTGCATATGGTCAGCAACAATACTCTGATAGGCCATGGTATTCAAGCAATGATTGATTGTTATTAATAAGCTCAAAGTGTGCCAAGAAAACATTCCCCACACCATTACATTACCACTATCACCAGTCTGGATTGTTGACTCCAGTTAGGTTGGGTGCATGGATTCATGCTGTTGGTGCCAAATTCTGACACTACCATCTATGTGCCTCAGCTAAAATGGAGATTTATCCAACTAGGTAACACTTTTCCAATCTTTTGCTGTCCAGTTTTGGTGAACCTGTGCCCACTTCAGCCTCACCTTTCTGTTCTTGGTTGACATTAATGGAACCCAATGTGGTCTTCTGCTGTTTTAACCCATCCATTCTGTGGCCTTTCTGTCATCTGGAACCAGTCTGGCCATTTCACTCTGCGCACTCTGATCAACATGGTGCTTCTGCCTGCAGAACTGCTGCTCACTGGACGTCTTCTTTTTTTTTTCTGTACCATTCTGAATAAACTGTACAGAGATCGGCAGTTCCAGAACTATACTCAAGCCAGCCTGTCTTGCTCCAACAATCATGTCACAGGCAAAATTGCTGAGATCAAAATTTTCCCCATGCTGGTGTTTGATGTGAACATTATTTGAAGCTCCTCACCTAAATTTGTCTGATTTTATTAATTGCTCTGATGCCACATGATTGTTTGATTAGAAGATTTCATAGATAAGCAAATGTGGATGATAAACAACAAACAGAATAAGTAAATGGCATGGATCGTGGACTATCTTACAGACAGACCTCAATATGTGCGTCTTGGGAACTGCAGGTCTGACATTGTGTTCAGCAACACAGGGGTGCCGCAGGGGACAGTACTTTCTTCGGTCCTGTTTAATCTATATACATCAGACTTCCAATATGACATGGAGTCCTGTCACGTGCAGAAGTTCGCTGATGACACTGCTATTGTGGGCTGCATCAGGAGTGGGCAGGAGGAGGAGTACAGGAAGCTAATCAAAGACTTTGTTAAATGGTGCGACTCAAACCACTTACATCTTAACATCAGTAAAACCAAGGAGTTGGTGGTGGATTTTAGGAGGCCCAGGCCCCTCATGGACCCTATGATCATCAGAGGTGACTGTGTGCAGAGGGTGAAGACCTATAAATATCTGGGAGTGCAGCTGGATGACAAATTAGACTGGACTGCCAATACTGATGCTCTATGTAAGAAAGGTCAGAGCCGACTATACTTTCTGAGAAGGTTGGCATCCTTCAACATCTGCAATAAGATGCTGCAGATGTTCTACTAGACGGTTGTGGCGAGTGCCCTCTTCTACGCGGTGGTGTGCTGGGGAGGCAGCATAAAGATGAAAGACGCCTCACATCTGGACAAACTTGTTAAGAAGGCAGGCTCTATTGTAGGAGTAAAGTTGGACAGTTTAACATCTGTGGCAGAGCGACGGGCACTAAGCAAACTCCTGTCAATCATGAAGAATCCACTGCATCCACTGAACAGTCTCATTTCCAGGCAGAGGAGTAGCTTCAGTGACAGACTTTTGTCATTGTCTTGCTCCACTGACAGACTGAGGAGATCGTTCCTCCCCCACACTATGCGACTCTTCAATTCCACCCGGGGGAGTAAATGCTAACATTACTCAAAGTTATTGTCTGCTTTTTTATTTTTATTTTTTTCATTTTTCATTTTTATTACTATTTAATTTAATATTTTTTTTGTATCAGTATACTGCTGCTGGATTATGTGAATTTCTCCTTGGGATTAATAAAGTATCTATCTATCTATGTTCTTAATAATTTGCTTAGTGGGCAAATGTATTTGCATGGATTCAGATATTTAATTGTATTGTATTAATTATATTAATTGTGGGTGGGGGACACTAGAGAACTGTCAAAAAATAAAGCTGGATATACTAATGATTTTTTTAAGTTACAACCATTGATATTGTATGTGACCATTTTTCACAAAGCTGCTTCTAAGATCATTTATGTAAGATCGAGCGCTACAACTAACTCTTCGCTTTTTGAAAAATTCCCCCCTAATCGTCACAATATATATATAATAAATGGATGAATGCATGGGAAGATAAGAAGCAGACACCAAAGGTGCCAAAGTAAGTCTGCGAACCATGCGTGAACAAAACTAGCAACGACTACAAGAGCAGAAGCATAGCAAGTGCTAACAGAAGGGTCAGAGTAATGGGCGTGGCCTGGAACACGAGCACGCGGACACGAGAAAAGGCGGTGCCCTTTAGGGGGCGTGTCTCTGGGGCGGGGTCAAAGCCGGCTTACCAAGCCTACTTTGGCAGTTAAGCGCAAGCGCCTGTTTTCCAGCACAGCGGGTAGCTTAGTGAGAGACCCAGAGGACCATGGAGAAGAAAGGTGAGGGAAAGGAGTGATTTGGGTTTCGGGAATAGGCGGCAGCGCACTTTAAAGTGGCGCCGATCTGTACAGGTCCTGTGCACGCTGAGGCTCGCACTGTTGAGCGCTGTTCTCAAAGTTGCCGGCTTGCGTTTTCGAGAAGCTTTGATGCAGTCTAATGGTTAACTCGTGCGAAGTTACCGGGAGACGAGTGATTCTCTTTCATTAATTTTAATTCTGTTTGTTGTTTTTCTCTTTTACCTAAGTGCTCGCTTTGCAAGCCAGAAAGAAGCGGACCAAGGCAAAAAAGTGCTTCAAAAAGTAAGCTGCATTCTTTTCTTTTGTCCATTCCCCTTGCTTATACTTGTCTCACTATCCGCGGATGTGTACACTCGAGGCCGAGGATGAGGTAGGCCTCTCGCACATGGACTGTGCGCGCCTACTCACAATGTCTTGGTTCACGTCACTCGTCAGAGTGCTGGTTTGCATTCTAGCATGCATGCAACAGAAATGAGCTTTCACATTAGTTGGAAAACTTTCTCTTTTTGATGTGCCTGTTTAGACATTGACTGGATGGCGCTTGGGCATCGGCTGGGATAACTCCTGTGTGGAGTAGCAAGGATCGCCTCCGTGTTCACTTTTTTGTTCACACTATTGAAATCTATAAATTATATTCGATCGAAATCATAGAATTTGCCCGGCGGAGTGTGTGTCCTGCCAAGGGCTAACTCCATTCGTAGTTCCCGGAATCCAGCGACTATAATAATGGTAAAAGCTATTTCAAAAATACATGGCTTTACCAAAACGCAGGTCGACCGGATCTATTTACAACTGAGAGCGGGCAACGTTACGAGGAACAGGGATACCGTTTATAGGATATATATATATATATATATATATATATATATATAATTTTGGTCCTACGTATTTTAAAGACGTGTGCGTGGGTATCTGTAGGGGTAAGAATGTTACCAGCAAATGTCATGGTCTGGATGTGGGACGGGGGACGTGTATGCCAACAGTTTTGTTTCTTTAGCTGTGTCTGTTTACTTTTTAACACAGTCATCAGTTTTGTGTTTTGTTAAAAAAATATGCACAAAGATGTTTTAAAAAATTATCACACTCCTTCTTGCACACTTTAACATTCTTCTTGTGCTACAGTATTTAATCTTCAGGTATTACCTGAATTAGTTTTAACTATTCATAGTAAAATTAAACAAGAACATATTAAACTTATTTTTTTAAATTGAACTATAAAGAAGTTGCTTCTTTTGTGACTTAATATTTAATAGAAGTACATTTTACTGATTTGCTGCCATTATGAGTACTCAAGGTAGTGAAACTATTGCAAAATGTTCAAATGACACTACCCCTTTCACTGTCAAAAGCATTGATAATTAAAGTAAATGAGTTTCCTTTAACTGTTTAAACATTTTTTTTTTTTTTTTTTTGATATTTTATTGTGGATGCAGTGTTCGCTAGGTCCTAACTTTGTGTCTATGAAAGGAAACTTGCTCATGCAGATAAAGTGCCAGTGCCTGCCACACTAATGCTACAGCCTGTTTAGCTTGTCACTAATGAACCCTTTGCTACAAAGGGTGAAGTTTGATGGAGAAGGTGTGCCAAGTCTAATAAATTGTGTTTGAGTATACTAGTAGCCTTTTAGCAGTCAAAAGCCCTTATAGTCTGTTGCAGCAAGACAACTCACTTTTAATTCAAACAGATTGTTTATTCTCTCTTCTTGCGGAGGGTGCAGCAACTAATAGTACCAAAGTTCGCCACCCTGGTTGTGGAGGTGGCTGGGGCGGAGTTGATGGTGTGCTTGTGATGGGTGCCAACTCTATAAAGGTAGGTTTATGAGCTTTGGAAATCTAGACAATCTTAATTTTTGTCTGATCTTTTTTGCATTATTGTTTTACGTTCAGTGGCAGCTGCCACACAATTTCCATTAAATTAAGGTCTAAACTTTTACTTGGCCTCCATACATAATTTTGGTTTTAAGGCCGTCCTGTATGGCTTTATTTCAATATTTTACAAATTTCTTTAGAGCATTAATAAATGTGACAGGAACCAGGGCTTTGGAATCAGTAAACAAAACCTTTGACTCAGGCTCTTCAATTTCAATATTCTCTGGATTTTCTCTAGCACTTCATATCTTTTTTTTAAATGTAGAGATCAAAAATGAACACAGTACTCCTGGTGAGGCCTTACTAGTATGTTATATGACTTAAGCATAACACCCCTTGGCTTATACTTCACACATTGTGATATAATTATAGCATAATGCCCTATTAGTTTTCTTGGTCACTTCTGTATGGTTCCTGGTTGTAGATAATGATGAGTCCACTCTGAGGTCCTTCTCATAAGGTGTAATTCAAGATTCACACCTCCCATTGTGTAATCATATCTAACATTTTTACTTTTTACATGTAATGTGTTACATTAAATGTCATCTGCCACAAATCTGCTCAGGACTGTATGTCATCTCATTGTACTATTTATCTGGCTCTAAATTATCTGCCCTTCAACCTAATTTGGTCTAATCTGCAAACTTAACTAGTTTTATTGATTACTAGGGGGCTTCGCCCACCAACCCCCTGGCCAGCCACTTTGCGTCTCTGCTGCTCGTATATATGGATTTTACTTTTATCCAACAACAAATCTTTTAATTCTCGCAGATACGCCTCTTCTTTGAGAAGAAACACTACTTTTCCCTGATGGCAACATGAGTTAGACAATCTACAAGTGTCTGACTTAAAGTTTAAATCTGAACAATATGTTTGATCTCTTTTCACTGTTCCGTTATTTCGAGTAATCATTTCCATTTGTTTGCGCTAATGTGATCTTTACTATAATTTTTTTGAGACTTTCAAATTTTAGTACTTTCATTATCTCTAACCTGCTCAGCATGTGTATCGCGCCATTGTTTTTGAATTCTTTACAACGTTCTACGTTGTCATCTACTCTTTGCCATTTATTTCCGGCCCCGGGGCATGGTAAATCTCTTGGCACAAAGTCTCGTCTCGTGGGACGTGAAAGTATCTCTCTGAAAAAGTCATATCTCGTCCCAGGGTTTTTTTTATATAATTGAGAGATGTTTTTGTCCAGATCTTTTATTTATATTGAAATGAGCAGTGGCTTCAGTACTGATCCCTGAGGGTCAGCTCTTTTAACATTTCCCAATTCTGAAAAATTCCCTTCACCATTACCCTTTGCTTCTTGTGTTTGAGCCAACTCTCCTACAAGGTATACCCTGAATTGCCACTTTTTTGTTTGATCACTAACATTTCAAATAATACTTTATTAAAAGCCTTCGGAAAATCAAGGTAAATAATATCTTAGTTTTAATCCTTTGTGAGCTGCAGCAGTATTACCTTGTTAATTTCACTTTGCTTGTTGTGTGTGTGTGTGTGTTTTTTTTTTTTTTTTTTTTTTCCATAAAATACATTTTCTGTCTGCCTCCATAGTGTTTCTCCAGAACTCTATGGGGAGAAGTCTGTCCTTGCCATAATGTGATATTGCTGGGACCATCATTCATGCTGGGAACTGTTTTCTGCAGCAAAAAGTTAGGTCTTACTAAAACACAAAATAATCTTCCACTTTTCCTCCCAAACATTTCATGTCACATTTGCCCCAATTACAGTGCTAAACATTGGGGATGCAAAAGGCAACCTTACATTCTGGAAAATTTATTTTTAAGATTTTATGTTTCCTACTTTTAAGAGTAGTTTTCCTTTTACCATACTCCCATAAGGCACAGATTTGTGACACATTAATCATTTTATACACTATTTATCCCATCTCAATATGCAAGCTGGGTGGTCTTTGTTGACTTTTTCTCCAGGGTATTTGGTTTTGGAATGCATTACTAAAATGTTTGGAGTACTAGAGAATTTTTAATTAATTTTCTTTTTAATTGACATTTCAATGAAGAATTTTCATTCCTTGTTGACAAAACCAGATTTTTGTAGCTTGGCAACTGTGTCTGCAGTTCTTGTCTGACCATCTTTTAAGTACGGAGTTGAAATTGGATAATGCAGCCAGACGGTTATTCTAAACACCTGAACAGTTTCTACACTGGAGTTTTATATTGTGTTTTATATTTGTAAGTCCAAAAGCTTGATCTTTTGGTATTTTGATTTTGATATAGTTTGTTAATCCCAGAGAGGAAATTATCTTTTTGCATGACCTTCTGGGGACAGAGCTCAGGGTCAGACATTGTACGGCACACCTGCAACGATGTTCAGGTTAAGAGGATTGTTCAATATGACCCAAATTCCAGTAGATCAACCTTTTGATTGTTTACTGGAATGAGCACACTTCTTTTCCAGTCTTCAGGAATTCTCCCCTCACTCAGTCATGTTGCACAGGTCTGTTAAGCATTCAGCTTTAGGATTTTCCACTACCTTCATTATTTCTGACATCACTCCAATGCACAGATTTTCTGAGGTGGATACCTAAAAATGTACAGTTGTGACTAGTACTTCCTTTGTTTTTGTGAGAGTCAGGTGTAGAACACTGATGTAAGTGTAAGTGTAAATGTAGATATCGGCAGTTATCAGTTTTTTTTTTGTTTTTTTTTTTGCCTTTTTTTCCCATAAATGGGAAAGCTTTGGTACTTGTTGAGTGTACATATTAATGTGAGCACAGCTGTAGTACCCAAGGTGAGAGGTGCATGAAAGAAATCCTGAAAGATGCCCCCCATTTTAACTTCTAAAACAGGGGTGCCCACAGTTTTTTGGCTTGCGAGCTAATTTTAAAATGACCAGGTCGAAATGATCTACCTACATTAAAAATTTATATATATATAATAATATAAGGCTGACTCGCATAAATAAGTAGAGCCGAATAATGCAGTCAAGGAGCTTTTGAATTTAGCTGAGTGAAAAATGATGGTTGTCCGATTAACTGCAATTTTAGTTCCGTCTCTTTCTCACTTTTCGGAAGAAAGTCAGTTTCGTAGTTTTTATGAACAGTTCAAAAGTGCCTTTCCACATTTCACTTCTTTGGAATAGCAATGATAGATTGACAGGTCAGACAAACGCATTTCGAATGGGACATTGTGAGAAAAAAAAATCCTCTTCCAATTCCAGCCCATACCCTCCCCAAAAAAAATTTATTTAAATACCTTCTTTAGTCAGTATAAATTGGAAGGGTAACTGGATCACAGCCGGAGTTTTGCACTAGCTCGCACGTTTTGATCTTGCGTGCGGGGTGACCAGTGTGTTAGAAGAAAAGAGATCTCAGACTGGCTGCCCTGTATGTCAATCAAGTGGCAAATGCCATAGGGAGGATATTTTATAGATTAATCTTAAAAAAAATTTTTTTTGGAATGCAACGCGATTGACGCATTGGGCATCCCTGTTCTAAAGTATCTGGTATTGAAGGAAAAGGTTTATGAATGTTGTGTGTTCAATCCATTGATTTTTAAGATGGATAACTGGAATTCCCATTGCAAAACTCCCACAGACAGTAAAAGAATGTATCAACTCAAAATGGACATCAAGAATTCAAACATATTCTTCCTGACACTTTTCTGCCTTGTCCAATACTGCCAGAATAGGCTTTGGCCTCTCCATGACCTCAAATTTGAATAAATAGGTTTGAGGATGTTACGTTGTACCTTGTGATGTTTAACCTGGGGTGTCAGCAAGCCCCAAACATGACCACACCAAGAGTCCCGGGTTCAAATAATGGTGTGTTTATTATATACAGTACTTCACAAAAGTTACAAAAGCACACATAAACAGGTTTTTTCTCTCTCCACAATACCTCTCTTCTTCTCACTGTACTGTCTTCCCAGTTCCGACTCGCCTGGATAAGAGAATGCGGTCCTTTTTATTGAGAACCCGGGAGCACTTTCGGTGCCAGGGCCACTGCCTGATGAAAGTACTTCTGGGTCATATGGAAGTCCTGTATTTTGGGGAATGCTTCTCCCTGCAGCAGCCCCTTATGTCACCCACAGACTCCAGCAGGGCTGTTCTGCCGAACTACAACTTCTGTCATTCCCTATTAGTTCTTGAATAGGTGCCGGTACGAAGGATTGCTGCCATCTAGTGCCTGGGGGGAATAAAAAATTTCTACTGACCTCTTCTGGTGAGCTGTCCATCCATCTAGTCTAGCCACCTCTTCTGGGTCTAGCCACTTTCTCTCCCCTGGCAGGGATGCCTGTCAGCTTTCCAGGAGCCTTCCATCTGGGTAAGGAATCATCCCCTCTTCTGGCTGTAATGCCGGTCCATTCCATGTGGTATCTACAACCTGCCTGTAGTCTGGTGCAGTGGTTTTCAAGTTCAGTTCTAGGGGGGCTATAATGGGTGCAAATATTTAGTCCGATGAATATCATAATTAGCACCTCATTCTGACTTCTTTATTTAACTTTTGTCATGTTGTTTGCCCTATAGAAATACCCAAGAAATTCATAAATATTTGTAAAGCTTTAAATGCTTGTGTTTGTTGCCATTGTCCCTTTAACCCTTGGTTAATTAGGATATGCACCCTCATTTGTATTCAAATGCTGATATTCAGCAATGAGCATTGCAGACACAGGTGTAAATAACATTGAATGCTAAAGAGTATTCGTGATTTCACTGCCATTTTCACTTGTTTGCTCAATAAGAGACCTTTTTTGACAACTGAGCAGACAAGAATGTGGCTCTAAAGTGTCTCTTTAGCGTTCAGTGTTGTCATTGTTTGGATCTGATTAAGGGAGCTAATGCTATGAAAGATCATGAATTAAAAAAGAAAATGAGGATTTCAAATGTTGGCAAAACATACAAATATTGCAGAATTTTTAAGAATAAAACTAAAGGACAGCTCACATAACCATGCAATCCATTGGAATATAAACTTGAGGGCTAAACTAGGAATCTGATGCTTTTTTTTTTTTTTTTTTTTAAAAGGTGCAACTTGATGCTATTGCCTTCCATATCTAATTTATGTCAATGGTTTGTGAGCAGTGTATTTTTATATGCAGTGCTAAGGTTTTAGAGCTGGCAACCAATGAGTGCTTCCCTGGAAATGAAAAGCATACAATGCTACCTACAAGCAAAGAAGAATAACTAGTGTCTTAGGACTGTGCAAACAGAAGGGAGTCTTGTCCATTTAGTATTTTTGTGTATGTTTATATCCTGACAAAACTGAAAAAGGAGAGAGGTTAAGGCAGAACTTGCCATATCTGGAGAACATTTATACAGTCACTGGCACTGTTGGTGGAGCAGCATGTCAATTGGTTGAGAAATTGCAGCAAGCTCACAATCTTTTGGATGCTTCTTCATGTTGTATACTTTTAGCCATTGTTGCCCATCCACCAGGTTTTTATTTGGTTTACAGGGTCCGAGTATGTTATGTTTGTGAAGGAGGCACAAAGTTGCGTCTTATAGGGAGTTATAGGGTTTCTTATGTGAAGAATCTTATTTTTACACACTTGCTCTCATCTGTGCTCCTGCAGAAGACCGTGATCGTAGGTGGAGACACCAGGACTTCCCTCAGACATCTCTGGAAGTAAACATGCTGGTTGTAAGAGAGTGACTGATTCCCATTCAGATTGATGGTTACTCCAAAAAATATAAAGATGAGGAACCTTTCCACAACTTCCCCATCAATACAGATGGGATTTTATTTGCCTCCTGCTTTGTGAAGTCTAAGGCAAAGCTTTGTGGTGTTGGTGACCTTAATCGAGTGAGATAAATAAAGTTGTCCTGGCACCATTTGTCAAAAGGTGCATCTGTTCTATATTATTCTTTGTAGACCTTACCTCAAACAATAATGAAATGGCCTATGATAGTAGTGGAGTTCAAGTTCTATATGGGACTGTGGTCATAGCAATAGGTTTGGCATACTATTTTGGGTGCTACACGTGTTTAGGATCAGTGTGAAAAAATAACAATAATGCTGTCTACCAGTTAGTAAGTTCAAAATCACTTGGCAGAAGGTGGCATAGAGTTCCAGGTCTATGAGCATATTGATCAGGTTTGAAGTTAGAATTGTGTTAAACAATGAGCAGCAGTCTATACTCTGTCCTCTGGCAAAGCAGTGTCTATTATTTAGGTGCTGTAGGATGGTATGATGGACATAGGACAGCTGTGATGATATTCAAACTGGAGGTGGTCCTGGTCCAGGTAAGTCCCAGCAATGGACTCTTGGAGTATTTCATCACAATTTGAGAGAGTAGCTGTCAATATTTGGGAAGAGAGTTTTATCATGGTAGGGTGTAGGAAGCATTACATTTATCCAGGAGAGAAAATGTTGATGCAGTTGAATTAGGCTTTGATATGTAATCTTTAGGCATTTTATGCTGCTTATGCTTCTTATCCATTTTCTCCCCACCCCACATTGGTGTTTAGCAACTTTGCTTTCCTCAGTTCATACCTGCTTTTTTGTATGTTTTTCCTTTTACTATCACTGACCTGAAATACTCTTCACCTAGCATTCAGTAAGTTTTGGAAGGAATAAAGTACAGTTATGCGCTTACTTGCGGCTCCATTTAGGACTAGCCATTTGGCCTAATGTCAGATCAGCTGTATGTCAGTCACAAAGTATACAGGTCATTGTAGTTGAGGCCCTGTGGATCTTGTGTGGGTTTCCTTTGTGCATACTTTAATTGCCCATATGGAGTAACACAATACTATCTGTGTGTCTTGACAGCCTCAGTGCTGGGTCTGTGTAAGATGGTATTTTGTAATAACTGGGACATTCTACAGGTGGGCCATCATTGTCTTGTGAGTGCATTGCTAATCCAGTGTTTCTCAAATGCTATCTTGCGCCCCAAATTGCTGTTGTTGAATCGTTACACATCTCCTAAGTGATCAGCAGCACTGTGCAATACATTTTGCCATTTTAAGTGCACTAGTTTCACCAAGGAAGCAGTTTGCAGTTGCTGCTAATGCATCATCCTTTAATTTAAAAGCACACAAAATTTGGGTTCAGGACCATAGAGGTTGCGAATAACTATTGTAAGGATGGCAGTGTGGTCCAAATACATAAGCATTAGCTATGTGGAGTAGCTCCAAACATAACCTTAAAGGGCCCTCCAAGAGTCAGAAAACATACGAGACCCTGTGAAATAATAATATTGATAAAAGTTTTGTTAATGTGGATGGTTTTGGCATTTTCTAGGACATTACCCTACTGTTGTATCTGTGCCCTTGGCTGTTAAATATGAAGTGCCTGAATTCAGTTGGCCGTACATT
Source organism: Polypterus bichir lapradei (assembly GCA_026402145.1). Lineage (NCBI taxonomy): Eukaryota > Metazoa > Chordata > Cladistia > Polypteriformes > Polypteridae > Polypterus > Polypterus bichir. Next base: position 28,218,070 of record JANRMT010027041.1, read on the forward strand.
ACACGACTCTAATGTGTTTCCTTAATCATCTGTGTAGTGTGTGTACTCTTTAGCTATAATGTAATGAGGTTTTAGCCTGTAGTTTTTGAAACTGTATTTGTCAAACTTCTAGTAAGTTAGTTAAACATAAGCACTGATCACTTTAGGCAGTAATTATTTGGATGTAACTTGGCCACTTCTATGAGGTTCAAAGGAGAAAGAACTTTATTAACCTGCAGTTGTGTACTTGCAAAACTGGCAAAATCAACATTAGTTGCATGGTCAGTTCTGATAAACTTATGGTGGAGGTGTAGTTAAGTATCATTGAATGCTGGGGTTACATTTAAATGCGAAAGGTGAGGGTTCTAAATGCACAGTGGGACTTCATGTTTACTTTCTATCTGAATGAGGAAGCATTGGCTTCACACTAATCTCGCTTAGGCAGACACTGTGTTCTCATATTTCAATCCATCCAATGTTTAAAATTAATTGCTTCTGTGCTGCACAAATCCGAGTGTAGTCTTAAAGCTTTAGATGAAATTAAAAATGTCGCTAGGGTTTTTTGACTTTATGCCTACATCTTCATGTTCTTAGTATTTACTCTGTTTACCCTGAACTGTGCAAAATATCTGCTTAGGTTTGGAGCATGCGCTGATTACAGCGTGTCGCTGCACCCAGCACACGATGAACCACCCGGATTAGGATCAAGAGTGCAGCTATGCAACGGGTGACACCTCAGCACCTCATTGAACAGTGTGATAACTTAGTGGGGTAGGAACCACATTAAAGCCTTATAGCTACACTCTCAGACATTGCACATACTCAAAAGACTTTACAAGGTATGGGTCTCAACAGAAAACCAGTAAAATAAAAATGAATAATTTGGGAGCAGTACTGGCATTCTTCATTGCTCCTCAAATTTTCTGTACACGTTCCTCCCTTTCACATTTTGCTGAACAAGCTTATTGGCAACAGAAGTCCTATTTATTTGGGAGAGATCCTCCCACTATATATGGGCCAAGGCAGAAGAGGGGGATGGACTGGCAGCAGTGGAAAAGCCAGCTGTATCTCCAGGTGTGGTAATAACATAAAAATCCACAGTGTTGTCTATACTACACCATTCTTTGGTTTGTTTAGTTAAAAAACATATATAAAAAAAGCTAAGTCTGTATTGCTTCACTTTCTTTTCTAGCAGCATAGGTTAATTGCATATAGGGTCTCTGCATTATTTTCATTTGCTTAGTGTTTTTTTATTTTTGGCAAATATTCATGCATACACAGCACCATCAGAAATTGCGTTGCAAAGTAATCACATGCAGATGGCCAATGGCTTTGACTCCTTCAAAAAGGCAAGCTTTTGATGGGATAAAATATAATGTAGGTTAACTGCATTATAGGTTTTATAAAGTGATAAAACCGAGTGATAACAGAGAATACAATTTTAATATTATTAAAAGATGCCTAGGTCAAAATGATCTAGACAGGAATATAATGATGACACCAAACTAGGTGAAAGGGCAGGTAATGTAGAATCTGCTTAATTGTTATAGAGGGACTTGGATAGCATACTGTACATGCTTGGGCAGATTTGTGGCAGATAAAATTTAATGTAAGTAAATGTGAAGTATTATATGTAGAAATGTAAATGTCAGATTTGAATGCACAGTGGGAGTTTTGAAGGTTGAATGCTCACCTTACGAGATTACCTAGGAGTCGCAGCAGAATGTTCACTGTCTACATCCAGACAGTGTACAGAAGCGATTAAGAAAGCTATTAGAATGTTAGGATACACAGTGCAATATGTAGAGTCCAAACCAAGGGAGGTTATGCTTAATATAATGCACTAGTGAGGCCTCATCTGAAGAACTGCATTCATTACAAAAAAGACATAGCAGCATTAGAGAAATTACAGGCAGTCCCCGGGTTACGTACGAGATAGGGACTGTAGGTTTGTGTTTGTACTTATGTTGATTTTGTGTGTAAGTTGGAACACCTACATTATTTTAATAAATGCCATTGTTGACTGATGGAGTTTCACCTCTTTCTGACCTTTTTATTATTTCTACTTTATTTTCAATGGTGATGTTTTTTCTCTTCTTTACTGTATCAGCAGCGCTTGCATCAGATTTGTGTTTCAGAGACATTCTTGAAGGGTGAAGACAAAAGGTTGATGGGCTCTTGTGTAGAGTGCTATACACGCTATCACAGCACGAAGGCACCCGTCAACACGTCTGATATACTGACAAGCGACAACTTCCTGCTATGTATGTAACAGTACAAGCAGGCTTGCTATTGACAATGAATGGGGAAAGCGGGGGGGGGGGGGTCCATCGCCCACCCAATAACCAACCCACCCACCACACAGTCACCTCCACTACCATATGCTGCCTCTAGCGTCCGCCCACCGAGAATGAACATGGTGTGGCCAAAGGCGGGTAGTAAATCGCCCAACCCCAATTCAACAGGCTGCCATCCGAGGCACACTACAATGCTACCCCCGCCACCCCATTCACCCTCAATGGCTTCCGTTCAGCCACAACCGGGTCACCGCTTGCAGCATTACCAGCTGGGTGGGCAATGAAACGCCTCCCTCTGCTCTATCCAGCCTGTGTCCAGTCGGGAGCAGTAGCTGCGGTGGCGTAGTGGGAGGGCAGTGAACCATCGTCCTGCACACGAGCGATAGCTGTGGCCCCGGTGACTATGGACCACAGGTCACCGCTTGCCGCTGGGAGCCGCCCGAGGGACACCACACTGTGCGAGCAGCAAAATCGCCCCCCTCCAGACACCACTTGCAACATTCCCAGGCCGAACATGACGGAGCGGCAGTTACTGAGGCGCATGTGTCACAGCTGTGGCCTCATTCGTAAGTCATAGGTCAGATGTCCGTAACCTGGGGACTACCTGTACACTGAAGAGTGATTAGGTTGATTCCAAGAGTATAAGCTGTGAGGCGAGACTGAAGTAGTTGCACCCTTTAGGAGACATGGGACATGGCAGGAGTATTTAAAATTATGAAAAGAATTGGTACAGTAGATCTCATTTGTTACTTTAAAATACATTCTGGAACATGGGGACACAGTTGGAAACTTATGGGCAGATTTCACACAAATCTTTGAAAGTTTTCTTCTCACAGAGAACTATAGACAAATGGAATAAATTGCCAAATAGTTTGGTAGAGAGTAGAACTTTAAGGACTTTCCAATCTGAATTTGATGTTATTTTGGAAAAATCTAGATGAATAGGATGGACTGTCCTGTTGGGCTGAATGAAGTGTTCTCATCACTACTTTTCTAATGGCTCTTAAGTTCTGAAAATGATGCAAGCAGTTGTGGTTTAAACATACACCCTTTTCCCAGTTTTTAAATCTGGTGTCCTCCAGTACTGTGTTCCCTGTAACTTAGTGACGTTTTTGGGTAGGATACTCTGGTAAAGGTACAGATCAACATTAGTTTTGCTAGAAAATGTAATCAGATTAACTGCAAAAAACTTTCTGCATGTTGTTTACTCATACTTAGAGTCATATGAAAAAATTTGGGAACCCCTCTTAATTCTTTGGATTTTTGTTTATCATTGGCTGTGCTTTCAAAGTAGCAACTTCCTTTTAATATATGACATGCCTTATGTAAACGGTAGTATTTCAGCAGTGACATTAAGTTTATTGGATTAACTAAAAATATGTAATATGCATCATAACAAAATTAGACCGGTGCATAATTTGGGCACCCCAACAGAGATATGACATCAATACTTAGTTGAGCCTCCTTTTGCAAATATAACTGCCTCTAGACGCCTCCTATAGCCTTTGAGTGTCTGGATTCTGGATGGAGGTATTTCTGACCATTCTTCCATACAAAATCTCTCTAGTTCAGTTGAATTTGATGGCTGCCGAGCATGGACAGCCTGCTTCAAATCATCCCATAGATTTTCAATGATATTCAAGTCAGGGGACTGTGACGGCCATTCCAGAACATTGTACTTCTCCCTCTGCATAAATACCTTTGTAGATTTTGAACTGTGTTTTGGGTCATTGTCTTGTTGGAATATCCAACCCCTGCGTAACTTCAACTTTGTGACTGATGCTTGAACATTATCCTGAAGAATTTGTTGATATTGGGTTGAATTCATCCGACCCTCGACTTTAACAAGGGCCCCAGTCCCTGAACTAGCCACACAACCCCACAGCATGATGGAACCTCCACCACATTTGACAGTAAGTAGCAGGTGTTTTTCTTGGAATGCGGTGTTCTTTTTCTGCCATGCAAAGCACTTTTTGTTATGATCAAATAACTCAATTTTGGTCTCCTCAGTCCAAAGCACTTTGTTTCAAAATGAATCTGGCTTGTCTAAATGAGCATTTGCATACAACAAGTGACTCTGTTTGTGACGTGAGTGCAGAAAGAGCTTCTTTCTCATCACCCTGCCATACAGATGTTCTTTGTGCAAATTGCGCTGAATTGTTGAATGATGTACAGATACACCATCTGCAGCAAAATGTTCTTGCAGGTCTTTGGAGGTGATCTGTGGGTTGTCTGTAACCATTCTCACAATCCTGCGCATATGCCGCTCCTGTATTTGTCTTGGCCTGCCAGACCTGCTGGGTTTAACAGCAACTGTGCCTGTGGCCTTCCATTTCCTGATTACATTCCTTACAGTTGAAACTGACAATTTAAACCTCTAAGCCTTTTGTAGCTTTCCCCTAAACCATGATACTGAATTATCTTCAGTTTTCAGATCTTTTGAGATCGTTTGAGAGTTGCTTTGAGGATCCCATGCTGCCACTCTTTAGAGGAGAGTCAAAGGGAAGCACAACTCGAAATTGACCACCTTAAATACCTTTTTCTCATGATTGGACACACCTGTCTATGAGGTTCAAGGCTTAATGAGCTAATCCAACCAATTTGGTGTTGCAAGTAATCAGAATTGAGCAGTTACAGGCATTCAAATCAGCAAAATTACAAGGGGTCCCAAATTTTTGGATTTTTTCATACAACTAAATACTGCTTCACTAAAATTCTTTGTTCGGAAAACACCCCAGTACTCAGATGTTCCTAGGAAATGAGACGTAGCACTGTTATTGTTTTTGTTGAAAGTAAATTATGCAGGCTGACTTTTTCATATGACTGTAAGTTGTCTTTTATTTGGATGTCTTCAGAATTACCCTGCCAGGTATTGTCTCCTCATTATGTAAAGTTAGATGTGCATTTCACAGCTCTTGAACAATTTTCTGGAACCACTTTCATTAGCATATTTTTGTTGGTAATGAAATAAACTGTCGGTCAGTATTTAGTCTTTTTCACACTCAGACACAGGGAAATACCTGGGATGACCAGACTTGGAACATTTTTAAGACTTGCTTGTTTACATGTAGGGATGACCATTTATAAAAGTGACAGTTCTGCAGCTGTCAACAGTGTTGTAATGTTGCCTGGTAAATAAGAGCTGTATTACATTTTGTGAAGTGAAAGGTTTAAATTTCAATCTTTTATTTCAATAAACAAAATGTGCATATGTGCTAGCTTTCGTTATTAGTACAAATGGGCACAGGTAAAAAAGATTAAATGAATACTTCTACTTTTAAAACAACTCTCCTTCAGGAATATGTGGCAGAGAAATCACAAAGGTATAGACGTTAATCCACAATAGTGGCTTATTTGTTTATTTTTTTTAATGTATAAACAGTAAGTGGCTTCACGCAAATCTCACAACCATGTATTTCTTTTGCTGCTTTTTTCCCCCTTCATTTTCACTTCCACCTTAAAGTTAAAATGCTAGCTAACCTGGCAACAGCTTCTCTAAGCTGACAGAAGCAACCATTGATGGCAGGCTACATTTTAATGTATTGGCTTCACCAGATGTATGCACATAGAGCCTCATTAAATTTTTTTTTTTTTTTTTATGGATGAGAAACTTTTAACTGCTGATAGATATTACATTTACACTTTTTTACATTGAAGCCCAATGAATCAAGATCAAAGTTATTATCAAAATGGTCAGGTCTTATGTTCACAACATACCACATGCAAGTATTTTAACTAAAACATTGTTAAATAAACCACTGTCATGCATGACAGAGGAGCATGATCAAATGGGATTCAGCTTATGAATAAATGATATGCCTTCACTGTCATTCATTGGTAAGTAGTCCTGCCCAGGAATAGCTGATTTGCTGGTGACAGCATTGCATAATATGGACTGAGCGAAGTGTCCAGTGAGAGATTAAAAGGTAAAGAAAAGCATGTGAAAACATTATTGGGTGGAAAGTACATGCTTCCCTGTTGTGCACAAAAGAATTTTCTGGAAGTCGATTATTAACCAAAATTTAATATGTTTGGAATGTTGTGACTTTACAGATCCTGACAAAATCCTGACGTGACTTATGTGACATGAGTAAAGTGAGATTTTTTTTTTAATTGACCGTTTTATTTTGTGTTTATATTATGAATATATATATATATATATATATGAATTTAGTGTTATTCATTCTCCTTGAAAACTTGAGGCTGAAAGTTGTTCTTTGTCATTGCTACAAATAATTCCAGATAAGCAACAGATTCTTATACTTAAATTTTTAGAGTGTTTCTTTTAAGCATTTTCTGTAGCGTGTCCAAGATGTTCTAAATTGTCTGTAGTATGCAAGACTAGGAAACTGGAAACAAAGCTGAACACCGCACTCTTCTGTCTAACACCGTTTATGCACCATTTCCATTATTGAAAATTCTTCCATGTACTAGCATGGACAAAAAGAAGGAGCAAGATGGTTGCCTTTTATGAATATTGATGGATGCAGTTTCCCACATACATACTAACATGGATAAATTTAAAAACAATTTTTGTTTTGCAAGGATTCAGTCCACACTAGTTTTTCAGGTCATTTTCTAAAAATGTACTGTACATCTTTCTTACTGGGCATGCGAGGCTTGTCCGACAAGAGACCTCTTTGGTTATGGAGAAAACTCAAACTAAATCAAAATGCTGAAAGGACAGGGAAATAATAGAAATTTGAGTTCTTTTTGAAGACAGACAACAACTGATGATAAAGATTTTAAATGGGACAGTCTGCCAAAATAAAAAGAGCGAAATAGTCCAGTGTTTCAATGCACAGTACTGTACCTGTCTGCTGATACAGAAAAGTTGGGAAAGAACTATTCCTACAGTAAAGATGGGGTTACAATACTACATGGCAGCCATACATCAGTGGTTTTGAAAAGCTTTGGTTTCCAGAGCCATACTGCAACGAGAGACCCAGCATTTTCAAATTCACACACATTGGAGAGTGATTTCAAGACCGTATGTTTTACAGTCGGCTACGCTATGTTACCGTATCCCAACATGAGCCTATAGTTATGTGGTGGAGCTGGGGGGTGTGGTTGGAGCTTTCAAATGTTTAGACAGAATTGACCTCAACAGATTTATTTGTGTCCCTTTTATTTAACAGTGGACAGACTTTAAGAGTCGGGTAATTTAAAGTTTCTGGGTACTGCCATTTCTAGCTGAGAAAACACAGTAGATCTTTACATCTGTTATGTTAAAAAAAAAAGACACCACCTGCCAAACGGGTAAAAAGGTTGTAACTCACTGGAAGCAATGACACCTTTGTATGGAACTACTACTAAAAACATTTTTACTTTAAAGGGGAACAGCTGTGTTTTTCTACCCTTTAACAGCCTGAACTCAAAATCTCCAGAATCAAAATGGTGGTATAATCTATCGTAGTCATGGCTACCCGTCCCTTGGCTGCTGTGTTCATTCTTGGGGTTTTGAGTTACAATGCTGGACTAGTGATATCTCTGACTCTCTTCCTGGTGATTTATACAAAAAAGAGCAGGTTCATTTCTTGCCACAATTTCTTTTCACACAAAGGAGATCTTTTTGCTATTACATGATAGAAAACCGTGACTGTTCCTGACCTGTCTAATTTAATTATAGGGTCAAAGGAGCAGGAGTCTTTGTAGAATAGGGCACTTGGAAGATAAGAGTCTTGGACCACACAAGGCATGACTACACTTACTCAAAATGGTCAAATCTAGTGTTGCCAATAATTACAGGGTAACTGCAGTCGTAGGCAATAGTAAGTTTTTACAGTTGCAAGTATATTACAGGAATGTGTAAATAATGAAGGCTGGCAATTTGATCACTTTGGAGATTGTACCGAAGTGTATTGTGCCATTGTACCATTCTTTGAGTTAATGAAATTAATAAAGCTGTTGAGTTGTTAAAGCTACTGTAATAATCATAACCTGCGTGTCTTTTTCCCTTTGAACAACCGTAAAACTACTATTGCCCACCCCTGTGTAATATAATGCACTTCTTAAGGATATGGAAGGAAAACCAGATTATTAGTTACAGTTTGAGCAGCGCTGGCAGACTAGGAGAGAACATGCAGACTCTTTACAGACAGTGAATGGTATTGGATTCTCAAATCCAGACACCTGCTACTGTAAAGCAGTTGTGCTAACAAATGCACCATCTTTGTTTGGTTGATTTGAGAATGTGTTTCGACATTTCCACTTTTTAATATAGTAGTGTTTCAAAATGTTAGTTAAGTACACATTTTTAATAAATAAATCATATCATCTTGAGCTGTAGTGCATTTTATGTTTTCTCAAGTGGGAATGGTCCTGTCTAGCATTGCTTGTAATTTTCTGTTGTGTGTTAATTTTGTTCATTTAGCATTCATAGCGTGTATAACATCAAATAGACTGATCACATTCATTTCTCCTTGGAAAAACAACAATAAGTTTATCTCTGCCAAATGATATGCAGTTGATTATATGACTTCAGCGAGCTATTTTTAATTTTTTGTTTATTATTCATAGACGTGCTGAAGGAACACAAAATGAATTTTTTCACCATTGCTGCTGCTTTTGTTTTAAGCCTAAATGTCAGTCAGGCTTATGGACATCTAAACATCCATCCATTTCCCAACCCGCTGAATCCAAACACAGGGTCACGGGGGGGTCTGCTGGAGCCAATCCAAGTCAACACAGGGCGCAAGGCAGGAACCAATCCCGGGCAGGGCGCCAACCCACCGCAGGGCACACACACCCACACTAGGGACAATTTAGAATCGCCAGTCCACCTAACCTGCATGTCTTTGGACTGTGGGAGGAAACCGGAGCACCCAGAGGAAACCCACGCAGACATGGGGAGAACATGCAAACTCCATGCAGGGAGGACCCGGGAAGCGAACCTGGGTCTCCTAACTACGAGGCAGCAGTGCTACCACTGCGCCACCGTGCCGCCCCACATCCAAACATGGGTGTCACAAAAACTGACTTATTCCAAAATATAATTGAAATGACATCCAAGGCAAATTTGTAAAGGAGAATGGCAGAGATTTCATCAAGGTAAATGACAGAGGATGAAAAACAATTTCAGGAAGTATTTAGTGAAAGTTATTACTGCTCCAGGAAGTGCAACCAGTCACATGAGGATATTTAATGATGTAGGTTTTTTGTTAAAAATGAAAGTATGGAGTAACATTTTAAGCCTAAAATATACATAAATATTGACCCTTTAGCTTGCTGAAGCTAAATCATATACTGATGGGCATCCATTTGTATTATCTTTGTTTTCTTAGGCATTTATTCTGATTGCTCTTGGCATATGTCCAAGTCAGTAAGCTTCCAGCAAACTGACATTTCTCTGAAGTATCATTGTGAAATGAGTTAAGTTTTTAAATGATAGTGTTGGTAAACTTGCAAAAATATGGATTTTAATTTTTTTTCCCCCTCTTTCTTTCCTGGGGGTGTATGTTATCTTTAAATTCTCTGGTCTGTGCTGATAATGCTGCTCAGGTATGTGACATCATTGAAAATCTCAGGCGAGTCTGTTGGATTGTTCCTGGGTTCCTAGGTATTCCTTCTCTTCGACGATTTAATTCCTGCTGGAGTTTGGTTACCTCGTTCATCTCCCTCGATTGACATTCTTTTAATGTTTGATTTTTTTTTTTTTTGCTTATTTTGTGCAAAGTAAACTGCTGTTACATAAGACAATATGAAATTTTTCAAACAAGAGGTTTGTTTATCTAATAGCTAAGCTGTCCCAACATCTGATCCAGATTCTTCTTAAAGGTTGGCAAGGTTTCTGCTTCATCTCCATGTCTCAGTTATTTGTTCCAGAATTCCACAACTCTTTGTATAATGAAGTGCTTCCTGACTTCAGTCTTAAATGCTGTTGTTGAAGGAAAGTTAGAATCTGTTGTAGAAATGCCAAACATTTGTAAACTCAAGTTTATTGACATTTGTAAGAGTGGCAATGTCATTTTTAGTGGTGTTTGCCCATTCATACATTTTATTATTCACATTTTGGCCTTTTGGAGGATTGCAAAGGCAAGGTGGTGTTGTAGTATATGGCAGGGAGCACTAATGCACACACTCACATATTCTCTCCAGTGGAGAGTTTGCAATTAATCTAACTTGCATGTATGTGAAAAGTGGAAGAAAAATGTGTAAAGGCCATACAGACACTGTAATGACTGGGGCAGGATTTGAATAAAGTACTCTGTAATGGTGAGGGGCAGCAGCACTAAGAACTGTAACGTAATATTCTCAAACCTACTTAATCCAGTTAAGTGATAAAAGCTAACTTATTAAATAAAAATAATGTGTGGATTCTGCCAATCTAGTGTTAGTCCTTCAAATCTGTATAACTTGTCTCAAAGTCAGTGTTCTTTTGTTGTTTGCAGAATTACTGCCCACTGTTTTTTTTTTTCCCTCTCCAAAAAGTAGATATGACAAATATAATCAATCCAGGTAGGAATTAGTGATTTAACAAATGATTTGCCTACTACTAAAACAATTTACAATAGCTGATTAATGCATATGGATATTGATAGCACTTCATGTGTTGTGTGCCAAGGAAGAAGTTAGACTTTTTATAGAAGCTCAATAAACCATTAAATAAATATTATGACAAACAACAAACCTCCTCTCAATCATATACCAGAATGACTTAAAAAAAGGCAGAACTTGTGAATTGCCTGTCACTAATGTAAACTCCTAAGTACTTGTAGCAGTGCACCACCTTTACGCCCACTGCCAGAATACCGACTGGACATAGAGCCTCGTTGGTGCGGTGAAAGTCAATAAGCAGTTCCTTGGTTTTGCTGATGCCAAATTGCAGACAATTCTTTCTGCACCAAAAAATAATGTTCCACTTGACACCTCTATTCTGTCGTCTTGTCCTTATCAATAAACCCTAAGGTGCACAATCATATAGGAATTTCTGCAAATGACATGACCTGGTTTCATGTTTATAGTCTCAAGTGTAAATAGAAAAGGCAACAGGACTGTTCATTGTGGGCCACCAGTGTTGCTCACACCCATATCTGAAGCACAGTCCTTGAAAATGGGCTTGACAGATGGTCAATTTTCCAGGACACCTTAGGCTCATCCACCAGCATATCTCTGAGCTCACCCCTTAACAGAGTTGGCTGGATGGTATTAAAGGGACTAGGGAAATCAAAATACATAATCCTAACAGTGCTGTCTCATTGTTCAAAAAGAGGTAGTTGCTGATGGAACACAATAGAAGTTTAGTAAACTACTTAGCAGTGACCGGTCACAGATTAACCACCTTAGCGAGCATTCATAAGGTTTGTATGAGTAAAATGTAATCTTTTTTTTGAATGTCCTAATTACCACTGATAGTGTTTGATTCATTTCTAAGGGTAAAGTACAAATGTACCTATTGGTGTGTATAACTGCTATTGCTGTATGCTTCCTTTCTGACCTTCTCTTTCTCTGTTATGCTCTTGCTGCTCTAAATTGAGATTTGTCAATTTGGGGTGACCCAGATTAATGTTTTTTAGGACAATGAGTCTGTTATCTCCTGGGTGACAAATTCCCAGAATTAATTTTATCAGGCTAATCTGTTCTAATTTTGACACTGTTTAAATTTACAAGATTATATTTTTGGACCCAACTTCTCTGAGGAAGCATTGAGCAGGTTATGAACAGGTGATCTGTTGTTGGCATGTTCTTGTGAAGACAAATCTGTCACTTTTGCCCAAATAAAGGACTTAAGTTTGTTATCGTCATTGTTTTGCAAAGGTATTATGTTCCTTATGGTTCCAAATGCAAGTTTAAATCTTTTTGTCACTTTCTACTTACTGTTAGTCTCTCAAGTACAAGAAACTGGTGATCATGTTGACAATTCTTTGAACCTTTGGGCATCATCCTATAGAAATATAAGCTTGTATTGCTTGGGACCCTAAAATTAACCAAGCATCTTTGTTAAAACAAGTGATTAGGGAACTTCAATTTGCACATTTTCTCAAGAAGCTAAACAAATACAAAAATATGATCAGCATTGTGGCAAAGCAATATACAGTGGTGTGAAAAACTATTTGCCCCCTTCCTGATTTCTTATTCTTTTGCATATTTGTCACACAAAATGTTTCTGATCATCAAACACATGTAACCATTAGTCAAATATAACACAAGTAAACACAAAATGCAGTTTTTAAATGATGGTTTTTATTATTTAGAGAGAAAAAAAATCCAAACCTACATGGCCCTGTGTGAAAAAGTAATTACACTACAGTTAGGTTATTTTTTAACAAGGGGGTATCACACCTGAGTTCAATTTCCGTAGCCACCCCCAGGCCTGATTACTGCCACACCTGTTTCAATCAAGAAATCACTTAAATAGGAGCTGCCTGACACAGAGAAGTAGACCAAAAGCACCTCAAAAGCTAGACATCATGCCAAGATCCAAAGCAATTCAGGAACAAATGAGAACAGAAGTAATTGAGATCTATCAGTCTGGTAAAGGTTATAAAGCCATTTCTAAAGCTTTGGGACTCCAGCGAACCACAGTGAGAGCCATTATCCACAAATGGCAAAAACATGGAACAGTGGTGAACCTTCCCAGGAGTGGCCGGCAGACCAAAATTACCCCAAGAGCGCAGAGACGACTCATCCGAGAGGTCACAAAAGACCCCAGGACAACGTCTAAAGAACTGCAGGCCTCACTTGCCTCAATTAAGGTCAGTGTTCACGACTCCACCATAAGAAAGAGACTGGGCAAAAACGGCCTGCATGGCAGATTTCCAAGACGCAAACCACTGTTAAGCAAAAAGAACATTAGGGCTCGTCTCAATTTTGCTAAGAAACATCTCAATGATTGCCAAGACTTTTGGGAAAATACCTTGTGGACTGATGAGACAAAAGTTGAACTTTTTGGAAGGCAAATGTCCCGTTACATCTGGCGTAAAAGGAACACAGCATTTCAGAAAAAGAACATCATACCAACAGTAAAATATGGTGGTGGTAGTGTGATGGTCTGGGGTTGTTTTGCTGCTTCAGGACCTGGAAGGCTTGCTGTGATAGATGGAACCATGAATTCTACTGTCTACCAAAAAATCCTGAAGGAGAATGTCCGGCCATCTGTTCGTCAACTCAAGCTGAAGCGATCTTGGGTGCTGCAACAGGACAATGACCCAAAACACACCAGCAAATCCACCTCTGAATGGCTGAAGAAAAACAAATTGAAGACTTTGGAGTGGCCTAGTCAAAGTCCTGACCTGAATCCAATTGAGATGCTATGGCATGACCTTAAAAAGGCGGTTCATGCTAGAAAACCCTCAAATAAAGCTGAATTACAACAATTCTGCAAAGATGAGTGGGCCAAAATTCCTCCAGAGCGCTGTAAAAGACTCATTGCAAGTTATCGCAAACGCTTGATTGCAGTTATTGCTGCTAAGGGTGGCCCAACCAGTTATTAGGTTCAGGGGGCAATTACTTTTTCACACAGGGCCATGTAGGTTTGGATTTTTTTTTCTCCCTAAATAATAAAAACCATCATTTAAAAACTCCATTTTGTGTTTACTTGTGTTATATTTGAGTAATGGTTAAATGTGTTTGATGATCAGAAACATTTTGTGTGACAAACATGCAAAAGAATAAGAAATCAGGAAGGGGGCAAATAGTTTTTCACACCACTGTACAAGGGAATTTTTACTTGACTAGAGAAAGCAGGTGGTTTCAGATATGGGCCCAGGCACTAATTTAGTGAAGTTAGCATGTTACTTATTTGACTGATGCCTTTTTGCAAGGTAATTTACAACATTTGCAATAAAAATGGTTTAATTTCATTTATTTCAAATGGTGTATATGCGAGTGAAGCAACTTGCTCACAGTCGCATTGTAACAGCCAACCCCTTAACCAGACCGGCCACTACACTACCAAGACTATTCCTTGGATAACCGAAGGCTTCTTGATCTAGTAACAAGCCATACTCCTTACAAGTTATACTTTTTTCCCATACGACGAAATAACCAGCAAACAGCAGACAGGAATGTAAAATCAAACACGGATATGTTGTAAATGAAAAATGACAAACAAATATTCAATAATGTAAATATGTGTGCACAAAACACCAGTATCCCAATGACACCAGTGACTAATTATTATATAAAACACGAATATAAAAATATTTACAAAGAACCCTCCCTTGACCCTAAACACTAAATAGAAACATGGAACAGAAACACAGATTAGTTATACACGGCAGTTGAAATGTGGTGATTAATGAGTCCAAAGTTAATAAAGTCTGGCAGTACTGATACTGGTTGTAGTGTTATTGTGCTCCTTCCCGAAAACAAAACAGCCTCACCATGAAAGTCCTGGCAATGGCTGGTATGCATCCGAACCCCGGGGTTTCTCGGCACTGGCTGTCGCAATGATGAATCGGATGTTGAAAAAGCAAACAGTGGAATAAGGCAATGAACGGCAGTGATAAGTTGGTAATTGAACCGGTAAATTGTCTCCTTTTCTCTTCTCGATTTCTCTCCTCTACTTTTCCTCTCTTCTCTCTTTTGCCTTTCGTTCCTCTTTTTTAAATACGGAATGTCCCGGATGTATCTGGTGAGTTTAACAGGCAATTTCCGTTTTGGAACTGCGGTCTTTCTCTCCATCATCCTTCCCCTTTTCACTTACGGGGACATTTACTGATGCACATAACAGACAATAAATGGGACAATGAAACAAAATGCAACTCGGCACAGACATAAAACAAATACTTATTATGTAGCCCCTGCTACAGCATGATACCAGTAGTGGGATTTGAACCAACGGCCTCAAGGCTTGAAGTACAAAGCTTTATGGGTAGTGTTGTGTGGGGTTGTGTTTTCTGAATTTAAGGAATACCGGAGTACGTGAGTCCACCGACACAGAAAACTATGTCTTGGCCACACTGGCAATTTTTATATGAACATTTTGAGTAAAAATACAGCAGAGTTGGTTAATATTTTGATGACATTAAATTTGATGGAATATCATTGAACCTGACGTAGGTTTAATCCCTGAACCAGAATTTAATTCAAATTTGGACTCTTGTGCAATAATTTATTTGAATGTAATGCATTTAGTTGGTCATTGCATGCTTGGAATTGTGAACTGCTTATCTAGTTTCAGGGTCACAAGAACCTGGTGCCTGTTCCTGTCGCTAACCCTTGGAATGGCACCCTTATACAAACACAAACACACACATACACACACACACACACACACACATAATGGCCCTGCTTAAGGTCAGATACCTTAATATTGTGTTATGGGAGGAAACTAGTAGTACTTGGAAAAACCCGTGGAGACGTTGGTCAGACAATCAAAGACACACTTGGGCAGTGTTGTAACCAGTTTTTCGGACTTGTGATTTGCTTACAGTGCTGCCTTAGGAAAGTGTGCAGAGAAGTAGTTGAAATGAGTATTGGATGCTCTTTTTTTTTTTTTTTTTTTTTTTTTTTTTTTAATACATCCTAGAAAAAGGTTACACTATATACTGTTCTTATGAGTTTACATCTTTAGTATTAATTCAGGGTTTCAAAACCGGGAGTATATTTTGCCTACTCAGTGGTAAATTTACTTAAAAAAGCCGAAGTTACAAAGATCTTGATGAGTTCCCAAAGAAAACGTGAGAATTGCTGTATCAACAGCAGCGACAAGATTATCCAAAATCGCAGGTGAAAAGCAAAAACAAGAGTCTCACTGATTGATCTGTTCTTATCAACAGTGTGTTTCATTCAGGCATACTGTTTTTTTGTTTTTTTTTTGTTTTTTTTTTAAGAGAAATAGCATTGTTATGTGCTATTGTTATTGTTAAACTGAATGTAAAATAAAAATGTTAAAAACATTATCTTTAAATTTCCCATTTTTTGAGTGGTTTATTATGGTAGAAGTATGATAATTCTTTACTTTTGTATATTGCTTTTCTCACTACTCAAAGCACTTTTATATAGTGAGAGGAGAGTCACTTCAACCACCACTAGTGTGCAGCATCCATCTGGATGATGTGGCAGCAGCCATTTGGCACTGGTACTGTCAAAAGAGGTGAGAGGGGGCCAGAATAATTAGGCTGAGGGTAATTTAGCCAGAACACTCTTTATGAAGGGTGCCCAGGATCGTTTATGATCACAGAGTGTCATGACCTCAGTCTTGTGTCTCATTTGAAGTACAGCACCATTTTTACAGCACAGTGTCCTCGTTGCTGCACTGGGGTATTGAGGTTCATGTTCCGATCATAGGGTAAGCACCCCCTTCTGGCCTCCTCAAATGCCATTCCCAGCAGCAGCTTAAGTTTTTTTTTTTTTTTTTTGCTTAGTTGGTTTCCAACCCAAGTAATTGCCTTTCCTTAGCTTTGTGTGGTGGTGAGTCTGACAAATACGAACTCAAATTGCTAAGCAAAACAGGGTGGGAGTAAATTTTGAAATATTGCCAAAGGGTGAACGGGGTGAAAACATTTGGGATCCCCTGTGTTAATTTTTGACCTTCATTTTATAAAAAGGCTATTATAGTGGCAGAAAAAGTTCAAAGGAAGCATGTCAGATTTATTTTTGGACTTGCTAGGGTATGAGCTTTGTGAAAAAAAGTGAATAATTTTAATCTGGTTAGGCTTAGAAAATAATGATTTAAAAAAATAGTCTTAATGAAAGTGGTAGCTGTAATCCAGAAAAAAACATGCAGATCATTGATGGAATATGTTCAAGGGTAAATTTTGCTCAAATGGGCAACATTTCTTTACACAGAGTTGAGGATGCTTGGAATAAGGTATTTAAAGTAAAGATGGATAAAAGTAGCAGTTTCATCATTATACCACCTTTCATAACAAATATGTTCTTATAAACTTCTGCAGCGTATCATACATTTCATGTACAAATAAAAAAATGCCAAGAGGGTGGACAGGATGATGTAGCAGATCAGGTTAGAAGGACTTTGAGAAGGTGAATTACAAATTGAACATTACAGACATCAAGTTTGACTAAGTATTAAGAGCAAGTCTTTTTGTTGGTTATTTTTTTATATATATGGTGAAGTATGTGTCACATACCTTGTCACAGACATATAGCTGCTTATCTCTCAAACTGCTGCTAAGGTAGGCTCCATGTCCCTGCAACCCTAAATTAGATTAATTGGCATTAGTGTGATTGCTTGGAGAGACTCCAGGTTCCCTGTGACCCTGACCTGGATAAGCAGGTTAATAAAATAGATATGTGAACAGATGAACATGGATTCATTAGTGGGTGGCAGGTCTCTATTCATATCTCGCTTTACAAAGTGAAACGGATGACGGATCCCATGTTGTATTGTCTTTCAAAGACGTTGGGCATAATTACTGTTCACTTTCAATTGGCAATAATTTAATTAGTGTTGTCTTCTTGATTTCTAAATACTATTGATGAACTGGTGGCATGTTGTGTCTTTTTGAAGCTCGCTGCAATTATACTTTGACGGGTATTTGTCATTTTCTCAAAACTCTGGCAATGTCATATCATTCCTCCATTTTTGCAGCAAAATATTGAAATGGTAACTCTTGCTGATTTGTCTAACAAAATACAATTTAAGCATTTTGTACTTCTCAGCAATGGGTGCAGTAGTCTATTCTAACACTGGGTGCAAGGCAGTTTGCAATTATGAATGGGGTTTTAGTTTGAGGGGAGGGCCCACTCTTGTATACATTGGGCTGTGTCAGTAAAGGCAAATCCTTGTTAAAACCTAGAAAACCTCAACCCCACATACAGTAGAAGGGGGAAAATAAGAAGAGGAGGAGGAAGGAGAAAAATAATCTAGCACTGCATATGTTTAGGATAGGAAGGTATATTCACAAACACATGGGAAAAGCATGCAGACTTCCCACAGATAGGGAATGAATTCTGTACAGCACTTGTACTATCTACTGTGCCACCTATAAGTACGATCTACAGACAGCACAAATTTTAAAAAAGTATTGTACACTCCAAATGGCTGCTAAATGACTAGCTGTGGGATTCCTTATGTGTCACTGACTGAAACTGCTCTGAAGCTGTGCTCACATGACTTAATATCAAGTCTCTTTACTCTGATTGCTTTAATAAGACAAGTATTAGATGTGATGCAACACTGAGGTGACATTGTTTTTTTGTTTTGGTTTTTTATTTTATGCCTCAGTGTTCCAATAAAAAAAAAACTGTTTTGTGTAAGGCACTATGTCATCAGTACAGCTACACAGTGGACAAAGGCTATATAACTAAGCTTACTATGATTGATGGCAAGTACTCACTTGTGTATCAGTTCGTTTTTTTTTTGTTTTGTTTTGTTTTTTTTGCCTTCAAATGATTTGTTTTTTTTTTTTCTTTGTTTATACCTGACATTTACTTTTCTCTCACAACTGAAATTATATATATTTTTTAATTAATTTCCTTTCCCTTTTGTCTCTGCTTGGCTGAATCACATCACTCTGGTTGGGTGGAGAAAGGCTGTTATATAATGCTGCTATTGCAGTAGTACTCTGATGGAGGGGAGGTGTGTTGCGCCAAGTCCCAGAAGGCAGACTTGACAGCATCTGATTGAGAGCATTGAGTGTTGTCAGGTGCAAAAGGACCCCGTGGATTCTGCCAGCGTATCTATTCTCCATTTTATACTCCGTTAAAGGGCTTTTGGCTTTTGCAGCTTGCCAGAAGCCTAAAGACAACGCTTGTTGTGTTTCAGCTTACATTTAGGACCTGCAGAGAACTAAATGAACCTTAGCCAGAACTTGCCACGTGTTTCTATGGTAGTTCTTTTGTAGATCTCTTACATTTATTGCCTGCTGATGAAAATGTGGTTACTGGATTGGATTAAATCTTTAAACTCTGCAGTGGTGAAGCTTGCCAGTGGCCTCAAATGCAAGTGAGTATCTGCCAAGTGTGGCTCTTCGACTGGGACTTGGCTTAATTGGCCATGATAGTAGATTAGAATTCAGTTTCTGGGAACTTGAAATGGAGGTTTTGCAAATTTTAGAATGTGCCTTTTGAAATGTACTTATTTTCTAAATATGGAAATTTGGAAACTGAAATATTGTTTGCCATGAAAACCTTAAATTGAATTAAACTGGTTAAGAGGACTAGATAATTGAAAGTCTAAATATTTTGAATTTTGCTAGATAACCCAATGTGTCATGCTCACACATGTTCTGAATCACACAGTTTGCAGTCCTGAGAGACTTCTTTAAGATACACCCTAGCTGCCGCATTTTTTATTAAGACTACTTTAAATTAATTGCACTACTTTCTAATATACTCTGTTAATCCCTGAGGAGAAATTGTCTTTTTGCATGACGTTTGGAGGTCAGAGCACAGGGTCAGCTACTGTTCAATGCTCCTGGAGCAATTTTCAGGTTAAGGGCGTTGCTCAAGGGCCCAATTGTTCCATTATTTTTTGTGTGAATTTAAAACCGCACCTCCATGTGGCTTAATTCATGTTGTAAATGTTTTTAACATTCCACCTTGTGTTCTTGTAACATTTTCACTTGTGGGTTCTCCTACTCCATTAGGCAGGCAGTGTAGCCAAGTGGTGAAGGTCTTGGACTTCACACTCTTAGGGTGTAGGTTCTTGCTACTGTCTCTGTGACCATGAGCTAGTCGCTTCACCTGCCCGTGCTCCAGCTGGAAATGCAAAAGAAATGTAACCAATTGTATTTCTCAAATGATGTATGTTACTTTAATAACAAATGTGTATATATATATATATATATATATATATATATAATTAAGGTCACAGTCCTGTTCAGAGCTTGTGTAATCAACACTGGTTGCAAAGCAGGAATCAGTTGTGGAACAAGTGCCAGTTTGTGGCAGGACACACTCAGACGTCATAAGATCAGTTTAGATTTACCAGTTAAACTTACAAGTATGAAGATGTGGGAGGAAAATTGACCATCCACAAAAATATCCACACAAATCCCTGCTAAGATTTGGACCCACATATGTAAAGCTCTGAGGAAGCTTAAACAGCTGTATTGCCATGATCTGTGATTGTGTGTGTGTTATTTTTTTCTATTTTTCATTCTTGACGTTAAGGTATTCTTCCAGATCTAAAAGATATTTAGACTATTTTAATAAATTATGTGAAGTGTCTGAGAAATGTATATAAACTGGATAGATGCTGTAGACAGTTACATTCCCTGACATGTTTGCTTAATCATGCTATTAACTTGTACAAATAGGTCACTTTTGAAGCTTTGTCTGTTAGAAATTTTCATTATTAAATTAGTGGCTCACTTTTACTAAATCTGGATAGAGACATGCTGTACGCTAGCTTTTTACAGATGCATTGTCGTCGTGAATATTTTATCATCTTCATGTCATTTATAATGTAACAAATTTTGATGCTCCCTCTGGGAGCAGCAATCTAGCAAGCCACTTACACACATGCACATGGTTATATTGATAATGATTAGGTGTTGACTGCAGTGGTAAAATAACAAGTACAAGTTAAACAGTAAAAATCATAACCAAATGGTTCTGTTAATGGAAGTATGAACTGCACTTTGCTACATGATTACCAGATTGAGTCCCTAGAGTTTTACCTAAACTCCCCTTCGTACAGCCTCTTCCTGTTTACTATTTATGCTCTCTGGTACACTGCTTTGTCATCTTTTGAGTCTATAAACATATTTTGAAAAATAAACCCAAAAAGAAAGCATTTTAAGATGATAATTGATTAATAATAATAATAAAAATATAATTTTGGTTGCCTTAGTTAAATTCATATTAAAATATATATGATTTGGTTGTACATGATTAATAAAGAGTTGATTTTTTTTTTTTTTTTTTTTTTACCAAAATTAACAGGGCAAGCTTGATTTTTAGTGAAAGCATATCGTTTTACATAAATATTTGTAAAACCATCCTGTACATGCAGAGAGCCTGTTGTATAAAAAGTTGAAATACTCATTATCTGCTATAGTAGAGCATAAATCAAATGGCTTTATTGTCATACAATCCATACACCATATAGCAGCACACAGAGGTACAAAATAACATTCCCCAGGATCATAATACAACAAATACATTTAACCAGACAAGTAAAGTAATACTATACTTTAATAGATAAATAATAATAACAAATTAAAATAGAGCATAATAAAAATGCTAATTAAAATGGTGGGAACAAATGTACTGCATATAAATAACCTTTTGGGAACAGATCTGAGGACAGGGGCTCCACAGTGGGTAGATGCTGTTACAGGACCTAGCAGAACTGGTTTGGATGCCATGGCATCTTCTGGCAAATTAAAATGGGACAAAGAGACTGCAAGAAGGATGGGAGCACTCCTCACCAGGCCTTGTAAATGCAACACTTGATAAAGAGGTCTTTAATGAAGGGTAGAGTGGTTCCAATGATCTTAACTTCTGTGTACAGTATCCATTGCAGGAACTTGTGGTCACAGATAACCAAACTGTGATGCATGTGGTCGGAATTTTCTCAGTGGTGCCCTCTGTAGAATGTGGTGAGAATGGGGGGGGAGGTAAGCTTGCCTTCCTCAGTCACCAAAGAAAGTGGATACATCGCTGCATCTTCTTGGTTATAGAAGTAGTGTTAAACCTAATTGATATATAATCTCTTTATCCTAAATTATTTATGCTAATTTTAAAGTATAACTCTTAAACATTAATATAAAATGAAGACCAAAGGAATTGTCTATTTTGAAAAAGAAATGTTAAAAGTACCGGTGGGACCTGATCGTTTTTTTTCTGGTCCTCAGTTAACCATAGTGGGTTGTACCACTAGGCTTTTTGGCTTTTAAGCCACATGATTTCTTGCTCCCTTAATGTATTTTTTTGTGTTGGTGAAATCTGATAAAATTTCTGATTGGATATTTTGGTCCAATGGCTGGTTTGTCAGGAATGTGTACTTTTTGCTTTGTAGGACTGCAGTTTTTTTTTTCCCCCCCAACTGCTCGATACCTGCCATTGAATTAGTTGTTGTTGAGTTACATTCTAAACCAGACAAACTTAACAAGATTTCAGGATTCATACGTACACCCTGTTTTTGCTACAGATTTTTATTAAATGAATAACATCTTATGAGTGTCCCTTAAATTCCATCTTAAATTCCGTTTGCTTGCTGCTAGGGTTGTCAAAAGTATTGAAATGTCGATAAATATCAATTGCAACATTTTTAATATTGATTTAACACTCACGTTTCGTGGTTTTGATTCTACAGCCTACATTACAATTGCACTTCAGTTCACTCTAGCCAGGACTACTGAATGTACAAACGACTCAACCGCCAAAAGCCAGAGTTGCAGCCCCTTTTCAACCCTCTCACAGGTGACAATAAAGTGGCAGGTTCAACAGTGTCTGAACCTTCATCAGCATGTTTCATTGACAGCCGGAGTGGTAGTTGGAAATACTTGGCCTTTGTGCCAAATGAGTATGGAAAACTACAAGATACATGCAAGCCTGTATGCAAGATTTGCTACCACACAGTACCAACTAAAGAGACTAACACAACCAATTTAGCCTGTGAACTGTTGAGTTTAATATAAGGATTATTTTTTACAGGTTAAAACTGTTTTTGTAGTCAAACATTTAATGCATTAAGACAGAGGTTTGCATTTATTTTTACCTGCAGAACTGTTTTATTCTGGACTATTCATTTACAGGCAACACTCTTTAGCACTTGAGCTTTCTCAGTCCTTTGTATTTTTAAACGCTTGCCACAAAGTGTTGTGTTGTGCGATTTTTTTTTTTTTTATTTTTTTTTTTAAATTTCATCACATTTACTATTTAATGTAAGGAGCTATACCTTTCAGGGATTCAGTGCATAAACAGTGTCAGTACTCCTTATTCTCATCCACTTGCTGTATTTCAGTAGAAATTGAATTGTGGGATGGTGACCAAAGTGTGAGTTTGTTGGATTTGGCTGGCTGTTAGGGCTTCTTTGTGGATGGGGTCTGCAGGGATACAGCTGCATTGTGCATATTCCTTTCAACTGTATCCTTTTTTTCTCACCATACACCTCTTCACTAGGCCCTCTCATCCTGTCCCATTGTTTCTTTTATCAGTGCTATACTGTTGATACACAGCTATACCAGTCATTACCTCCAGAGTGGTCCATGTGGTATCAGCTAGAATCTTGGCATGTCTCACTGATATTGCAACCTGGGTAAAGGAACACCATCTCCAGCTCAACCTGGCAAAGAATGACCATCTTACTACCCCGGCTTGTCCGTTTGTTCAGCACCCCATTTCTGTTCAGTTTGCTTCATTATTGCTAACACCTGCTAAGTTGGTACACTACCTTGAGGTGGTGATTGATAAAAATCTATCCTTCAAGGACCATGTTGCTACTGTGTCTCGGTCTTGCAGATACAGTCTGATCTTACATATAGAGTGAATCTGACAGAGTATGCAGCCTAGCTCCTGGCTCAGTCATGTCATGTCTGAAGTACTGCAACCCTGTGCTGGCAGGAGCACCAGCATGTGTCACCAAGCCATGGCAGAAAATTCAAAATACAGCAGCATGTCTGGTGTTCAACCAGCCAAGGGGACACATGTCACTCCTCTCTTCAGATCACTACACTGGCTTCCTGTAGTAGCATGTATTAAGTTCATATTCTTGATACTTGTCTACAGAGTAGTCAGTGGGTCAGTACCTAAATATGGAGATACTTGCGAGGTCCTAGGCGCCTTCCTGACCACTCGGGTCCTCTTAGAGCGTCTGGTGATGTCAACACTGAGTGGTATCAAAGCTCAGTCCAGACTCTTCATGTGTCCAGGCTGGTGGAATGAGCTGCCCATCTACATTCGATGTTCTGACTCCCTCAGTGCGTATAAGAAACGTTTGAAGACTCTGTGGTTTGGTGAATTTCTGTCTGCGTGATACGTTTTGTAACTTGCTTCTATTTTGATTTGAGCTTTTCACTTGTGGAAAAACATTTTGTACCTTTTGTCCTGTAACATGTTTCCAAACAAAAAAAATTCATTTCTGCTAAGCAAGCAAAAATAAACACAAATCATGAAAAGCACTGCTTGGCACAGCAAAGGCTGTAAATTGATTATTTTCTTTTATTTATTTATTTTAATTTTATTGTAACTATCCTGTTTTGTTGCAGTTTCTTCATACTATTGGAGGAAGCAGCTGTTGACCACACTTAAACTTGTTTATTTTTTATTATTTACAGAGCTTTTAACCTTTCACAAAAGACGAAACCACTTGATGGTGTTGCATTTAATGATTCAAATTTCTATTTTTATCAATGCAAAGATTTTAATACCTGCAGAATTGCTTTTTAATTTTTTTCTTTTTGCTTAGATTATATATTGTACTTGGTAAAGAAAACAGTCTTGAATTTCGATATGTACTATTGAATCGAAGTTTGAAACTTTTGTACTCTGACAGCCATACTTACTGAAAAGTCTTGGTTGCAGTTAGTGTAATAATTTGCCATTTTAGCTTACAGCTATGGCTGCATTTTTATAGTTCTATTTGTAGACTTCTATATTCAGAAGGCTTGCCTGTTTTCTTCCTAAATTTTAGTGTGTTTCTGTTGGCCATTGTGTCTCTATTGTTATGGATTAATACATATTTAATTAGTTTTGCTGTTTGTGTTACTATTGTGCTTGTTTATGAGAGATAAAGCAGAAATTGTGGGGATTGGCAAGGAGAAGTTTAATTTAAAATAGTACCAATATATGACTACAGGGCAGCATATCTTCCTGTTTATAATTAAAGGAAAGTTTCATGTATGCCTGTTTTTTTTTGTAATATATTTTAGCACAATTATTTATGAGGGCTAATACTCTATAGACTTTACCCCACCCACTGCCATCTATAGACTAAACCAGACTGTGAGGTCATTGAGCAGCAGTTGACTCTTGGAGGTAGTTTATAATGCAAGATCTGCTCATATTATTCAGATAGTGAAATAGCACAAGTGAATGTTTAATAATTAAAAATGGTCTGCATTCAGGAAGAAAACTGTGATTTGACTCTGGAAGAAAAAATAAATCCTAATGTGAAATATGTAAATGAAACACAGAAATATTTAATCTATACACCATTATTAAGCATTTATAAGCGCACATTTTTTTAACTAAAGACATCATAGTTTGCTACAAAAATAAAATGTCTGAAGGGTGCTTAGATTGTGGATTAAAAACTGCTCTTTGTTGCCCCCAGTTTACTTGGATTTCAAAGATTTTCACCAAGAGCACATGTTTAAGGTACGAAAGTATAAAATAGAACTGAAAAGCAACTAATTTACATTGTGCTTTTGTACTGAAATTAAATTTTGTTGCTATGCATTAAAGTTTACTTAGAATTTATTTTTAAATTCTTGGGATATTAAACTGAAATGTAGCAGTTTTTAAATGAATTCCATTTTCAAAAGCTGCATTGGCCTAGTCAATGATGCCAGTTTAATAAGGTCACACCCTCGACCAGAAGTGGTTGTCTGTTCCCAAGAGACGTTCTTTCTGTCATATTAGTTTACCTACAGCATGTTTGTTTGCTTATTGCTATTGATTATGTTAACTAAAATATAAAATACTGGAATTCACCAGTCTCTTATCTCCAGTCATCTGACCGTGACTCCTGCTCTTGGCTGTCCATTTGCCAAGCTCTGCGAATTAGCACTTTTCCAGAGGTTCCTGAAACTGCTCTTTTTACAATTCTCTTTTCATTTGGTTTCTGGTCCATTGTTAGTCTGTGTTCTCGGAGTCAGTCTATTGTATTTCCCTTTTGAAAAGTGTTTCTGTCATAAAATAGAAAGATGAGCAGACACTGATGGGACTGAGTGATGGTTATTGGAAGTAAACTGACTGAAAAAGCAAAGAATATACACCCATTTCTACACTGTAAAACTGCTTTTTCTGTTCACAATGCATTGGTTCCTATTCCAGCATCATTAGGTGCAAGGGAGGAAACCACTTGGGACAAGCCACTGATCCGTAACAAGATGCTCTCATTCTACACCCATGCTTGCTCCTGTAGGGTCAGGAAAGAGACACTAATGAACCTAACAAGTACATCTTAGGGATAATGGAGGACAACTGAAGTAACTTGAGAAAGCCCATCTGGAGAATGTACAAATTCTTCACAGGCACTTCATGGAGTGGAATTCAAATACAGATTGTGAGGCAGTAGCAGCACTGACGACTGTTCCACCTTTCCACCATGCTGCTTCAATGAGAAGAGCGGTTATTCTTTATTTGGCAGACACTTCTATACCAAATCAATATACATAAAACACATTTGAGTGGTTACAAAGTTTAACTAGCAAAATAACATAAATGCTTAAGCATAAGAGCTTAGGTTTACAGTATATCTAAAGGCTCAATGAAACTAACAGTTGTAACAAAATTGCAATTGACTGACTGATAACAACATTAGTACAGCTGTAGATATTCAGGAGAGCTTATTCCACATCTCTGAAACATGTGGTTGGATGAGGAACAGTAGATTGGCCAAAGCAATATTTACACCAGTGTTCAGGATATGGATTCGGTATTTTAATGAGTTCTAAACATATCTACACCACTTTCTAGTAAGAGTAGAAACTGGTAAAAAAGGAGCATCATCATCTTTCAATTCAATTCAGTTTCTTTTTCTATCTTGCTGAATGCAGGCCAGAGTGTGTTTTGGCAAATTCACAGATAACATGCAAATACAAACTTGGCTAATTAAAAACAGAGTACTCTGTTTTTAATTAATCAGATAGGAAAACAAGAAATGGAACTCAATAATATCAGCCTATGAATTACTTGTGGAACTATGGCCAGTTGACAGAGGAGTAAATGAAAATAAAAACTCAAGTCAGTAGCATCTCTGGAGAAAACAAAACTCTAGCTGGTCCACCAAAGTTACTATAACGGACAAAGCCAGACAAAGTCATAGTCCTGGAGACCCCAGCAAGCTGGCCATTCTGCAGTAGAGTCTGTGTTGGGGACATCTCATCTGATTATGGAATCTTTCTGTCCTGCAGTGGCACAGAGTGCCACCACAGGATA
Source organism: Polypterus bichir lapradei (assembly GCA_026402145.1). Classification (NCBI taxonomy): domain Eukaryota; kingdom Metazoa; phylum Chordata; class Cladistia; order Polypteriformes; family Polypteridae; genus Polypterus; species Polypterus bichir. Next base: position 28,245,306 of record JANRMT010027041.1, read on the forward strand.
TTGAGAAGAGAAACCGAATAGAAGGTTAGTTGTGGTTCACAATTATTGTATTACTTATATTTTTATACAAATGAATAACAAATTGAGAGGCAGTATGTATAGCTAATCTGCAGCTCTAGTCAGGGTTTAGGGTATGATGGACTAAAGTAGCAAGTTATCTGCCTGGATTTTAAAGCGGAGACTGAAGGGTCACCTCTTATATAAACAGGCAGATCATTCCAAAGCTTTAGGGCCCTGCAACTAAAAACTCAGCCTTTTGTTGTTAGTTTATTAATCCTTGGAATATTTAGTAGGCCGTCATTGTATGATCTTAATGTGTGTTCTGGTTTGTAAATAATGACAAGTTCAGATAGGTAAGCAGGACCTTGGCTGTTTGACTTTATATGATAAAAGGATTTTAAGAGCTGCATATAGAAAGATTTGAACAGCCAGTGAATAAGGCACTGTTGTAACCACTTCTACTATAAATAAACTTATAACTTCATTTCTCAGTATCCTAGATACTTAGAAACTTTCTTGATTTTTCAACATTTTTTAAATTTTAAAATTAAAAAAAAAATGTTTCATGGTGTGTGAAAGATGTCTGAGGCACAGGGAACATCATATATCTGCAAATGAAAGAGCTGCAGACTGAGGTTTCAGACTGGTTGCTGTTGAATCCACAGCTATACCTTGGTATTATCTTGAAGGAAACTGGAAAGCAGATGAGCGGTACACAGATTCTCATATTGTACTGAGTGCACAGAGTGTCAAGACACATCCTATACTCCTACAGCATGTGCCCAGTAATACCAGTTCTTATCAATAACAAATCTACAAACCATATTTAGATAAGACAGGAAGATTCCTTGCTTAGTATCATTTCCTTGGTCATACTGAAAATTTGCAGCCCCTGTGGCCCTCTGTGATTGAATCTGCTCATCTTTCAACATCTGTTGAGCTGTCTTCCTTTCATATTCTTTAAAGGGAGGGTTTTCTTTAAATTTTTGATGGGCAATCAGCATGTTTATTGGCATTCTTTACTTTTTGTACTGGGAGGGAATGTGCAATTTCAGCAAATGTGTGGTCAGGGCAGAAAGATTCCCAAGTGACAAGTTAAAAACCTCCCATAATTTCTTCTACCAGTTTCTCATTGTACTGAGTTATTGCATCGTTGATAAAACCCTAAGGGCATAAAGCAGTTAAACTGCTCCAAATGAATAACTGAATGCTCTTTCATATTCTGTCAAAGCCAAGGCAAACTGGGGTGGGGAGTAAGGCTGAATATTTAGTATGAAAGAATAAACAATTGTAGGTTAAGCTGCAAAGGCAGAGATCTGTGAAACACTAACAGAAAATTTCCTGTGTAGCAAAGTTGCTTTTCAAAAGCACATGCTGCAGTAACCAAAAAGTGCTAAAAAACTGCTTAGTACAAGAAGAGTGATATGAAAGCTGCTGTCCATCTCTTACATTCACAATCAAAATTAACAATTTCCTGCTGTCTCCATTACAATAAATGTTATCAAATTGGGTGTGTGTAGGGGAAGTGGCATTCATCCTAGGACCCTTTCCTGCCTTGTACCTTTTACTAAACTTATTTACCTCAACTGAATTTCAGCCTGCTGCAAGGTAGGTTGAGTTAAAAAGATGCAAAATTTGGTTTTACTTTTGTTTTTTTCCTTTAAACTGATAGTGTTGCATAGGTTATCACACATGTGAAAGTCTTGCGTAGACAACATACAGTATCCATTTTGTGTCTTATATCTGTAGTTTTTCATTGAGGTGACCATTATTGCTATGTTGGAATCAGTTGCTAGGTGAATAGGGTAGACAGGGATGTTGGGCTAAATGGTCTGTTCTTGTCACAATTGTTTTAATATTCTGACAGGATGTGAATATAGCCAGTTCCAGTTTTGGGGAAAATGAGTATCCGTTTTTTGTTTGTACACTTATAATTATCCAGTATTGAATAATGCATTCCATTTAGCAGTGTCCATGTTTGGGACAAAGGCACATTTTTTTTTTTCTTCTTTGATTTAATCCTCTGCTCCAAAGTCTAAAATTAAAAATCAGACAATTCATATGTGATTAAAGTGCACATTGCAGACTTACATTTAAGGGGATTAGCAGACATTTCAGTCACACCATGTAGAAATGACGGGTGTGTTGGTTTTTTTTTTTTTTTTTTTACATGGTGCCTCATTTCAGGGCATCATATTATAAAATGTTGATAATTTTCATTTGTTTATGCTGTTAACTAAAGTACACCATTTCTTTCTTTGAGCTTTGCTGAACTCGTTTTTTTAATTTTGCATCTTGGTCAAGTCTCTCTTCATATCCAGGACACCAGCCCATCTTTAGTCATTTCACCATCCTATTGGTTACTGGTGTTATTTTCAAGGCCCACTAATCACTTATGCTTTTGTACTTCATTTTCATAAAGCATGCTGTTAGTTCAGGAATGAGTATGTAAATTAGCATAGTTTTAATAAACATTGACAAATTAAAAATGTATAGAAAAATAAAACCGATGTTGTCTAATTTTATTTTTTCTATAACCTATTCAAATTTCAATCAAGTCCATCAAGACTTTGTTGAGACTTTGGGGTATTTTGGGGGTATTTAGGTTTTCTTTTTTATATGTTCTTAGTGGGTAATGTATACTTTCTGACATTTATGTGCTATACTGCTATTTTTCAGTAAATGGAAAATGGGGTTTTGTTGGTGAGTGAATGAGTCAGTCAAAAAAAAAATATATATATAAATAAAATAAATAATATAACATGGTACTTGCACTTTATTCTGAAGTCTGAACACATATATACCATGTTCTGGTGGGGTGAGAGCCCATTTTGGCAAGTATAAAACCTTAATAGAAGCCATTGCTCTTGTTTCGCTATCTGCCATTATGCTGGTTACTCGATCACTGCCGTTTTTATGACCACCAGGTTGCCACTAACAATTCTTTTTTGTTCTTTGTCACTTAATCGCTTTCTGTCATGTGGTTGCTGCTGTTTGTTTTCTTTTTGCCATTATGGTTGTCATCGCTTGGCTTTCAATCAGTTTTGCCATAAACATACAACCATGGGTCATGGCTTCTAAGGTGCCACTACCTACATTTTTTTGAAATATCAGAACATATCGGGACGTAAGCTTTGGATTAAGATGAGGATCAAGGTTCTAACCCGAGTAATTTGTGAGTAATCTTGTGTCTTGGAAAGACTTTAGCATTTCATATAGTTAACATTTTATTAACCTTAACACTTTCTATATAGAGAGAGGCGATAAGGTCTACACCTAAACTTTCTTTTGAGCTCATGCTTACTCTTACAAACTTTATATAGTACTTGGGAAGTCAGTGTTAATCTGTAGTTATGCTTAATACACCTCTGAGTTCTTGCTGCATAGTTAAAGTTCTTCAGAGGTTTTCCTAATCAGAAAAGAGCAAGCAGCTGTAAATGTAACAGCCTGGTTGTTAGACCCAATTCTGTAGAATAATATGCTTAATATTTGACACTTTTGTTTCCCTTGTACAGAGGTTTTTGACTAACTTTTGTAGGGACTGGGTGCACCAAATTCAACTGACTTGCATGCTTATGACATGGATGACCACATCTATTTTTCTAGCTTGATAGCTCATGTAAATGTTTGCAACTTAAAAAAAACTGGCAGTAATATGTCATTATTTAAACAGATTTAGGTATCTGTAAAAATGATTTGCTTTACTTACCAATACACTTTCAAGACCACTTTTTTCAGTTTAAGGTAATTGGAAGTTGGTTAATAATTTGCAATGCAGAGTAAAGTTGCTTCCATATCTGCAATTCTACCAGACCAATTTTAAAGTCATTACTCTACCTTAAGTGCACTCCTTTTAGATGTGGGGGAATAGCAGAATGTCTGAAGTAAACCACACAGACAAAGGGGGAATCCACATAGAGCATTGTGCTGGGTTCCGGCCAACAACTGTGACACAGTGGTATTTATGTAATGGTAAATGATAGGCTGTGAAATTGCATGAATGAGCCTCAGCAGTACTAATAAATGCAATTAATGAGAAAATCTGAGATGATCAAAAGTAAATCTCTATTACATCACAACTAATAATGTGGTCAGAAGTTTACATACACTCATCATGGACATGAATGTCATGGTTCCTTTTCTGGGTTGGAATGATTGTACAACATAAATTTTTAATGACTCTAAATACGTTTGAATTTATTTTGGATTTTCTAAAATCCACACAAGATCAAAATCATATGTACAGTTTCAAATATTCTACACACCCATATTTTTTTTGTTTTGTATTTTTTAATAAAACTGTAGTCCAAAGTTTACCATAACCTAGCATTCACCTATCCTATTGCTAAAGATGGCTAAATTAACAGCCATACTTAAATTCTTCCCCATTTCATAACTTCAAGTTTCTTTTACGCCTTTCTTACAACTCAAGACCTTCTTTTTGTGTTTAACTTTGTCTTACACTGTTAGGTCTTTCTTGTAATTTGACATTCCAAACTGCAACAAGTGTTTTAACAGTATGTGTCTTTTCAATCACATAATGCATCTTGGTATTCCTTACCTTGAGTTATGCTACTTACGGCGTGGGAGCTATGTAGCCTAATATCCAATTAACCTTTTTAATTGGTTATATTAGCTGTCCGATTATGGACAGCCCACTAGAATTCTTTAGCTTTTTCATAAGTCATAGTTTCTGCCTACAAGCTTTCCATTGTATTATTGTTATTTTGCCTTTTGTTTACAGCGCTACACTTTGCATTAAAAGACCTTTGCCACATCCAGCCAAATCTGACAGGTTCATCTGTAGTTTTAACTAAGTTGTCTAGATTGTAAAAACTTTACCAAAAACAATTTTTTATTAACCTCATTTTTGTACAAAACATGAGGCTCAGTTTTTTTTATAAGTAATTAGAAAAATTATAAACAAATCTAAAATTAAAAAATATAAGCAAGTAAAAAAAAAAAATGGAAGAGTCCTTAAGCATAAGTTAAATTCCTATAAACTAACCTCATTTTTAAATTGTTATAACAGTAAGTCTGAATCTATGGTCATATGATTAATGAATAGGAAAAAATAAAACCGCCTGCTGTTGAGATGCTGTAGAACAGTGTTTCCCAACCTCGGTCCTGGGGGCACACTGTGGCTGCAGGTTTTTGTTCCAACCAGATTCCTAATCAGTGACAACACCTGATAGCATTGATCTCATGTAATTAGCTGGGATTATTTTTCTTTTATTCTACGTTCAGAAAAGCACAGCTGCATGATTTTAACATTTATAAGACATTTAGAAATATTTCTTCTTTTGCTATAGATTTAAAGGCTTAACTCTCTTTTTCTGATTTCATTAGTTTTCTAATTTCTATATTGTTCCCATAACAAAGAACTTAAGAAATAACACATCACTTAATTAGCCCAGGAGTTCAATTAAAAACCAAAGCTGGTTGGAACAAAAACCTGCAGCCACAGTGTGCCCCCAGGACCGAGGTTGGGAAACACTGCTGTAGAAAATTAAACTTCCAGAAGTTTCAAGGCCAAATGACCACCCAGCCCTGATCCTGCATTCTACCTAAAATAAATATGTTTAAGCCAATTTTTATTTTTATGATGCCATCAAAGGTTGGATGTGATGTGATTCAATCCTTCCAAAGTAACAGGCCTTTGCAGAGTGTTTTGATCAGATGGCTACCATATAAGATGCTACTGCAGAAAACCAGAAAAGTAAATGGTGTAGAAGAAGTTAGTAACAATTGCAACTCTTTAAGGGGTATGATATTTAATCGATAATAATTTATTAGAACCAGTATATAAAGGAAGTCATTTATATAAATTAAAAATTGTAGAAGATTTAGTAAGAGTCATTGCAGTACAGTACACCACTTTTAGGCCCAACTTGTTATATAACAGCTCCATGTGCTGTAACACATTTTCTGTACTTCAGCCAGTTCCTTCTGTCCTATTGAAAGTTGTAATCAACAATATTGTGTAAACCATGTGGTCAAATTACTTTCTTAAATATTTATAATAGTGTAATTTTTTTTAATTAGTTTTTAATTCTAATTATGTTTTAGTCTTAAAATTCATTTTAATGTGGCGTGTGTGTCTTTGATTCTGCATTTTTTTTTTTTTTTCTTCCTTATTTAAATCTAGGTTCATTGGCAAATTTTAGGTTCATTGGTAAATCTTATCTGGACTTGTATCAGCGAGTGCGGCCGTGTGTGTGTTTGAGCTTCCTCTGCTTCCACACCATCCACTATACCATCTTGAAACCAAGGCTTCCAGGATAGGATGTGGCTCCCTGTGATCCTGAACTGTCTAAGAAGGTTGAATGATTTGTGGATGGATGATTCTATACTGACTTTCCTTTTAACTTTTTCATTTGTCTTAGGAAGCTGCAGGTTTGAGCAAATGCAGTATGCTACAAGAGTGGTGCTCTTGTAATGTATTGCAGAGTGTGTTAAAAATGCATGAAATAATTGCTTATGGCTTAACAATAAAAGCAGAAAGTGCATGATCCAATCTGTAATTGTTGACTTTAAAGCCTGCTTCTATCTCCTCTGCTTTCTCAGGGATTCTGTGTCTGCCAAAAAAGACCTACACTAGCTCAAAAACAAGTCAGCCTCACTAAGTTGATTGCTTGGCAGAATTCCAACTTACAAGTTCATTTAAGGGCCGTACAATGAATATACCAGTTCTTTTTACTTTCATACAACATTCTCTTATAAGAGAAGTGGCATTACTATATCGCAAAAATTGAAACATTATCAAATTCTTCAGGCCCTGTAGGGGATCATGCACTGGTAGAGTGTGTGACTGCTGCATCTACCACACTATGAAATAGCTCAGAATCTCAGTTAGAAACCCCCAGGCAGACACGTGGTCCAGTACCACCCTCCAAAAATGAGCATCTGTCTGTTGCAGCCAGTTGTTACATGGGCGTTCCCTTGGTCTGGTCCAGCCACTCGGGTCCTCAACAATGAGGATTCTACAAGCCAGATCACCCTCAGGGAATTGCACCACATGGCTATAGTGCCATAACTGATGCTCCCTCTCAATGCAAATATACCTCATTCAAGACTCTGAGCAACCGCTTGTACCAGGGATACAAGTACTCAGGGATTCTCTGAAGAGACACAGTACCAAAGGAGTCAAGTCTTTGGTCACTGGATAGTGTCCCTGTCTAGCAACCATATAGCAAAACAGGGAGCACCAGGACTCTCTAGACTTGGACCTCTGTGCTTTTTGCAGTGATATCCAGTGCACCACACACTTCTTTCCAGTGACCTTATGAACCCCAACCCCCCACCCCCCCATGCTCTCCCAATCAGTCTACTGACTTCATAGAAAGAGTCCATGGGTTCATGAATGTTGCTGTTAAGGTAACTAAAGCATGGCAAAGCAGCATCTGCACACTAGCATTCATTTCTCAGGATGGTTGTGACCACGGTGGATGTGTTTGGCCTTGCATTGTCCTACTTGTTAGGATCATGTTATATTGGAGGTGTAGGCAGAGCCTCTGATAGGTTGTATCTTACTAAGGCCAACAGTATGTCATCTGCCTCTTTACTGTCCTGTCACTGATTAAGGCATTGTATCTGCCAGCAGTTTCAGCAGCAGTAAGGCTGGCAGATCCAAAGTGATTTCTCGGTTGAGCTAATCTCTGCCAGTCCTGATGTGTGCTATGTGTGTTTAGAGGACAGTCAGATCTTGGATGGGCATCTAATCTAATGTTCTGCTGAAACCTATTGTGTATTATGGAGTAATTTGTGACTGGTGTTCACTGGTGTATGACATGCCTACCTCTAACACACTGGTGATAGTTGAGGCATTTATGGAATACACAGGAAACTGACTTTATGGCATTTTTCTTGATGTAGCCTAAGCTTTAAATTAGGGTATTTTAAAGGTGATCTGGTCAGGCATTATTACACCTGGACCTTATTGACCTCATCATACAGTATGAGCTTTTTGGTGTTCAGCAAGTAGCAATATCTTATTGCACAAATTGGATTACTGGCCGGGTGATAAACAAGTTGACAACTTTTTGCAAAAGTGTAAAAACTACATCTAATGTCTTCTCATTACATTACAAAATGGCTTGTTGTTTTCCATCAGCATATACTGGTAAAATAGCCCGTATTTTGTTTTAGTTTATTGTCCTTTAAAATTCTTTAGATTCTAGGATCCCCTTTTTTTGTGACTGCCTTCTGCTATCCTATGAAGTATGGATATGCTTATCCAAATTCCTGTGATATTTGACCCATAGGTTTTTCTGTTTAATGCATGAAGATAGCTATTGACAGAGTATTCCCCAAACCCCCAGAATTTTCTATTTGTTTTAGGTTTTGAAGGTTGTGTATTTCATTTTTATACACCACAGTCAATCTATTTGATGAATCATTGGAATAGGCAGGCACCTTTTAGATCTTAACAATCAGCACAAAACCAGCATGTAGCTGAAACCACCATATGTATATTAGACAGATTCTGCCAAAAATGCAACAAAGTGGGATGTAATAAATTTTGCCAACCAACCAAAGAATTCTAACACCATGCTGACATTGTTGATTTCCTTATTATGAACTTTTCTGTCATTCTTTTGTATTTATAAACTTGTGTATACCCTTTAAGCCTTTCTCCAAAGGCTACTATTAAAAATTGAGATTTATTGTTTGAAATTTTGTACTTGTAGAAAATATATACTTTACCTAATTAAAATGTCTTTAATACTGTAACACATCTGGGACATCATTTATTCCAGAGAAAAGTAGAATAGAGTATGTGGATACTTATTGCAGCTAAGTACTATAAATTGCTTTGTGGAGAATCCCAGAGGTGCAGTATACTGACATATACACAAACATGAATATTATGTATTCTGTAAATTTGATCCTGCACATTTCTCTTAGTTAAATAGTGAATCATACTGAAGGACACCAGGGGAAAAAATGGGAAGTTTATGCTTCATAAAAGTGGTTATGGGTGTCTGAAACAAGCTGTCGACTCATGTCATTGAAGTGGAAACTTTGACAGAATTTTTTTTTAAGGTTTCATAGATGACAAAGTTGCTATTTACCTAATAAACAAGCTTGATGGACTGATTGGTCTACCTCCTTAATAAAAGTCTAATATTGAGCTTGTAAATCATGTTACAATACATTAAACACACCAGTTAAAAATACTATTGGCACTCCAGATGTTTCTAAAATTAAATTAAATCAAACTTAACACCCTTTCTCTGCCCAATTCAGAGCAGTACAAACTCGCCACCCAATATGATTTTTTCTTGTATATATTGAGACATCGAGGTTAAAAGAAGATCCAGCATTTTTATTTTAGAACAACTTTAATGAAATGTTGTCAAATCCTGATTAACCTTTGGAATATGCCTTAAAGACAATATCATTTTTTCCCCCCTAGTTTTAAATAATATAGAACATCACTCTCCCATTGAGTTATTGGGGATGAGTTGGACTTCTTCCGGTTGAGTAAGATAATTTGACACACAAGCAATATAGAGTAGAATGTCACAATAGATTTTTCATTACATAATCCTTTTGTATCTGGTGTTACTCCAAAAACTGCTATTATCAAATTGGATCTAATTGTAAATCTGACACTATCTGACATATTACACTATTTTGGGGAAAAATTTGTTAGTGAGAGATTTTCAAAACTTAAAACCTAGTGAGGCATGTAATTTTAAGACATCATTCAGTTTGTGTCATGCACGGAATTGATTTTAGTTTGTTTAAATCAAAAAGATGTGTGTAATTAACAATTTTTGGGATACATTTTGCCATGTTTACAAACTGAAAAATGTATCATCTTCTTCACTGAATTCCATTTGTTATGTAATATTGTAATTGTCCATTTGTCATTGTTGCTTAAGATCATCTACCATGCATTCCATGAAATAAGGAGATACACTGGAAATATTATCTGTATCTTCACTACTATTAAATATTTCTTTAAGCCATGGGCATTATTGAAATTTTAGGAAAGCTGGGCATTTTTTACTTTTATTGATGGTACTTGTCGGAAATTGTCCATAATTCTTCATATCATATATAGAGCAGAAATCTTGCTTTTGAATTTTTTTTTTATAAATAAACAAATAGACAAAAATAGTAATACCCTTAACCTAATATTTGGAGAAAACTTTCAAGTGCTTTCTGTAGCTCTAAATGAGATTTCTACACTTCTCTGCTGGTCATTTCATCCTTTCTTCTTCATTTGTCTTGGGTTTGATGGGCACCTTCTTCTAACTGTGACCTTCAGCTCTTTCTGAAAGCCTGTGTTAGTACCACTACACTTCAGAACAGGCTACCCACTGGAAACTAAGCAGTGGACAAGCTTGGATTGCTGATGGTAGATGGGGCCAGCAGGGAGATCTTATCCTGTGGTCAGTGTGTGGGTCCCATTGCCCCAGTGCAGTGACAGTGTACTGTGCTGTATATATGATGATATCCTTTGGATGAGACATAAAACCAAAGATCCTGACTCTCTCTGATCATTAAAGATTCCTGGGCATCTTTTGAAAAGAGTAGAGCTTATCCTGATGTCCTGGTGAAACTGCCTACCATGGGCCTTGTCCATTCTGCTCCCAACCATCCCCTGTCTCTCTCACCCCAGATCATCACATCATCCTGTTGGATGTTACACATTGATGATAGTTGAAGTGGTTCCCCTCTGTTTATGTAAAGTGCTTTGAGTAGCAAGAAAAGCTGTATATAAATGTAATTAATTATTAAAAATGATTAATTCTGGAGTTGTTCAATGGGATTCAAACAAGACTTATAGCAGAGCATTTCAGAATGGTCCAGTGTTTCTTGTCCTGCATTGTAGGGGGCTTTTGAGGTTTGTTTTGGGTCATTATCCAGCTGGAACATCCATGATCTATGACTGAAAGCCAACTTACTGACACGAGACTGCAAAAAAAGCCCAGGTAGTCATCTGATTTTATTGTGTCCTGCACAGTTTCAAAAAGGCAGCACAATTGCCTCAAACATTGAGCTTTTCAAAGAATTTTTTTTTCTTCTCTCCACTGTGAACACAAGCTTTTGTGATTTACCAAAAAGCTCACATTTTATTTACTCTCTCCAAAGGACATAATTTATGTTGGACTGTGGTTTGTCAGTATGCATGGTGGCAAACTTCATAGCTTGCATGTGTTTCTGTCTTGGAATTGGGGTCATTCTAGGTCTTCTACCATGAAGCCTGTTTTCCTCCAGATAGTGGCAGATGGTGCGCCTTGGACCTGATGTTCCTTGAACTGGAAGGCAACTTGGACCAGTTTTGAAGTCTTTTTGGTTCTTTTTTTTTCCATTTGAACATCTTGTTTAGTCTTTGGATTTTACCTGTGCAGCAACGCCTAGTGATATCTGTTACATTAGCATGGGCAAGGTTAAGACCTTGATAATAACAGTGGTCACGGGACCGTCAAACTCGGGGATGGTCTTATTGCCTTTAGGTTGACTATGCTGGGCTGTTTACTGCCCGACATTTGACTGAGGTCTTTTTTTCTGAAACTGTCTGAATGTGTGATTGCAAATTTGAAGACACCTGCAATAATCATTAAACAAAACTATTCTGCTTGAAGGATCACTACAAGACCATTTTTTCTTATAACTTCTAAAGGGTTCAAATAGTTTTGTCCCAGCCATTTTGGAATTTCTTTTATAGAATAAGCAAGAGCTGACTTCATTTCATGCCTTTTTTGTTTTGTCCCATTGCAAAGAAGAATGCATGTATGGATGAGAAGATCTTTTCATTTTAATACTTTACAGAAAGAGGGGTGCATTATGTAAATAAAATTCAATGGTGCCCATGTTTTTGTCTGTCTGTATCTGTACATAGAAAAAGTAATGTGTAACTGGACGATTAAATATTAACATGCTACAAGAATGTGTGTGTGTGTGTGCGTGTGT
>JANRMT010027041.1:28262233-28281575 GCA_026402145.1 Polypterus bichir lapradei
TTTTTTTTTTTCCTTTTTCAATTAATATTCTTATTTGGCAACTTTGGACTATCTGAACCCTTGCCTGTAAACTACAGTGAATGAAAGTTTTAGTTCTTTATTTAATTTTTCATTTTCTCAAATATGAGTGTTTCATTTTTGCTTGATTGCTGCTTGTTGTTTTTACAATTGTTACCTTTTTCTTGTTTAATTTTTAAATGTTGTTTTCACACCAACAAATACTGGAATGGCATATCCCTACAATACACATATATGACTTTGGTTTCTAAGTACTTTGTGCTTTCCCTGTGTTTTGGGGCAGCTTGAATGCCATCCAACTATCAGCTACGAGCAGGCACTGACATATGCCAGTGTTTTGTTTTCAGGTTGCAGCCTTCAAAACCGAACTTTAACAGGTTAGGGTGCTAAAAAGTGGCATGATTCATGTTGGCAATGATGAAGTGCCTTGTATCTTGTATGCTGTGTACTTTTAGTCAACATAGTAAATACAGTACATTTAGTCAAATTACAAATAGAGGTGCCTGAATCAGTGGTACCTTAATTTGAGAATTTGGAATTGGAAGGTTTTGTGTACCGACTCCACAGCCCTGGTTCTTGCAACACTTTTTCTAATGTTCTAAAGAGATTTATGATACATCAGTTTTAATAAGCAAAAATGAAAATTGTGTATGGTGGCCCAGTTATGGTTTAGACCTCGGTCTAATGGAAATTATATGGTGGAAGTTGAGGCAATTATGTGGGAGAAGTACAGCTGAACAGTAATGAAATAAAATTAAGAGTGTCAAGATTTTCTAGTCTCCTAAACATACCTTTAGAGAGTTTGCAAACGTCTCAAGCACACCAACAACTCCCCCCCCAACAAACCCCTCTACCAAGGTGACGAACTTTATTTGGTACTATTCCCAGAAATTGAGGAGTCTGAGTCAGTGGTGCCATAAATTGAAGAGTTGGGAGTTGAAGGTTTTGAGTACTGACTTCATAGCCCTGGCCAGCAGTGTATCACGCAATCACTTGCCCCGAGTGCTCCTTTAATGTGGAGCCTGGAGTTATTTGCCTCCAGAATGCTTTGTTTTGCACTGAAAGTATTGTTGTGTATTTTTGTAGCTCTTTACATTGCCTTTTGGCTCTGACTGATTTTGAAAAATGGTAATAAACAAGAAAAGTAGAATATAATTTTTGTGCACTAGAATAAGAGATGAGCCTTGGATAGGTGGGTATCACCCCCTTATAGGCTGCTAAATATTCCTCCATAGTGGCCCAGTTTGAATATTTAGACAACATACAGAGCAGGGGTTGAGAAGAGGTGTCTTCAAGCTGCTGCCTCTAAAGCTGCCCCTTATCTGGTTTGCCTGAGTAGAATACTGTATATTTTAAAAAAAGGTGGGTGGAGCTCATGGTGTTTGTATTCAGGCACTGTACAGCACTAGACTCCGCCAGAGCTTCACACAAGTGCATTTCGGCTTTAAGCCAGACCGGAGAGCTCGGCTGCTGTGTGATGTACTGCTAGTAAGAGAGATTAGAAGGCAGTTGTGGTCTGGATTTGCAGCAAGGCAGCACCTGCATTGCAGTGCTGCCTGTTCGGAGCCAGCAGGTGGGGAGCTGCGCTTTCTTGCCTTGCCTCTGCTGTTGGCAGACCTTATCCTTAGCTTTCGGCATCACACTTAGATGGCTTTATCCACATCCTGGGGGCTCTCTCCTGGGCTATTTTGTCAAATGGGAATCCAGGCATCTTGCAGGTAAGTGTTATCTGCTTCCTGCATCCACTCTCTATTTTAATTTGTTTAGAATCCTGGAGGAGTCTAATGTCTCATTTTAAAACGGAGTGTGCATACCAGACGAATGGTGTTGCTGCTCACTTGGGGGCCACCCTCCCCTCAGTAGTGAACACAGCCTGTGATGGATCTGCTGGTAGCTTGGCCTCAGACAGACAGCTCTAGCCATTCATGAAAAGGATGATTTTCTAAGTGGGCTTTTGCTAGGGTCATGTATATAGTGGTGGTGGTGGGTTAGAGTATTCATATGTTGTAATTGGCTTACTGTTAAGAGACTTTTCAAACATCTGCAAAAATGTCACTGTCAGCAGCTTCTGGGAATAATGTAACATCTATTGAGAAGCAACTCAAAATCAAGGGTTTTAAAAAAACATCACTCTGCTATATTTCATGTTGCAGGCTTTGTAAACATCATCCTGATTGTGACTACCCAAGCCGACTACTCCTAGGAGTTTGCAGGTAGCAACCCATGGCAAAAGGAGAGGCATTTTAAGAGAGAGGTGAAGATCACACCAGAGTTACAATATATTGGTGCCTCTTGATTTATTGGGTCCTGAGTGCCACCTGAAATCAATCTGGAGTTAGAACTATACAGTTCTAAGGTTGAGCAATCTAGAGGAATAACCCAGACTAGACTGCTCTTATGTCTTATTGAGCAAGGCTCTGATAACAAGCAGAAGTTTCTGTTCTCAAAAGCAGTGCTCAGAAAGAAACAAACGCTCCCCCCCAAACCCCGCATATATTCCTTGCATATCTGGTGTTGCCATGGGCGCTATGGTAACAAGTCATCAGCACTGTGCGATTGAGTGCTGGTACTGACATATTTGGGAGTTCTGTACGGATGTAGCGGTGACGCAGCAGGAAGGTGGGTACGAAAGATGATTCATCACGCCTTCTGTCAGGCTCTTGGAGATCAGTCCAGCTAGGGGCTCAGGAGTGTGCTGATGGCCTGCTTTCGTTTTCTTTTCCCTAGACCTGATCCTCATCACAGGGGCAATGCACATGTGTCCAAGTCTGATGTTCCAGAGCAGGAGCAGGAACAGGATGAGGAAGAGATCCTTGGATCCGATGATGAAGAACAGGAGGACCCCAATGACTACTGCAAAGGTGAGTCCTGTTTTTCTTTGCAAACCATAACATTTCTCGGTTAAGAGGAAGGCTGGCTTTTAAAGATGTGGATTCTTCTCTGTCTTTGTGTGTGTGTGTGTGTGTGTGTGTGTGTGTGTGCATACGGTATATGTATGTTTCTATTTACTGATGTGCATCTGATATAGCTCCATCAGACCTTATATCCTTGTTAGCATGTGACTCACACCCTCCATACCCCTGTGCAGTCTACAATGGTTGTACCTTCAGTAAAGATTAACAAGGAGAATAACAAAAAAATAATTTGACTGAGGCTCGAGTCCCTTTGTTATTGGAGGATGTGGAAAGCAAAATATGCCTATAATTTTATTTCAGAATGAGCAAGAGTTCAATAGAAGATAATGTGTTCTGTAACATAGTCGCATCTGCCTGTAGCTAGGCATTGAGAATCTTGAACTTGAAGAGATGTTTTTCAGTATTTCACAGTTCTCTCTGTGAGTTTATCTGCAATCCAGATTTTCTTGTCTCTTTCAGGAGGTTATCATCATGTTAAAATTGGAGACCTCTTTAATGGCCGCTATCATGTTATACGCAAGTTAGGCTGGGGTCATTTCTCGACAGTATGGCTTGCTTGGGACATTCAGTAAGTATCTGAAGATTTGTTCAGTGCTAAGCATTGACTGCATTACATAGATGGAAAGGTTTGTTGGGTGTGAGCATGGAAGATAGCTTTTTTTTTTTTTTGTGTGTCTATGTTATCACAGGGGGAAACGCTTTGTGGCCATGAAGGTGGTGAAGAGTGCAGAACACTACACGGAGACTGCCTTGGATGAAATTAAGCTGCTGAGATGTGTGAGTAGTTGCAGATGTGGCAAGATCAATAAAAGGGGTTAGAAAAGTGTACCTGCTTCATGTAAAAAAGACATCATTAAATTCCAAAGAGGCATGGAAAGACAAATGTTGCTTTATGTTAGGGATAACAAATACATATATGTGTTAAAGCTGAAGACAGTAGTAAGTATTGTCTTTATTTACTGATATAGAATTGTGATTTGTTTTGACAGTGATGTAATTTTACCTCTCTGCAGGTCAGAAACACAGATCCCTGTGACCCTAACAGAGAGATGGTAGTCCAGTTGCTTGATGATTTTAAAATTTCTGGAATAAACGGAACACGTATCCTTTACAAGGGTTAAAGTAGGAATAAGTGGGGTTAAATATCTCCTTGAGGTTTTTTTTTTTTTTTTCTCTTGCTGGTGGCAGATACATGTGTAAGGTAGCAGCTGTCTTTTTCTTGAATGGCTCTTAACCTATATCTGTAGATGTTTGCATGGTGTTTGAAGTCCTAGGCCACCACCTGCTCAAATGGATCATTAAATCCAATTATCAGGGCCTCCCTATTGCTTGTGTTCGCAGCATTATCAAACAGGTATTCAAACACTTTTGATATTGTCTTTTGAGTTGGTTGTGTTATACTGTTGTTCTGCTTTTTCAGATACAAAATACTTGGCCGTGGTAATATCATTATTTGATGGTTTTTAGTTTCTGGGGTTTGTTCACTTTGTTGCTTCCCTTCCCTTCAGGTACTTCAGGGCCTGGACTACTTACATTCCAAGTGCAAGATAATTCACACAGATATCAAGCCAGAGAATATTCTTCTGTGCGTCAATGAGCCTTACGTACGACGCCTGGCAGCTGAGGCAACTGAATGGCAGAAGGCTGGAGCCCCACCTCCCTCAGGATCTGCAGGTACTGCTTTGGTGATGGTCAATTTTAACAATTTATTTTAATTTATGTGCTATAGCACATAAAGGTGAGGTGATGTGAAGTTACATAATTTCCTATTGTGATAAACTTTATAAATGAGTTTTCATCTGTTTTGTTTCTTTTTCAGTGAGCACTGCTCCGCAGCCTAAACCTGTAAGTACCAGTTGTTACATCAAACCACTTCTGTGCATGCTGTCCTGCTTAGCTGCTTATTGCATGAAAGGCAGTGTTAAAGGTTCAAAATGGTTTTTAATATGTTAATAATTGTTTTATATAGTGGGAGGGAATAGAACATTTCATTTGGTTGCCTTGAGTCCTGTGGTGAGGTTACATGTGGTGTACTGTGTTTTAAACAAGTTCTACAGTTTCCCCTGAATTTCAGTAAGTCAAGTAAAGAGGTCTGGATTTTGTTCCCCTTTTGTTTAGACTTTAGGCAGCCATTGTTTTGCTTACTTTGTCTGCATGGTAAGCCACTAAATTCTCAGTCATTACAAGCTTTTTTAGTAATGGTGCTTCTGTGTTTCTTTTGAGAAGTTCAAAGTAGTGTGTATGACTTGTCACTGAAACATCTGTCTTGATATTCTGGATGGAATCTTTCAATAGGAATGTTTTTTTGTGATGCATTTGTGTCCATGCAAGTGAAACTAAGAGCCACAGGAAAATTTAGCCTTCATATTGCTCAAAGGCATCTAGTGTTACCTGGATCATTTCCAGGCTGTTTGTTTGTTTGTTTTTAGACACAATCAGCCAAATGCCTAGTTTCAGTCAGAACTCAAGTGTTGCTATTTCCACCACTGTCTGGAATTATTGTCACTCTGTATGATGTGACATAATCTGTCACTGAGCTCTGATATGATTAAGTATTATATATATATATATATATATATATATATATATATATATAATTTCCTATTATTATTTATTTATATATTTTTTTAATTATACCTAACATTGTGTTCAAAATAGCAGTTTGAACTCTTTATCCTGGCAGAATCCAAGAAGGCTCCCATAGTGAAGTGGCAGTCAGATGTTGTTCTGGAAAGCCAAAGTGGCTGCGAGTAAAAAGACAGGCAGTTCATTGCACCCTTTAGTTAAACTCTTACTTTGATTAAGCTTTTAATTCTCTTTCTAATATGATTGATTTGTAGAATTCTAGTTTGCTTGCTATTTGATATTTAATAATAATGATTATCACCATTATTGTAGATTTCAGGGAGTGCACATGCAAATGTCTAAAACATTTAAATGTTCTTAGTATTTCTTTTCTAGACATTTTTAAATGAGTGAGGAGATAATTAGCAAGAAACTGGATAGTAAAAGTATTGTATTTCTGTTACATTTCTGCTTGCATCGGCTCGTCAGATGTGGCTCTCGTTTTAAGGACAGTGTAAACAGGCACAAAAAATGTAGATTGTTTCTCAGTTGCATCTTTTCATTTTCTAAAGATGTATTGTTCAAGTTCACTGAGGAGACAGCACACATCCGTGATGCAACAAGTCCACAGGTTGAAACTTGTGTGTCAAACAAACCATTCAGTGAACAGATGATTAAATATTACCAAGATGTATGAACTAGAAAACATGGTTGCAGGCTTAAAAAAAGTGTTAACTCCATTTAGGACCCTACAGTAGGAAAAAAAAAAAAAAAAAAACACAGCATTGTCCATTATTTGTGGGTACTAACAATAGTTAGTGTATCCGGAAAGTATTCACAGCGCATCACATTTTCCACACTTTATGTTGCAGCCTTATTCCAAAATGGATTAAATTCATTGTTTTACTCAGAATTCTACACACAACGCCCCATAATGACAACATGAAAAAGTTTACTTGAGATTTTTACAAATTTATTAAAAATAAAATAATTGAGAAAGCACATGTACATAAGTATTCACAGCCTTTGCCATGAAGCTCCAAATTGAGCTCAGGTGCATCCTGTTTCCCCTGATCATCCTTGAGATGTTTCTGCAGCTTAATTGGAGTCCACCTGTGGTAAATTCAGTTGATTGGACATGATTTGGAAAGGCACACACCTGTCTATATAAGGTCCCACAGTTGACAGTTCATGTCAGAGCACAAACCAAGCATGAAGTCAAAGGAATTGTCTGTAGACCTCCGAGACAGGATTGTCTCGAGGCACAAATCTGGGGAAGGTTACAGAAAAATATCTGCTGCTTTGAAGGTCCCAATGAGCACAGTGACCTCCATCATCCGTAAGTGGAAGAAGTTCGAAACCACCAGGACTTTTCCTAGAGCCGGCCGGCCATCTAAACTGAGCGATCGGGGGAGAAGGGCATCAGTCAGGGAGGTGACCGAGAACCCAATGGTCACTCTGTCAGAGCTCCAGAGGTCCTCTGTGGAGAAAGGAGAACCTTCCAGAAGGACAACCATCTCTGCAGCAATCCACCAATCAGGCCTGTATGGTAGAGTGGCCAGACGGAAGCCACTCCTTAGTAAAAGGCACATGGCAGCCCGCCTGGAGTTTGCCAAAAGGCACCTGAAGGATTCTCAGACCATGAGAAACAAAATTCTCTGGTCTGATGAGACAAAGATTGAACTCTTTAGTGTGAATGCCAGGTGTCACGTTTGGAGGAAACCAGGCACCGCTCATCACCAGGCCAATACCATCCCTACAGTGAAGCATGGTGGTGGCAGCATCATGCTGTGGGGATGTTTTTCAGCGGCAGGAACTGGGAGACTAGTCAGGATAAAGGGAAAGATGACTGCAGCAATGTGCAGAGACATCCTGGATGAAAACCTGCTCCAGAGCGCTCTTGACCTCAGACTAGGGCGACGGTTCATCTTTCAGCAGGACAATGACCCTAAGCACAGAGCCAAGACATCAAAAGAGTGGCTTCAGGACAACTCTGTGAATGTCCTTGAGTGGCCCAGCCAGAGCCCAGACTTGAATCCGATTGAACATCTCTGGAGAGATCTTAAAATGGCTGTGCACCGATGCTTCCCATCCAACCTGATGGAGTTTGAGAGGTGCTGCAAAGAGCAATGGGCGAAACTGGCCAAGGATAGGTGTGCCAAACTTGTGGCATCATATTCAAAAAGACTTGAGGCTGTAATTGCTGCCAAAGGTGCATCGACAGAGTATTGAGCAAAGGCTGTGAATACTTATGTACATGTGATTTCTCAGTTTTTTATTTTAAATATTTGCAAAAATCTCAAGTAAACTTTTTTCATGTTGTCATTATGGGGTGTTGTGTGTAGAATTCTGAGGAAAAAAATGAATTTAATCCATTTTGGAATAAGGCTGTAACATAACAAAATGTGGAAAAAGTGATTTGCTGTGAATACTTTCTGGATGCACTGTATGGTGAAAACCATTACACTATTACCTTTAAAACCACCTGTTCACTTCGTGAACCTGCTTTTGCGATGTTGAAGTTTG
Organism: Polypterus bichir lapradei; assembly: GCA_026402145.1. Lineage (NCBI taxonomy): Eukaryota > Metazoa > Chordata > Cladistia > Polypteriformes > Polypteridae > Polypterus > Polypterus bichir. The sequence continues at coordinate 28,270,258 of JANRMT010027041.1, forward strand.
TAAATTGATAGAGCCTACCTTGTGAAAAGACAGATCCAAACCTGAATAGCTGGTTCTTCCAGGATGTGCCTCCACATTCGGACAGTTTAGTAAGGGAAAACTAATTTTGTACTACACAAAGTAATGAGAGGAACAAAATTTATCACAGATGGGTATCAAATAAGTATCCTGGCTCCTTGAAGCAGGAAAGCTGATTGCTGTACCATTATTACAACATAACTTTATTAAATGTAGTGCAAATTATTTAAACAATTTCTGAAATTAACAGGTTAATGAATAACAGTGCATCTTAGAACTTGTCTTCAACCAAGAAAATGATAGATGGCAATCCTGCTGACACTGTGGCTGCCTTAAATGCACTTATCTGCAGTTTTGCAATATGCATAACATTTTCTGTTCTAGTTTTTTTGACTTAACAAAAATTTTCTTTTTTTTCCCCACAGGCTGCAAAAATGTCCAAGAATAAAAAGAAAAAATTAAAGAAGAAGCAAAAGCGGCAGGCTGAGCTTTTGGAAAAGAGGATATTGGAAATAGAAGAGTTGGAGAAAAGGCCAGAGGGAGCTGAAGAAGAAGACGACGATGAGACAACCCAGAGCAATGAGGGAGAGAGCCAGCCGTGTCTGTCTCTCAAGGAAGGTGACATTGAGAATGTGACAAAAGAACTCCTTGGTGAGTGAAACTAGGCTGCTTTTCATATACTTTTTATGTCTTGCAAATTACTCATCATAACATCTTTCTCACTTTCCACACCTACAGTAAGTTTGCATAGGGGACTTTCTGGTATTTGTTTGTCTGATGTGCTGGCTAAAATGTGGATCAATTCAGTATCAGCATGTTTTGGGTTTCTGACTCATCTATCCCACTTAATATTTTACTTAATTCTCCTTTAAAAAAATTTTAAAGACAGCGTTTTCTTTTAGTTCCCCAAAATTCCTTTGATTTGTGCACTTACCCTCTAAGCATTTCTAGGTTACCCCAGCTTCAGTGATTTTCATAGACTTTTCTAATCAGTAGTCTGCATAGCTATTGTCGTATTCCAGATTTAAAACCCTTCCTGTTTTAATACATTTATTAACCTGTTAAGTCATTTGTATTTTCATAGTAAAATTAAGTAAAAACGTGAGAATGGTCTCTCTAGTAAGGCAAGGTTTTATAATGTAAAACATTTAGAATGTATATGTTTTATGCTCAGGAATTGCAGTTCATCATGTTGTGCACTTCTCTTCTTTGTGCATGGCATATATCACAGTGCCACATTTTAAGCAGCTGCAAACAAAAGTTGTTGAAAGTCAGAATTATAATGCTTGAGCTACCCAGCCTGTTCTTTTACAGAATTGGTCATTGCAGATATTCTTGGTAATAAAAAAAAAAAAAAAAAAAAAGACTCGCTACTCACTGGGTTTAAGTATTGCTTTTTAAAATAGCCATTAAACAATTAATAGTTTCTGAATATTAAATAAATTTTAAAATACAGAATTTGGTGATGCAGATATCTTTTATAAATAAGTTACAGAAGCTACTTTGTTATCCTGGATTCACCACTGCAATGATAGTAATAGCCACATTTATCATGAGTGGAAATGCAACTGTATGTTTTTCTATTCATATATGAATCATCATAAGCAGAGAAGACAAAACAATTGTGTAGGGTGGTCTCGGAAGTCAGGTAGGCTGTGTAAGGGTAGGCAGCCCTGACACCTGTACAGCTTTAAAAAAAAAATGAGCAGAGTGGCAGTGGCAGCATGTGTGAAGTTGACCTACTGTTTTCTTTACAAGGCTGTCCTATCTTTGCCATCATACTAAAACACTAAAGTTCTTTATGGCAGTAAGAAGTGTCCCTTTCTTTTCACGCTGCTTTGTTGGTTTATTGAGTGTAGCTGACTAACTACAGGTTAATAAACATAAATGCCCAGTGCGCCCTGAATTACTTTGCGCATATGGTGTGTCTCTTGTCTGGACTGAAGGGTATACTGGAGACTCATTTTATTGACAGATGTGAATCCAGCTACATAATATATGGAAGTGATATACACATGAAATGGAAAGTGTCTCTAAGAAACGTAACAGTTACTGTGTGTTGTATGTAACATGTTTGCAGTACTGATGAAGTGGACTAATTTGACACTCTTGCTGTAGCTTTTTTTTTTTTTTTTTTTTTTTTTTAAATAATGCCAATTACATGTTTTGCTGCTATTTTATAATTATTTTCAGTCATCTTCTGGCTGCCCTGGAAGTTTTCTGGAGCCCCCTAGTGGGTTGCAGCTCTCTGGCTGTAAATCATTGTGCCAGAAAGTAACCAGTGAAAAAAAGGATGTAAAACAGAACAACTTGGAGAAAGTTTAGTGACTGGTCATTTTTTAACACTTTTTCTCAGAGTTGTGAAAACAATACTAAACACCTTGTCTAATGAATTGTTAGGGAAGCACAAATGTCTTTTTTTTTTTTTTTTTTTTTTTTTTTTTTTAAATATATATTGTCCTCGTTATCATCCTCTTCCCTCTGCTTTTCTTGGGGACGGTAATGGTAGCTGTTTTGTTGTTGAATTGCACTGCAATCCATCCCAGTATGTACATTTGCACTGGGGTAGCCGCTAGCAGCAAACACATGATGTGTGCATTTCAAAGATCAGGAGAAACGGCTCCTTTTTACGCTGAGCACCAGTAAAACTCCTACGTTCATGAGTGAAGGGATTGCCTGTAAGCACTACAAGCAGAACACTTCCTGCTGATGACAGCTAAACTCTCACTCCGTCATCTGCACAGCAGTGCCAACTACACTCTACCTGTTTACTGTGTAAATGTTGCCAATTGCTCCTAGTGTTTTTATTGTGGAATCACACCACGTTCTACCCCAGTTTGGACATTTGCACTGTGGCAACTATTAGTGGACATCCTCAGACCTTTGTCTTTTGGAATATAAAGGCCCTGAGAAGTAACTCTGTTTTGTACTAATAGGTGCTGTGGTTCCCACCATTAGCCCACCACAACCTGCAATGTCAGGATTATACAGAGGCCCTGAGAAGCAGCTCCCTTTTACACTGAGCAATAATCTGCTATCTTTTAATTTAAAAAAAAAAAAAAAAAAAAAAAGCTGCTTCTCACTATGTTTTCACTCTAGATCAGGGGTGGGCAAAGTCATTTCTTGGAGGGCCGCAGTGGCTGCAGGTTTTTCTTTCAACTCCGTTTCTTCATAAGAAGCCCTTATTGCTCAAGTAACACTTCTGCTTTACTTTAGTTGTATTGCTCGTTAAGATTTTGAACCCTTATTGCTTATTTTAGTCTTAAACAGCTGTAGTCTTGTTTTTTAATTGCTTCTTTTTAGCAATCAGATGCAAATGACAAAATAAATTCAGCATTTCTCCATTTAGCTGGTTTCCATGTACACCTGTGTATGTTTATCATGCACTATTGGGTTTGATTAAATACTTGGAATGAAAATGAAGGGAAAAAAGTGAATGACTGAGAATTACTCATCTGTTTTAGACTTCAAATGATTTGGATAATATCCTTAAAAAGGAAAAAAAAATCTAGGATATGAGAATGACCTGACATGGCAGAGTTAAAGCATTAATGAGCCCTGAAATGAAATAATTGAGAAGGATTTTTTTTTTAAATTAAGCAGCTGGGTTGGAACAAAAACCTGCAGCCACTGCAGCCCTCCAGGACTGACTTTGCCCACCCCTGCTCTAGATGATGTGGGTTTATAGCTCACAACTAGCAGTTTGTACAGCGCGTATGTTTGGGTTGGGTTGGATCATGGTGCGACTTCTTTACACATCAATAACAAAGTGTTAAGCTGGGCTAACCAGATATCCTATGGGTGATGCCTTGTATACCAAAAGTGGAATCCTAACTACATGCCCAGACCTCTTCAATTTGCACCTCTTGATTTAGAAAAGCTGGAGTTATACTCTGAGGACTTTCCATATTGCTTGGTTCTACACCATGTTAAGTAGTTTAACCTTTGCAATCCTTCACAGGAACTTTATTGTGGCCACAGATGTTTTTTTTTTGTTTTTTTTTTGTTTTTTTTTTTTGTCCACAGCCCCCCATTCGTTCAGTCAGTACTCAGAGCTTATTAACTATTATATACCATTGGAAAATTTAGGTGATTACAACTTTATTTATTCTATTTAGTATGCAAACAATTGGATTTTAATTTTAGGATAGTCTCCTTGCTACTTTAAACATGTCTCTTGTCGTTCAACCAGCAGAAATTATGTTTTGAAGAAAGTGTGCTTATTGTTGACCTTGGGGTGGTACAGTGGCACTGTAGTTAGCAGATGTGCCTCATGGATACAGCATTCTGGAAAGGAATGACAGAGAATGGCTCAAAGGTTGAAGATAGGGGTGCATGACTCAAGACAAATGTACTGTATCTCCTCATATTAACGCTCAAGACAGTAAATTAGTGTAATGGGAAGATATTGCAAGTAGCCTGGATAATCCCAAGTGATGACCATTAAACCAGTTATTATTTGTTGTTTAGATGAAAACACAGAGGTCCGGGAGCAAATACTTGTAGATAAGGAAGAAGTTGTGGCTGTTAAGATAAACTGCAATGGCTTCATTGGTTCTGATAGTCTATCTGAGCTCAGCAATGAGGACAAGTTGAAGGAGCTGGAAGATCAACGCAATGCTAATGACTTTTTCGACAATGATCAGCGACTCCAATTTAATGAGAATTGCAGTGATATTGCCCACAGTGTGTACCAACCTGGAGGAGAGGACCACCAGGCAGGACCATTCGGTGCGTTTCTCCCCCTCTCTACAAGTGTACAGCCTGTCAATGGAAATGAAGAGATTGATATTCAGCCCAGCAATATGGAAAACAAATCGGCTAGTGGCGACAACTTAAAAAGTGGTAAGTCTTTAGGGTAATGTAGGCTAATTTGCACATTTTAACACAAAACTGGCACAGATGGCTTAACATTAACTGTGGGTGCATTCTTTGATATAGGTATGGCACCCACCTATCCCCCTTAAATGAATTTAAGTTAATGATTAGTTGTGAAATGTAGTGATGTGGGCATTCTGATGGACCCTTCTAATTATGAGATGGTGCTTGGTAAGCTCTTCTAAGCTCTCCTGTATGGTTGGGCAAGTGGCCACCTTATTTCTTTTGCTTTTACAGCCAGGCTGGCAGCCGGGGACCTACTGGTGAACCCGCTGGAGTCTTTGAATGCAGACAAGATTCAAGTGAAGATTGCTGACTTGGGAAATGCCTGCTGGGTTGTGAGTAGAACTATAAGCTGACTTCTTGTTAAATGCAAGTCCATGCAGCATTGATAGCTTTGGTAATATTCCAAAATTAAATGCATAGGATACTTTAATTCTGTGATTCATTCTGCTGCATTGTGAAACCATTGACTAATTTGTTTCCAAAACTGCAACTGCTGTTGATATTTTATTGCAGTGTTTGTACTTGCTGATGAGCTTTCTCTGTGTCTTCTTGATTCCGAACAGCACAAACACTTCACTGAAGATATCCAGACAAGACAGTATCGCTCTCTTGAGGTGTTGATTGGTAATGGCTACAGTACACCTGCCGATATCTGGAGTACAGCCTGCATGGTATGAGTTGGGCAGCTTCTGGATTAAACTGGTTAATTGGGGCTGGGAAGGTCATTGGGATTATGTTTTGGCTTTGAAATTTTAACATATTATAGTCATAAATCTGTAATGTATTACATTACATTAGTCCTATTTTATTTGTGTAAAAAAGTTTAAAGTCTAATCCTAATAGGCAAAAGTAAGAAACTTCTTGACTCATTTCATCTATATTAAATCTTTTTTTCCAGTGGATTTCAAATATCTAGTAGGTTCTACATTAAGCATGATAAAAAATCAAGTATGATCCACCATAAATGCTTTGACACATTATTTAAATTTAGTTGTGGGTCACTCATTTTGAGATAAGCTGTTACGCTTTTAGGAGAGTTCATAACCAATAAGTGAAGTTTTAATGCTTCAACAGACACGAATATTACAGTAGGTGGATTGGCAGTGCTAAATCAACCTTGTGTGTGTGTTTATTCACCCTGTAGTGGACTGGTGCCCTACCTGAACAATGTTCCTGTGTTGCACTTGATGCATGCTGGAATAGGCTTCAGCTTTCCTGTGATGCTGCCCTGGATAAGCTGGTTTGGAGCATGGGTGTATATTTAAGATATTGTTTATATACTCTCACTGAGAAAATTATTAGGAACACCTGATGATCCATCCAGTTTTACCTAATCTGTGTAGCAGTGTAATGCATAAAATGTAGATACAGGACAGGAGCTTTAGTTAATGCTCACATCAAATACTGTATCAGAATGCTGGTGCCAGACCAGCTGGTTTGAATGTTTCTGTAACTACTGATATCCTGGGAATTCCACACATAGCAATTTGTAGAGTTTACTCAGAATGGTAGTTTCCTCTTCCTGTCAGCCAAGAGCAGAAAGTTAAGGCTGCAATGGATACAGGCTCACAAAATCTGGAAAAATTGAAGACTGGAAAAACATAGCCTGGTCTCATGAATCTCAAATTCTGAGATTGATGCAAGATGCACCCAGCTTGACTTGTGTCAACAGTCCAGGCTGGTGGTGGTAAGGTTTTGGGGTAAATGTTTTCTTAGCTAACTTTGAGCCTAGTAATACCAATCAGTCATACTTGTATTCCATGATGTGTTTGAGTATTGATTCTGACCATGTGCATCCGTTAATGGCCTCAATTTACCCATCTTCCAACATGATAATGCACTGTGTCACAAAACAAATGTCTTCTCAGACTTCTGTCATGAACATGAACATGACCATGAGTTCAGTGTTCTTCTGTCGCCTTCAGTCACCAGATTTGAATCCATTTGACCACCTTTGAGAAGTGGTAGAATGGGAGATTCACAGCATAAATGTGCAGCTGATAAACCTGCAGAAATTGCATGATGTAATCACATAAATCTCAAAGGAATGTGCAGCTGATAAATCTGCAGAAATTGCATGATGTAATCACATAAATCTCAAAGGAATGTTTCCAACATCTTATGGAATCCATGTCATGAGCAACTAAGGCTATTCTAAGAGTAGCAAGAGGTCCAATAGAGTTTTACATTAGTGTTTGTAATAATTTGCTCAGTTTCTGTATGTGTGTGTAAGACAGATAATTCTTGAGGCTTTTTTTTAATGCATATTTCCATAAAGTCCATGCTGTTTTCAAGAGCAGTTGTAAAACTTTCACATGTGAACAATGTGTTTTCTGTGATACTTATTTTACGGACAGGAAAAACATTTTTACAATGCTTGCAAACATCATAGCAAGACGGTGAGTGATTTCAGCCATAGTTTGTTGCTTCCCCACTTTATCTAATATAGCATGATGTTGTGTATTGTAAATTCCATATACACAGGCCTTTAAGTGCTCCTTTCCGCTGGAGGTGGAGGGAGTCCTAGTTTGTAATGTTCTGGAGGGCTTAAATTTTTAATAGGACAATGCTTCTGAATTGAAAGTCTCACATTAAGTTCTTTCTTTATGGTAATATGAAAATGAATATAAAGTTATAAAATACTTTGGACAGACTGAACAGCCATTTTTTTGAACTGTGCAGCGGCACTATAAGCAATAAAAATTTCTTGCATATGAAAACTTTAACTTACCCTTCTTACTCTGTTCTGAACAGGCTTTTGAGCTTGCAACTGGAGACTACTTATTTGAGCCCCACTCTGGTGAAGACTACTCGAGAGATGAAGGTATGGTTTCATCTGTTTATTTTATTACTAGCTTCTAGTAAAGTGTGTATTTTATTCATGGCAAGGAACACTGGAGTTACAGTATACAGTACTGGATCTTTTACATTTTTTCCCAGTAGACTTATGATGTCTTTTTTTGTTGGAAGAGTGAAAAGGCAACCCTGACATTAGAAGATCATAGTGGACGTTGCCTTTTATTTCATTCTGTTTTCTAAATTTGAGTTCAGTTAATAGCAGAAATGTACAATAGTGGACATTTTTACTGCAGCTTTGCTTTTAATGTACAAAAATGTATTTGGAATCTTAATTTTTGTATTTTGACATTTTTGGTACACTGTTTGCTTATTGAGTTTTTTTTTTTTTTTTTTTTTTTCCTCCTACCTCTCTTAATCTGTCACTAGTTAGCTGTGCAGCACAGATAATAAGGTATACTGTGCTGTTTTGTGTACCTATATGTATTTTTTAAAGAAACTGGAGAGGAGAAAATAGGATTTAAGGACACTGATCCACTGTAGTCACATTTAAACTTAGATGTAGTTGTAGGTGTCACGTGGCCCTGTGTGCTGGAGGGATGCTGGCTTGATCAGCTCTCCTAAAGACCCCTGCTGTTTTCCTCTATTTTGCTCAGATTTTTCTTCTAGAATTAAACATATGAACTTGTCAAGTTATACTGATGCCAATATCTTTTGTATCCTGCCTGTTTCATTGTCCCACAGCTTAGGGCTTGTAACCTTTGACAGTCTTAAATCTTTAGCTAAACTTGTTGACCTCTTGGAAGCCAATGTAACTTTTATTCAGTAACGACTGGCTCCTTTTTCTTTGTCTAGAGGGCAGTAACAACCCTGGCCTGTATTTTTTGATGATTCAAAAGGCAGTGAGGACCTCTAGGGGAATGGGCCTGCATATTTCTTTTTGAAGTGATGAAGCTGTTGCATAATACTATTCTGTGTCATCTGGTACTTTCTTCTTTCATGTAATGAACTATTTTTACTGATACCATAGCATCTTCTCTGCTACTTTTTTTTTTTATTATTTTTATTTTTTTATAATTTTCTTTGAGATCAGTGTGTCTTCATTTTATCCCACTGAGGCTATGCATGATTCACTGCCTGGTGTGTGTCTCAAATGGTGAAAACCCAGGTCCTGCCTTTTTATATTGACAGCTATTGATTCCTGTTGACAGGTGACCACCTGAGGTACTTTTATTTGGCATATGTTTTAGGAAGGCCTGCTAGGATTGGCTTTCTAGTATCCCTTCTCTTCAAATTTTTCTTTTACTAGACGTCCTGCTTCACTTCCAGGTGTCTTTGTGTATTCATAATGGCTGTGGTCTCTAGCTGGAAATCTGGCACCTTTACATTTTGACAAGCCTCATTTTACAGTCTTGCTTTCATGCAGTTCTTAGCAGTGGTGATCACTTGGTCCTCTGGTTCATGTGTTACAGAATGACATTCTCTGACACATCAGGGCTGTAGAGCCTGTAATGGTATTTGCTCTCTCCTTCTTTCTTAAATTTTAGCCTAAAAGAATTTAAACTTTGGGTCAGTTTTTGTAGTTGTGCTTGTTTTTTCTCTAGTTGTGATCCATTTCTCGGTTACCTGTGTAATTGGAAACTAAAACTAAATCATCTGTTCTGAAAGTAATCTGTATTATTTACATCACTGTGATGTTTAATTAAAATGTACAGTTTAATTCAGTTTATTTGAAATAATTTGTTTAGCTTTAATGGAAGAAGCGTTAGTTTAATGGAGTTAATGAAATAATATAAGAGCAATGCACACATTTATTTTTCTGAAGCCACTGGGAGCTTATAAATATTCTAGCAGCATTAGAGGCAAAACAGAAATTATTATTGGATGGTGAGCTCCATCACAGGGCTTCTAAACATACTGGTCCATTTGAATGTTGCCAGTTTTTCTGTCATTTGAAATGTGGGATCCAGCAGACCTTAATGAAATTTTTCAGCTTACCTGGAGTAACATGCAAGCTCTGTTCATGTCCCTGGAGATATAAGGCAGCAACACTAATCAATGTGCAATTTGTCTTCCATGTGTACATTGCATTTGAAATAGAAGAACTGAGAACTGATGTTTTTGAAGCAGAAGGTTGCAACAGCGCTGAACCAAATGAAATTTTAAAATTTTGAAAGTACCAAAAGGTCCTGGGGCAATGAGTTGACAGACCTGTGCAACATTACTGTGTGTGAAGGGGCATTGCTGAAGTTGGAAGAGACTGAAGGTTTTTGAGAGTGTGCTAGAGGAAAGAATCAGAGATGAGATTGCAATTGCAGTTTGTTTTCCTGCCTGATAAGGGAACCATGGATGTCATCTTTGTTGCTAGGCAGATGCAGGAAAGGCAAGAAGCTGCATTATGAAAGTTAGGTGTGGACGTATGATTAATATTTGTGGTGATGTTAAAGTATGGAGAATCGTGAGCGATGGTCATTACAGCAGATGGGGATAGCAAAGGTTTGCAGGTGACGTCGTGTCTGCAGCAGAGATCCGTTTTGCGTCTGTTGCTTTTCTTAACCATGCATGAGAGGTTGCCATGGAAACACTTCTATACTGATGATTTCATATTGGTGGCATAAAGTAAAGCAAAACTGAGGGAAAAGATACTAAAATGGGCAGTTAGAAAGCAAAAGGCTTCAAAGTAAAAGCAGAAATAAAGGTGATGGGGCAGGAAACAAAGAAAAGATTGATCCAGCCCCGAGCTGCATGTGCAGTAGAAGTGAGATGTGAGGAGAAACGCAGTTCAGTGTCAGAAGTGACAGCATTAATGATGTAGCAGTTCAAAGGGTTATCTGCACATAGTGAGTACGACTTTATGAAATTGTATCCAGTGACATTAAAATGAATTGGCTTCCCCCTAAAGGATGCCCAGGAGGCTGGAGGAAGAATGTGTGGGCAATGAACTAGCCTGTGTAAATGTGGAGAATGGCTGCTAGACTTGTGGTGGTGATTTTCTTCATGGAACAATATACATTATAATGAAAATATACAGTACTTTGCCTTGTTTTGTTTTTATACATTTAAAAACTATTTACAGTGAATACTATCAGTTGTTTGCCTAAATAACATGTATTCTCAGTGGGGAGGGGACAAATATTTCATGTTGCTTTCATTCTGGCATGGTGGGGCAGTGGTTAATGTTGCTGCCTTACAAATTGGTTTCAAATTCCATGTCCATACGGTTGTATGTGTGGAATCTGCATGTTTTCCTCATATCTGCACAGCTTTTCCTCCACAATTCTCAAAGATGAGCAGGTAGGGTTAGCTGAGCCTTAATGTGAGCGTGTGAGTAAGTCTGCACTGCAGTGGTCTGGCATTCTATTCAAACGTTCTGATACACAGCAACCTTGAATTGGATTATATTTGACAATGTATTGGTTAATTATTGAAAATGTTTAAGGACTAGCCTAAATACCTGGCATTGCACAGGGTTAAATAAACAAAAAATAAATAAACAGAAAAATTTGTCTTTTGGATGTTAACTGTGGAAACACCATTTATACCAAAAAGAAATAAATAAAATGGCAATTATGAAAGAAATAAATGCATGCAAAAGTACAGTTGTGTTAGTGTATGTATGT
>JANRMT010027041.1:28291575-28316603 GCA_026402145.1 Polypterus bichir lapradei
GCACACCATTGTTGTTCAGTGTTCTCCTGATGGTGGACTCATGAACATGAACATTAGCCAATGTGAGAGAGGCCTTCAGTTGCTTAGAAGTTACCCTGGGGTCCTTTGTGACCTCGCCAACTATTACACGCCTTGCTCTTGGAGTGATCTTTGTTGGTCGACCACTCCTGGGGAGGGTAACAATGGTCTTGAATTTCCTCCATTTGTACACAATCTGTCTGACTGTGGATTGGTGGAGTCCAAACTCTTTAGAGATGGTTTTGTAACCTTTTCCAGCCTGATGAGCATCATCAACTCTTTTTCTGAGGTCCTCAGAAATGTTCTTGGTTCATGCCATGATACACTTCCACAAACGTGTTGTGAAGAGCAGACTTTGATAGATCCATGTTCTTTAAATAACACAGGGTGCCCACTCACACCTCATTGTCATCCCATTGATTGAAAACACCTGACACGAATTTCACCTTCAAACTAACTGATCATCCTAGAGGTTCACATACTTTTGCCACTCACAAATACATAATATTCGATTATTTTCCTTAATAAATAAATGACCAAGTATAATATTTTTGTCTCATTTGTTTAACTGGTTTCTCTTTATCTACTTTTAGGACTTGACTGAAAATCTGATGATGTTTTAGGTCATATTTATGCAGAAATATAGAAAATTCTAAAAGGTTCACAAACTTTCAAGCACAACTGTATCTTATCGAAATTGGGTTTGCTGGTGCACTACCACACTTTTCCTGAAGATGGTGCTGTTTTGCAAAAATTAAGTGTTAAACTGCTTTCAATAATTTAAAGGAATACCACACCCCAAAATGAGATTTTCTCTAAATGTTACTTACCTTATGTAGTTTGTATTGGTGGCTGAGAAAAAAAAATAATGTTATGTTTTCATGAAGAAATTCAATTATGAATTTTTAAATTCAAAGGTGTTGATTGAAGATCAACACTGGACAGTGCCAAACGATGTGAAAAAAATCCAAGGAAAAAAAGAAAACAAATTGTCACGTAACTTGTGTCACATAATCCGTACGCCCGCTATCCATTTGTATTGTCAAAGAGTGCATGTTTTTCTAAAATATTATTAATGGTAACTTCCTGAAAGCTCCTCATTAATTGTCAATAAGGAACGAGTCAGTCCCACAGTGCTGTGCGTTAGAATGAAAGACAGGTTTCTTCACCAGTGAATGAAGGGGGGAGGCAGAGCTTCAAGTCAAACGCACAGCATTGTAGCAATGACGTCTTCCTTATTGACCATTAATAAGAAGTTTTCAGAAAGCAACTGTTAATAATATTTCAACAGGAAACACACGCTTTTTGCATGTTTTCACCATACAAATGGATATCGGACATGTGGATTATGACGTTATGTGAGAATTTGTTTATTTTTTTTCCATGAATGTTTTTCACTTTGTTAGGGGATCCACACTGGAGAGTGTCAAATATTCAATACTAGCAAAATACCCGCGCTTCGCAGCGGCGAAGTACTGCATTAAAATTTTTATTAAGAAGAAAATTTAACCTTTTTAAAGTGAGGGAAAATATGGCAATAATTATTTGTTAAGGATCTCTTTGTATACCACGTTGTCAGTTCGGCCCTCCGGTTGTAATATGACCAAGCTGTGCGCTGAGCTTACTCTTGAGCATGCAACTTACAGTTGGCCATGTGAACAGTAATCTTGTTTCAAATCTCACAGCATGGATTGCTGCTGTCATAATCGATTTCAGTTTCATGGTTTGTTTCAATTACGACAGTATTTGCAGGACTTGTGTTGAAGTGACATTCGGCATCTGTCAAGCATTGTAAGCTTACAACCGGTTTCATCAATAACTTCACATCCAGCTTTTGAGAGTTTAAACATTCATAAACATCAAAGTGTCCACTACTGAAATTGTCACCTATGAATGTAAGATGTTTAAGAGGCATTGGCGGTTGTCGAAAGGTGTAAAATATTTGGCCATTTCGGTACACTTGAAAGCACCAACCGAACAATTCAGCGGCAGCCATCAACTCACATGCAGAACCATAGGTGAAGGGCTTAAGTATTTCACTCTTCTAGTGCTCCTGTGTAGTATAATTATCTCCTGTACCGTCATCAGTCCACACCTTGAACCTGTCCCAGTCATTCAATACATAAGACACAATGTTCTTCCAGATATCAAGAGTGAGCCTGATATGGCCGTGCAATATGTAACACAGAGAATGGAAAAGGTAGGTGCCATCTCCGGGCATGGAAACCACTCGGTAAGTGACAGTTCTTTGATCGATGGTGATTACCTCGATAGACATGGTAATGGGGGTTGGAATGATGAAGGAAATGGGTACCTGAGTAATGTAAAGTAAGTGTAAAATACCTATACAATAACTATAATTGTAATAAACAAACAATAAAACAGCAGAGAAGCCGTGGATTAAACAAAAAGGCTGTAGTTATCAGCAGGGAGACGTGAATCCCGTGGTGAAGCAAGGAAGGGAATGTAGAGACTGGAGCGACGGACGGCCTTATATAGGCAGGCAGCCAACAACGTGGGAGGTGATGGGATGGGAGACCCAACGCCACCTCACATGGTGACCAAGCTGCAGGCTATGGACGTATATATGTACGTAAATAGGATTCAGTTAGCGTTGGGAACCCGTGTACCAAATTTCTTGAAGATGGGCCCATAAGTAACAAAGACTGTTGAAAAGTTCAATATGGTGGCCGACAGTGGCATCATACCACCGAAATAAGTACGTACATTGGTTTCGGTTAGTGCAGGGAAGCCGCCTACCAAATTTCGAGAAGATGAGGCCATAAATAAGAAAGTTCAACATGGCGGACGTCTTGATCGTTACGCGTAGAATTTCGAAATGAAACCTGCTTAACTTTTGTAAGTAAGCTGTAAGGAATGAGCCTGCCAAATTTCAGCCTTCTACCTATACGGGAAGTTGGAGAATTAGTGATGTTGGAAAATTCAATATGGCGGCTGACAGTGGTGTCATACCACCGAAATATGTACGTACATTGGTTTTGGTTAGCTCAGGGAAGTCACCTACCAAATTTCGTGAAGATGGGGCCGTAAATAAGAAAGTTCAACATGGCGGACGTTGTTGACCGTTATGCGTAGAATTTTGAAATGAAACCTGCTTAACTTTTGTAAGTAAGCTGTAAGGAATGGGCCTGCCAAATTTCAGCCTTCTACCTACACGGGAAGTTTGAGAATTAGTGACATTGGAAAGTTCAATATGGCGGCTGACAGTGGCGTCATACCACCGAAATAAGTATGCACATTGGTTTCGGTTAGCGCAGGGAAGCTGCCTACCAAATTTCGTGAAGATGGGGCCATGAATAAGAAAGTTCAATATGGCGGACGTTGTTGATCGTTATGACCGTTACGCGTAGAATTTCGAAATGAAACTTGCTTAACTTTTGTAAGTAAGCTGTAAGGAATGGGCCTACCAAATTTCAGCCTTCTACCTACACGGGAAGTTGGAGAATTAGTGACGTTTGGAAAATTCAATATGGCGGCCGACAGTGGCGTCATACCATCGAAATAAGTACGTACATCGGTTTTGGTTAGCGCAGGGAAGTCACCTACCAAATTTCGTGAAGATGGGGTCAGCCTTCTACCTACACGGGAAGTTTGAAAATTGGTGACGTTGGAAAGTTCAATATGGCGGCCGACAGTGGCGTCATACCATCGAAATAAGTACATACATCGGTTTCGGTTAGCGCAGGGAAGCCGCCTACCAAATTTCGTGAAGATGGGGCCATAAATAAGAAAGTTCAACATGGCGGACGTTGTTGACCGTTATCGACCGTTATGACCGTTACGTGTAGAATTTCGAAATGAAACCTGCTTAACTTTTGTAAGTAAGCTGTAAGGAATGAGCCTGCCAAATTTCAGCTTTCTACCTACATGGGAAGTTGGAGAATTAGTGATGAGTCAGTCAGTCAGTCAGTCAGTCAGTCAGTCAGTCAGTCAGTCAGTGAGGGCTTTGCCTTTTATTATTATAGAGATATATATATATATATATAAATATATAAATCGGTTTCTTTCACAATGCAACTTTTCTGAATGGCTCTTTTTCTTAATGGTTTTGTAACTTATCAATCAAGACCAACAGCCTGAACCTTTTCTATTGGCCAATCCTCTGCTGACGATTGCTTGCCTGGTGTAAGTGGTAGGCGATCAAAGATCTTTTAGCGCCACTTGTACTTTTCTAACATTCACACTAGCAAAACATTGAAGCAGCAAGAATTGCAATAGTTTTGTAGAGAAAATTTATAGTTTAACATATTGTAAGTTTTATGATATTACATAAAGACCAACCACAATGAGACACAAAGGCATACTCTTAAACCAAAACTGTAATCCAGCACGCCAAAGAAATTGTTATTGAGAGTAGTTGAGAAGAATACGCTGTGCTTGTGGCCTCAATGGAGATCCCCCTTTGGCTGGTTAAAAAAGTTTGTATTTGCTAAAGACTCTGTCCTCCCATCAGCCCCAGCATATTCCTGCTAGTGACATAGTTCCTGCATCAGCACGAGCTTTTAGGGTGCCCCTTTCCCTGAAACACTATATATATTTTACAGATGACCAAAGACAATGCATATGCATATTTAATGAAAATAAGTTCTGTGTTTTTGTGTGATTAGCAAATAAGCATAAAGATGTACAAACAGCTTATTTTTTTTTCTGTTGGTATGCATTTGCTCCGCTGTTGCTCTAAAGAACACAATAACTGTATGCCATATTTACAGATGTGATAGTTACATTTGATAACTCTTGCTCTTAATTTGGTTTTCATGATTTTCTATAACAAATTTGCCTACTCCTCCTTGCACAACTTTTTTCAACTTGGTGATGTTTTGTATTGAACATTACCTTGATCAATTGTACTATAATTGTGAGATGCTTTGGAACGGAAATTGTATAAATACAGTGATTAAAATGTGTGAAACTTCATCTTATCTTGCAGATCACATTGCCTTGATCATAGAGCTGCTGGGAAAAATACCACGAAAGCTGATTGCAACTGGGAAATACTCAAAAGAGTTTTTTACCAAAAAAGGTATGTCTAAGGATCAGATCATATATAATATATTCAGTATATATTTGGGTTCCTTACCCTATCCAGTGAGATAAAGTAATAAAAGATACAGTGCATCCAGAAAGTATTCACAGCGCATCACTTTTTCCACATTTTGTTATGTTACAACCTTATTCCAAAATGGATTAAATTCATTTTTTCCTCAGAATTCTACACACAACACCCCATAATGACAACGTGAAAAAAATTTACTTGAGATTTTTGAAAATTTATTAAAAATAAAAAAACTGAGAAAGCACATGTACATAAGTATTCACAGCCTTTGCCATAAAGCTCAAAATTGAGCTCAGGTGCATCCTGTTTCCCCTGATCATCCTTGAGATGTTTCTGCAGCTTAATTGGAGTCCACCTGTGTTAAATTCAGTTGATTGGACATGATTTGGAAAGGCACACACCTGTCTATATAAGGTCCCACAGTTGACAGTTCATGTCAGAGCACAAACCAAGCATGAAGTCAAAGGAATTGTCTGTAGACCTCCGAGACAGGATTGTCTCGAGGCACAAATCTGGGGAAGGTTACAGAAAAATTTCTGCTGCTTTGAAGGTCCCAATGAGCACAGTGGCCTCCATCATCCGTAAGTGGAAGAAGTTCGAAATCACCAGGACTCTTCCTAGAACTGGCCGGCCATCAAAACTGAGCGATCGGGGGAGAAGGGCCTTAGTCAGGGAGGTGACCAAGAACCCGATGGTCACTCTGTCAGAGCTCCAGAGGTGCATGGTAGAGTGGCCAGACGGAAGCCACTCCTTAGTAAAAGGCACATGGTAGCCCGCCTGGAGTTTGCTAAAAGGCACCTGAAGGACTCTCAGACCATGAGAAACAAAATTCTCTGGTCTGATGAGACAAAGATTGAACTCTTTGGTGTGAATGCCAGGCGTCGTGTTTGGAGGAAACCAGGCACCGCTCATCACCAGGCCAATACCATCCCTACAGTGAAGCGTGGCAATGGCAGCATCATGCGGTGGGGATGTTTTTCAGCGGCAGGAACTGGGAGACTAGTCAGGATAAAGGGAAAGATGACTGTAGCAATTTACAGAGACATCCTGGATGAAAACCCGCTCTAGAGCGCTCTTGACCTCTGACTGGGGCGACGGTTCATCTTTCAGCAGGACAACGACCCTAAGCACACAGCCAAGATATCAAAGAAGTGGCTTCAGGATAACTCTGTGAATGTCCTTGAGTGGCCCAGCCAGAGCCCAGACTTGAATCCGATTGAACATCTCTGGAGAGATCTTAAAATGGCTGTGCACTGACGCTTCCCATCCAACCTGAT
Organism: Polypterus bichir lapradei; assembly: GCA_026402145.1. Lineage (NCBI taxonomy): Eukaryota > Metazoa > Chordata > Cladistia > Polypteriformes > Polypteridae > Polypterus > Polypterus bichir. The sequence goes on from JANRMT010027041.1 coordinate 28,297,948, forward strand.
GGAGCTTGAGAGGTGCTTCAAAGAGGAATGGGCGCAACTGGCCAAGGATAGGTGTGCTAAGCTTGTGGCATCTTATTCAAAAAGATTTGAGGCTGGAATTGCTGCCAAAGGTGCATCGACAGAGTATTGAGCAAAGGCTGTGAATACTTATGTACATGTGATTTCTCAGTTTTTTTTATTTTTAATAAATTTGCAAAAACCTCAAGTAAACTTTTTTCATGTTGTCATTATGGGGTGTTGTGTGTAGAATTCTGAGGAAAAAATGAATTTAATCCATTTTGGAGGCTGTAACATAAAATGTGGAAAAGGTGATGCGCTGTCAATACTTTCCAGATGCACTGTATGCGTGGGGCTGTGATGATCAGTGGATAATAAACTCAAGGCTTTAGATTGAAAAGGGTACTTTGTTGCATGTAAGATTGTTAGCCTTACCTTGTTTGCCTGGAGTGAGAAAATGGCAACACAAAGTCTGTAAAGAAGTTCACTTGTGCTTTAAAATGTAATTTTAACTTAAAGTAAGTCAACTGCCACAAGCAGAGCCACAGTCTATTTCAAGTATGCCTGGGATAGTTAATTTAATTTTTGTAATTAATGTGACCTGTTTAAAGCATTAAAAAATATTGTCATGTTCAGAGCCGGCAATGAGGAGATCACATCAGGTAGTGCTTTAGTCAGGGCAGCATTTTCATGTGTGCATATTTGTATGTTTTTTCCTCCAATGTCATGTTTCTGTAAAAAGATGTCTAGTACCTCTGTATTTAACTTGCCAATCTGCCAGGTTACTTACTTTGCTTATTGCTCTAATATAATGGCAAAATTCTACAAAACAAAAGTGGTGTTATCGCTACCAATTATTCCAGGTTGCACTATCTTCACTAATTTTTGCAAAGAATGCAACATAACCATGCAAGTAATGCACAGTGTCATTTTTTTTTTTTAAGCGAAACGGCTGCTGCAGAGAACATTTTTACTGTGCCAGGAGCAAAGGTATAGGTAGAGCTATGTTTTCAAACCATTTTTCTGTGGTGGAACACTTTTTGTAGCCCAAAAATCCCAAGGCACACCATGATTCTACCAGCTACAAAAACATTAAATCTGTACACTTGCTAAACTGTCCAAAGGGTTGCAACTTTAGGAGACACTGACAAAAAAAGTAACTTGGGGGTTTGGTGTTCACAGACACAGCACTTAGTCCACACTTTGGACGCGGTTTCCCATCTTCTTCGTCCCTTTTCCCACTTATACAGGTGGTCCTATACAGCACACCCGGATAGCTGTCATTGCACACCAGTTGAAAAACACTTCTTTTGAGTATAATTATAAAGTCGACTGTGGTGATGAACAATTGAGGATGACATTTGTGGAGCTTTAATGCAAGTTATAATGTGTGCCCATTTAAGAAATGCTTATTTCAAATAAGTCAGTCTTTCGCAGTTCATTCAAAGTCTAATTTTACTTTGACATGTCTGTGTTTCATATGTCATACCAAATGGAGAATCAATACATTGGACTTGGTTTTTTTTTGTTCTCTAGGAAGGCATTCAAATTCAGGTGGTACTTGCTCCAGTAGTATTTTGTTAAAACATCAGGTTTCATGTCATTGTTTACGTTTAAACAAAATCATGGAAAAACTCTACCAGTATATTGATATCAAGAACCTAACAAGTAATAGGGTCACCCTTTAAGTGCAGACCATCTTTAGTCTTTCTTGGAATGTTGTCATACAAGTCCTGGACTGAATTTAGTGGGACAGTGCACTAAGAAGAAAAGCCTCCAGATCTTTGTACTCTAGAACTTTCATGTAATAACAGTGTTCGAAGCATAGGATGCATCTTGTCCTGAAAAATAGCCTCCAATTCCCTTGCCATTATACAACCATTTAGAAGCTGTTGGACCTAATGGCTTTTAGAGATGACCATTCACAACATTATTGCTCGCTGATCACATTTCACACTTGGAAACAGATATTTTTTAATTTAGAGGCATCCTTTGGCTTTCTTAGAATGTAGGGGAGATAATGATTTGTTGGACCGTTATCCTTGCTCAGAGGTCCAGCTTATTTGTCTTTAGACTTGTATACAATGTGTTTCTGAATGGCAGGATTGCTGTAAATTCTAGCTTTATGAAGCTTCATATTCTATAGAGTGTTTTTGGGACTGGGTCGCAGTGAGGCTGATTCAACTCCTTGGTTGTTTATGAGCCTGTACATTTTTGACATTTTAGTATCTATTCTGTGATGCATTTGTCTGTCCTCCTGCCTATTGTCTGTGGTTTTGAATCCTTACTGGGCATAAACTGCAGTGAGATAACAAACCAAACCAAGGTGTTGCATGTCTTAACATACTGGAACAGATGACATCTGAACTCCTTGTCAGTGCCATCAGTAGATTGGAGTGACTTAAGCTAAGAAGTTATACCGAAGACTATCCCTTGCAGTTTAAAAAAAAAAAAAAAGAGAGAAAAAAAATTTGTGTAAGAAACCATAAGTGCAACCCTTGCATTTAATAACTGTGATTGCTGACTTTGGCAACTCGTTTGTGTTTATTATAAGCATCATTTACATTCATTAAATGTGAGGAGTATTTGCCCACTCTTCCACAGTTTTACTCCATTTAAGCACATTCTTGCATGTATATCTATCTTGTCTTCTCCCCCTCTCCACGCCATAGGATTTAAATCTCCCAACCAATCCAATACTCTCCTTGCCTTCCTTTTGAGACTTTCTGGTGTGTATATGCTCATGGTTTTGGGTCACCGTCCTGTTGAGTAATTTTTCAGTTAAGCTTCATATATTGTTTGGGAGGAAAACTCGCATAACTTAGGATTTGACAACTTAGGACGCCAGCTCAGGCTGCTCCGTTCGTAACAGGGTGTTGGTAAAACAGATGTTTCAGCAAAGACCTGTTTTAAACAGTCGCAAATGGAGTGAAGATCAGCTGCTTAATTTTCAGTATCCTTTAATGAAGTCCTTTTTTTTTTTTTTTTTTTTTTTTTTTTTTGTATTCCGATATAACAAATATAACTTAACTCAGCCTTAATGTACTGCCACCCGCCAAGCCTAGCACCATTCCTGGATACCCATACATCCCCCAGAGCAGCTTCCACTGTATGCAAATTAGGCTGGCCTTGTCTTTGACTTTTGACAGATGGCTTCTCATTCTGTTCAAATATCAGTAAGTCTGCTCTGATACAGTACGGATTTCATGGTTGTCTCAATAACGGAAGGGCAAGCTGCCTAGTACAATGAAGCAGCCAAGTAACACTAAATGATAATACTCTGAAAAACGTGCATTACAGATAAGTGGATTTTTAGTTTGCACCAAATATGGTTCCTTGCATTGTGGTAAAATAACAATTTTGACATTTTTTGCTCCAGTGCTTAGTATTCCATATCTTTCTTTACAGACATGGTTTACCTATGTATTTTCCAGTCTCTTAATTTTTTTTCAAACTTGGCCCATATACTTTGGATAATTTGATGTTATCTTGGGTAACTGGCAACTACTTTAAGCATCCTTCTATTATCACTTTGGCCAAATTAGGTGGAATGGTCTGCACTAAATAAATAATCAGTGATCTTTTTTTTTTTTTTTTTTTTTTTTTTTTTTTTTTATATTGATTTAGATAATCTGTCGCATTATGGAGCTCAGAATGGTTTGTAAATCCTCGTTGACACATGTGCATCAACAGTCAATCTTCTCTGGGCCTTTGTAAGCTCTCTTGATATATCAGGCATTATGCGTTTCAGTGTGCGTGTGTGGTTTGTCTTGAAACCCGAGAAAGTTAACGTTGTCTTTACTTGGCAAAACACAAGCTGAGTTTGTGCCAGGTAAAATGTGATTCATGCATTGGTGTACAATTTTATTGTGCAACTTAATAGTAGCCTTTTTCCCATGCCGTTGGCAGATGACCTGATTTAATTATTACCTATATTAATTTTACAATGGGTGTAAAAGGTTCCCTTTGGGGAAAAATCAAGTATCTTAGCCAATGTTTATCATGTAGGTAAACAAATAAGAACAATGCCTGCAACACGTTATATACACTCTATCCATGTGTTTAAATTATGAAGTTCTATTTTTTTTGTTTTTTTATTCACACATTTAAAAATTATGATAATTTAACAGAGTGAATTTCTTTACAGTAAGAAAACAGAGGCCCTTAATGTTAAATTAGAATTGTGCCTTATATTTTAAAGGACGTATTTAAGTAATCAACTGTAATAACCCCAATGTGTAATTTGCTGATACAATACAATACAATTTATTTTTGTACAGCCCAAAATCACACAAGAAGTGCCGCAATGGGCTTTAACAGGCCCTGCCTTTTAACAGCCTCCCAGCCAAAAAGTGCCAAAAAACCCTTGTAGGGAAAAAATGGAAGAAACCTTGGGAAAAGCAGTTCAAAGGGAGACCCCTTTCCAAGTAGGTTGGGCGTGCAGTGGGTGTCAAAAAGAAGGGGGTCAATACAATACAATACAATACACAGAACACAAGTAATCCTGAATACAATATACTAGTGCAATAGAAATATTACAAGTACAGAGCAGAATTCAACAGTAGTTGATATCACACAATATGATTTGGATTAGTTTAGAGTCCTGGAGACCTCAACCATCAAGCTGCCTGGCTATTCTACAGCTGAGACAGCGCTGCGCCTGCGAGTCCAATGAAAAGACCCCTCTACCCGATGATTCCTGCGATCCTCCATCGGAGATGACTTTACCTTAGGCAGGCAGAACAACTTGGCAGGAGGGCAGTTGCACCAAGTGCCACATTTGAGTAGCGAGAAAAGAAACGAAATAGGTGAGAGTTAGTAACAAATTATAATTATCATATTACTTATGTTTTACTGCTAATGACCAACAACAGAGATGCAGTATGTACAGTTAATCTGCCACTCTAGTCAGGGTATACTAAACTGAAGTAGTAAGTCTTAAGCCAGGATTTGAAAGCTCTGACCGAAGGGGCATCTGTTATTGCAGCAGGCAGATAAATTGAAGATACATTGGGTAAGCCTTAGGAAAGACCTTGGTATGCAGAAATCACTGCCCTGTGGCACTTGGAGACAATTCTTTATCTGAAGTTATGGATATGACTTTAGAAAATCCTTTTTCACATGGTGACCTCTTGTAGCTGTGGTTATACAACGCACAAATGACTGAGATGATTACTTTTGTTTTTACCCCTACATACTGATGAATCAAAATTTCCTTTTTCATTGGATGCGTAATGACCTAGACATACATGGGAAATCACGTGTTTGAGGAGTTAGTGAGTCACTTTATATATAAAAGATGTCTGTCAGTCATTGCTTATTATTGTAAGTAAATGTTTTTTTTTGCTAGTTTTTCTTGCCTTGGCTAATATCTCACTTTTTTGTTGACTGGTATTGATGGTTTCACATTACATTCATTGAGCAGATTCTCCAAAACACTGCACTAATAGTAGGCAGGTACTCCTTTTCCTCTCAAAAACAGCCTCAATTGTTTGTGGCATGAATTCCACAAGAAGCACTTCTTTAACATTCTGCTTCATACTGACATGATTGCATCATGCAATTTCTGCAGATTTGTTAGCTGCATGATCATGCTGTAAATCTCCTTTTCTCCCACATCCCAAAGATGTTCTGTTGGATTTGGATCTGATGTCTGTGCATTATCATACTGGGAGTAGCTATTAGAGCTATTAGAAGATGGGTAAACTGTGGCAATGAAGGGATGCACATGTGCAGTAACAAGGCCATGGTATTCAAACAATGATTTGATTAGTATTAATGGGTGCAAAGTGTAGTAAGAAATCATTCCCCACACTATTACATTCACCACCACCAGCCTGGACTGTTGACGCAAGCCAGGTTGGGTGCATGGATTCATTCTGTTGACGCTAGATTCTGACCCTACCATCAGACCAGGCCTCATTTTTCCAGTCTTCATCTTTCCAGTGTTAGTGAGCTGTTGCCCTGTACAGGCATAGCTTTCTTTTCTTTGCTGACAGGAGTGAAGCCCGATGTTGTTGTATGCTGTTGCAGGCCACCCGCCTCAAGGTTCAATGTGTTGTGCATTGCGAGATGCTTTTCTGCTTACTACAATTGAACAGAGTGGTGATCTGAGTTACCATAGCCTTTCTGTTAGCTTGAGCCAGTCTGACCATTCTCCTCTGACTGCTCTCATCAATAAGGCACTTTACTTCCACAGAACTGCCACCCATTGGGTGTTTTTGTTTTTCACACCATATTGAGTAAATTCTATAGACTTATGTGTGAAAATTCCCAGGAGATCAGCAGTTACAAAAACACCCAAACCAGTCCAACAATCGTGGCACAGTCCAAATCACACCGATCACATTTTTTACTCCATTCTGGTGTTTGTTGTGAAAATTAACTGACGCTCTGTATCAACATGATTTTATGTATTGCACTGCAGCCACCTCACTGGCTTTTTCGATAATTGAGTGGATAAGCAGATATACAGCTGTTTCTAAGATTTTGTTCTATGAGTGTATATTATTTTAAGTTCTAAAAATGAACCTGGATATCATGAGATTTCATCTAAGGCACATTGTATGTTTTTGACCCCTCTCCCAAATACCCACAAAGTGTTCTTTACTGCTTTCGTCCTAGTTTACTGTTTTTCTCAGAATTCTACATTGAATTATATTAAGCAGATTTTGTGCATAAGAACATTAAGAAATTTGAGAAACAAGAGAGGGCTGTTCAAGTCATCTAGCTCTTTTTAAACTAATTGCTTAGATGTCCCGATATCTCATCCAGATCCTTCTTAAAGGTTGTCAAGGTTTCTGCTTTTGCTTCATGTTTTGGTAGTTTGGTTCACATTCCCAAAACACTTGCCTCCTGGCTTCAGTCCTAAATTACTCACTGGTGTCCTTGAGTACATGATTTGCCATTTAATTAAAAATATTTAGTTAGAACTACCTTATCTATGCATTTGACAATTTTGAAGACCTACATTATGTTCCCAAGCAGTCTCTTCTTGTCAGTCTAACAGATTTTATTCTCTGACTCCATCAGAGTAGGACATGTTCTCAAGTTCTCCTTTGCGCAGCTTCAAGTGCTGCTTTGTCTGTCTTGAAGTGTGGTGACCAGAACACAACACTCCAGATGTGGTCTTACTAGTGTGTTATATAGTCTGAGCATCCTGTGAAATCATTATTTTCAAAAATATAATCTATTATTTAATACATTTTTGATGTCATTGTATGGTGACTTGATGACTTGTGGTTGGTGTTGACATGGAGAGGATTTCCACTCTGTCTTACTCAATTTGTACTTTTGAAGGTGGTAACTCTCAAATAGGTGAAGTCTCTGTCTCAGGCTTGCTTTGCCTTGTGTTTCTGTTAAGTGTTGGCCTTGATCTCTGTTTATATTCTTTGTACTTATTTTTCAGGTGATTTACGACATATTACCAAACTGAAGCCATGGGGTCTTTTTGAAGTGCTAGTGGAGAAGTATGAGTGGCCCCAAGATGAAGCTAAGGGTTTTGCTGACTTTCTGTTGCCCATGCTGGAGCTCATGCCAGAGAAGAGGGCTTCAGCTTCTGAGTGCCTGACACATCCCTGGCTCAACTCATAAAGGATTCATTCTCTTCAAACTAATGGCTGAGATGTGCTCTTGAGGACCTCTAGAATCTGTGCTGCTCCATTTTTAGGGAACTAGAGCTGATCTAACATGGCAACTCCAGTGAAGCAGAATTGGTTTCTTACTGCGATGTTCCTATAATTTTTGAGAATTAGGGTTTTTAAAATTGACTGTGAAGGCGCTTGTCATGGTTGTTTGGAAGACTGTACGCACCAGACTGACCTCGGAGGTATACTGGCCGGGACTTTCTAGCCTATTGAATGCTGCCCAGTATGCTTCTTCTGGCCTGGTTGGCAATCCAGAAGAGCCTCAAAGCTTGTGGCCTGTCTCTTGATAAGAGTGGCCAATAATTTAAATGTGTTGTATGGCTCCTGTGCTCTGAGCAGAGGTTCCATCAACCATATTTGTATATGAAGTTCCTCGCATTTTAGCGAGTCGAACTTTCAGTTCTAGGTCTGTTTGTCTTTTTGTCTGTTTTTTGTTTTGTTTGTATGTTTTCCCCACCCACAGGCTTGAGTTCCGTGTGACTGATAGTTGACAAAATATCCAATCAAGAGGCCAAGCCAGGCTTTGCTGGGCGAGTGCGTGCTGGCTGGAGTGACAGGGTCCTTTGTGCTGTGTCTTGACATGACACTGTTGGATAGCTAGCTTTCTTTTAAGTGTTTGTTCTGTTTTTGTTTTTTTTTTTTTTGTCTTCTGATCCTGGATGTGAAATTCTGTTTTCTTAAATTCTCTGAGCTCAGTGATAGGTGAGCACTTTTATCTGGATGTCTTATAAGTGACTTGACATTCCCCCTCCACTACCACCACTGCCATCACTGCTGCTGCTCTGTAACGTTCTGGAGAAAGAAGCTTTGAGTACAATAACATTTTCCTTGGCTCCTAATAAAAGAATTTTGACAATGCCGTATTTTATTTTTCCATAAAGTCTGTGGTTGCCGGCTTTAAAATGGATATTCGCAAAGATCCATGACGTTGAGTGATTTTGTTTCATCTCTGCAGGTTGTAATTTGGTGTTTGGCGTGACATACTTTATTATTACCGATGATGAATGATTGACAAAAAGGTGGACAGGCCAATAAATTGATATCTAACAGAGCATTGAGTCACCATTTCAGTATCCCCCAGAGCAGCCTGAGGTAGTCGTAATATGATTGGGATGTTGCACTATTTATTATTGAAAAACTCTGATCTATTGTAGTTTGAAAACACTGTGGTTTCTTCATCTTGTAAAAATGTCTCTCTGGGCCCAGACCCAGGTGAATGTGAAGGGTACTGGCAAAGTTTTTGTTGTCCTCTTAGACCGGAGTCCTCAGTCACAGTCCTGGAGGGCCGCAGTGGCTGCAAGCTTTTGTTCTAACCCGGTTGCACGGCTTGTTAGTTGTTTAACTCTGCTATGTCGGGTAATTCTCATAGATTCCTCCTCTTTCTAAGGATATCATCCAAATGATTTGAAGGCTAAAATGGATGAGTAAATTCTCAGTCCTTAGCTTTTTTTTCTCTTCATTTTCCTTCCAAGTATTTAATTAAACCCAATAGTGCATGATAAATACACACAGTTGTAAATGGTAACAAGCTAAATGGAGAAATGCGGTCTTTTTTTGTCATTTGCATGTTATTGCTAATTAGGAGCAATTAAAAATACAGCTGTTTAAGACTAAAATAAGCAATAAGGGTTCACAATCTTAATGAGTGAGACAACTAAAGTGAAGCAGAAGTGCTACTTGAGCAATAAGGGCTTCTTATTAAGCAATTGGGTTGGAGCAAAAACCTGCAGCCACTGCGGCCCTCCAGGACCGTGATTGAGGACCCCTGTCTTAGACCTTTGGGTGAAGGAGTTGTCGATAAGGTCCTGTGCTATTCTGCAGGTAATGAAAGGCGTTTTCACACCTGGTGTGTTTGGAGCAGTTTTTTTTTTTTTCCCCAAACTCTGGAATGATTTTGCATGTAGTCTGGTTTGTTGAGGTAGGTGTGGACTCGCTAGTTGTGTGTTAGTGCAGACCAAAACAGTCGATCTTGGTACCAAGCCAACCCTTGAGCAGTTTGCTTATAAGGTATTAATGTGATCTGTCACAGGAATGGTCTAAATACTGGAAACACTGCTGATTATGAGAAATATTTCTGCCAGTACTTGGGCAATACACACATACTGTACACGGGAGTTTGTATAGAATAGCTGGAACATGTTCCATTCAGACAGATCAATTCAGCCTCTTTGTGCTGCCGATGATCAGAGACCAGTTGACCATATAAAAGGTTTAAATGAATTTATCAGACAGATCAAGCCGTGTGCCGAATTGTCAGGAAACAAATGTCCTGTATGATGGCCAAGTGCTCCCCCTAACCTGAACCTCAACAGTGATGCACCTACATGGCCATCAGATTTTGGGTGCAAGGTGGACACGGCAGACACATTCACTTTGACATGTGTGATTAACACTTATTATATAGTATCAAAGTGAATGTTATTAGCTCATAATTTACAAGCCCAAAGACTGTAGACATATTTGAAATAAACTAAACGGAGTCAAAAGCTTTAGAACACCTCAGTTTTTCTAGTTTTTCTTCAGATTTAATCAGTTGAAATGAATTAACTAAAATGGTGAAATGGTAAGCAGTTAAGAGGTTTAAATATTCCAGTGTCCAAAAACGACAGTTCTCAAATGAGATGAGGCAGAGTTTTATTACCCTTAGCTTGATGGATTATGTGGGACACCACTGTACTCTGACATTTTGATTTGCAATTTCTCTAAATGAAAGGCCTTCACTTTTAAGGGTAATAATGCTGTCTCCTTTCAATTATTAATTGTCATTTTCTTGCCATTATCACTGGAATTTATATTTTCTACAGTGTAACATTGCCCAAGTAGTACTTCAGAGGGTGTAGTAACACAGTCTGCTCCAATTCTTCTTTTAGGGTGTTTAAGTAATCAACAGAAGTTGGGACACCTGTGCAAATTGTTTGCTTCAACTTGCAAGGCTTAATTTAATTTAATTGCTGTGGAACATCTGTACATTGTAACTTAGTAGTTCCATTTGTAATATTCTGTAATTTTGTAATATGTTTTTTTTTTCCAATTTTTGATTTTTGATTTTGACTCGAATCTGAAGAAAACAGAGTAGTTCTAAAATTTTTGACAGGTGGTGTAGAGTCCTACTAGAGATTTAAATATGCAAGATAATAAAGTAAAATTAAATTTCATGTAAACAGTGAGCATATCAAGTGAAGCACAACACTGTTTTCGTTCACCAGTGCCTCCCATCTTCAGTACGGTTGCCCAGATGAAATCTGTCCTTTGTGTTGCATTTGAAGTAGCACCTCATTTTCATGTACTCTTCTAATTATGAGTTCATATGCATTCTGCTCGCAGAACTGTATTTGGTGAACAAGTCTCAGTTATTGCAAATGCGGTGATGCATAATTGATGCTTGGAGTTTATGAGAGTTGTTGGGTTTTTGTTTGTCCACCTGCCTCTTTCACAACAAATTCAATATTTTCTTCCCCGAGTTACTTAGTTCTCACTTTTGCCTTATGGCCCGGTGATCCATCTTACTGGGAAAGGCATTGTTGGTCACCAAACTGTTCTTGGATGGTTGGGAGAAGTTGCTCTCATAGGATGTTTTGGTCCCATTCTTTATTCATGGCTGTGTTCTTAGGCAAAATTGTGAGTGAGCCCACTGCCTTGGCTGAGAAGCAACCCCACACATGAATGGTCTCAGGATGCTTTACTGTTGGCCTGACATAGGCCTGATGGTAGCACCGCTCATCTTTTTCTTCTCTGGATGCACCATACAATCAGAAAAGGGATTCATCAGAGAAAATGACTTGACCCCAGCAGTCCTCAACGGTCCAATACCTGTACATTTTGCTGAATATTAGTCTGTCTCTGATGTTTTTCTTGGCTTCTTTGCTGCCCTTCTTGACACCAGGCCATACTTAAGAAGTCTTCACCTCACTCACTGTGCGTGCAGATGGACTCCCACCTGCCTGCTGCCATTCCAGAGCAAGCTCTGTACTAATGGTGCCCACAGCTGAATCCACTTTAGGAGATGGTTCTGGCGTTTGCTGGACTTTCTTGGGTACCCTGAAGCCGCCTTCACAACAATTGAACCTCTCTCTCTCTGTCCTTGAAGTTCTTGATGATCTGATAAATGGCTGATTTTAGGTGCAGTGTTACTAGCAGCAATATCCTTGCCTGTGAAGCCCTTTTTGTGCAAAGCAATGATGGTCCTTCTGTGGCAGGGCTGAAATGCAGTTGAAGTGGCCTTTTTTGGGATTAAGTTCATTTTCATGGCAAAGAGGGACTTTGCAATTCATCTGTTCCCTCTTCAGAACATTCTGGAGTATATGCAAATTGCCATCATAAAAACTGAGGCAGCAAACTTTGTGAAAATTAATATTTGTGTCGTTCTCAAAAGTTTTGGCCATGACTGTAGACAACTAGCTGTCTCCCATGGCTCAACCCATGTAGCAGTAAAACAGGACAAACTTTATAAATAAAAAAAAAATGTAATCATTTGTAGCTCTCTCAAAAACGTCAAACGTTACTCCTTATCAAAGTGTAAATGATAATGTCTGCTGAACAGGTTATCGCTAGCTAAGCAGAGGCAAGGTATGCTCCCACACATGGCGAGACTTAGACTAACTCGAACAGAGGCTGATGAGTGAGTGAGTGAGGATAGGTCCCTACCCAGCTCCATACTCCTGAGGTCCCACCTCCCCTCGGCCTGCAGCCTCTGTCTCAGATTAGCACAAATAAATTGGTACTGCAAGGGAACTGTGATACTTAGCGTGATGAGAGAAGTCGCAAAATCAACCAAAATGTTCAAGCAAATTTATAGGAAAAACCCGTTCTAAATCCGTGAAGTTCTCTCATTTGCTAGCTAAGCAGAGGTAGGGTACACGCCCTGAGGTTGGAGCGTGAGTGAGAAGGGCGCCGTACCCCTCCCCTCAGCCTGTTGTGTGTGTGTCTCAGATTCGCACAAATAAATTGGAACCGCAACTGAACTATGATTCTTGGCGCGATGAGAGAAGTTGCAAAATCAACGGAATGTTCAAGCAAATTAAAGAAAACTAGGGGGCTCTCTTCGCTTGCCCTCCCCCAGGTTTGGTTTACCGGATATACAATTTAAAGAGATTATTTTCATGGGAATTGTTACATATGCATTATTTTCACTTTTACTTTAAAACTTTTGTAAAATCAATACTTGTCCTATATTTCTGGCCTTGGGCGTGGTTAAATCTCTTTCTCACACGATGTATAATGCTGTTCGGGGGGGGGGGGGGTCTGGACACACACTAAGGAGAAGCGGTCGGATCATCTGCTGGCTTCCTGCTGCTGGCAAGCTGTATGTTCTGCTTGTTGATTTTCATTGTTTTAAGAGATGGGAGCACATGAAGCGTGTCTGCCAAAAGCATTCTAACAACTGTGTCCATGAACTTGTTTTAAATGTTGTCTCACTGCCTTGTCTCGCATGACGTTAAAGTGTCTCTTGCAGGATGTCAGATTGTCTTCCGAGAAGATCATGTCTCGTCTCCCTCCCAAGATTTTTTTTTTTTTTTTTTTTTTTTTTTTTAATAATCGAGGGAAAAGCCGATCTAAATCCATTAAGTTATATATAAAAGAAATGCTACTTTTCCCTGATGGCAACATGAATTAGACAATCTACAAGTCTCCAACTTAAAGTATAAATCCGAACAATATATTCGATCTGTTTTTGCTGTTCTGTTATCTCACCAAGTAATTTCTGTTTGTTTGCGCTAATGCGATCTTTACTATCATTTTTTTGAGACTTTCAAATTTTAGTACTTTCATTATCTTTCACCTGCTCTGCGTGTGTACTGCGCCAACGTTTTTGAATTCTTTACAACGTTCTACTTTGTAACCTACTCTTTTGTCTTTTATTTCTGGCCCCGGGTGTGGTTAAATCTCTTGGCACAAAGTCTTGTCTCACGGGACATGAAAGTGTCTGTCTGAGAGAGTCTCGTCTCGTCTCAAAATTTATTTTATATAAGGACTGACAGTTGAGCGCAGGGGTGTCTCCATTTCACTGCAGTGAGGGGGTCTTGTTCTTCTACTCACCAAGTAATTGCTGTGTTTCTGTCTTTACGCCATTTCCTCAGATTTTCTTTCATTGTCCAGTGATGCGCTTTATCAAATGGACGTCTAGAAGTCACAGCTGTTACTCTGCTCATTTTTCTGTGGGTGACATCATACATGACATATCTGAACTAGAGGAGTGCCATCATGATGAGAGTGCACGGTGGTGCAGGGACAGGGAGAGACATGGGTCTGAACTGACGTAAGGATCAATGCAGCCAAACAGAAAGAAGACTGCTTTGGTGTTTGTGTAACCTCTGCCCACCTTCACCATGACATGCTGCACAAAGCGTGGAGGAGTCTCACTACAGCAACACGCCACGCACAAATGTGGAGAGACCTGAAGATCGCTGCTTCCAGACTCTTCTCGTCCAATCAAACAGAGCTTCTTCTGAAATCCAGGTTTGCAAAGCTTGTAGAGGTTCACCCCAAGAAGACTCAAAGCTCACATTGCTGCCAAAAGGGGCTTCTGCAAAGTACTGAGTTAATGGTCTGAATACTTGCATCAGCGGAAGATTTCAGTGTGTGTGTTTTGTATTTTGTAATTATTTATAAATTTGGAAACTATTCTGAACATAGTTTTATTTTGTCATACATTTTTTGTGCAGATTGATGGACAAAAATGGCAAATTTGTCATTTAAGATGAAATTAACAACACAAAGTGTGCAAAAAGCGAGGAGGTCTGATTACCTCCACTGTTTATACAAGCGGGTTGTCCAAATGTTTGACTGGTGCTTTTTTTGTGTGTGGAATTGTCTGATTGTCACTTGGCCACTTTAGGGGTCTCATAGTAAATCCTTAACCCTGAAAAATTCTTTTGTCAGTTTTACTTGTTTTCCACTTCCATTTTCACGCTTATAGTAGAATGAAGCAGTTTATCTGTTGCTAGAATACCAAACAGGGTGGACATGGTGGTGCAATGGTAGTGCTTCTGCCTCACAGTTAGGAGAGCAGGGTTCAGCAGTTGACCTTGCTGTGTGGTGTCTGCATGTTCTCCCCATGTTCATCTGGGTTTTTTCTTGCAGTCTTGAGACATTCGTGTTAGGTGGATTGGTGTTACTGTCCACAACTAGCTGTGCTACCTGTCTAAGACGTGTTGTAGACTGTGCCATTTTGTATGGAATTTGTAAAAGCAGTGTTAATATTTGTGATGCACCATCTGTTGGAATGACAGAGCCATAGCAACTGGAAAAGACACTTATCCTTTAAATAAGGTGGATGTTCATGATGCACCATCTGTTGGAGCTACAGAAACAAGGCAGCTCGTAGACACAGACATTTATCCTTTTATTAAGGTGGGTGTTTGTGATGCGCCATCTGTTGGAGAGACAAAGACATAGCCACTGGACAAACACCCTTTTACTAAGGTGAATGTGATGTGCCATCTGTTGGAGAGACAGAGACATAGACACGTATCCTTTTATTAAGGAGGATGTTTGTGATGCACCATCTGTTAAAGTAACAGAGACAAGGCAGCTCAGTAGACACACAGACACTTTTCCTTTTATTAAGGTGGGCTTCTGTGATGCGCTGTTGGAGTGACATTGACAGGTTAACCTGGTAGAGACATGGACACTTATCATCTGTTGGAGAGACAAAGACATAGCCATTTATCCTTTTATTAAAGAGAATATTTGTGATGCACCATCTGTTGGAGAGACGAAGACATAGACATTTATCCTTGTATTAAAGAGAATGTTTGCAACGCACCATCTGTTGGAGAGACAGACACTTGTCCTAAAGTGGATATTAATATGCTTGAAGGAAAATGTAAAATTTTAAGTTTGTAGGTAATTTTGATTAAGAACTTTAATCATGTGCTTGTGATTATTTTTTTTTTCAAGCAGCAGCCTTCATTAAAATGCCTAATTTTATTCAATGGAAAGCAAATCAGCCCTCTATCTGACGTAAGCCCCTCTCCTGTTTCTTAGCACATTTCATACCACAGTCATGCGCCCACTTTCTGAAACCTTGTGGAGAAAACCTGAGAATAACAAAGTGAGCTGCTTAAAGACAGTAGTTTCTTTTGTTTAGCACACTGTATTAACCATATTGCTCATTAGCACAGATTTTTGCCCCACTGTTTGTTTTTTTTTTTTTTTTTTTTGCGAATAGGAATGGCCACAGCTCTGACTGGAAATTAAGCAAATGTGGTGGGATGTGCTGTGAGAGCTTTTTAAAGCTTTTCTTTTCTGTATATACACTTACTGGCCATACGATTAGTAACACCTGTCCATCTACTTATCCATGCAATTATTTAACTAGCCAATCATGTGGTGGCAGCAGCACAACACATACAGTGATGTGGAGTCGGGGAAGCAGATTCAGTTAATGTTCACATCAAACACCAGAATGGGGCAAAAATGTGATCTGAGTGGTTTGGACTGTGGAGCGACTGTTGCTGCTTTGAGTATTTCTGTAAACTGTTGATTGCCTGGACTTTTCACATACACAGCATTCTCAAGATTACTCAAAATTGTGTTGAAAAACAAAAAAAACAAGCGGTGAGCAGTAGGTTTTGTGGACAGAAATGCCTTGTTAATGAGAGAGGTTAGAGGAGAAGGGTCAGAATGGTTCAGGCTAACAGAAAGGCCACAGAAACTCCGATGACCACCCTGTACAACTGTGGTGAGCAGAAAAGAACGCACAACATGTTGAACATGGCGGACCACGTCATGGAAAGCTGAGGCTGCAGTGGGCACAGGCTCACAAAAATTGGACAGTGTAAGACTGCAGAAACAAAGCCTGGTCTAATGAATCTTGATGTCTGCTGAGGCACACAGGTGGTAGGGTCAGAATTTGCCACTAACAGCATCAATCCATGCACCCACCTTGCATTGTGTCCACAGTCCAGGCTGGTGGTGGTGATGGTGTAAGGTTACCTTGGCACACTTTGGGTCCATTAATACCAATCAATCATCGCTTGAATGCCACGGCCTTTCTGTGTATTGCTGTTGACCTTGCGCATCCTTTTATGCTCACAACATCTTCTAATGGCCTCATCCAACACGATCATGCACCGGGTCATAAAGTCAATCGTCAAACTGACAGAGAGTGCAGTGGCCCTCCCAGTTGCCCAATCTGAATGCAACTGACCACCCATAGTCGCAGCCAGATCCGCATCATGAATGTGCAGCTGACAAATCTTCAGAAATTCCCTGATGCACTCGCAGAATCTCAGAGGAATGTTTCCAATATCTTGTTGAGTCCATGCTGTTTGAGAACAGAAGGCGGCCCCTCCCAGCATTAGTCTAGTGGTCCTAAGAACTGGCTCAGCGAGTGTGGAGGCACATCTAGTAATAAAGTTATCTAAACTTTTGTTTGCGAATACTGAGAACTGGAGTAGTGCTGTCCCACTACTGTCGTGAATCACATAGGAATTTAGACAACCTGGTGACGGATTTAGTTCAACCACATTTATTCCAAATGATAGAAACAAATTATTTTTTACATTCTTCACCATTACAATCAGAATCGTAAAAAAAAAAAATCGAGAAGCACAAGTTGGATCTACACAGAGACGTGTCGACGACTGCCAAGGTCAGGCTGGCGCCCGAGTGCGACTTTCACACACAACATTGAAACACAGTGACTGTGCTGTACACGTGGACGGGGCAAACACTTGTTTTGTAAAGTCAGTGCCCACTTGGCTGGCAGGGCACACAGTGGAGGTGGCGAGCATTCACGTCCTGCACAGCAGGTGGCATCGTCGTCTTCCCAGATCTTTACGCCTGCAGCATTTGCTTCACTTACAAGTCTGCTGGTGCGGACCCCTGACGATGCTTTCTCCGAGTGAGAGGTGGTCCTGTTTTGCTTTTCAGCCCTTAAAATAAGTTAAAGATAAGGTGGGTGATCTTAGTCCATCTGTCCCCGAGTGCCATGCTGTGTCCCTCTTCCTTGAGAGCCCGTCTGCCTAGTAGTTTGACCTCTTGCTGATTGGGAATATGTCGCAATAAATGGGGTACTGCAGTAAATATATTAAAAAAAAAGGAGTGTGCTCTAATTGATCAAAATTAGAAGAGCACAACTGCTAGGTGGGAGGGTGACACTCAGTTTTGCTCGTCCACTTTTTGGACTGATCAGCGGAACAATGCTGGCTACGGTGACGTAATCGGGTAAGTCTAAGGAATTGTAACAGTAAAGAAAGGCTGTGGCCGTGATGAATGTCCACCCCTACCTTCCATCCGGCTCCTTTATTCACAGGCACCATGTTGCAGCCTAAAATCTTCAAAATCCTGTGTGAGATGTCTTCAGCTTCAGGTGGATGACGACGACGATGCGGCCACCACAACAGCAGCAGCAGCACGTCTTATCTTGAGGGCTCTCCCGCCATCAGTCTGGTATCTTCAGTCACCGTGTGTCACTTGTCATGGCAACGGCCGTTTAGGCGTGACCCCCCTCTGCAAAAGAGAAAAACAGAAAGGCAAGGAGACAGTTGAGCGGACCTGCTGCTTTATGGCTTCACTCTTTGGAAAAGGACGCGGTTAGCATGGCCTTGTGGGAAAAACAAAACCAAACACCATTGCAAAGCATAAATCTGACTGGTCAAGGGGCTCCTGACATGTCACGTCATCGGCATTAGCACTGGGGTCAGTGCTGCAGGAGTCCAAGTTTACGAGAATAACTAGCATTGTAATGTTCAATTGAAAAATTACACATTTTTTGTCTTTAGAGCAATTTAGGTGCTTACATGATAAACTGGTTTGCTCATTTAAAAAAAAATTAGATTGCTGTTGTGGTGTATAAGTTGATAAATATCGTTTATGTTTTTATTTGTAAGTCAGACAAAGCAAATATAATATTAGCGCTTCAGGATTTCATTGAGTAGAGCTGCTGCCTTGCAGTTAGGAGACCCGGGTTTGCGTGGAGTTTGCATGTTCTCCCCCGTGTCTGCATGGGTTTCCTCTGTGTGCTCCGGTTTCTCACCTTCATAGCCCTACGTAACGTTGACCCCCCCC
>JANRMT010027041.1:28349389-28361448 GCA_026402145.1 Polypterus bichir lapradei
TCCGTTCTTAAATGCACTAAAAAATAAATAAAAAACATTTGCCTACCCAGTCCATCACTCCATCAGTATGAGGATATCTTTTTCCTCTGTTTTTTGTCTCTTTCTGATTTCGAAGCACGTATTAGTTCTATATACCCAACAGACAATAATTTATCCCCTCCACTACTCTAACATGCTTGACTCCCACCCAGAAACATTTTTGACGTTATTAAATAGGTCGCACGACTGACATGAGGCATTAGTGTATCATTGTCTAAGTTGTGTGCCAAGTGATTTGTGTTTATGTGTTTGATAGAAAATTGATTGGGCTGTGGTGAAGTATTCTAGTAGATGGCTGCAAAAGTCTAGACGTTCCCCTATCATATTTTCATATTTCATATTTTAGAATAATTATATTTTCAAACTACCATTGTTGTCTTAATTATTTTACTTCGTTCTATCTTTATAAATTTAGCAAAACCTTGAAAATTTTCGCATAAAAGTGCTTTAAAAAATTTTAATATTTAAAAATTTAAAACTATTTTAATAAAAAATATGAATTTTTTTCTTAAAATACTATTATTTTAAATATATTTTAAAAAATTTTCCTTTCCCTTCCCCATTGCATTTTGGCAAACAGGAGGGGGCGCAAAATCTTCAGTTGTCCTCGGGGCACTGAAAACCCTACCTATGCCTCTGCCCGGGGCATGACTCCCTGCGAGGCAGCAGCGCTACTGCTCTGCCACTGTGCCACCCCAACATGTGTAATTATTAACAGTATTCATTATTTAAACGAAGTTAGCAATTTATCTGTAAAGTGTAACATACATACTTGAATGCATTCCATCATGAAAGTGATATCAAGTATAAATCTAAGGATTCTAAAACGTGCAGAGAGCTGCAATATCATACATTTAATGTGTTCTTTGTGGCGATTGCTGCTCTCCGCTGCCGTCAGGTCAGAAGGAAGCTCCAGAAGCGCATAGCGATTAACAGCTGGGTCAGTTTTAAGATGACGTTTATGACATTCTACTTGAATGATAAAGTAAACTAGGAGGTTAAAGTGGACATTTCCACATTTCCACTTTAATAACAAAATAGACCTTTTCACCATGTCCTTCATTTTTTTCTCTGTGCCTTAAATACACCGTCATACATTATGATGCTGTTGTGAAGGAGCAAAAAAAGAAAAGACAGCACAGAAGATGGCATCTGAGACCTTTAAAATGTATCGTGTCATTACGATAAGGGAATATGTGACACTTGAATATCAAAGCACCACGAATGCATTTGTATGTCGGCATTTTGCTTCACCACATCGATCCATTCATCAAATATCAAAGTACGCACATCGATCCTGTTGGATCCTCAAAGCGGCTTTCTGTCACATGTAGACAGTAAACAGAGACTCTGACGTCACGTTCTGACTTTTATCACTCTGTGCCCCCCGACTTTTTGCTGGTACCGCAGCTTGTGCAGGCGTCACGTTAATTTCTGAGGACCTGCTCTGAGGACGCCGTCACATGAATGCTGGGAACGCGTGGCAGCCATGATGCGTGCGCGTACTCATTCTGAGCGTGAAGTATAAACGAGCCCTAAGCTGGTCACATCAGACGTTCTTAATAACAGTTTTAACCTCCTTCTGGTGGCCTTCGCAAGGCCAACTGAGACTTATAACATCTACAGCATTTCCTGGGGTCTCATTGCAGAACGGAGTGCCCTCAAAATCCCCAATGATATTTGACGGGTGATGGCACCCTTGTGGATATATTCTAAGGCAGGGGTGTCGAACTCCAGGCCTGGAGGGCCGCAGTGGCTGCAGGTTTTCATTCTGACCCTTTTCCTAATCAGTGACCAGTTTTCACTGCTAATTAACTCCTGTTCCCTTCATTTTAATAGCCCTGTTTTTAAGGATTTGGTCCTCTAAATTGATTCCTTTCTTCATTAAATGGTAGCCAAATAGAAATGAGGCATGAAATGAGCCAACAAATAACCAGCTAAATCGGGGCTTCAGACACCAACCAGTTTCACAGTGAGAAGCAGATTCTTGCTATTAATTAAACTCGTTATTTAATTCCATAGGTTGTTGGTGCTCTCATTCTGCCAAAGCAGACATTTTGATTTTTCTGTTTTTTCTAAGACCACCCTCATAATGTTTTGGTGAGCTAAGAGATCAGCCTAACTGAGACCTCCATCTTTCTTTATTTTCACATATTTTATGATGGGCACAGATGAGCTGGTCATTTGGATTCTTGTTTTGTGTCTCATTATTGTTTGGCTGCTAATTAAGAAAAAGGAGGCAACTAAGGGGCCTGAGTCAAGGTAATTAAAATTAAGGCAAAAGTGGGTAAGTAGCAGCAAAAACCAGTCACAAATTAAGAAAATGGTAAAAATGAAAACCTGCAGCCACTGCGGCCCTCCAGGACTGGAGTTTGACACCCGTGTTCTAAGGTCCCCCCAAGTTTTAAACTCACGGCTTCATCAAAGACAGTGATCCCAATTAAGAAAACATGCTTTCAATTACTGGCCCCCAAAATCTTCTAGATCGATCCCATTTTCCCTTTTTGTTTGCGGGAACATGGCTGAGCTGTCCTGCTGTGTGACAGGGGCTCTAAGTTGATTTGATGGAAAGACTGTTCAAGAGATGCAGCGCTCAAGGATGTAAATAATTTATCAAACAGCGTCACGGCCGCGGAGACACCCGTGATCTGAAAAAGCAGGTGGTCAGGGCAAGAGAAAATTTGATTCCCTCCAATTATTTTTTATTTATAGTGGCAGCTTAGTTCTGCGTGTGTCGTCTGCAGAGGGCTGCTCATGCATGGCAGTGAAGTGAAACAAAATCTACCATCTCGCCAAGGACTTGCAAGGGACTGCTGACGTATCTTAATAAGAAGAGTCAGGAAAGCTTCAAGACGGGGTCTTCAAGCGCCATTCCTGGAGGGTCACAGTGACTGCCAGTTTTTCCCCAATTAATTTTAATTAGAGGCTAATGTGACGAGGTGGTTCCACTCCATGCTCCCATCCAGCTTCTGGGAGCTCTGAACCTGACACCGTCGGTAATGTCACCGATGAGCTAGACAGGGAGGCACAACAATGAAGCAAGGGGATGGTGCAAAAAGTGCAAAGTGCTTTTATTAAAATCAGCAAAATCAAAAGTGTGCAAATAAATAGTGCAGTCAGTCAAATACAGTGCATCCGGAAAGTATTCACAGCGCATCACTTTTTCCACATTTTGTTATGTCACAGCCTTATTCCAAAATGGATTAAATTCATTTTTTTCCTCAGAATTCTACACACAACACCCCATAATGACAACGTGAAAAAAAGTTTACTTGAGGTTTTGGTAAATTTATTAAAAGAAAAAAAAACTGAGAAATCACATGTACATAAGTTTTCACAGCCTTTGCCATGAAGATCCAAATTGAGCTCAGGTGCATCCTGTTTCCCCTGATCATCCTTGAGATGTTTCTGCAGCTTAATTGGAGTCCACCTGTGGTAAATTCAGTTGGTTGGACATGATTTGGAAAGGCACACACCTGTCTATAGAAGGTGTCACAGTTGACAGTTCATGTCAGAGCACAAACCAAGCATGAAGTCAAAGGAATTGTCTGTAGACCACCGAGACAGGATTGTCTCGAGGCACAAATCTGGGGAAGGTTACAGAAAAATTTCTGCTGCTTTGAAGGTCCCAATAAGCACAGTGGCCTCCATCATCTGTAAATGGAAGAAGTTTGAAACCACCAGGACTCTTCCTAGAGCTGGCCGGCCATCTAAACTGAGCGATCGGGGGAGAAGGGCCTTAGTCAGGGACGTGACCAAGAACCCGATGGTCACTCTGTCAGAGCTCCAGAGGTCCTCTGTGGAGAGAGGAGAACCTTCCAGAAGAACAACCATCTCTGCAGCAATCCACCAATCAGGCCCGTATGGTAGAGTGGCCAGACGGAAGCCACTCCTTAGTAAAAGGCACATGACAGCAAGCCTGAAGTTTGCCAAAAAGCACCTGAAGGACTCTCAGACCATGAGAAACAAAATTCTCTGGTCTGATAAGACAAAGATTGAACTCTTTGGTGTGAATGCCAGGCGTCACGTTTGGAGGAAACCAGGCACCGCTCATCACCAGGCCAATACCATCCCTACAGTGAAGCATGGTGGTGGCAGCATCATGCTGGGGGGATGTATCAGCGGCAGAAACTGGGAGACTAGTCAGGATAAAGGGAATGTACAGAGCGGCAATGTACAGAGACATCCTGGATAAAAACCTGCTCCAGAGCGCTCTTGACCTCAGACTGGGGTGATGGTTCATCTTTCAGCAGGACAACGACCCTAAGCACAGAGCCAAGACATCAAAAGAGTGGCTTCAGGACAACTCTGTGAATGTCCTTGAGAGGCCCAGCCAGAGCCCAGCCTTGAATCCGATTGAACATCTCTGGAGAGATCTTAAAATGGCTGTGCACCGACGCTTCCCATCCAACCTGATGGAGCTTGAGAGGTGCTGCAAAGAGGAATGGGCGAAACTGGACAAGGATAGGTGTGCCAAGCTTGTGGCATCATATTCAAAAAGACTTGAGGCTGTAATTGCTGCCAAAGGTGCATCGACAGAGTATTGAGCAAAGGCTGTGAATACTTATGTACATGTGATTTCTCAGTTTTTTATTTTTAATAAATTTGCAAAAACTTCAAGCAAACTTTTTTATGTTGTCATTATGGGGTGTTGTGTAGAATTCTGAGGAAAAAATTAATTTAATCCATTTTGGAATAAGGCTGTAACATAACAAAATGTGGAAAAAGTGATGCGCTGTGAATACTTTCTGGATGCACTGTAAATAATCCAATAAAAGCTGGGGAAAAATGTGGAGGTTAAAATTCCAATAAATAAATCCTTTTAAAACACGAGGTTAAAACAATGGCTGGAAGCTGTCCTTTTAAACATAAAGCCCTGTCATTCTTCTACTGGTGACTCCCCGGCTTCTCCAATCCAGGTTATGCACCAGGGGAGCCGCCCTAACCTGCAGCTGACCTTCTTCACTTGACTGGTCTCGAAGCTTTTCGGTCCCTGGCTCCATTCAGCTCTCACTAGACGGAGACTTGGGCTCATGCTGGGGATTCCACTTCCCAAGTCCTTGACTCCCACGGCCTTCGCTGTGGCGAGCCTACCTTCTCCTGGTCATTCCTGCTGCCAACAAATGCTCAGCAAGTATGACCACTACCATCGGCCCTGGGTGTTGGCCAAACACCTAACTCGGGCTCGCCTCTCCCAGCTGCCTGCAATCAGCGTGAGCCCTCACTCGTTCGCTGGCTCACTCGCTTTTTCTTTCTCTCTCTCAGTGACTTTCTTCTTTTTCCTCTTTCCTTCTCCTAGCCGCCTCGCACTTCTATTATGCATTACGGGGACGTGGATGAGGTGTGGCAATCAGCAGCTCCCGGCAACAATTATAGATGTGGATGACTCCTCACCTGCAGAGGCGTAGCTAGGGTTTTCAGCGCCCGGGGACAACTGAAGATTTTGCGCCCCCTCCTGTTTGCCAAAATGCAATGGGGAAGGGAAAGAAAATTTAAAAAAATGTATTTAAAATATAACATATAAGTCTCCGAAAATGATAATGCCGCCTCGTGTTCTTTAAAATCTAAATCCGTCATTAGTTTTTGTAAGAAAAAAATCGTTTTCCGCATTTAAAAATGATTTCAAAGAAAGTATATAGCAAATTATAAAGCAAAATAATTTTATATTTATAAAAACTGCATTACTTACAATTTATTCGTATGAAAATATGATGGGGAAACGTCTAGACTTTTGCAGCCATCTACTAGAATACTTCACCACAAACACATAAACACAAATCACTTGACACACAGAAATGGCGTTTGCAACAACTTAGACAATGATACACTAATGCCTCATGTCAGTCGCGCGACCTGTTTAATAACGTCAAAAATGTTTCTGGGTTGGGCATGTTAGAGTAGTTGAGGGGATAAATTATTGTCTGTTGGGTATATAGAACTAATACGTGCTTTGAAATCAGAAAGAGACAAAAAATATAAGAAAAAGATATCCTCATACTGATGGAGTGATGGACTGAGTATGCAAATGTTTTTTATTTACTTTTTAGTGCAATTAAGAATGGAAAACTTTTCATTCTAAAATTTTGTAACATCAATTTGGCGCCCCCTGGATGCTGCGCCCGGGGACAGATGTCCCCCCCTTGTCCTCCCGCCAGCTACGCCACTGGTCCTTGGTGTTCCCTGCCTGGAGTTTGCATGTCTTCCTGGTGGGTTTCCACAGTGAGCTCTGGTTACTTTCTGAAGTATATAGAAAAATACACTGCTTAGTCGCCAAGACTTTACTACAGAACAAACAAAACAGACAAAAGAAAGAAACAATATGACAGAACAACTTATGGTTTCTAACATCTCAAACCAAGGAGTCACATGACATGCAATGTAATGTCCAAGGTAGGAGTATTCATGAGAACGAGATATCACTTTATTAAAACCTTTCGGCTCTGACATCCTACTACTAGTACATAAATATGCAGCCGTTTTTGTCAAGCACAGGTACGTTTGCGGCCGTTGGAACCGGGCGTGCTACTATGAGCGCAGACTGGAGAGACTGGCATACAGTCCGCAAAACATGGATGCTTCCGGACTGTGCGAACCACATAGTAAGTAGTCAGTCAGTCAGTCATTGTCCAACCTGCTATATCCTAACACAGGGGTCTGCTGGAGCCAATCCCAGCCAGCACAGGGCACAAGGCAGGAACAAACCCTGGGCAGGGCACCAGACCACTGCAGGACACACACACACACACCCCAAGCACAATTTAGGATTGCCAATGCACCTAACCTGCAGGTCTTTGGCCTGTGGGAGGAAACCCACGTAAACACGGGGAGAACACGCAGGGAGGACCCAGGAAGCGGACCCAGGTCTCTGTACTACAAGGCAGCAGCGCTACCACTGCGCCACCGTGCCCATAGCAAGTAGCTCCACTTTCAATTTTATTTCCTCAAGAAGATTGAAGTATTTTGGCAGCTATTGTATAATAGTGACATTTTTTTTTTTTTCATTTTTGAGCTTCCTAAACACCCCAAAGGTAGAATATCACAAAATAATTTTTCCCATTAAAAACAGAAAATCCAGGGCCGAAAGGGTGAAGTTAAACTGTGGTAATCATTTCTGAATGTGCAAATGAGAAATCCAGACGTGCAGTTCAATTCGAGGTGCAACGGAGCCGCTCATTAAGAAGTCCAGCTACAATACAATACAAGAAGTCCACCATGTTACGGCCCATGAGGATCTACGTGGTTATGACGAAGCATTAGGAAATGAAAATGACATCGCTGCATAATGGGACAAATACAGAATCTTCTCAATTTACACCAAAAACCGAGGAGACAATTGTGATCCTTAAGTTGTAAAACTCTGTAGAAAATTGTATTCTTAAAGTTGGTCATTTTCACATTAGAAAAGTATTATATGCACATGAGAAGAGTAGATATAATATTTCACTAAGCCTTAAGATCAAAAAGGCTTATGTTACATATATTTTTATTATTCTGTATAAGCCTGAAACCACCAATAGTTCATAAGCCAAAGGTCAGACGTGCTAGAGAGCTGAAGAATGGGCTCCTCGCTTAGAGAAGAGAATGTGAACTCTTTGGTTGTAAATCACTGTAGCGAGCGCTGAGATAGCAGGGGAGAGAATAGTCCTTATCAAACAGATAAGATGGACGGGGGGGGGGTTTGACACCCCCTTAATTAAGAATTAATGGTGGAATTAATGAGAGGCAGGAATTGAGCAAAGGAATGCTGGAAGTCAGATGAGGAAGAATAATGGCTGAAGTGATAAGAGTTGTAATAAAAGTAAAAGGTGCCCATTGCTGGGGGCTCATTGTTCCATCTGAGTTGAGTCTGTGTGTGTGTCACACACTAAAGTCTGATTCTGCTGCCTGTCCTGAGTCTCCGAGTGCCTGCACCAGCCTGCTTCAACAACTCTGAGATCAATTCATAGACTGCATAAATCCATCTTGGAAATTCCACAAAAAACCAAACAAAGATACGGATGACAACAGCTGAGCTCGTCCTGAGCAAACAAAATCCCGCAGAACGATAAAAGGCAAAGTAATCGAAAGATAAAGAAGCTAAAAAAACAAAACAGAGAGAAGAAAACTTCAAACATCACTAGATGACGTTGAGGTGGCCTCTTTCCTCTTCTGCCAAACATTTGTCATGACAGAACAGGTGGCATCAGTGCTACAGGACTATATTGAGAAATCCAAAAAAAACCAGGGATACGGCTGGGGTTGGGGTTTCCAGCAGACAGGTGTTGCCTCAGTGCTACAAGCACCACATGGAATTCACAGCAGCCAGCGCCTTAGTGAAGGGGCACAAGTAACAGAATGCGGTACCACAGGCTGCCAAAAAAAAAAGTCTGAAAATGTCTGTCAGCCTGACAGAATGCCGTTACAAAACCCGTACTTCAGAAACAAAGAGGCGATTTAACAAATTATTTCAATTAGAAAGACACAACTTCTGAGTTTAGTGCAAGCCGCAATGAAACCCAGCAGACACTGACTCTGCAAAAGGTCATTATGAGATGTCTGGTTCAAGGCAAGTTCCTTCAATGCTGGTTGTAGAGCGCAGGCCTGCATGATGTCGCTGTTTTGGGGCGCTCTTTTCACTCGAAATCTCCCATTTCTAAAAGCTGGTGTGCCAAAGGCTCTATATAGGCGTCGACCTGACACGGACTGACAGCGGAGGCACGCATAAAAATGAACATAAAAAATGTTATTTTTTTTTTGTCTGTGGGTTATGCCTTCACCGTACCCACAGACACAACGCAGTCCCCAAAACACACCAAAAGAAAAACACCCAAGAATCACACTCTCTTCTTTTTCTTCCTCTTCCTCTTCTTCTTCTTCTTCCTCTTCCTCTTCCTCCTCCTCTTCCTCTTCCTCCTCTTCTTCTTCCTCTTCCTCTTCTTCTTCCTCCTCTTCCTCTTCTTCTTCTTCTTCCTCCTCCTCTTCCTCCTCCTTTTCCTCTTCCTCTTCTTCTTCCTCCTCCTCTTCCTCTTCTTCTTCTTCCTCCTCCTCTTCCTCTTCTTCTTCTTCTTCCTCTTCCTCCTCCTCCTCCTTTTCCTCTTCCTCTTCTTCCTCCTCCTCCTCCTCTTCTTCTTCCTCCTCTTCCTCTTCTTCCTCTTCCTCCTCTTCCTCCTCCTCCTCCTCCTCCTGACTCTGGCGCCTCGAGTAGTGGCTGCAGGCTCTTCTTATAGCCCACCCAGAAGTGCTTCAGGTGATCATTAACCTAATTAGGCTGCCCTTCCAGGTGTGGCTGCATTGCAGCCCTCATGGACTCGTTAAGCCGTGCAGCTCCCCCCGGTGGTGGCCACGGAGCCCAACAGGTCTGAGCCATGAAGTCCCACACCTGTGGCCCCGATGTAACCCAGGAGGGCTGCCACCATGCATTCCGGGGGACGTAGTGTGCATCCCATGGCTGCTCCCCTGGACCCAGTGTCAAAGGGGCGTCCCGGCTGGGCATGGGTCCTGGCCGTCCGTCACACTGGAAACACCGTTGTCTTTTGCAGTCCCACTTTGCTTGACAGTTTTTCACTAATTAGGCCATTAGCTCTCTCATTTCTGTAATCTTGATGCTCAATTACTTCTAGATTTCTCCTTCTGCCAACTTTAACTGATAAACAGCAATGCAGAAGACATTCAGTCCTTTAATGTTATTGAATAAATTCACGGATCACTTGTAGTTGTACAGAATCGTCATAAATGTATCATTTTGGGTGATTTATGTCTGTTTGGAAAGATGCTATCAAGGGCCTACACTGAAGAGTTCCACTTCTGTAAAACATGCCAGATGAATTTTGTTTGGTGTTGAGTTATGAAATTCTGCAGCTTTTATCATTTTCTTTTACGCATATGTTTGTTTGATGGTGGTATGGTGGATTGCATTCAAGTCCCGGCTCAGTCAATGTCTGCGTAGAGGTTGCACGCTATCCTCGTGTCCACATGCAGGTTAGAAAGATTGCCGACTCTAAATTGGAACGAAGTGAATAAAAGACACGTGTGTGGTGGAGCCTATGGGAGGGAAGGGGCCCACCACAATGTTTTTAGGCTGAGCGAATGCACCGCTGGCTTCACCTTTTCATCCTCGTAGAACTTCTTTCGCAACCCAAGTCTGTCGTGGGTTATGGCACATGTAGAGCCATGGCCGATTTGCCACATCATCTACTGTCACTCGTCTATTCAATACAATCATTTCACGCACACACTCGTGGACGGGCGTCTGGTTTCTCTGTCATGGCTGACACTTGTGCAACCTTCCTAGAACTTCTCTATCCGTTCATACACACTTCTTCACGACTAAACACTTTCTCCATACTGTGCACAAAGTCTTCAATAAATAGCGGCACCAGGCAAACCCTCAGACTACAAAAACCAAATCACTGCATGTTGCTCTTCTGAGGTGCTAATCACAAGTTGGGCAGCTATTGTTACTCGCACCGCAGTTGAGCTGACGTAACCCATTCACACCTGCGCAGCAGAGACCGGGGAGACGGGGACCTCGTACGGAAAGCGCTGATAAGACAGTGCGGCCAGGAAACGTTTTCATATAACCGGAGTGCGGATCATTTTTGACTCACCCTCGTCTCAGGTGACCTTACTCTTGAACATGCTAGACGAGTGACACATTCCTGCACTAATTCGATTCTTGCCTTTCCTAGTGACTTAGCTTTTGTTGATGGTCACTACAAAAAAACAGCTTTACAAGAAAGTGTAACCTGAGATGAGTAATCAGTAGAAATAATGTGAAATCTGAGTACAGGTCATCTCACTTTCTAACCTGCTTAATCTGCACCAGGCTTTTTGGGGGGATGCTGGAGCCTATCCCAACTAGCATAGGGTGCAAGGCAGGAACAAACCCTGGACAGGACACCAGTCCATCGTTGGGTGAGCACACAGACACGCACAAGTCACCTCACCTGCAGGTCTTTGAAGCACCCACACAGACACGGGGAGAACATGCAAAGTCCACGCTGGGAGGACCCGGGAAGCGAACCCTGTGAGGCACCCGTGTTACGCCTGCGCCACCGTGCCACTATATTTGAGTAGGCTACGCTGCGTATACTAGATGCTTACAGTTTTCATTTGTTTACATTGTTCACTCACGTGTTTCTTTCTATGTTTTTCATCAGTTGCATGTGGTCCAGATGTGAAGTTGTTTGCCATGAATTGTGGAGAGCGGGATGGTGGGACATCCCATTCAATTAAAGTAAACACACACGTGTGTAAATGTAAGTGATTTCTGAGTCCAAAGATACAAATGTATGTTACGATAGAGTACCTTGTGGTGGAGCCTTTGCTGAGCTTTCTCTTTCCATGTCCCACCTGACTGGATATGGCAAACGTGATCGCGTCTCTTCGTCTTGTGCCTGGGACACCGTCCCACCTTCAGTCGTCTGTCCACCCTATTAGTTTGTGTTGTTGTTCACGCGGCTGGTCAGGCACTTTTGCTGTGTCTTTCATTTGCATAAAGTCTCCTCTCAGCGCAGTTCACAGGATGGACGTTAACATAATATTAATAAACTAGCAAAATACCCGCACTTCGCAGCGGAGAAGTAGTGTGTTAAAGAAGTAATGAAAAATTAAAGGAAACATTTTGAAAATAACGTAACATGATTGTCAATGTAATTGTTTTGTCACTGTTATGAGTGTTGCTGTCATATATATATATATATATATATATATATATATACACACATACATACATACATACACACACATTATACATACAGTATATATATCCATTGTGGTGGATTGCCGGCATTTTACTCCGGCCCTCACCCCCAGGCCGCCAGGAGGAGCTCTCCCGAGAGCATATATGGGCCCCGAATTCCAGCAGGGCCTCATGGACTATGGAGTTTTTATACACAGCCCTGCTGGATACCTTGGGGGCCACTGGGAGTCGCTGTCGGGAAGCCAGTAGACTCATTTGTGCACCATGACCCGGAAGTTCGTCACAGGAAGAGCGATGGGCTTCCGGGGTGAAGATAGTACTGTTTACTCTGACCCGGAAG
>JANRMT010027041.1:28370401-28396240 GCA_026402145.1 Polypterus bichir lapradei
TAGATAGATAGATAGATAGATAGATAGATAGATAGATAGATAGATAGATAATGAAAGGTAATATAAATAGATTGATCATTTGATAGATGGGTATGAAAGGTACTATATGATAGATATGTAGACAGATAGGAAAGGTACTATATAATAGATAGATAGATAAGTAATAAGTTAGGTTTATAAGTACAGCTTTCCCTACACAAATTTGTACCAAAGAAGCTGTCCTGTTATCCATTTGCACCAACAAAGAGCAGTGACCTTTTTATGAGCTGAAGGGGTATCAGGGGCCAAAATCCATGGAAGGCTTTGTGCAC
Organism: Polypterus bichir lapradei; assembly: GCA_026402145.1. NCBI lineage: Eukaryota > Metazoa > Chordata > Cladistia > Polypteriformes > Polypteridae > Polypterus > Polypterus bichir. Next base: position 28,370,713 of record JANRMT010027041.1, read on the forward strand.
AATAAAGAGACAGTGTTTACCATGACAGAGTGTTTATGAATGGATTGAGAAGCTCAAAAATTGCAGGAAGCCTGTCCATTCCAACTACTGATGACAACATCAAGCAAGTCCATACCATGACTCTGATGAACTGATAAATTCTGATGACCCCTGGTACAGCTTCAGCCCATAAAAAGCAGATTATTGCTTGCTTGTAGATAAATAGACAGACAGACAGACAGACAAATAGATAGATAGATAGATAGATAGATAGATAGATAGATAGATAGATAGATAGATAGATAGATAGATATATAGATATGAAGGGCACTATATAATAGATAGATAGATAGATAGATAGATAGATAGATAGATAGATAGATAGATAGATAGATAGATAGATAGATAGGAAATGCACTATACTGTATAATAGATGGGGGATAGATCTTCATTTCTCCCAAGGTGGAAATTTAGCCTAAAGAGAAGCTCAAGAAATATAACAAACATCAACAACTGCCTACAAACACACACAAGAATTGCTGCCATACGAGTCTCTAGGATGTGCTGAACGACTGGAGTTCAAAGTGTAGAACTCACACAGGCACAGGGAGGACTTGTAGGCTTCACAGGGACTTGGCTGGGATTTGCACCATGGACTTGAAGAAGTGAGGTTAGAAAGCCATTTGTAAACTTGAGAATCTGCCTGTGTGATACCTGATATTCCAGGCCAACATTGCGTACACACCTTACATTATTTATGATGCTGCTAAGATAACTCATTTTCCACAGAGGCTTCACATGCAATGGAGACATAAAATTTGATAGCATTGCTGAAAAGATCCTCTTGTGTGCTGACACCTATTCTTTCTTGTGCGGCTCTCATATAAAAGGTGCTCCGTTCTGCTCGTATGATTAAGTGCACTGGAGATCATAACACATACATTCCTCAAAGGCAGATTTGTCAAATTAAGATCAGTTAGTAGTAAATGTGTCTTGGCAGCCATCCCATCAAGGTATGTGCAGTGCAATTAATAAGACGGTTCTTACTTTTCTACCCAAATGCCCATTCATGTAAAACACATTTTTAATTATTAAATGAGACTTTGGGCTAACAGTTCCTCTTACAGCTTCGTCTCGTGTGTGAAGTCAGAGGATGAGTGTATCTGGTGGCATCGTGATTAATGCCTCTGCTACACAAAACCGGAGTCCTGGGCTTCAATCCTGGTGCCAGCCTCCAAAGGTTTGGCTCCAGGTGCTTTCATTTTAATCCCACACCCCAAAAATGTGTGTGTTAGGTTCATACTGTACAGTGCCTATAAAGGTATTTGTCACCTTGGAAGCCTTCACATTTCCTTGTCACACAACGCCAAATCCCAGTGGATTAATTTCGCTTTTTTGACTCTGATCAACAGTAAAAAGACTCTTTAAGTTGAAGGTGAAAATGGATCTCTGCAAAGTGGCCTAATTTAATTATAAATGTAAAACACAAAAATTACTGATCACATAAGTACTCATCTCTATAATATGATACATCTGGTGCAGCTAACTGGTGTTAGAAGTCACAGAATTAGTTGAATGGATGTCATCTTTCTGGGGTTTCAATGGATTTTAGTATAAATGAACCCAAATGTGTAAAGACCAGCTTGTTGGGGGTCAGTATGGTGGCCTAACTTATGCAATGATAATAAAGCAACACTCCAAACAACTCCATAGAGCTGAATGGAGACATGAAAATGGTAAAAATATGGCAGAGCTGTAAACCTGCCCAGAGCAGGCCATCCACAAAAACTCAGTGATGGAGCAAGACGAAGACTACTGAGGGAGACCACCAAGAGACCTTTGATGACTTAGGAGTTACAAGCTACAGTGGGTCACACTGGAGAGTCTGTGCAGGCAACCGTTGCCCAGGTGCTTCACCAATCAAAGTTTTATGGGAGAGTAGCGAAGTGAACAAACACATAAGACATCTTGGCTAGAGTCTGCCAGAAGGTACTGTATGTGGGAGTCAGCTGGAAGAAGGTTCTATAGTCTGATGAGAACAAAAGTGAGGTTGTTGGCCATCAGACTAAATGTCATGTTTGAACATTGCACATTATCAAAAACACACCACTCCCATCATGAACCATGATGGTGGTACCATCAGGCTCTGGGGATGCTTCTCCGCAGCAGGGCCTGGAAGGCATCTGAGGGGAAAGCAAATGCAGCAAAATACGGAGATATTGTGGAGGGAAACCTGATGCGGTTTGTAAGATATTTGCATCTTGGGAGAAGATTTGTTTTCCAGCAAGACAATGACCTCAAGCATAAAGTCAAAGCCGCATAGGAATGGCTTCAAAAGAGCAAAGTTAACGTCCTGGATTGGATGAGTCAGAGTCCAGATCTCAATCTGTTTTCACTTTGACATTAAAGAGACTTCTTCTCTTGGTCAGTGTCAAAAAGACAAAATATGTCCACTGGGATTGAATATTGTATAATACTAAAATGTAACAACATCCAAGGGGGTGAAGATGTTTAATAGGCATTGTTGGTGACTGTAACTTGAAGCACCCAGTCCAGGCTTGGTAACCACAGACACTCATATGACTCTGAAACTGGACAAGTGGCTTAGAGTTACATTTACATTTATTTGCTTACTGTGGTGGGCTGGCACCCTGCCCGGGGTTTGTTTCTTGCCTTGTGCCCTGTGTTGGCTGGGACCAACAGCGGACCCCGTGACCCTGTAGTTAGGATATAGCGGGTTGGATGATGGATGGATGGATTTATTTGCTTAACAGATGTTTTCTACAAAAGATTTCAACATAATCAAGTAATCATCAGTCTGGGACTGTTTGGGAAGAGGTGTTACAGGACTAAGTTACACAATTGATTATCACAAGTGAGGAGCTCAGGACAAGACACAAACGAGTTACAATTCCTTGCTTACAAAACCTAACAAGAAAGTCTTCAAATGCTTCTTAAACACATTGAGGAATTCAGAAGTTCAAATGCAGGTGGGGAGCTCGTTCCATCAGCTAGGAGCTACACATGAATAGAGTCTGGACTGAGACTTGATGCCACGCAGAGGTTGCGCCACCACACACCATCCATAAACAGACCTGAGCGGTTGAGAAGGAGCAGTGTCTCCATATACTCAGTTGCTGACCCACTGACTACTCTGTAGGCAAGTATCAAGTATCTGAACTTAGTATGCACCATGGGCTTAGTAAAGAGATGGATAGAGGATTATAGGTAAAGAAATGAAAATATCACTGGTGTGAGAATACACAAAGCACAGGATTCACACAAGTTGTAAATCTTTAGTTAGTTATTTCTCTAATTGTTTGTCCATCCATCCATTATCCAACCCGTTACATACTAACACAGAGTCACGGTGGTCTGCCGGAGCCAATCCCAACCAACACAGGGTGCAAGGCAGGAAACAAACCCTGGGCAGGGTGCCAGCCCACCACAGGGCACACACCCACAACACACTAGGGACAATTTAGAATCGCCAATGCACCTAACTTGCATGCCTTTGGACTGTGGGAGGAAACCAGAGCACCCGGAGGAAACCCACGCAGACATGGGGAGAACATGCAAACTCCACGCAGCGAGGACCCGGGAAGCAAACCCAGGTCTCCTTACTGTAAAGCAGCAGCACGACCCACTGCGCCATCATGCCGCCCCTAATTGTTTGTCTATATGGTAGTAAATGCAAAAACACACATTTATATTTACTGTTAAGAGAACTGGTTCTAATTTTACCCCATATACCTCTCTTTTACACATAAAGTTAGAGAGAGAGAGCGGTTAGGAGCATGCACTGCACCCACAACACAAGAAACCACCTCAGGATCCCAAATTAGGACCCAAGTGCAGCCATGCAGCACCTCAGCACCACACCACTTCGAATGGAATGAATCAGTATGAGGTGTTTTACTGTGGCTGGGGTGCCAATCCTGTCACCGACTGCTCCTGAGTACTCCGTCCAAGTCTGAGGACCTGCTTGTAGGGCTGGACGCAGATTAATGTCATACCCAGGATGATGCTATTGCAGGTTAAGGGCCTCGCTCAAGGGCCCAACGAAGTAGAGTCACTTTTGGAGTTTACGGGGTTTGAACCAGCAACCTTCTGATTGCTGGCACAGATCCCTAATCTTTGAGCCACCATAAAGTTAATTTGTGTTTTATTAATTAACTTAATTATTATATGTGTCTCATGGTGGATCTTCCTCTCAGATTCACCCTCTTGTTGTACACTGTTCATCCATCCATCCATCCAAGCATTTTCAGACCCCCTTTATTCAGAACAGGGCTGTGGGGAAGCTGGAGCCCATCTCAGCAAGTATTGGACACAAGACAGGAACAACCTCTGGACAGGGTGCCAGGTGAACACACACACACACACACACACTAAGGGTAATTTAACAAGGCCAGCTCACCTAACCTGCACAACTTTGGACTACTGGAGGACACAGGGACACCCACAGAAAACCCAAATGGACACGGGGAGAACATGTAAACTCCAAGTAGGGACGTACCTGGGATGTGAACCCCAACAGCCATGTTGTGAGGTAGTAGCACTGCCAGTGCATATACAGCTCAGGGTATTGTTAAGTGGGACACTTCTCTGATGGCTGCAGCTTCCACTACTTGGTAATTCAGAAAATTCTCAAAATTATATTTGATTTGGGACTAATGATCTCTTTGGTTTCTTCTCCATGGAAAAGGAGCTATATAGATTTACATTAATCATTAAGAGGGACAGATTATTTTTTGTTCTGGAGGGCCTCATCGATCAGTTAGTCGTTCTTAAAGTTGCTTGGTTGTGGGGTGCTGGAGCCTACCCTGGCAGTACTGGATGCAAGGCAGGAGCCAACATTGGATAGTGTGCACTTTTTATGTTATTGCTAATATCAGTCAGTCGTTTCCTAATCTGCTTTGTCCTGAACAGGGGTCTGCAGGAGCCTATCCCAACTAGCACATGCAGGGTGCCAGTCCATCACAGGGCTCACACCCCCACCTATGCACCAAGCACACACTAGGGCCAATTTAGGATCGCCAGTTCATCTAACTGAATGTCTTTTCAACACACCCTGACAGGAGCTCTATACACTCTCCTCAGTGGTTATTAATTTTATTCTTTTATCGGGCGGACACCTTAATCTAATGCAATTAACAATATTTGAGGGTTACACTTGAAAACATTTCTTGTCTTTTTTTCCAACTAAAGTACAGTCAAGTGAATTGACTTTCTCATGGTCAGAGCGTCAGTAGCGGGGTTTGAAGACCAAAGCCTTAGGCACTACCCCACACTGCGAGACATACACATTAACAGCTTATTTCCCTGTGTGTCTGCCTAGCTGTATAAAGTTGCTTTCTTAAATGGAACTTCGGGAGTTAAGATATTACTGATTGTTATCAGCCCGCTCGTGCAAGGCGCTATACAAGCGTAAACACTCACCCGACGCCAGCTGCATCCAGGCGCAGATCTTATAGACAGTGGCTGCGTTGCAAAAGAAAAACAGACCAAAGCAGACAATACAACCCACTACAAGCAGCATGGCTGTGCCCACAAAGAACATGGCCGTCTTGAAAGCTCCGGACGGGATTGAGCCAAAGTCCAGGGCGCTGCCCTTGCAGGTCAGTTCGGAGGTGAGCGCGTTCCCGATGCAATAGTGAAAGAGTCCAAAGTAGCCCGCTTGTGGGGTGTTAATGCTGTCCCCGATCCAATAGGGCTGGATGAAGCACACCACTGTAATGATAGCGAAACAAATAGTGAAGATGGCCCAGAGCACTCCAATGGCACGGGCATTCCTCACGTAGTTCGTGTGGTAGATTTTTGCCGCCTCTTGGGCGGGCAGCATTTTCTCCATGGTGGCGGTTAAGCGATCGAGAAGCTTAGCTGAGGTCAACTAGGAGAGGAAAGGCTGCGACCAAAGTCCAGTTAATAAGGCAGCAAGACATTCCGAGACACCGAGTGCTCGGCTGGTATAAAGCGAGCGGGACTTTGGGGGTCTGAGCCGCTTACGCTCATTTAACCCGAGCAGGACAAGCGCCACCTGCTGCCGACACTTAAAACGTGGGGCTTCGATTCAGCACCGAGGACAGCTGCCACCTGCCAGGCGCGGCAAGCGCGAGCACGCACTTCAGGCGGCATGCACGAGCACAGCATGGCGTTTTGTGGGAAGCACAGCGGAGGAGAAGAAGAAAAGATGCGCGTTCTCAATATGGTGAAGGCTACTTCTGTTTAAAATACAACGTATAATTACTAATAGTGCATACATTACAATAAAACAACCTTTTAGAACCATCGCAAATGATATACATTAATTAACACTGTACACCCGTTCCACAATGCATCAATTATTCAGGACACATCAACTTGATACTGCAGTCGAGATCGAGTTCGTCCTTGGCGCCGGCAGGCAACTCGTCTTTCGCTTGTAAACGAGCGCTGAAACTCGCGCTCTGAGCGTCACCGCAGTCCCGCGGACGAGCGACGTAATTGTCTGCCAGCGTCACTGCTGTCTGCCGGGACGATGCGATCGCGTCAGTTTCTAGGCTCCCACGTTCAACGAGCTCACACATCCCCTGTTAATCGTTTATTGTCACACTCCATTGTAGCGGAAATCGGGTTAATTCGAAGCAACGCCGTAGACCCGATGCTCAAGTGACCTAAGCAGCTGAGGTAAAGACGATCTCCTGTAGTCCAGGCAGTTATCCGAGCTGTTATTTAAAGGCGAACCTTCACGTGCAACGTAACGTGTCAGATATTGTGACAATGTGAATCAGAAATATTGACAATGGGTTGTGTTGTTCCATTGCTTGACAAAGAAACAGTTCATTCTAGGAAGGGTTCTTTGCACATGAAATTGGTTCTTTGAGATATGAGTGTTAGGTATTATCTATCTACTGTTAGGTTAATTTATGTAAAGTGTGGCCAAAACAGAAATTGTTAATGTTTAGTAGGGTACCTAGCAGGATACGGCAGATCAAGAAAACCTGAACCTATATAGCCTGTGTTATTGTATGCAGTGAGAGCCCTTTTAAAATCAGGAACCCATTGGTATTTCACATACCTTTTATAATGTGTTCATGGTTATTTATGGAGCCCATTATGGATCTAAGTAAAAAAAGGTTCTTTATGGTACCTTTATGTGGATGTTTTTTTGGGTTCCCCATATGTCATCACGAGTATGTGAAAATAAAATAAAACAATATAGGAGAGTTAATGCAAATCAGACATTTGTATCGAGTCCACGTATTTGTAAGTCACTCAGTGTTTTGCTGCTGTACATGACCACCTAGTTCATTTAAATCAGTGGTTCTCAAACTGGGGGGCGTGACCCCCTAGCGGGGCGCGAAGTAACAAAAAGGGGGGCGCGAAGATGTGAAAAAAGAAAACAAGAATCAAAAATATGAAAAATACATCTATTGAAACCAAAACAAATTAACTTAAACTACATTCTGATACTAGAAAAATAAATATAGAGTTAGATAAATGTCGATAAAAGTTAAGTAGGTATAATAAAATATGCATCTATGATATATCATTAATTAAAAAAGAACAAATTGGTGTTAGTGGTCTCCTTTCAAAAAAAAACGTTAGGGGGGCGCGATTAAAACTGTTATGAAAACTCGGGTCGTAAATACTTAAAGGCTGAGAAACGCTGATCTAAATGGTAGAGCCAGCTCTGCATCCCAAGCAGCATCGGGCGCAAGGTAGGAGCAAACCCTGGACGGGGTGCCAGTCTGTCTCCGGGTGAAAGCGCACACCTGCACAGACACTAGGGCCACTAGGGACACTAGGTTGGCAGGTGATTATAAGTGATGGCGTTAAAATACAGAGTGTAGAGTAGAATATTCCCTTAAACATCTTTGTAGCATTCATGTGCTCCTCGTCAAATGAGAAATATTTATTTGTGTTCTTCTTCATTAGCAGTGGCTTCTGCCTCGCTACTCTCAAATGATCCATCTTGCCCTGCGTCTTTCTGATTATTGAGTCATAAACAGTGAACTTTTGTTGTCAGGAGAAGCCTGCCGGTGTTTGGTTTTTATAAACTCCTTTGTGATATCCTGGCTTGTTTTATTGTGTGCCCTTGGCCTGGCACCCCCTGGGAAGATTTCCTGCTGTTCCACGTGTTTTCGATTTGTAGATTGAGCTTTCGCTGTGGTTCAGTGGAGTCCCAGATCATTACAAATGACTCTGCAGCTTCTACCAAGAAACTTTTTCTGATCTCTTCAGAAATATCCTTTGATCATGGCTTCATGTACTTATTGAATATTTGATCTGGTAACTTAACTGTGGTGGTAAATAAATTGAGGAGTGTTTACTTTAGTCAAGCCTTGTTACATTCTGTCACCTGATTGGGCCGATTTAGCTGGGGGTCAATTGCCTTTTTTATACACTGGTATTGTCACGTCATGTCATTTTCTAACCCACTTAATCCAGACCAGGGTTGTGGGGGATGCCAGACTATCCCATCCCGACTAGAAGAAGGCAGGAACAATCTCTGGCCAGGGTGCCAGTCCATCACAAAGTTAGCACACACACACCAAACACACTTGGGTCAATTTAGCATCATTGAGTCAACTAATCTGCATGTCTTTGGACTGGGTGGGGGGACACCAGAACACCCAGAGGAACCCCATGCAGACACAGGGAGAACATGCAATCTCCATACAGGGAAAGCCCGGGAAGCAAACCCTGGTCTTCTTAATGCAGGGCAGCCTCAGTTTGTACTGGATAACCCATCCATCCATCCATCCATTATCCAACCCGCTATATCCTAACTACAGGGTCACGGGGGTCCACTGGAGCCAATCCCAGCCAACACAGGGCACAAGGCAGGAAACAAACCCCGGGGCAGGGCACCAGCCCTCCACAGGGTACACACACACACTAGAGACAATTTAGGATCACCATTGCACCTAACCTGCATGTCTTTGGACTGTGGGAGGAAACCTACGCAGACACGGGGAGAACATGCAAACTTCACGCATGGAAGACCCAGCTCTCCTTACTGCGAGGCAGCAGCGCTACCCACTGCGCCACCGTGCTGCCCGTACTGGATAACATTAAATTAAATAATTATATTTTGGTTGAATACTGGAAAACATTCAGTGTCAGAAATGTATTATGACAGAGGAAATCAGAAAAGAGAAAATACACTTTCACACCACAGTATGTGTTTCACAGTTCCGTTATAAATGCTTCCATTTTTTGTTCGGTAGATAAAATGACTCTGTTACTATGACTTGGCTGACAATTTTATACAAGGTGACTTAAGACATCTGAGATATCTTTGGTGACATCCTTTTACATTTTTCCAATTGGAGCACAGGCAGGTGTAGTGACTTGCTCACAGCCATGCAGTGTCAGTAACGGGATCTGAACCCACAAACTTCAGGGCTTGGAATCCAAAGCCCTAACCACTTAGTGACACAAGCGATGAGCCTGCGATGGGTACGAATCCTTCAGTGTTGCTCTTTATTGTAAAGTTGACACAGGAGGTGTTCAGTCGATATCAATTGTAATTGTACCTGTTAAGCTGGTATCCATTTAAGAACTTCCAGTCGGAGGGGATGTTAGACTTGACGATGAAGTTGCTGACCTTATTCCCGGAGGATGTCAAATTACACAACTGAGTATTGCAGATAAACTTCATGACGACTTTCCGGCGCCATTTCTTATTTCTGTTGTATCGCGTGGTAGCTAATAATGTGCTGCCTGATTGTGTCAGAGCTGTATTAATGCATTTATAGGTTTGGCGAGTTGTGCCCTTTGTTTTTCCATTCTGCTGTGGAGCCTAAAACGAAAGACATCAGACAGACGAACCTCTCTTTCTTTTGCATGATTCAAGACACCCGTGTTCCTTCTTTCCTTGAGACCACTTTGTAATCACTGCACTTCGGGCTGAACGCTCATCGATTGTCATCTCTCGCATACACAAAACCCACCACTATGACTTAAGAGAAGTCCTAGCGAGGCACAGGCGGTGTGACAATGCAGGTCCACTCCAAACTTCCTGTTCACCTATGGGAGCCTCTCGAAGCCAACACCATCCATAGTTATGACAGAACTGAGCTGACTAATGGGGACAAATCTCACATGGAGCAGGGGGATGGTGGAAAAGTGCAAAAGGTGCTTAAAACAAACCAAAAAAAGTGTCCACAGTGCAGTGTCCCAAATGTCCATAAATAATCCATTAAAACCAAGTGAAGTGTGGGGGATGAAAACCATAATAAAACCAATAAAAGCAGAGGTTAAAATGCAGTCACCGACTCCTTCTGATCTCAGGCCACCTCCTTCTTCAGCACACCCAAACCCCGGCTCACATATCACCAGTGCCACCGTCTGAGACTTGGCAGCCATGAACGTCATTCTCCGTCTTGGCTGCCTTCTCACCACGCATTAATCCGAGGTCCAAGGTTGGCTCTTCTCCTGTCTTCCTTTGCGTTCCTGCAGTCGTACCTTGGATGCATAGCGAGGTCCTTCACCATGCTCACCCCGCTCCGTGTTGTTTTTCAGAGGGGCAAACCAGCCCCTAGAGCATCAAAGCCTACACTCCTTTGTGGGGTCTCAGTTTGTGCTACCGTTCTCTTCTAGGTAGCCAGATCATCCTCCCGAGATTGCCCTTTAGTCATCGTTTCCTTGCTTTTTCACCTTTTTTTCCTTTTCCCCCTGTGCCAGCCCATACTTATAGGCTCCGTGGGCACAGCGTCTTAATCACGCACTGCAGGAAGCCAATGAAGCAATTGAGAACAATTGCACCCTCACGTGCAGGTGCTACTCGCTCCATTTGCCTCATTAACTCTCCACGGTTGTGTGATCGCGCCCACAGAGACTGACGTGGCTATTTGGATTATTTAAAAGTGGCCATTCTTTTTGAAGCCACGGACCCGCTATACCACAGCCAGGTCCACCTGATTCACTGGATATGTCAAACTACACGACAGGCAATCACAGGGGTGCACCAGGACAGCCCGCAACTCAATAAGAAATGAAGTCTGCTGCTGTAAAATCATATAGTGCGATGGGACCTTCAGTCATTTCTGTACAATTTCCCCATAACTTTCCTTGACCTGTACTGTATTTCAGCATTTCCATATTTGTTCTCCAGCCCCCCAAGCTTATTTCTTGTGGGGAAAAAATGAGCAATGGTAATGGTAACTGAATTATATATTGCACATATCGATTCACGTGGTCTTTTAAATTAACACACAGTGGGGTGCATTTTTACCAACAGATGCCCCACAGCCGCTGGACCCCATGACCTTGCCCAACACCCAGCCTGTATAAGCTTTGAACAGAGTAGGAGCAAAAACACACCCCTGACGAACCCCAGAATCAACTGGGAAAAACGCAGAGGTCCTGCCTCCACTCTGCACAGCACTCACAGTACCAGTGTACAGACCGGCTATGACATCAAGTAACCTCAAGGGGATCCCTCGAACCCTCAGGATGTCCCACAGGGCAGCTCGATCAACTGAGTCGAATGCTTTGCAAAAATCAGCAAAGGCTGCAAAGAAACTCTGCTGATATTCACATTTGCGTTCCATGAGAACCCTCAGTGCCAGGATGTGGTCGATGGTAGACTTCTTAGGCATAAAACCAGACTGTTCCAGTCACTGGTAGGTGAGCAAGTGATCACGGGTCCTATTAAAGACGACCCTAGCAAGGACCTTACCTGGCACCAAGAGCATCTATTGGTGAAGAAAGATTCACGGATCTTGACTTTGTTGATGATGCTGTAATCTTCGCGGAGTCAATGGAGGCTCTGATCAGGGCACTCGAGAGACCGAGTGAGGGGTCTGAGTGTCTGGGCTTGGGAATGTCCTGATAAAAACCAACATCCAGGCCTTTAAAGACCTCTTGGGCACAGCCATCAGCATTGTGTTTGTCTGTGGAGAGAGTGTTGACCTCGTCGAGGGGTTTACTTACCTCGGCAGTGACATTCATGCCTCTGGTGACTCTTCCTATGAAGTCAGTAGACGGATTGGGAGAGCATGGGGGGGGGTCATGAGGTCGCTGGAAAGGGGTTTGTGGCGCTCCCAATATCTATGCAAAAGGACGAAGGTCCAAGTCTTTAGAGTCCTGGTGCTTCCTGTCTTGCTATATGGTTGTGAGACATGGACGCTATCCAGTGACCTGACACGAAGACTGGACTCTTATGGTACTGTGACTCTCCAGAAAATCCTTGGGTACCGTTGGTTTGACTTTGAGTCGAATGAGCGGTTGCTCATGGAGTCCCGAATGAGGCACATTACCTGCATTGTTAGGGAGCGTCAGTTATGACACTACGGCCATGTGGCGCGTTTCCCTGAGGGTGATCCAGCTCATAAGATCCTCATTGTTGGGGACCCAAGTGGCTGGACCAGGCCGAGGGGTCACCCACGTAACACCTGGCTGTGGCAGATAGAGGGTCATTTCTGGAGGGTGGGACTGGACCACGTGTCTGCCTGGGGGGTTGCCAACCAGGATCCCGAGTTGTTTCACTGTGTAGTGGGTGCGGCAATGCACTGTACCAGTGCATGCTCCCCAACTTGACTTGACTTGGGGTGCATTTTACACAGAGAGGATGGATGAGAGCATGTGCGGATTGCTACGGTGTAACAAATGATAAAGAAACCCAAACTTTTAGCTGCAAATGTAAAAGGCCAATGACTATGCGGTTGTCCAATGCATCGAGAGGCCGCACTTGTGAGGGAAGCTGATGGGCTGCGTCCTCCTCAGATACATCATTTCAGTTTAATCTTTAAAACTGACAGGTGCTCAGTACGGGGCTTTGAGGACAGCTGTGTTTCACTGGCCTGAACCTCATTGGACGAGCTGTTATCTGTGATGTAGTAGCTAACTAAGTTTTTGTTATTTATTCTCGGTCAGATTTTAGAACAAGTCACAGTACAGAAACTGCTCTGGTTAAAGTAGTGAATGACGTGCGGGACACAGGCCACATATTTAGTCTTGTTCTCTTAGACCCGAGGGCAGCATCTGACACCACAGACCACCGTATTCCTATAAATCACTTTAGACAATGGGTGGGTCTCTCTGTTAGCGTCTTAAACTGGCTTCAGTCTTACTTAACAGGTTAGTTGTGGTGATTGTAGTTCAGAGGCCCATGATATTGTTTATGGTGTACTACAAGGATTTATTCTGGACTCGTTATTTTCAATCTACATGCTCCCGTTACACCAAATTATTTTAAAACCCAAGGTGAGCTACTACATTTATGCAGATGGCACACAGCTTTACTTATCTACAGAACCTGAAACTTTTCTAAAAATACGTTTTCACTTCTGCCCTGTCCACACTGCTACAATTTCCTTTAAAATGCATAATATGTCTATGCTTTCACCTTTCATTCAGACTACCCTGTCATTTTTAACCCCTGAAAATGAAGACTTTTAAAAAACGCTCTCAAGAGACGCATACTTACTGTCATAAGGCATGAGATTACAAGAGAATTCAGTCTCTGGAGAAAATCAGCTTTAGTCTGTGGATTTCACATACACAAAAATATCTTACCTTAAGTGTAAACTTGATTAGAAAAGAAAAATATAAAAGGTATCATTTGTCAGAAAATGTTTTAAACATAGCATACAATGGATACATCCATCCATCCATTATCCAACCCGCTATATCCTAACTACAGGGTCATGGGGTTCTGCTGGAGGCAAACCCAAGCCAACACAGGGCGCAAGGCAGGAAATAAACCCCGGGCAGGGCGCCAGCCCACCGCAGGGCACACACACACACACACACCAAGCATGCCCTAGGGACAATTTTTTTTAGGATCGCCAATGCACCTAACCTGCATGTCTTTGGACTGTGGGAGGAATCCCACACAGACACGGGAAGAACATGCAAACTCCACGCAGGGAAGACCCGGGAAGTGAAACCGGATCTCCTAACTGCGAGGCAGCAGCACTACCCACTGCGCTACTGTGCCGCCATCAATGGATTCATTGGCCGATTTTTACTAACTTCAGTTTGCAGTTAAAATGCCCACCCCAGTCATTTGTGAAGCAGTAATATTCTGATCATTCTGTTTTCCTGGTCACTGATCAGCACATACAAGAAACGACGCGGCTCCATTTTTTTCCACAAAAAGAGGGTCCATCCTTTACTCCTTCCTGATCAGGATGACTCTTAAACGAAAGGCTGCCAATAGGGAATAATGGAAATCGCCATGTGGCCATTTTGTCAGTGATAAACTACATTTCACGGGGAGATCACCCTGACAGATACAAATATTGAGGGGAAAAATACCAACAAAATAGAGGGGAGTGTGGATGTGATTTTACGTTTTCAATTTTCATCCACACAACCCTGTCATTTTTGACCCCTGGAAATGAAGATTTTTAAAAACACTTTCCAGATACGCATACTTTTGTAAACGCAGAGGAAGAAGACAATACTCTAATTGCACTTATTGGTTTGTGCTTATTTTGTGGCCCTTCCCTGATTGGATTCTGCTCATTACCCAGTCTCATTCACTGATTGGTCAAACTTCACAGAAGATACACATTTTATTAACATAGCAGGTTCCTTTCCATGGCACTTATTGTGCTGCTTACCTGTATGCATCTAAATAGCATTTAATAAAGTTTGGAATCTGTATACATGAATAAAAAAATTGACTGGTTATCAAAGTTTTGTGATATATGCAGTGACTGACTGCATTACTTTTGTAGTGAAAGATTCAGACCCCTATGAAATAACTCAGTCGATGACGTCTAATTAAAGTTTATTACTTAATCTGTTTAGTAAGGAAGAGCGTACTCCACAGCTAAATTAATAACAAGGTGCCTAATTCAGTGGATTGGTGTGGAATGCAGCAGAGTTCACAATATGACAGGTTTAAAACAGGACCCGTATAACTGAAAGGCTTAAAGCAAAAGAAAAACATGTAGGAATTGCGTAAACGCCTCTACAGACATGAGTTCATAGCAAGATGGCAGATTACCGGGTTATGAGTTCAAATGGCAGGAAGGGGAGGGTCCAGGAGGACAGATATGGAGTGACTGTCAGTCTTCTGTTCTGAAGAGGGAGGAGAAGAGGAGGCTTTAGTATACAGTGCCAACCTCTGGTCCGGCGGTTGATTACCATCACCAAAGTTCTTAAGCCAGGGTCACAAGCTGCCAAACAATAATGAGATACAAAAAGAAGCCAAAATATGACCAGTAAACTGTGTCGATCATAAAATATCTGAAAATGAAGAAAGATGAAGGTCTCAGGAATTCTGATCTGCTCAGGTCCCCTAAACATTTTACCCGAGCTCTTAGAAAAGAGAAAATCAACAATTTCAGAAATGTCTGCAATTGCACAATGAGAGCAGAAACAAGCCATGGAATTAAAAAAAACAAGTTTAATTAACGATCAAGAATCAGCGCCTAATGAAGCAACTGGTTGGAGTTTGAGGCCCTGACTTAGTTGGTCTTCTGTTGGCTGCCTCACTTCACATTTCATTTCTGTTTGGGTGCCATTTAAGGAAAGAAATGAAGAAATTCAGAGGAACAAATCCTAGAAAAAAAGTTAATTAAAATGAAAGGAAAAGGAGTTAAGGGCAGCACGGTGGCACAGTGGGTAGCGCTGCTACCTCTCAGTTAGGAGACCCGGGTTTGCTTCCTGGGTCCTCCCTGTGTGGAGTTTGCATGTTCTCCCCGTGTCTGGGTGGGTTTCCTCCCACAGTCCAAAGACATGCAGGTTAGGTGCATTGGTGATCCTAAATTGTCCCTGGTGTGTGTGCGTGCCCTGCGGTGGGCTGGCGCCCTGCCCGGGGTTTGTTTCCTGCCTTGCGCCCTGTGTTGGCTGGGATTGGCTCCAGCAGACCCCCGTGACCCTGTAGTTTGGATATAGCGGGTTGGATAATGGATGGATGGAAAAGGAGTTAATTAGCAGCAAATTACCAATTAAGAAAAAGGTCAGAATGAAAACCTGCAGCCATTGTGGCCCTCCAGGACTGGAGTTTGAGACCACTGCCTTAAGCCATCTCCCCATGTACACGTGACACAGGACAGAGCAGTAAAGCAAAGATACAGGCACCCACATGCATGCATTTGTTCATTTACTCTGTAAAGTTAGTTTTACAAATGTTGTTTGATATGCGAGATGCCCTCCAATTGCTGTGCACTGCTTATAACCAATCCTGTGGAGAAAGAACACAGAGCTAAACACTTGTTCTTTTAAGTGTCGCTTTAACATTTGCAGTTTCTTTAATGACAAGATGACTAAAGGCAGTTCTGAAGACTGTTACTTTCAGCTGTAATCAGCACATTAACGTGACATTGGGGGGCAATTTGCTGTGACTCCTTAAAGAATTTCTTTCTTTTTCTGTGCTGTGAAGGTGCTATCAGAGTCCTGTACGCACTGATAGTTTTGAAAGTGCATTAAGGACACGGGAATCTGATTTTCACAGGACTCTGAGATTTTCACTGCACAGTTCCTTCACGGAGTTTGCCGCTGATGCCCGCATACCCAGTGTAGGCAAAATGTCTTTGTCATATTCATTTTAATGTGTTTTAATATGGACTGGGATCCTTTGGTAAACCATATGAAAACTCCAGTTTGGACAGAGATCGGTTTCATTTTTACATGAAAACGTGATAGTGTGGACATAGCTTTAGTCATTATTGAGTGTGGAGAAGATGGAAAACAAAAATGGCAAATGTATCCATTTCAAATTCAATTTACAACACAACAAAGTATGCAGAAAGTGAAGGCGTCTCGATGCTTTCTGAATCCATTGTACGTCTCGCCAATAGAACAAGTCTGAATTTAACTCTGTGTTTTTACTTGATTATGACCTACTTACTGATGCCATACTGGGGTAGCAGCAATCACATGTAGACATTATGCTATAACTGTCAGAGGCACCGAGTACTCTGTTAGTTAATACCTCACTCAGGCTCTAATTTGATTTAACAGGCAGCACCAGCAAGCTCCGCCCCTTGTGAGATTTACATATCTGTCACTAGGGTCACCTGTACTGCTATTGCTGACAGAAGTCCACATCAGCTCCAGTGGAGAGTGGCAGTTGATAACGAGGGTTGGCACAAATACTTTGAGTGCCACTGGATATAAGGCTGTGGCTCAGGGCTTGGCACACATTTTGGCCCAGAAGGTACCTGCAACGAGTCAACATGATGAGAGTTTTGGTTTTTCTTGCCTGTGTCACTCTATTGGGAATGGCTGCACCTCCTCAGGGGAAAGGCATCTTTATTAACCTGGTAAGATATGCAGTCTGATGTTTTGCAGAGATTTTTAATGATATGTGTCATTTCTACATGTCTTTTTTGTGATGAAATTGTGTGTTTCAAGTAAAGCCTGAAGGTTATGACTTGATTTGGCTTAGTCCCTGACCACCTACACCTTAAGTCACTTCGTCTCCCTGTTATTCACTGGAATCTGTAGGACACTGAGATGTTCCATTCTCATCTTAGTCACCAGCTGTCAGAAGTCACCTCATCTCCTTGTGTTTTACTGTAGATTGTGTGATGCCAGGATGCTCGACTGTTAGTTAACTTGCTGCCTACCAGTGCCACCCTGATTTACTTCATGTTCTTAAACTTTGCAGGTTAAGTTACTGACACTCAGGACAACCTTCATCTTATGCTTCAATAAAGATTGTGAGAAACCGGAAGGTTCAAGTCTTCCTTAACCCTCAGACTCTATCTGAGATCCAAATTTTGTATCACATTATAGACTGAAGGGAATGGGTGACTGTAAGCAGCATTGGAGATCTATCAAATACACCTTACATCTCTGGGGTTTGAGAATCAATAATAACTAGCCAACCCGCGGCGTAGCATACCCCGCATAATTATGTATTGATGAGTGAACACCTCCTGAAAGACACAGTTGTCCAAATGGAGTTGGTTTTGAGGATACGACTGTAGGTGAATGAAAAGATGTAACTCTGGAGAGGGCAACATACAATACAGTGTTTTACACGCTGCATACAGCGATTCACATCCGCGACAAATATGATTCTTCTTAGATGGTGCTGTCGCGTCCACCCACGCTCTCGAAGCATACACACTGCCTGGTCATGTGCCCGCTCGCAAGAGCAACCAACAGAGACCCGCCCACCAACTGTAAGACCATGGGACACCCCTCGCAAACTGTTCTACACGCCGCATACAGCGATTTACATTTGCGACAAACAAACTGTTTTACACACTGCATACAGCGATTCACATCCGCGACATGATTTTTTCCTAGATGGTCCTGTCACGTCCACCCTCGCACTCGAAGCATACACACTGCCTGGTCATGTGCCCGTTCGCAAGAGCAACTGACAGAGACCCGCCCACCAACTGTAAGACCATGGGAAACCCCTCGGAAACTGTTTTACACACTGCATACAGCGATTCACATCCGCGACAAACAAACTGTTTTACACACTGCATACAGCGATTCACATCCGCGACATGATTTTTTCCTAGATGGTCCTGTCACGTCCACCCTCGTTCTCGAAGCATACACACCGCCTGGTCATGTGCCCGCTCGTAAGAGAAACTCGCGGACAGCCGCCCACCAGCTGCCTGTGTGTGCCTCTGTCTGTCTCTGGCGCTGCCTGTGTGTGTGCGCGGCTTTCTCTTGCGCTGCCTCTGTGTGAACCGGTCAGGCACAGAGGAGGTCAGCTGCTGAGAGAGCGTCTCGACTGTTGCAGGGCATGAATTGGTGAAGCAGGTGAGACGGTAATGAAACAGAGGCACAGGGCTTATTGGTTTTTAAAGACTGCTTACTTCATTGTGTTTTAACCTCAGATGTAAAGGATTGTTTTAAGGATCCCATGGGATCCCCCTCGCAAACTGTTTTACATGCTGCATATAGCGATTCACCTCCGCGAGAAACATGCCTCTATGAACAGTCAACGTGGATCAGAGGTGCATGTGGCCTCTACAACAGACGAATATAAATGACGCCGTTTTTTCTGTGTCGTTGCGTCTGAGTTGGTGGGCGTGGTTCTGCGAGTTGTCGTCATATCCAATGGTCTTAGAGTTGGTGGGCGTGGCTCCTTCCTGCATGCGCCATGGGCATCTTACTTGTCGGCGGCTTAGTGAATCCACGCCCCTTCCGGCGTGCTTTCCATGGGTGTCTTGCCTTACTGAATTATATATATAGATAATAATACATTTTATTTATATAGCGCCTTTCCCATGCTCAAGGCACTTCACAGAGTTTAAGAAAGAACAGCAGGGTATACAGTATATAGCATTGTACAAACCGAAAAAATAAATAAAGAAGATTAAGACAGTAAATTCAGAGAAAAAGCCTAACAGACAACATAATTGATGGCCTAGCACACACACATACAGGTTACATGAGCATCTTGACAGAGAGGTAAACTGAAAGAAGGGTAATAAAGTCAAGTAGAGCTAAAAGCCTTCCTGAACAGATGAGTTTTGAGTTGTTTTTTAAAATAATTCATGGAGTCCGCTGACCTGATTAATTTCGGTTATATATATAGTGGTCCAGATCTAATTATGCAATTTTCATTATGCTATAACTTATTAAGTTTATTATATAGAAAATCATCTGAAAAATCCCAGACCATCGAGAAGTGTACGAACTGACGACATGAAGAATCATCTTCGCGCCAAACTGGAATTGTCCCTGCATAAATCAAAGTCATCCAGACGATCTGGATCTGCATAAT
The DNA here is from genome assembly GCA_026402145.1 of Polypterus bichir lapradei. NCBI lineage: Eukaryota > Metazoa > Chordata > Cladistia > Polypteriformes > Polypteridae > Polypterus > Polypterus bichir. The sequence goes on from JANRMT010027041.1 coordinate 28,390,340, forward strand.
TAGATCTGGACCACCCTGTATGCAACAAATTCTACTTTACTATAAGCACATCTATCTATCTATCTATCTATCAGTTTGTGAGGGAGCCCTGACTTTTCTCTTGCTGCTGAAATTCCAGGCTCAATTTAATCTTTCTCCGAGTTGGAATATATTTTCTTCTTCTTTCTGTTGCTCCCGTTAGAGGTTGCCACAGCAGGTTATCTGTTTCCATATCTTCCTTTCCTCTGAATCTTGCTCTCTTACACCCATCACCTTCATGTCCTCTCTCACCACATACATAAACCTTCACTTAGGCCTTCCTTTTTTCCTCTTCCTTGGCAGCTCCATCCTTAGCATCCTTCTCCCAATATACCCAACATCTCTCCTCTGCACATGTCCAAACCAACGCAATCTCGCCTCTCTGACTTTGTCTCCCAACCATTCAACCTGAGCTGACCCTCTAATGTCCTCATTTCTAATCTTATCCATCCTCGTCACACCCAATGCAAATCTTAGCATCTTTGACTCTGCCACCTCCAGCTTTGTCTCCTGCTTTCTGTTCAGTGCCATCGTCTCCAACCCATATAACATAGCTGGTCTCACGACCATCCTGTAGACCTTCCCTTTCACTTTTGCTGATACCTGTCTGTCACAAATCACTCCTGACACTCTTCTCCACCCACCCCGCACTCTTTTTTTCATTTCTCTTTCACACTCCCCATTACTCTATACTGTTGATCCCAAGTATTTAAACTCATCCAGCTTCACCAACTCCACTCCCTCATCCTCACCATTCCTCTGACCTCCCTCTCATTTACACACATGTATTCTGTCTTGGTGGTCCTACTGACCTTCATTCCTCTCCTCTCCAGAGCATATCTCCACCTCTCCAGGGTCTCCTCAACCTGCTCCCTACTATCACTACAGATCACAATGTCATCAGCAATCATCATAGTCCACGGGGACTCTTGTCTAATCTCGTCTGTCAACCTGTCAATCACCATTGCAAATAAGAAAGTGCTCAGAGCCGATCCCTGATGTAATCCCACCTCCATCACTCCTACCGCAGACCTCACCACTGTCACACTTCCCTCGTACATATCCTGTACAACTCTTACGTACTTCTCTGCCACTCCCAACTTCCTCATACAGTAGCACAACTCCTCTCGAGGCACCCTGTCATATGCTTTCTCTAGGTCCACAAAGACACAATGCAACTCCTTCTGGCCTTCTCTATACTTCTCCATCAACACTCTCAGAGAAAACATCACATCTGCGGTGCTCTTTCCTAGCATGAAGCCATACCGAGTTAGAATATATAAAGCATGTAAATTAAACAATTCAGTGTCTTCATTTTCAATTCATCTTTTTTTTCCATTCATTTGAAAACACAGCTTATGTTTTTATGCTTTTGGGACCAAATGGTTCAAAGGTTTATAGAGAGTCTAGTACCTCACAAATTTATTGTTGCCTTTGGTCAAGGCAGAGTTCATTAAAAAGATATTCTGTCGTGAGTGCTGATGTAGCTAGGATGACATTTTTGATTGTTTTGCCTACACGTTTCCTAGAGTAGTGTGATAAAGCATGGCACAGACATTTTTTTTCTGGTGCAGAACATTGAAAGCAGAGGGTGAGACTAGACAGTCTTTACCTGCAAGCACCTGTCACTGATAAACCACATTGGCCATTGGATGAAGAATCCCTGGTTTAAGCTGGCTTATGAAGTTGGGGAAGGTGAGCAACAACGGTGTTTCCTCTGACCCCGAGTAAGCAGGGAGTGCAAACTAGCAGGCAGTGTCAGATGAGAGTGCATGGAGCCATGTGGAAGGGCCCATGGAGATCAGATGGTGCTGGAAAGCTGTTATGAGAAGAGACAGCAGTTTCAGGTGCAGAATACACCTTTGCTTTCAAATCAAAACCAAAAACCTAATTTTTTTAGTGAGTTTTATGTTTAGGAATTGTGAAACTGCATGCAATATTAATTTTAGGGTTAATATTACTGCACTGAATGCATAACAAAACTCATCTGTGTCACTCATCACTAGTTGCTGTGGTCATTTTGTCACAATTGTGGCTTTGGGGTGGTACTGGCAGCAGAATGACTTTTTTAAATAGGAAACCTGGACCCTTCGTGGAGATAATTAATCCATGAGATGTGACATTAAGATGTTCACGTGCCTGCTTGGCTATTAACTCTCTGTGTTACACTAATGCCTTATCCAAAGAAACAATAATGTTCATTTTTATATTTCTATTTTCACTGTACTGATGACAGTAGTGGCACTATAAAGCATGTAGGTGGGCATTGGTTCACCCTGGTTTTATCCTCGTCCTTGTACAGGCGGGACCTTTAACGTCCAAATGTTTAAACTTTCCTATCATTTCCTCTCTCATAAAATTCTAAAAGCTTAATGTGGGACATTAGAGAAGACTTTATGACTCCCATATTCAAGCCATGGCGATTGCAGTATGCATTCATTGACTTAACAATTAGCAAATCTTCGTTTCTGCCTTTGCAGGAAAATGGTGAACTGTGCTTTCAAAGTGCTCAGTGCAAGAGCAAATGTTGCCACCGAAATGATGGGTTGAGCCTGGCACGCTGTGCCTCCCGAGCAGCTGAGAACCAAGAATGCTCTCCTTTGGTAAGAAGACTGATTTTTTTTTTTTGTTGTTTTTTGTGATTCAGCAGTATGGCTGCAGATAAAGAGCAGAGCGTGTGAATGAAGCAGCTGATAGCTTTAGAGTGGGGTTGCGCTCTGATAAGAGAGGGTATCTGCTAACAGCTCAGCATTGAAAGAAAGCTATGGGAAAGAACACAGACATTTGGAACAAGTGTGGGGGGCAGCAAAGGTGAAGGCCAACAGATTAAAATGGCTCAAATGGTTTAAATGTCAAAGCCCAATTAGAAGGTTCATCAAAGATGTCTTTAGAATGAGGGCTTTGGGCAGCTTCAGGAGAGACAGGGCACTCTGCATAATATACAGTAGAGGTGGGTATATCTTGGTCATGAAGGGTTACAGAGACACAAATCTGACAATCAACAACCACTTAGAGCCTTGCCTGAGTGAATTGTTTCACACTTTGTACAATTCCAAGACCTCATCTTGGATAAATCAGTTTTGAAAAAGGATGGCTGATCATTTGTGACGAGTACAACTGTATGAGAATGGCTAGTACTGATGTCAAATAACATGTCATTATTTTATATAATTAGAATGTGGCTGGTTTATAGGGCCTGGCCTGACTTTAACCGAAGGAAATGCCAGGAGAAGCAACAAGCCCAACAATCAAAGAAATACTTGTGTGGAAGAAGACCAAGTCAGGCCTGGGACTTGGGGCAGAAGTCAGACACATGGGTGGAGCAGTAACGTGCGGTGAGGTTCATGGCTGGTGAGGCACCGACTCCTTCAGAGTCAGAGTTACAAATATAGGAACCCAAAAGAGTAGCTTATTCACTCTTCAGTTGGCAGCTTGCACATTGACTACTGGTTATGTTTCATAACTCACCAGCTTTTAATTACGCACACATACGTAAGGTGCATATTTGGCTGAGAAAGAACGTTACATTTATAGCAGCGAGAGAGCGCATTTGTTCTGCACCCTCCATGTGTTCTAAATTTCCCATTGCAATTCCGCAATTCATACTCATTCAATACAAATGAAATTATAGAGTGGTGTATAAAAAAAACGGATTACAGTTTTGACCTTAATTGAAATATTTAGCTGTTTTTAAAAGCTTTTAATTCTGATGCTTTAATCAATTTTAGTACAGACTGTTCAACAAAAGAATGACAAGAAAGAATATTTTATTTAAGGGCAAAATTTAGCTTTAAAATATTGGGTTGTTTTTTTTTTCTTAGTCTGATCCAATTTTATATAAAATTGAAAACCATTTATGGTCTTGCCTTCATTTGTAAATGAAGTCCATGCGCCTATCCTTCTCCATGAAAATCTCCATCACTTTCTTGTAAAAGTCCTCCTTATTTTCCTTTAGTTTTAAAAGTCTTAATCTTCCATTTTGGCAGTCAGTAGGAACAAAACATAAAAGTAAACTGATTGCTGCAGTGCACTTGACTTTCTGATATCGCTAACTTATTGGCACCTCTGCGTAGAAAAACAGCAGCAACAAGCACCTGTTGGGCTCACATGCGCCCCCTTCAGGGCGGCACGGTACTGTCTGCCTCACCTTGTGCCTTTTCACTGCAGTTTTATGTCCGATCAGCCAGACTAAATATGTTACACACATTCATTAAAGATATTAGACAGACTGTGGAAAGTCAGAGTGTATAATAAACGTGTCTGTGACATACAGAGAGAGACAGCAACAGGCACGCGTCAATTGCATGCATCAACCCAGTGTGTGAGGGAGAGCGCAGTCCGAGGTTAGGTGAGGCTTGTCGCTGCCGCACCTTGCATTTCTTCCCTATATTTGATCAGGAAATGCGCAAATTCAACAATTTTGACTATAAAAAAATGATCAAAATTATTGGAATCATACAGAAAAAAATGTATAGCACAGATCAGTGGATACATTTTTTTTATGTTATCATTATTAGTGTTTTTACTTTTCATAACTGACCATACATCCCTGGGGTGGAGTATAAGGGGTGACTGGGGGGAGCCTGCATCCACAATCCCCCCCCTCCCAACCAACAGATGAACTCAAATAACACTACCATCTTGCCTGGGGATGTGGACCTATCAGGCTACTGGACCTGTCCTTTTAATGATTTTTGTAATGAGAAAACTGCTATTTTGTGGTTAAAAATAATGTTCACATATTCAGTGAATTCACAAAGAGTTAAACAGGCGACTTTTTCTTTTGATTGATATGCGCCGTTCTAGCAACCAGGATTGTGTTTCTTGCCCAGATTAGATATTTGTCACTGCCAACAACTCAGTGTTAAGTCAGGCAGGAGCTTGTGTGTACGTATACAAAACAAAAAATTGTTCAGGAATGGTTTGAGGAACAAGACAAGGAGTTCAAGGTATTGACTTGGCCTCCAAATTCCTGACCGAGCATCTGTGGAATGTGCTAGAAAAACAAGTCCGACGCATGGAGGCCCCACCTCGCCACTTGCAGGAGTTAAAGAATCAGCTGCTAATGTCTTGGTGATAGATACCACAGGATACCTTCAGAGGTCTTGTGAAGTCCACGCCACGAAAAGTGATCCTGGGACATGAACCCTGGTCTCTGTGCTGTGAGGCTGCTCACTAACTGACTGCCAAGTCAGAAGTTTTCTTTCATTTTAATTTTCCTCTTTGCTCAGACCAAAGTGTATGTATATATTTATTTATGTACTTTTCTATTTATGTATCTACCTATTTATGTATTTATTTATTGAAAGAGCTTCTGTAAAAAGCCAAATATCCTCCTGGGGACAGTAGACCAGTGGTGTCTCTGCATTCAGAGCAAGTGGTCGACTGCCCTCCTATCTCCCAGCAGAGGGTGTTGTTCTGCAGAAATTAAATAAGTAGTGAAGACACCTCAATAAAAATATTCTTAAAATTGTCATAGCAAACTGAAGAAAGAGCAGAGCAGACTCTTCTTCTTTAAAAGACTATGTTTCCTTTAATGTGAGAAGTGACATCCTTCACATTTTCCATAATTCTGTGATGGGCAGTACAGTTTTCTACACTCTGTTGTGCTGAGCTGATAAAATCACACTCTGGACACCCAGGATATAGTAGAGGAGAAGAGAATTAAAATAGTACTGAGTACCATATAAACAATGCTACACATGCTTTTTCTGTCAAGTAACATTACGCAAGCGCCTTTATACCAACAGCAATACACCCACATAATGACTTAGTTGGACTGAGACTGGCAAGTCAGGAGTTTTCTTTCTGTTCAATTTTCTTCCTTTTTAGTCATTCTGGTGTGTGATCAGACCGTGGCATCTGTGCATCTATCTATCTATC
>JANRMT010027041.1:28396680-28418686 GCA_026402145.1 Polypterus bichir lapradei
ATCTATCTATCTATCTATCTATCTATCTATCTATCTATCTATCTATCTATCTATCTATCTATCTATCTTGGGTACTAATAAATAAATAAAGCATGTGGTAGTTTGGAGGGACACTTAGGGACTTCAAGAAAGTGTTGAGGTGCCAGCTAGGTCACCCCATGAAATCCTAACTTCAATTTTACTAAAGAAAACAGGTGCTCCAAACCAAAAAAGGCAACTGAAATAAAATACATTCTTCTCAACTCTCATCATCTAACAGCTCTTGGTTGCAGTTCTGCTCCAGATTGAGATGATTCTCTCTGGGCCACCTGTTTTTTTAGGGATCTGACCAGAAGGGGTGGAGCCAGTTGCTCTCACTAAGTGTCTTCTTGCCGCTGCAGGTAAAGAAAGTGGATACTATTAATGACAGCACCCCCTTTCTCCCTGGGGTAGTATTGCTTACCTCAGATGAGCCCAGAAAGTAATCCTCTGATGTGCGTGTGTGAAAAGTTCTATGTAACTTAATCATCGTAATCACATTTTTTTCAATTTTATGATATACTCAAGGTAATTTCTTATGTAGAAAAATATTCCTTTCTGGAGTATGTTAAATTACCTTTCTGCCCGGTGCTGCTAACCTTTTTTTTTGGGTTGTTCGCTCATGCCCTTGGACCCTGCAGTGTTCTCGTCATATCTTTACTCAGATGCGCACATGTGCAGGCTCGGACTTTTCAGTTCTGCATCAGGGCCTTCGAAGAGACTCGATTTTTTGTGGCACAATTTAAGTGGTGCATGAACATGTAAACCATGTTTTTTTTAAAAGTCACTATCATTATCATGAATCATGTCAATTATTGGTGTACAATATCATTTAGGACTTTGCCCATTGAACATTTTATTTGGCATGCTTTCATATTTCATTTGAAAACGTAACATGCATTTTAATGCAGATGATACCCAGTGGGCAGTATGGTGGCGCAGTTAGGAGACCCGGGTTCACTTCCCAGGTCCTCCCTGCATGGAATTTGCATGTTCTCCCCGTGTCTGTGTGGGTTTCCTCCCACAGTCCAAAGACATGTTGGTTAGGTGCAATGGCGATCCTAAATTGTCCCTAGTGTGTGCTTGGGGTGTGTGTGTGTGCCCTGTGGTGGGCTGGCACCCTGCCCAGGGTTTGTTTCCTGCCTTGCGCCCTGTGTTGGCTGGGATTGGCTCCAGCGTGACCCTGTGTTAGGATATAGCGGGTTGGATAATGGATGGATGGATGATACCCAGTGTAAGAAGTGACCAGGCAGGCAGGCACTTCGGAGAGGCCAAGAAAGGTCAGGGCACCACCCTGGTAACTCCGTTTAATCATAGACTAAAAACAAAAACAGCAAGTCTCAAAAGTGCATGTGATGGTTAGCAGTAGCAGCTCCGTCCTGTGGGAGAGTCAGCTTAGCGTCTGAGAACGAGTCGGTTTTAAGTCAAGGGCCTGGAGAGGGCAGGGCTTCTTGAGCAGTGGGTGGGGTCAGTCATCATTCTTGGGCACTTCTTCTTGGCCATGGAGGATGAAGGAGAAGATAATGTTAGCATCAGCACTCCCACTCATTCTGTTTACCTCGTCAGAGCCAGGAAGGTGGTCTCCAGACGTGCAAGCATGAAACCAATTATGTCTTTCTTTTAGATCAAATTAAGTTTTATTGATGGTGTCTTTAATTAATTTTGTCAATGAATTAATGGATACATGGATGAGAAATACTTGTGTACCTACACTCTTGAAAATAAAGGTTCCAGAGTGGTTCTTCAGGGTGATGCCACAGAGGAAGCCATTTTTGATTTCCAAAAAATCCATCCACATGAAGATTCCAGAAAGATCCTTTATTTATTTAAATTCCATAACAGGCTCCTTACCATAAAAAGATGGTAACAGATTTGTGAAAAAGCAATGGTTTGTTGAGTTCTAAAGGATTCTTGCTGCATGCATATGTAACATGGGCTAAGTTCAAGGTTTTGTAATCTGTTAGTGTTCTGCTTGGCAGCCTACCAAACATTAAGAATCTCATTTTTCTGCGTATTAGGAAGTTTTTCAAAGCAGAAAGAACCAACTTCAAATTCAAAGAATGCAGTGGTGCTTTGAGAAGCAATGGCTCTACAAGAAACCACACAACCCAGTAAAGAACCATAAAGTGCCATTAAAGAACCATTGTGGGCCCAACTTCCAAAACTCTGGTCTGATTTTCGTGAGGTGCCCCACTGAGCTTTGGCCTTGGGATCCATCAATTCCCAGAAGGGGGTGGGCGGCCAGTTGGTTTAGGTCTCCAGGACTGTGACTGTGTCTGACTTTGACTTTCACTGTTATCGTTGACTGTAGACCCTTAGAGGTTTATTTGCTCCAGGGATGCTGCTGGCTTGAGTTTTTCTTTTCCTTTTCTCCATTGTCAAGTGACCATAGTTCACAAATTAATTAAGAGACAGTGTAACAGAGGGACAAGACCATGATAAAGAGTTGGAGAAGCAGCAAGATGACCCCACATAATTGAAGGTTTTTTCATAAACAAAACATGGAATAAATTGCAAAAACATCTTTTCAGACACAAGTTCAAACTGAACTAACAAACATGGCAGAGCTTCCAGTTTTGAGTCCTTCCTTCTGGAAAAGACGGGTTCAGGTGGCTGAACATCAGAAGTGACATCAGATATTTTATAACCATGTTAAAATCATTTGGTCTGCAGAGCGAGGAAGGGAAATGGCATTAGGATACAGCGTTAACCCCTGGAGCAGTGGTAGAATTACTGTCACTAGAGCCCGTCAGCTGTCCCCTATGCGCATGCAGTGACAACAGATATTGCTGGGCTCCATTTATGTTAAGTCTGTTTTGAACTGTTTTGTTTCCTGCCTTGTTTAAACAAGTCTGTGTCTTTATGTGTACTCATTGTATAATTAGTAAAGTATGTATTTGATTACTAGTTACTTGTGAACTTGTCACTCTGTGAAGGGCACTCTACAAAAATGAACTGAATTGAGCTGAAACCCAAAAATGTGCATGTTGAACAGAATTAAAATTTGACCTGGTAAGAGTGTGAGTGCACCTTGTGACAAATGGGTGTCCCATTCAAGGTTAGTTTCTTCATCACGCCTGATGTTGAGGACAGCCTCAGAGTCCAAATAAGCCTACAATGGAATAAGAAAACTTGGAAAAGATGGAACTGGCCCTATGGATAGTAAATTATGATGTACTGTAGAGAGCGACTCCATAACATCATAGGTGACTTCATACAACATATAGAACTGAAACTGGACTGTTGACCAACATCGTGACGTTATTATCATTATTACTGGTATCAGGTGACAGCATGTAGTTGTAGTACATACAGAGTATTGTGACCTGCTTACCTGCATATCTCACTACCCTTTGTGCATAATTCAGTTACTGGGGGCTTCTTGTTTAATTGTCTGGACTTTTTCTTCATACATTCTATAGTGGTGTACTGGTTGTTGGTGACACCTTACCTGTTCAAAACAGTTCACTGCCTGTGCTGAATCCTCAGGTTCTCCCTGTGTGTTTTTCATCTCCACGTGTTCTGATTTCTATCTCAGTGACATATGTGCTGGTGTACAGTAACTGGCACTTGAACTGTGCCAGTGTGGCTACATTAGAACATTAGAACACTAAGAACAGGCCATTCAGCCCAACAACGCTCGCCAGTCCTATCCACTTATTTCTTCCAAAAAAAACATCAAGTCGAGTTTTAAAAGTCTACCACACTACTTGGTAGCTTATTCCAAGTGTCTATCAATCTTTGTGTAAAAAAAAACTTCCTAATGTTTCTGCGAAATTTACCCTTAACAAGTTTCCAACTGTGTCCCCATGTTCTTGATGAACTCATTTTAAAATAACAGTCTTGATCCACTGGACTAATTCCCTTCATAATTTTAAACACTTCATTCATGTCACCCCTCAGTCTTCTTTTGCTTAAACTGTAAAGGCTCAGCCCTTTTAATCTTTCTTCATAATTCATCCCCTGTAGCCCTGAAATCAACCTAGTCACTTTTCTCTGGACCTTTTTGTAGGCTGGAGACCAAAACTGCTCCCGGTACACCAGATGAGGCCTCACCAATGGGTTATAAAGCTCAAACAGAACCTCCTGTGGCTTGTACTCCACTCGTCAAGGCGCTATATAACCTGACATTCTGTTTGCCTTCTTAATGGCTTTTGAACACTGCCGGGAAGTCGATAGCTTAGAGTCCACTATGATTCCTAAATCCTTCTCCTAAGGTGTACTCTCAATTTTCTGAGCACCCATTTTGTGTGCAAACCTCACATTTTTACTTCCTATGTGTAATACTTTACATTTACGGACATTAAATTTCATCTGCCACAAATCTGCCCAATTCTGTATGCTATCCAAGTCCTTCTGTAATGATATAACGGATTCCAAATTATCCGCTAATCCACCTATCTTGGTATCATCTGCAAACTTAACCAGCTTGTTACTTATATTCCTACCTAAATCATTTGTATATATATTAAAAATAGCAGCAACCCTAGCACTGCCCCCTGCTGGACACCACTCTTAACATCGGCCAGTTCTGATGAGGTTCCTCACACCATCACCCTCTGCTTCCTGTATCTGAGCCAATTCTGCACCCATCTAAAAACATCACCCTGAACTCCCACTTCTTTTAGTTTGATGCCCAACCTCTCATGTGGCACCTTGTCAAATGCTTTCTGGTTCCTTCTCTGGGTTGTTCCTACCTTGAACATAATGCTGAGGGGACAGGCTCTACCCCCTTGACTGTAAACTTGGAATATATGGATTTAGAAAATGATATAAGATAATATAATAATATAAAGATATTAAACTTAGACAAAAAAAATTGTGTTTGTCTTCCCTGTCCAGGGCTGATTCCTACTTTGTGTCCCATACTACCTGGTGAGTGTACTGGTGCAAAAATGGCTGCTGTCGCATCATCCAGGTGGATGCTGCACATTGGTGGTTGCTGCCCACTCACTGAAGGTGCTTTGAGTAGCGAGAAAAGTGGCATTTAAATGTAATAAATTATTATTATTATTATTATTATTATTATTATTCACCCATCCATCCATTTTCTAACCCGCTGAATCCGAACACAGGGTCATGGGGGTCCGCTGGAGCCAATCCCAGCCAACACAGGGCACAAGGCAGGAACCAATCCCAGGCAGGGTGCCAACCCACCACAGTATTATTATTATTATTATTATTATTATTATTGGGCAGCACGGTGGCACAGTGGGTAGCGCTGCTGCCTCGCAGTTAGGAGACCTGGGTTTGCTTCCCGGGTCCTCCCTGCGTGGAGTTTGCATGTTCTCCCCGTGTCTGCGTGGGTTTCCTCCGGGTACCCGTTTCCTCCCACAGTCCAAAGACATGCAGGTTAGGTGGATTGGCAGCTCTAAATTGTCCCTAGTGTGTGCTTGGTGTGTGGGTGTATGTGTCCTGCGGTGGGTTGGTGTCCTGCCCAGGATTGGTCCCTGCCTTGTGCCCTTTGTTGGCTGGGATTGGCTCCAGCAGAGCCCTGTGACCCTGTGTTCGGATTCAACAGGTTGGAAAATGGATGGAGCTCTGTGTACAAACACAAAAACATGAAAAAATCTAGCGGGGTGAACACTTTCCTTTTCACTTTACCTTCTATTATAATTTGACTTCAAAGTAAGGCAGTTATGTCAGATAAGGAAGACAGAAGTTTCAAAGTAAGGATGACAGAAGTCTTGAAGTAAGGAAGATACGTTTCGAGCGTAAGGTTGCTATACTCACTGTGAGTGGTGATGTGTTGCATGTTGATTAGCTCATCCAAGTAACAATTTCATCGTACTCTGCACATAAGACAGTTACAGGCCCACTCCCACATCTAACATAGACTATGTCTTTAGGGATGGGGAGGAAAGACTACACTGAGACCAGCAGACCACCCGAACAGCCAGTGGATAGGAGATTTGAACTGTACATGCTGATCTGTGAGGCAGGATCATGGAGGGATCATGTTTTGCTAACTGTTTTGCCACCCTATTGATTTTACACTGTTAGGCATTTCAGTATTGACAACAAATGCTCTTAGAAGTGAGATCTGACCACTGATTAAATGATTAGAGCAACAACTCACTGTCACAAATGTCTACGAGGAGCAGAGTTAGGAACCACTGATTCAAAGCACATGGTTCTGTTGTTTCCATGTCTGCATACTGTAAGACCTGCCAGGAGGACACAGTGCATCAATCGTGAACACTGAACTCACAACCGTCTAAGTTTGGTGACATGTTTACGGTGTTAATGGCCACATCACACACAGCACCATTGCCAGTTGTTGCTGTCTTGATTGACCCCATCACTCTGCAATGAGAACTGGCAGGGTAACATGTGAGAATGATTAAGCTCTGTTTATTTGTCCTTTTAACAGCTCTCCATGGGGTATTGTTCACGAGGTTCAGCTGACGGGACCATCTGCTCCAATCTATGAGTGGCCTCTTGGGACAAATAGAGGCAAACAGGCTAACTTCACAAGGGCTTATGTTCAAGGGGCTTGGGTTTCACTACTTGGAGCGGCAGATCAGAGTTCAGAGCTGTTGAGTTAATGTGTAATGTCCCAGCAGAAAAGAGATCAATGATGGAGTTGGCAAACACAAGTGACTACCGGCATACACAAGATTTACTATCGGGGGCCATTAGAATCATTCATCTGGGGTGCTGTTACATAATTTGTTAGCGTTTCCTGTTACTTGTCATCAATATTACTGGTGAGAAAGGAATAACACGGATTCAGCTGCCTGCCATAAACACAACTGAGTGAAGTAGTGGGCTGTAATAGCTAAACCTTTAAAACATAATGTTTGATCCCTGACTCTGATTTACTGAGGCCTTAATCGGGTCGCTCAACTCGCCACTCTTCCAGTTGTCAAATATATGCTGTGAGGAGATGCCAGCTGTACTTAGAGCATAGCTTTTTATTTGATGGAATTCACTACATGAAGGTGCTAAATAGAACAATGGTTGTTTGTGGAAGACTGGACTTCAGCATTAAGAAAAAGAAAACAAGCAACTAAATTTCAGTATGCATCTCCTTTAAAAGTGCACCTATATAAATAATAAAATAGACAACTAGAAATATATTAAAACAGTAAAAAGATATCTACTTTATATACATAAAATCCTAAGCCTAAAAGTGCAACGATTTTGTGCAATGATTTTATGTGACGTTTTTATGTCACGTTTCTTGTCACGCTTTAAATTCAGCTTATTTTAAAGCCTACATGTATATGTTTGGTATCATTCTTTTCAGAATTTATTGAACTTTAATGTGATGTTGTTAGATTTTCAGATTCTTATTCCATTTTTAAATTATAAACTAAAAAATATCAAGAACTCACGTCCCACGAGACGAGACTTTGTGCCAAGAGATTTAACCACGCCCGGGGCCAGAAATAAAAGGCAAAGAGTAGGACAGCTGCTGTACAGGGTTTTATACGTTTGAAGTGCCGCGCGAGATGCAGATCACGTGGTACAGCAGCAGCAGCAGCAAGCCAGCAGTTGATCGAGCAAAGAGTCGGTAAAAAAAAAACTGCATTTGTTCCAATTGTATCACCATTTAAGAGCAGGTTTTGGAGGAGTGGCCACATCTCCTTGGGGTACGTTTAGCTCCCCTCTTCACAACACGAGTGGCAGAGATGCAAAGTAGCTGGCGTGTAGCGCAAGCTGGGGGCAAAGCGAGCAAGGGGCAAACCCCCTAGTATTGAGATAAAAATATAGTGTAAGAGAATAGACAGATTAGAATAAAGAGTTGGCGCACTGCCCTGGTGACCCCCCTGTATGACTGGAATTTGAAAAAACAAAGTAAACATGCAATGATTGCAGAGATGTCTTTCCAGATACAAGGTCTCAATTAAACTGTCTTAAGATGGCGGATTTTCCAGTCTTAAATTCTTTTGGCAAGAAGAGGTGGGTCCAGGTGGATGGGCACCAGAAGTGACATCAGGAGTGTACTAGTGTCAATCTTCTGGTCTGCAAATGGAGGAACAGAAAAGGCATTAGGGCACAGCGCCAACCTCTGGAGTGGTGGGGAATTACAACTGTTGGAGCCCTTACACTGTCCTCAACGTGATAATTGTAAAATGAATTATTAATTATATTACAGCTTAATGGAAATCAATATTGCACATAAAATATGTATTGTGCATTATGATTACCAACAGGTCTTACAGTAACAAACGGTGATGGAATCAGCCACACTGCTGCACAGAGATGAACTCTGTTCTTGAGCCGCACTGTCGGGGGCTTCCATTGTTCTGTAGTGCCTCCCAGAGGGTAGGAGGGTAAACAAATGGTAACCAGGATGAGAAGGATTTGTTTAAATTGGGGTAGGTAAAGTTGATCCTGGAGGGCCGCAGTGGCTACAGGTTTTTGTTCTAACTCTGTTTCTTAATGAGAGTTCAATTATTGGTAATGAAGTGACATTATTGCTCAAGTGACATTTTGATGCTTCATTTTAGTGGTCAAACTTGTTAAAGTTTCCACCCTTAATTGCTTATTTCAGTCTTAAACAGCTGCATTCACTTTTTTTTAGCTCACTTGTTTTTTTACTTAGACCTGTGTGGAGTCATCATGCACTATTTGATTTAATAAAACACTTAAGAGAAAAATGTGACAGACTGAAAATGATAAGTTTTAGGCTTCAAATCATTTAGATGATATCCTAGGACAGGAAAAAATCTGTGCTATAAGAACCTAATATTGCAGACTAACGAGACATAAAATTAAATAAGGTCTGAGATTGGCAAGGATTGCTTTCTAATTAAGCAGTTGGGTTGGGATGAAAACCTGCAGCCACTGCGACCCTCCAGGACCAACATTGCCTACCCCTGTTTAAATATTTGATGGTCTGTTCAAACCACAGATGATGTCTATATTTTCTAGAAATAGGAGCTGGGTACCAGTGATGTTCTGGGCTGCTTTAATAATTCTGTGAACTGACTTTGTGTCTTCAGCTGTACTGCTGCCATACCAGACAGTGGTGGCAAAAGTGAGCTCACTTTCCATTGCACAGCGGTAGAACGACTCTAACAACTTCCATGATATATGTATCTTGGTCAATATCCATAAGAGTTACAATCGTTTCTGTGTCATTTTGGTTACTGCTGCTGTGTATGTCATCCAGGAGTCATCGTCAGAGATGTGGATTCCAAGATACAGTGGTACCTCGATATACATCCTTAATCTGTTCCAGATCCTTTGACTTATACCAAACAGGACGTATACCAAACGAATTTTTAAGAAATAAAGGGAAAATGATTAATCCGTTCCCATGAACAAAAATCCTATTATTATTGGCATATTATACATTGATGGGGTTTTATAAAATAATTTAAACACTGCTTAATACTAAGATATATAAATACAAAAGCAATTAGATGAAATAAATGAAAATTTAACCTCACTTTACTTTTTAATAATGTCTTTGTTTTTCACAATCGTAGATACCGTCGTTCTCGGCATATGGTATGCAGCAGCCGTGTCCCGGATAAGCATGCCACCTTCATACTTTTCAACAATCAATTCAAATTTATGCAAAAAAACACAAAATCACGTGAAAATTCACAGAGAATTATAGCGTGAGTTGTTCACTGAATGCTATCAACTGGAGTACTGAAGCTGGTGGGCAGTCATGGCTTTGTCTCGAGAGAGTTAAACAAGGGTAGTGTGCGGTGTTCTAGCATAGGAGTCATATTCCAAACAAAAGTCGTATACCAAGCAAAATTTTTCGCATCCAAACAGGACGTATACCAAGTTGGACTTATTCCAAAGCGGATGTATACCAAGGTACCACTGTACTTAAAAGCGGACACTCTCTCCACAGGTTCTCCATTACCTGAAAGAGGCTCAGTTGGCTGTTATCTGTGTCTCCTGTAGTTCACAACAAACTCTTCTGTTTTCTTTGTGCTATGTTCCAGTTTGTTTGAGGCAGACCACTGAACAACATTCTTGACCTCCTCTCTGTAGATTGTCTTATCATTTTTTTTTTTTGATGAGACCAATCACAGCTGTATCATCTGCAAATTCTATTATGGTAGTGGTGTTGTGGGAAGGAAGGCAGTCGTGCATCTACAGTAGAATGAGAAGAGGACTAAGGACACAACACTGTGGAGCCCCAGTACTGATCGAGAAAGTAGAAGATGAAAAAGCACTGAGTCTCATTGATTAGAGTTGGCTAGACGCACACAGATGGAGTGCTGTAAACCAACATCCAGTAGCCTGGAAATCATTTTCTGTGGGACAATGGTGTTAACAGTGAAACTCTAATCTATGGCGCAAGTGCTTGACTTATCTAGATAAGTCAAAATTGTATGGAGTAATAAGGCAATGGCACTCTCTGTAGATCGATTGGAGGTACTGTATATGCAGATTGATGTTGGTCAATCGAAGGCGAGAGGCAACACATGATATGCTGTAAGAGAAGCTTTTTAAATCCCTTCATCACAAAGAGTGTGAGTTCTACTAGTCTGTAGCCACTGAGGTTGCTCAGATTTTTGATTTTTGGAACAGGGGCAATTGTAGTTTCTGCAAATCTTGATGAGACAGTGAATTGAGACGGGGGAGGTAAAAAATATGGGTGAACACTCCAGCCAGTTGGTGAACACAGTCCTTGAGCCCTCTATCGTGTATTCCCTCTAGGCCTACAGCCTTCCTTACATTGATGCTTTGATGCTAAGACATTGATAATGAGGAGTGCCACTGATGCACCTACAAAGTTGGGCTTTAAAAATCATATATTTAAGTAACATAACGCACGACTAGTTCAGTGCACCGGCCTGTGGCTTGTGCTTTGGGAAGACTGCTGTGTAATAATTTATACATTTCCAATGAAGGAATTGATGTGGCTAGATGTAAAAGAACACGTGTGGGCCAGCTTTGCTTCATATGTGGTAGCGGTTAGTTTCTTTATGTCCTCTTCCATTCCTTTCCTGTGAATCCATTATTTTGTTCTATCACTTCTCTTCCCTTTTATTTATGTTCCTCATCCTACCACTTCTGACTCTCTTCCTTCTTTTCATTCTCTCTGTTTTTGCTAGTTCACAGTCAGTTTCACACAGTAAATACAAACCTGAAGATCCATTCATAATTTTCAAACCCACACCATTTATTTATAGGGTTGCAACAGACCAGGACCCATCTTGGCAGCAGTGATTGTCCAATCCCCACAGAAGCTCACACTCACACAAGGCCAATTTAGAGTTGTCACGCAACCCAACTTGTGAGTCTTCAGGATGTGGAAGGAGAAAAACCAACAGAGATACAGGAAGCACATTCAAACAGGACACTGAAAGAGCCAGCCACACTAGAAACCATTAATTTGGAGATCACAAAAAAATGGCAATTTTCAAGCTTTTTTATCTCATGGCATACATAAACTAATTCTTAAAATTGTGCATCACACCAAAAAATATATTATACTTTTTGCAGATCTGACAAAAAAATGGTTTCAATTTTGATTGATTTAGAAAAAAAATAGTAATTACCTACCCTTTTTGCTCTGAAATGGCTTTTTAAAAATTCTTTTTTTAAACTATTCACTTAAGATACTTTGTAGTAAAAAAAATAATACTCAGAATTATCAGGTGCCTTTACTTGTATTATGAGCAGGTGGTACGGTGGTGGTAGTGCTGCTGCATCACAGTAAGGGGATCATGGGTTTGCGTTCCAGGTCATCCCTGTATGCTTTTTGCAAAGAGCTTTGAGTACTTAGAAAAGTGCTAAATAAATGCAAAGAATTATTATTATTATTATTATACGTGTGTATGCATGATCAAATTCAGCTGTGGCGTAGTGGAGATAAATAGGGACACTAGATGTGCTCGACAATAAGATGCGTTCATTGGAATAATTACACAGCATAATGTACATGCAGTACAAAAATGTGTGTATTATTGAAGTAAATGAGCATATAAATTGAGTAGCCGTGCCCCGCATAGTAGTGAAACAGGACAGTGAGGAGGGCACTGCCCGGCTCCCTAGTCCTGATGTCACGCTTCCTCCTCCCCTCGACCCGCACCCTCTGTCTTGGATTAGTGTGAATATATCGCTCCTTCAGGTGAACTATGATTCTTATTGCAATGACAGAAGTCACAAAATCAACCGGAATGTTCTAGCAAAGTATAGAAAAAATCTGATCTAAATCTGTTAAGTAGTTCTCTCATTCGGAGGTAAGATACACCTGGCTGGCGTGTGAGTGAGGAGCACCCCACCCTCCTCCCCTCGGCCCACTGCGTGTGTCTCTTGGAATTCCGCAAATAAATGGGTACCTCAGCCAAACTATGATATTTAGTGTGATGAGAGAAGTTACAAAATCACGTTCAAGCAAATTATAGAAAAACACCTGATCTAAATCTGTTAAGTAGTTCTCTCGTGAAATTGGACAGACAGACAGATGTCGGATTTTATATATATATATATATACAGAGATTATACAAAATAATTTTTAGTGTACAAAATTTTAACAAGTTGAGACATGTAAACTGGTTATAAATGTATGAAACTGTATATTTATTGCTTTATATTTCACAAATAGTATTTGTATATTATTAAAATGAGATATAAATCTTATAAAATGGTATAAAATTTGTGTCATAGACTTCTTTTGCATCGTATTTCTATAAAGAAGTCTTTAATGAATTAGTTTTAAAAAATCTTGCAGTACACCTGTTTATGTGCCGTGACGCACCAGTTTAAAATCCCTGCAATAAAATATATTAAATCTCAATGTTCAACTCTAGTTCCAGTCAGCTTTCAGGTCATGAGAGAATGAGAGTCAGTGCTGGGCTGCCTGAGATGGCTAACGGGCAAGTGACTCACACAACCATCTTCAGTAAATCTTATTGAGGCTCACATGCTTTTATTGGAAACATCTGTAAGTCCCAAGAATCCACAAACTGAACAATAAAGCGGCGAGAGCAGCTACTTCAAGAAGATCTGCCTGATAGCTGGCTTGACACCCAACACCTGGTAACTCGTAGTTGTGCTGTCTCAGACTGTCAAGAAGGGGAACCCATGTACATGTACATGTACATGTGCTGTACATCTGAGCAAGGAAGAAAGAGCTGGGGCTTTTGAAGTCATTCATGTCAAAGCCAACTGTTCAGACCGCACCCACATGCACACACTCAAGGTTTCCATATTATGTTGCTGAAAGTAATGGCAGCATCATACAGCATATCTCATTACTCAAGTATACAGCATGAGGCACACACTGATTCTGATATGTGGCCGAGGTGTACAGAAGTAACAATGAAATGCCTTGTGGCCAGCCAAGATACCTCAAGGCTGTGTTTCTGCTTTTGTTTAGTCTTAAGAAATGGATTTTGTGCATCTACCTTATTACCTTTTTAATCCATTTCGTGGTCACAATGCAAAGGAGAAACTAAGACTGAACAGGGTGGAATATTGCATGGTGCTTTTAAAAAGCATTTAAGTTCTTTTGAGCTTTTATTGGTAACAGCTAGAAAATGTCACTGAAGGTGCAAAGGATCAGGAGAAGAGATGTAGTTGAATAAAAAGCTAAGATCAAAACTAAATATTCTTATATTCTTATAAGGAAATGCTAAAGCCCAATGCGCAAAATGAGAATCAAAATCAAAAGGAAAAGTGCCTAAACAATCCCAAGAGAAAATTTTTACAAAAAAGAGTTGTGATTTCGACAAATCTCAGATGAAGATGGCATGTCAGTGCTGTCCTTTTTAACCTGTTGTGCTAATAGCGTTGCGTGCCATGACTTCCATGACCATGCCACTGTCAAGCAGGAGTTGTGTCCTAACTACAGTACCCCCAGTCCACAAAGGAGACAAAATGGTAAAAAAACATTTTAACCACCATTAACACTTTTCAAAAGTAAGAACTCATGATACAGTTGAAATCCTCATGCTTAAAATCCCACATTAAATAAAGAAAATTAAACTATAAAATGATGAACAAACAGCACAAACTTATAAATTAAAATAAATCATAACAAGACTGATGTTATGCTGTGGAATCTATGGAGGATTTTAATTTTGGCTTAGAGTGTGGAGTTTGTGCATTCTAATCATTTCAGCAGCCATACCACCTGCACTTCAGAACAGCTAATCCACCTGAAGCTAAACATGTGTGGGTTCAGCCAGCACTTGGATGGGAGACCATCCAGAAAAAGCTTAGATTTCAACAGGGGGGGCTTTACCCAGCAAATCTGTGTGTGGATCCCAATCCCCTAGTAGAGTGACAGGAGTACTGTGCAGTAAATATTGTCACCGTCCTTCTGATGAGATGTAAAACTGAGATTGTGACTCTCTGTGATCATCAAAGATCCCTGGGCATCTTTTGGAAAGAGTAGGATATTTCCCAAAGTCCTGATGACCTTGTCCAATCTGGCACCTTAATTATCCTCTGTCCCTTATTTGCTAACTATCTCTCTCACCACCATATAATAACTCATGTGTGGTGAGTGTACTGAGAGAAGAATGGCTGCTGTTGCATCTTCCAGGTGGATGCTACACATTGGTGCTGGTTGAACTGGATCCCTACTGTCTATGTAAAGCGCTTTAAGTAGGTTAGGGAAGTTCTATTTAAACGTAATCATCATCATCATCATTATTATTATTATTATTATTATTATTATCCACTCTATATATATAAAATGCTAAGCCTAAAAGTGCAACGATTTTGTGCAACGATTTTATGTGACGTTTCTTGTCACACTTTAAATTGGGCTTATTTTAAAACCAACATATATATGTTTGGTATCATTCTTTTCAGAATGTATCTAACTTTAATGTGATGTTGTTAGATTTTCAAATTCTGATTCCATTTTTAAATTATAAACTAAAATATCAAGAACTCATGTCCTGCGAGACAAGACTTTGTGCCAAGAGATTTAACCATGCACGGGGCCGGAAATAAAAGACAAAGAGTAGATGACAAAGACAGCTGCCGTACAGGCTTTTAAATGTTCGAAGCGTTGCACGAGGTGCAGATCACACGCCACGGCAGCAGCACCAAGCCAGCAGCTGATCGAGCAAAAAGGAGGTAAAACAAAAACTGTATTTGTTTCCCATTGTGTCACCATTTAAGAGGGGGTTTCGGAGGAGTGATCGTGTCTCCTTGGGGTGCGTTCAGCAACATGAGCGGCAGAGATGCGAAGTGGCTGGCGTGTAGCGCTGGCCAGGGTGGTTGGTGAGCAAAGCGAGCAGGGGGCAAACCCCCTAGTTATTATTATTTCTGTATGGGTTTTTTGGGGATTTTCTTCACACATCCAAAAAGATGTGCAGGTTGGGTTAAATGGTGACAACAAATTGACCTACAAAGATTGAGTGTGGTTGTGCACCTTGTGTGCCCAGTTTTGAAATGGCAAGATGTCTAGGGTTGGCTCCTGCTTTATGTCCAATGCTGATAGGAAAGGATTGGATCTCACAGGGTTCTACAACACTGGATTGGAATAATCAGGTTGAGAAAATGAATGGGTGGATGGGCAGATGCATTTAATTGGGATCTTATGGTTATCAACGCAAAACGAAATGCTACTGCATGAAAAGTAAAAATAAGATTCTACTGATTGTTCAAAATTATGTATAAATAAAAACAGAAAATTATTTACTTCATTTGCTACTCCAAACCTAACTTCAGTGTCCTTGTTTGTTTTTTAATGTTTTCAAAAAAGCTGCCTGGATTGCAATGATGGTAACTGCCGTAAGTTTAGGTTAAATACACCTGCCTCTGGGACATCCCACGCGTGGTTAGAACTACTCCTAACAAAAATTACATGAGGAAAACAAAGGAGCATGGGAAGCAAACCTGGGATAAGATTACTAGAAATGATCAATTAGGAAAAAGGTTTAATAAATACAAGGGATTGAAAATCCCCAAAGCGCAGTAAAGTGATGTACACTGCACGTACTTGCATTTGAGCACATTCCAATTTTATTTATGAGTGTTTATTTAGCAATTCTGTACTAAAAATGCCTGTGTTTGGGATGCTGTAAGCATATGACTGAATGACTTGACATGTGGATTATGCAATGTGAGAAATGGGAGATTTTTTTACATGGACATTTTTGATACTGCTTGCAGTTGTCCAGTGTTGCTCACATCTGTTCTATCAGAAACTTTGTTATATCTGTTTTGCATGAAAACATGAGATTTAAAATCTTTCACGACCATCATTACTAACTACATGGGGTGAATAACACATAAAAATATATTTTTTGGTGGGGAACCCCTTTAAATCATTTCATTTTTGAAGGGGCCCTGGATATAAAAATAATGGAAGGATAGAGGAGGCAATCAGTTAATGATATAGGAGACCCCTGATAAATAACAGCAGGGAGAATCATTAGGGTTATACTGCACATGATCTCCTGCTATTTGTTATATTCTAAAGGTCTCTGTTAGTTTGACTTTAAATAATAATTGGGGTTCACAAATGAAGGGGCACCTGGGATTGCCAAGATAGACAGGAGTTACAAGAGGATGCGCTCAAGAATTTCAGTGGACATTCCTGACTCCACAAGTTGTCCAGTAGAGATTCTGGGATAAGGCTTAAAAGCTCATTTTTGTCAAAGACCTAGTGAGTTTGTATTGGAGTGAGAGGCAACCATTTTCCTTGCAAAACGAAGAGAAGCCTGAGTTTGCATGAAAAAGGTATGGAGGATGAAAAGGTAATGGTCTTTTTAGGTATCGTGGTGGGTACATGTGTTGGGTATCCTGCCTTTTTGATATGGGATCAATAATTGTGGATGGATCCATTGGACAGCCAGTATTTTTTTTCTGTTTATATGATTCTCTGAGGTCTCTCTATGTTTATTTCTCCCTCGTGCTATCATTTTGCTAACAAAAAATTCTTTGAGTATTATGTTGTTCTCCTTAGTTTTGGGTGTAAGGCTGGCTCAAGAGCACTTCTTCTGGCCACAGATTACAAAGATTTTTGTGTTAATTTCTGGCAAAATGTTCTACTTAAACATTTTAAAAAAGGTTAGGTGAGGTCAGATTGGGGAGCATGTACTGGTATAGAGTATTGTCACACCCACCACGCAACAAAACAGCTCGGGATCCTGGTTGACAACCCCCTAGGCAGACACACGGTCCAGTCCCACCCCCTGAAAATGACCATCTATATCTTGCAGCCAGGTGTTACGTGGGTGTTCCCTTGGCCTGGTCCAGCCACTCAGGTCTTCAACAATGAGTATCCTGCAAGCCAGATCACCCTCGGGGAATCGCACAACATGGCTGTAGTGCCGTAACTGACGCTCCCTCACAATGCAGGTAATGTGCCTCATTCGAGACTTCATGAGCAACTGCTCATTCAACACAAAGTCAAACCAGCGGTACCCAAGGATTCTCCAAAGAAACACAGTACCAAAGGAGTTCAGTCTTCATCTCAGGTCACTGGATAGCATCCATGTCTTGCAGCCATATAGCAAAACTGGAAGCACCAGGACTCTAAAGACTTGGACCTTTGTCCTTTTCCAGCGATCTCTTGACCCCCTATTCTCTCCCAATCCATCTAATAACTTCACAGGTACAGTCACCAGAGACATGAATGTCACTGCCGAGGAAAGTAAACCTCTTGACACGGTCGACACTCACCGCAGACAGACACACTGCTGATAGTTGTGCCCAAGTGGTCATTAAAGTTAAAATGCTATACTGTAATGAAATTAATTATAAAAGTTCCACGCTTAAGCTTTACCAAACATCTACTAACCTGAGCAGGAAGAAAGGTTCTAGAACAGTGGTTCCAAACCTTTTTAATGCCCAACAACCCTAGAAAATTTTTGATTTATGTTGGTACCCCCTTCAAAAGTAATGCCACATTTGAAGATGAAGAAGTCAAACTTCAAATTGAACCACATACAGTACTATGGGTGAACACATTCAACTTATTTAAATATAAATTGAGCAATTCACCTTCATAAATATCAATAATCTTGTAAATGTGTCCCCCATTAGGTTTAGGCACCAATCCAGGTGTTTGGGGTATCCCATGAAACATCAAGTACTGCAAGGAAATGACACACGATCAATGATCAAGGAGTTTGGGTGACTGGAGGACCTATGAAGCAATGGGTGCCAGAGCACTGCTAAGCAATGACACACCATCGACGAGCTTTGTTCCTCGATAACATCTGCACTGCAGTTCAGAAACTGATATGCTGCAAAGCTGAAATTACTGCACTACTGCCAGAACTGCCAGCAGGAGAGATGGACTGAGTGCACACAGCAGGTTTAGCATTCATTTCAGTCCTCCTTGCCAACAAAAAAACTTCGTAATCAGTACTGTTTCATGATCAATGTTTGCACAGAAATCAACACTAGAACCTCACCCTTCCAAATTCTATTCTATTAAAAAAAAAAGTTATTCATCTTTACGAACGCTCCATCCACAGCAAGGAACCCAAAGAGAATGTACATTTCTGAGGGTCATTCACAGGTGACAATTGCACGTGAAATGGTTGATGCTTTTCAGATCATAGGAGCATAAACTAATAAATGACCTACAAATGACGGCATACTGCAAGACTCTGATGACACCACAATAAAGTCGGACAACTCACCTCACTAAACATTGGTGAACTGCAGCACAGCCTTCCCCTTTGTGAAATCCTATGGGAGTACAAGCACCCTAGGTTGGAAACCCCTAGTCTATAAAGTGAATGATTACATATTTGCTTAAAAAAACCCAATATAAGTTTATTATCTTTTGTGAGGGAGTATTCTCAGAAAATGTCTATCCATGAATATTAATATTTTTCGGTGTGTACCCAAATGTGCTTTAGCTGAGTAGCTGTCAAGACATTTCTGCTGTGAGAAAAATGATGACCTAAGCATCTGTATTAAAAGCAGCACCACACATTGCTTCAGTGGCAGTCTGTATAACAGATTTCTAACCAATGGCATTACTCCAGGAGAGCACAGTGAAGCAGTGCATAGCACTGCCACTGCACTGTGAGGGCTTCTGAGTGATAGAACTGTGGTTTGATTCTTACCTGATTTGTGCTCTTTATGTAGTTTGTATGTTCCACCTCTCTTTACATGGATTTCTTCTGGGAAATGTGGCATCCTCCCTCAGCCTAGGAGTCCAAAAACAAGTCAAGTCAAGTTGGGGAGCATGCATTGGTACAGTGCGTTGCTGCACCCACTACACGATGAAACAACTCGGGATCCCGGTTGGCAACCCCCAAGGCAGACACGCGGCCCAGTCCGACCCTCTGGAAATGACCCTCTATTTGCCGCAGCCAGGTGTTACGTGGGTGACCCCTTGGCCTGGTCCAGCCACTCGGGTCCCCAACAATGAGGATCTTATGAGCCGGATCACTCTCAAGGAAATGCGCCACATGGCTGTAGTGCCATAACTGACAATCCCTCACATTGCAAGTAATGTGCTTCATTTGGAACTTCATGAGCAACCGCTCATTCGAAACAAAGTCAAACCAATGGTACCCAAGGATTTTCCGGAGAGACACAGTACCAAAGGAGTCCAGTCTTCGCCTCAGGTCACTGGATAGCGTCCATGTCTGGCAACCATATAGCAAGACAGGAAGCACGAGGACTCTAAAGACTTGGACCTTTGTCCTTTTGCATAGATATCAGGAGAGCCACATACCTCTTTCTAGCGACCTCATGACCCCCCCATGCTCTCCCAATCTGTCTACTGACTTCATAGGAAGAGTTACCAGAGACATGAATGTCACTGCCGAGGTAACTAAACCTCTCAATGAGGTCAACACTCTCTCTGCAAACAGACACATTGCTAATGGCTGTGCCCAAGAGGTCATTAAAGGCCTGGATCTTGGTTTTTATCCAGGACATTCCCAAGCCCAGACACTCAGACACATGATTAATTAATTGATGAATGTTTTAAAATTATTCTGATATGAAAATGTATGCGAGCATATCCAGTATTGGACTTGTAATTTTTTCTAGAGTTGCTTCTTGCCATTTGCACATTATTGTTGGGAAAGACACCCGCATCCTATGACCCCATATTAGAAAAACGTTACTAAAAACATGGTTGGCACGGTGCAACTGGATGCCTTGTGGGATAAGTGGATGTCTTTTAGTTAGCAAAAAAAGACAGAAAGAAAAGTGTTGACTAAAGAATGAGAAGAGCATATCCAGTACTAAGAACAACTATCAGAGCCACATACTGTATAAGAGAAAAAAAATTGTCACACTTAAAATTCTCATCTTTGCTCCCATTAGCACCATTTTGCACTTGGTAAAAGAGAATACCTTTTTCTTGTTTAGCTCCCCTCTTTCCTGTGCCTTTTCCCCTGAATGCAATTACATAACATCTAAGTTGGTCTGTATGGAAGCAGCTTACATGCAGTTAGAGGAACAAAGAGGATTTTACTGATCTGCATTACATCAGTACAGTAATCTGGCCAAGAATTTGTATTTTGAACTCTATTCTGGAGAAATGGACCATCTTGGAATATGTATGAAGTATTACATGACTGCTGTTACCTGTGCACTTCATAATTGACATTGTTATGTTACAGCTTTATAACCAGATGAGACCTGTTTGCCTAGAAAAATTGTAAACTGGACACAGGATTAGTGGATGCCCCTCGGGAAAGGAATGAAAGCATCAGCGTGCCTTTGAAAGGGCACTTTGTCAGCCTGTTGTACATGATGTGTATGAGATAAAAGAAGAGTGTTATCTTTTTAAACTGCTCAGAAATCAGTGAAAACTGGGTCGGTGGCAAACATTGGTGTCTTTGTTCCATGGAGTGTAGGCTGCTCTCAGACAGGCCTGCCTGCTGACCTCCTTTCTTTAGTTTTCTTCGAGAAGAGCATCTCCCATTTACAAAGGTAAATGAAAGGGCAAATGTTCAAAATTCATTGTATTTGTGAGGAGTGACCACACCATATAATGAAAGTGTGCATTGTTATGCCACTGAGCTCATGAGCAGGGCTGGCTCTTCAAAAGAGTCTCTCCTTAGTGGCTTCTCTCAGGTACTTCTTCTTCTTTTAGTGGTTGGCCTCATCATTATGGCACCACTCTTCCTGGGCTAATGGTTTTATAGGTTCTCTCCATCCTCCTCTTCCATTCTTTAGACAGCTCAACAGCAGTGCAATGATTTCCAAAAAGAGAAGTGCACAGTTGCTCTTGTGCTTTATTAATGCATCTGGCGTCACCCCCACCCCATCCTAAAGGTAACAGAACAGTAGCACTATGGCTTCCGATAAGCCTGAGACGCGTGGCAGACAACACATCCTGCTTTCAAGGATGTCCTCTTTTTATAACTCTATGTGTGTGTATGTGTCAATGAGTTGAAGGGAAGTGAAGATTTTCAAAAATTGCACCAAAACAGCAGGCTGCAGAGGATCTGATCTTTTGTATTATCTACTACTATTTCCTTTTCAGTGCTATGGTTTAGAGAGGATATTATTGTTAACATTACAAAACACCCCCCTCCTAATCCCACCATCCTGAGGAAAGCAGAGGGCAGACACGTGCTCCTTGGGTGACTTCTGCCCTTCACTCAAAATTTAGTGGTCACATTACACCAAAGAGTACAGCCAGCCCAACAAAACAGGAAGCCTGCTACTTATTTCTCATTTTGATCTGTTTCAGTACAATTGCAAGCGTGACGCCACCTTCATGCTGACGCTATACGCAGCCATATTGGGTGCCGGAAGGTCAGAGGCTGTGACTGGCAGTGAGGCAATTGATGCTTAAGAAAGAAAAAGGCAGGCCTTTCGTGTATAACAGGAACTGCAATACACAGACACAGACGGCTGCTCATTTTAAACAATACAAAGTTATAGCACGCATTTTTTTTTGTAATTTACAGCCTTTAAAAGACTTGAGAGACACATACAGTACAATTCAGTAAAAGGCTATCGCCTACAGTGTTTTTGCTATATGAATTAAATCAATGAAGCATATCGGACAAGGACAAGTTTACAACACTATTACCAAAGCTAAAAAAATAGATAGATAGATAGATAGATAGATAGATAGATAGATAGATAGATAGATAGATAGATAGAT
>JANRMT010027041.1:28418696-28446130 GCA_026402145.1 Polypterus bichir lapradei
GATAGATAGATAGATAGATAGATAGATAGATAGATAGATAGATAGATTATAGAACACCATGTGTCTTTTTTTAGATTAGCAGAATCTCTGTCATATTAATGTCATTATGGTTGTAAAGCCTAAAGCCACTTGGTTAAGAAAGTCCATGAAGAAAGTGTACTCTTTCTTTCTTAATCTCTGTACAGGTGCCATGTAGGTCACTCTACTGTTCAAAATGTCTGGATTTCCACACACATTTCTGCACAAGCAGGTGTTCTGTATTTTAGTATTAGTTACCTGCTGAAATTGGCATATAGCGCTTCTGATTGACCTTCCATTTGAATTTGGCTCTCATAAGTATAGGCTGGGTGTCACAACTGCAAGAACAACTACTGTTTATTCTTTGTTTTTGTTATTCATTTTAGAACATTCAAAACCTTCCAAGTCTTCACCCAAAGCTGCCAGGATTATTCACAGTTAGTGAAATTCAGTATTAAAATGCAAAGTGTTAAAATGTGTCATTTATGATAAGTGCATATTCCTTAACTGTTGGTTATAGGTAATTGTATCATAGAGGATTATGCTAAAATTGCATGCAGGGCTTTGGAAATCTGACTAATTTGCCCATCTTTGAACACATGACAGGCTGCAAGCTTGTCAACCAGGCTCCTTGTCAGCAGGTGTGAGGCTTCTTGAGGAGCCAATTAGCAGTCATTGTCAGATGTAACTGGTTATGTGCTGGATGGCGCTTCTTTTCAAGGTGAACCATTTCTTTTGTTGTGGTCTCATGCTGTAGTCCTATAAGACTGTTGTCCGTTATGACCTACAAAGCGGAGCTGTAGTTCATCTATATGCTTCTGAAGCTTTCTTCTGTCAGTGGCTGATGCACCAGGTCACCTGTAAAGTTAAGACCTTAAACAGCCATTTCCAAAGACAGTGCTGTGAGCCTCTCCAAGGACAACGCTTATTCCAATCGTCTCTATAACCTCTGTATTTAAATTTTATTTTTTCTTACTATTAAGTATTACACCTCTGCTTGTATTAGTTTACAGGCCTTATTCCATATGAAAATGATTTCCCTTTTTTCTCTTTTGAGACCCTTTGTTTAAATGCCCTTGTGCACGTGGGCTTTCTGGAAATCAGCAGCTGGCGCGAGCCCACAAACCTCCTTCCTCGCGATCGGCTCGCGCGCGACCGACGGTAAACACCTTGCGCATCCTCGGAACTCTTATGATTGGTTAATACAAAGAGTGAGGGGCGGGACGACGTCAGCCAATTGGCTCGTTCCATTGTCATTCCTAAAGTGACAGCACACGGCGAGGCAGACGGTTGTGCTCGCAGTGGCTACAGCAATATCAGCAATGACAGAGAGCAGCGAGAAAGTGGCGGCCACCGCTGACAAGCCACCTTGTCCGTTAAAGTCGACATGGCCATGAGCCCAAACGGCTGCGGTACCATCGAGAAATACGTCTTGCGCTTAAAATAATCAGTTATGGCGGCGAGCCAGAGTGACTGCTGCGTCCGGGTGTCTCTGAGGTAAGCGCAAGCGGGCGAGGGGCGATGCTCAGCATCCGAGTCGCGTTGCAAAGGTGCAGGTGCTTGTGCGAGGAAGAGAAGCAGCATGATAGACGAAAACATTAGGGTAAACGTGCACTCCAGTTCTCGCGGATGGCTTTTCATCTTTTTTGCTGTGTTTTCAACTTCTCCATTTTATGTTCAATAGACCTGGTATAGGAGCGGGCGCCTCATAGTCAGTTAACACAAAGAAACGCCTGGTTCCGCGTAGAGTGGGGCGGGGCGTTTTCTTTGTGTGTGTGTGTGTGTGTGTGTGTGTGTGTGTGTGTGTGTGTGTGTGTGTGTGTGTGTGCGTGCGTGCGTGTGTGTGTGTGTGTGTGTCTGTATGTGTGTGTGTGCGAGCGCGTGTTTGTTGGGGTGTGTTAGATAGACTTTTATGTTTAAGGGTTGGGGGTCGTCTGTCAGTAAGCCAGTCATTGAGGAAGAGCAGGTACACAGGACTGATCTGGTTTTGGTTTTATGTGCATTAATGTAAAGGATAGACTTGACCTTTTCTGTCTGTATTTCTTATCGGGGCGGGGGGGATGGGGGGTGGATCAAGACGCAGTGTTGCCCACATGTGTCAGTCTGGCTGTGAGGATCTCTGCTTTTATACACCACATATGCTACAGACCCGACTTTGCCACTAGTTGTGTGTGTATTTGATTGTCACTAGCAACGGTTATCTCGGTGACAGATCTAGAATTTCCTGTATAGTTAGCTGCTGGTAAAGGACCCCAGTTCAAACTAGCCATTGGCCTTTATGTGACTTGTGACAGATCCAACAATGTGACAGATCTAACAATGCCTTTATGTTAATGGATGACTGTTAGGTGTGTCCTGAAGATCAAACTTTTCCTTTATGTCTGTGTGCATCACACATTTAGGAACCCAGTACATGTGTAATTATGCCTTAATTTGAATGCTTGTGCAAGATATTCATATGCATCATATAGTTGTCTTTCTTTTCTTGTCTTGATGGGTTTGCACAAGAATACTGGTATGGCATTTTTGTGTATGACTGGTTATCGAGCATTCCAGAATGGATTTGGTTTTATCTGGACAGATGTTTTCCACGGAGCATCTCCATTTTTGGAATTACTTCTTTCATTCTAATATAGATTTGGTACACTTTGCATATATGCTTGTCATTGAGGATCTCTAGGCCTGAAAATGCATTTTCTTGAATTTTGCAATCAAATGCTCAGAACCAGATTATCATTGTCTGTGCATGTTGTGTATTGTGTTATTGTATCTGTATGTGATATTGTATCTGCATTTATATAATAATAGATGAACCAATTGTTATTGTGTTCAGAGTTGCTGGTGAGGAAGCAAACACATATTCAAACAAGACTGGAGACTTCCAGGATAAACTGAATATAACTTCCAAATCTAAAAAAAACTTGATTTCTTTTTATTACAATAATAATATACTATGCCTATTATTACAGTAGAATACAAGGCCAATGCAAAACCGTAAACTAAGAAGTAAAGCTGTAAGTAAATTTTTTTTTTAAAAACAGAACTCTGCTTTTTTACAAGAAAGCCCTCAAACATAAATGTTCAAAAAGTTCTTTACGGCACAGTGGTCAGGTATTTTTCTCTAGGCAATGATAAAGGACTAAATAATCTGAAATAAAGAATATTAAAAATTATATTTTTTGCTTTTAAAGTACACACATTTAGTAACAGAAGAAAGGGGCGGAGTTCTTTTTTCACACAAATATATTTAATTCTTTCAGAATTCTTTTTAGTCATCATGGTGGTTTAGTGTTTGGTGCTGTTATCTCACAGTCTCGATAGACTGAGTTTCAGTCTCTGTATGTATGTTTCTTTTTTTCATCAGGTATTCTTATTTTACTCTCAAACCCATGTGTTCACTTGCAACTTTAAATTATTGTTCTAAGTGGATGTGACCTTGATAGACATTTACCTGCTCATGGTTCCTTTCTTACTTGCAACCCCTATAATTTAATTAGATTGGTTTGAAACTGTATGAATTAATTTTTTCATGATAATTTTTTCATGATAAAAAGTTATTAAGTGGAAGATACAAATTATCAGATGTGTTTGTATGTATCCAAAGTACAATTTGCGCCAGTCTAGTTGTTGAAATGCATTAACTCACGACTTGTTAAGGATGTATATATATATATATATACCTGTTTTTTTTACCATGTAGACCCTTTCTGGTTTAGTGAAACGGGATGCATTCAAGTTAAAATAGTTAATGCTTGGAAAGCATGAATTTCTTAAATGTGATTAATCCCATTCAGGGTTGCAAGGAAAGCAGAAGCCTGTCTTGGCCACATTGGTTTCAAGAAAGGAGACCAACCATGAATGTAGTACCAGTCAATCTCAGGACTCATTCTTGCATAAACCCACACTCTTACAGGCCCATTTTGAAAACTTTTATTGTAACTGTGTGCATAATTTGAACTGCTGTGTGCTGTTTGCTGTCTGACGTTTAAAGATATAAGTTTGCATGTTTTATTTTCGTTTCATGATACCTTAATGGCAAAGTATGACTAATTATAGTATTATAGGATTAACTAGATAGATAGAGATAGATAGATAGATAGATAGATAGATACTTTATTAATCCCAAGGGGAAATTCACAAATGGGAAATTCACTGTGTTGAGAGATCAATGGAAAAACATAAGTTTAAGAGACTGGAATCCCTTTACATGTAAAAACAAATTCTTACACATTTCCTGAACAATGTCTTTTTGATTTCATCACTCAGTTCTTTAAAGTATTTTAGATATATCAGTTTCCTGTTGTGCAAAAATATTTAGACCATTCTTATTCAATTTTTGCACAAGTTTTTACAATGTAACAAGATTTTTATTCTGAGTGTGCTTTGACTGTGGGGGCCTGGAAAGGTAGAAGGAGTAGAAAGCAGAAAGTTGCTGAAGTACTAAAGCAAGGCTTTGTGCTGCTGCAAGGCTTCTGTTTATTTTCTCACTCTAGTTTCCAGACTTTTTCTGTGGACTGGCCTGACTGCCGAATGTTCTCCTTATGTTCAAGTGTTCTTGTTTAACAGCTTTCTTTGACAATGTGGGGGAGGTGCTGGCATTGCAAAAGAGATGAGAGGAGAGCAGCATTGAAGTGGATGGTGCCATTAAACAGCAGGGGGCTGAACAGAAGTGAGGTTAATGAGTGCTGCCTTGAGTAGTCCTGTACATCAATGTTTGTTTTTTGTATTGTGTACATTCACAAGTCCTTGTGTATGTACTTAGGGTTTTATAAATTATTTTGTGCTTATATCTAGACGATCTTTTCAGTAGTGCTTGGTTCTTCTTCTGGCAAAGGGATTGCAGGAAATAGGACAGCAGGAAGGAAGGAAGCTGACCCAGGTTTTGTGTATGCTTTTGCAAATACAGAGTGGGTGGGTGGATGGGTGATTCAGATGAAGAGACAAATTCAGAGCAGCAGCATGCCATTATGGTAATGATCAATCACAGAGAGATACTGTATATGCATGTGTAAATGTGTTGCAGAGGCTTTCTAATTATTACTTTGAGGTCATGTTTCCAGATGTATATTGCTACTGCTGATTTGCATCTGTGCTGTGGTATTTTAATGACTGAAACTGATCAGTCAGCTTGAGAGCCCCTCATGCTGCAATGTGTACCAATAAATTCCACAGCAAAGGCTAATGGGTCTGGACCTCAGTAAAGAGCTTTTTATTTCCTTTGAGAGAATTTTAGGACACAGCTATTACAGAAAGCGTTTATAAGTATGTGAAATAACCACATCACAAAGTAACAGGAAGACAAAATCACTTGTGTCTAGTTTGTAAATAATCAGGAAATGGAACCTTGAGCAATTGTTGTGACGTTTTCTATGATGCAAAAGGATATTTAATTATAATTTCCCATACAGTACTTGTTTAGCTATGATATGTATTTATGTCTTAGTTTAATTGTTGGAAGTCATTTTATGCCTGATGTAAATAAAGAGCTTATAAGCTGAAAATTGTTAACCTTTTTGTTCATATTTTATGAGCAACGTGTGTCATTAAAGAGCTTGTTTTTCCATACTCCCCTTGGAGTTGGGTCTTAAAGCCATTCATAGTTGGTTGTGAGTTTGTAGCTTGATGGGTGGAAGGCAGCATTTGTAATGAGAGTAGCTGCAGAGGCAGGAAGTGTTCCCCACTGTGGGTGCCAGAGGCCACTTTGTAGCACATACACGGTTTCTAAAAGGCCTGTTTATCTTTCGTGTGCATAATTGGTGATTGAATTGAAGTCTGAAGAGTTTGGAGTGCTTGCAGCTGGGTCTGCAGATAAAGGTGTCTGTTTGAGGAGGTGGTGGAGGGTTTGTAGGGCAGACTTAATCAGCTGAAGTATGAGGTCACAACGTATAACCTATTGGTACCTTTTCAAATCATTGTTTATTAAAATAAACTCCTTGGTTTGGCAGTGATTTTTACTAATGATTTGAGCCTGCATTTTTTTTATCTGTGAGGGTATAGGTGTGAATAGTAATTGAAGTAAAAAAAAATGTTCCATTTCTCAATAGGTTGCTTTTCAAAATGAGAACCACCTCTCCTTTAATTTCAAGACACAGTGCCAATGAGATCTAGTTTAAATTGGAACAGATGCAGAGTCTACCTTCCTTTCTGTCAAATGTCTCCAGTTTAGTGCACTTAAATGTTTCGATCTGATTGTGTTTGACATTAAGTCTCTGTTTATCATGTTACCATTAAATTGTGAAGTACATCGATTAAATAAATATTTAGCTATTGCATCCACTAATGTAAAAAAAAAACAGTAAAGTTTATGAGGAACTTTTCAGCATTT
This sequence comes from Polypterus bichir lapradei, assembly GCA_026402145.1. NCBI lineage: Eukaryota > Metazoa > Chordata > Cladistia > Polypteriformes > Polypteridae > Polypterus > Polypterus bichir. The sequence continues at coordinate 28,425,040 of JANRMT010027041.1, forward strand.
ATCCATCAATCCATCTGGGTGGTACGGTGGCGCAGTGGTAGTGCTGCTGCCTCACAGTTAGGAGACCTGGGTTTGCGTCCCGGGTCCTTCCTGGGTGGAGTTTGCATGTTCTCCCCGTGTTTGCATGGGTTTCCTCTGGGTGCTCTGGTTTCCTCCCAAAGTCATGCAGGTTAGGTGTATTGGTGATCCTAAATTGTGCTTGGTGTGTGTGTGTGTGTATTTCATAAAATCCCTGAGAAATCATATATAGGTAGTTTATAGAATAATTGTTCATATTTTTAAATATTCAGTTTACTTTAGACACTATAGCAATTTCACTTGCCCCTTTAATATATGTACATCCTAAGAGTCTACTAGTAAATTGCTGGCTTGACAACTTATCTGAAAAAAGTCAGTTTCAGGAGTCCCGGTAAAACAAACCTCATAATTTCCCAGATCAGGAGTTGGTATAATCTATAAAATCTCCTTTAATACTGTAAATCTTACAAGTGAATGTTGCAAAATCAGAAGAGTCACATGTAGGACTCTCTAATGCTATTTAAAGTGAACCTATTATAAGAGACTTGACAATTACAGTACATTATGATACATATATTACATTTATTATATTAAGGTACATAACTAGCTCAAAAGATTTTCAGAGGTTTGTTTGTTTATTTTGTTGGATTAGTTACCATTTGTGAAAAGTTATTTATTAAATAACAGAGTACATTTTGTTAATGCCCAAAGAAGAAATTCCTGAGGCCATTTACCACACAATACAGTCATACGTCATACGTTTTACAACCAGTTTCGTTGGTGTAACAGAAGTGCTAGGCTCATGTGGGAGTAAAGTAGTGTTGAAATGAAGGTCTGTACAATTTTTGAGATCATACCCCTATAGAACTGTGAGGATTGTTTTTTTTTAGATGTTTTAAATTAATTTTTAATTAAAAACGTTATGACCTTGTGAAACTATATAGAGTGCCATACTATTGAATGCAGAATTACCATAATTGTACTATATCTAGACTCCAAAGAAGCAAGAAATGCAAGATATCCTCTTGTGTATAATTGAGATACTTGATCCTCTAAAAACAGTCAGCAGAAGCATATTTACTGCTACCTAAAAATAAGTGCTGTTAAGCTTGGTACCACTGGCTCTGGCCCGGGCTCTGGCCCCGGCTCTGTGTAAACATTTTGCTTCTTAAATTCATTTTGACTCAGTTCTTAATGGTGTTGAATCATTATTGAAATCTGGATCAATTTGGTATTGATTCCAGCTTTTGAACCTCAGCCCCAGTACCAGAACCAATACCAAAACATCCAATACCAAAACATGGTCCAGTACTATCTCCTTATCCTTCAAAACATTTAGACCTGTTTCCAATAATAAATTCTGTAAAAATTATTTAATTAAACCAGGATTTTTGCACTCTACTCTGTTTAGTCATGGGGCCAGGCCTGTTGATTTGCACAAGTTATTTTTGAGGTAAATAATTTATTGAAATATGCATGTATGCATACACATGTGCATACACACACACACACACTCACACACACACTCAAAGTTTATTTATAAGTGAAGATAGCTGACAGTTTGTTTGCCCAACCAGCGCATTTGCTTGATGATGAAAAAAAGAAGTTAACACACACAAACACACACACCACAATAAATCTCTAAAGTTGACATGGACAGACACATTAGGCCACCCTATACCAATCTGTCTATGCAGCATATTTAATTAATTTCACTCATTGTGTTTAGTTTTGACAAAGTCAGAGAGGTGAGATTGCGTTGGTTTGGAGATGTGCAGAGAGGAGATATGCTGGGTATATTGGGAGAAGGATGCTGATAGAGCTGCCAGGGAAGAGGAAAAGAGGAAGGCCTAAAAGAAGGTTTATGGATGTGGTAAGAGAGGACATGCAGGTGATGGGTGTAAGAGAGCAAGTTGGAGAGGACAGGAAGATATGGAAGAAGATGATCCACTGTGGCAACCCCTAACGGGAGCAGCTGAAAGAAGAAGAAGATTGCTTAAGTGTCTTGATTCCATTCCCTGTTTATTTAAATGCAAATGTACTTGTGCACATAATTAATATTATATATTTTAATTTGCTGGATTATTTATTATTATACAGTGGAAACGGTTTTATTGTATTGTAAAATCTTCCATTGAGTGATTTCTCGCAGTATCACTTATGTGTATTTTACATGGAAGTACTATATGGACCATTCCGTGCCAATTTTGTTTGTTATGGATAGCATTGTAACATGCCCCCACAGCAAATGCACAGTGTGTTGTTTAAAGTACAAAATAATAAAGTACCTAATATATTATATGAGTGGCTTTGAAAGCTGTATTTGTTTGGTTTTAATCTTTAAAGTTGTTGTTCGCAGGACCAGTGTAAAAGTGTTTGTATATAGCAGGGGTACCCAACTCCAGTCCTGGAGGGCCACAGTGGCTGCAGGTTTTCAATCTAACCCTTTTCTTAATTAGCAACCTGTTTTTGCTGCTAATTAACTTCTTTTGAATTCCTTTTAATTGACTTGCTCTTAAAGATTCAGACCCCTCAATTGTTTCTTTTTCCTTAATTAGCAGCCAAACAAAAATGAGATACAAAATGAGCCAAAACAGGACCAGCAAACTGTGACCATCATACAATATCTGAGAATAAAGAAAGGTGAAGGTCTCAGGAATGCTGATCTGCTCTTAGAAAAGAGAAAATCAGCAATTTCAGAAATTTATGCTATTGCACAATGAGAGCAGCAACAAGCCATGGAATTAAAGAACGGGTTTAATTAACGACAAAACTCAGTGCCTCATTAAGCAACTGCTTGGAGTGAAATTGGTTGGAGTTTGAGGCCCTGACTTAGTTGGTCTTCTATTGGCTCACTCACTTCACATTTCACTTCTGTTTGGGTGCCGTTTAAGGAAAATAATGAAGCAATTCGGAGAAATGATAAAGAAATTCAGGGAAACATTTCTTAAAAACCAAGTCAATTAAAATTAATTCAGAAGAAGTTAATTAGCGGCATAAACAGATCACTAATTAGGAAAAGGGTTAGAATAGAAACCTGCAGCCACTGCGGCCCTCCAGGACTGGAGTTGGGCACCCCTGGTATATAGCATTGTAAAACTGTGATACACATCAGCACTTCTCACTCCCTAATAACCTGAAAAATATCCTTGCAGCTGTATTCACAATACTTATGAATAAGCGTATCTGTACATCTCAAGATGACTTTTTAAAAAAAATGTGAGTAATTATTTTTAGTGTGAATATATATACATGAATATGATGTAATTTATCTAAATTATGTAATTTATATAAATTGATTGTATTTATGACAAAACATGCATTTATTTTCAATACATTTATTTCTCACATAGCATCTCATCTTTCTTCCATCCATCCATCCATCCATCAGTTTTCTTAACTCAGTTATCCAGGTTATACTCACAGGACAGCTGGAGCCTATCCCACCAATAATTGGGTGCAAAGCAGGAACTGGAACAGGGCCCCAGTCCTTTGCAGGATAAATGCACACACACACACACACACCCACACACACACCCACAAACAAACACACACCATTTGACTGTGAAAGGAAACCCATGAAGACATGGGAAGAACATGCAAACTAATTGCAGGGAGCGCATGGGAATTGAACTCTGGTCTTTTTGTTGTGAGGCAGCAATGCAACCACTTTTTTTTTTTTTTTTTTTTTTTTTTTAAAAGCTGTTTGAATGATATCATGTCTTTTACTTCCAAATTCCATATATGACATTATTCAATACAAATTCAAGTAAAGCAAACATTCATTTGGTTACTTGAATTATTTGGTCAAGATTAGTAGTTGGAGGAATTGAGTAATCAATAAAATAGTCAATAGAATAATTGTTTAAAACATAATCATCAGTGGCAGCCTTGTTGTAAAGTCAAGTGAGTGGGGTGTCAAATCAACACTGTTTTCAATTAAAGGAGTTATTCTGTGGGTGACTTGGTTATGCATTGGTTAGCCTTCACAGTTCTTCACAGTCCTAGGTGACTGGGTTTGAACTTGCCCCAGTCACTATCGTTTTATAGTAGGCATATTCTACTTGTGTCTGTGTGGGTTTTCCATAGCTAATTTGATTTCTTCTCACTTTTAAAAGAAGGGTTTGTAGGGTTTCTTGCTGATTATAAATGGGCACAAATTGTTGGAGTGTGATTGTATACACAAGTATCTGGTGAAGTTCGCTAGTGGCCTATTAAGAGTTGGTTTCTGCCTTTCATTCAGTAAAGCTCAGGTAGTTTTTCATGTTCACAGTTGTGAGATTGAACAATTAGATTTTAAATATGAAAGAACTAAGATCAAAAATGTGAAAAGATAGATTGAAGTGTAATTTTCAGTATTCTTTGTAACAGAAATGCACAAGTATTAAAAAATAACAGGCAACAAAATTTTATTGGGGGTTGACTTTTACAAACTTAAAACAGCAGAGCTACAAGTTAAGCCATGTTATTGAAGATGAGATGGAACTATGGGAGCTGCAGAAAACTCCTTTGTTGCTGATGTATTTCTTTTAAAATCTACCCATAAGAAGAAGAAACATGGCATCAAGCACTGTAGAGAGCTACAATACTGGATTTTCAATTGAGACAGTGTGTGATTACAAGAGAGTCTACATTTTTTTTGGGTTCACAACAAATATGCATGAAAGTGTGTAATCAACAGTTTACAGCAAATAGAAGTTCACCTGCGCCATGTAATGCCGCATGATCGCACAATAACAAGTCAAATGTGAGTTGTATTGTTCAAACTCATGTAAGGTAGCATCTACTAACACTTGAGCTGATGCACACAGAAAACTAACACAATGCACTGAATATACAGTTCTTTGGGAGATGATGCTGTGCCTCTGCACTGGATGCAAGACTTGATCTAACCTTGGATCAGGTGCCAACCTTGTATACATTCAAGCTACACAATATTCCAAAATAAAATGTAGTGTTTTAAAACTTAGAATAGGGTCAGGCAGTTTTTTTATGTTTTGAAGCACAAGACAAATCTTTCCCATCATGTGACATGCAGTCTGTTAAAGGAAGGATTCAGTTTCAGAGAAATGCAATTAGCAGGGCTACTGAAAAGACATATGTAATTCCTGAAAACAAATCAGCAAATTTAGTATATCAACTAAAATATGATTAAAGCACATATAACACATTTTTGAATGGTACAAGAGTGAATGCAATGTTGTCATCGGTTCGGACTAATTTCTCAATTACAGTCAGTCCAATTCAATAACTAATTGTGCATTAATTCTCAGGCATCAGCTGATCAGTTATGTGATGTAACTTGTAAACAAAAGAAAAAGGGCTGAACAAAAAATTGGAACAAATTTAAAAAAGAGGGAAAGATTTGGAAAATGAAGGCATCAGGTGTGCCTTTGATATCTGGCTTGTCCATTAAATATTACTGTTCATTAAGTGATATTAATCAGCTAATTTCTCCTCCAAATGTAAACCTCACAACAGTAAATGTCACAAACATGACAGAACCATTTTTCAAAAAGACCTAATATTAAAAGTTTATTATTACAAATGTGTTTGTGTGAATGTAAAGTGTTATTTTGGTATTGATTTTAAGCAGAATTTATTTTTCAGGTACCAGCGAGAAGGTGTCAGTGAATAAATTTAATACATGCACATGTTAAGATAAATTATGTAGTCCATGGCAATTATATCATTTTTACCCTATGCTGAAATACCTCCAAGCAAATACACTGTCCTCATTTGTTATTAAATTGGGGGAAGTCACCCTGTCTGTCTCCAATGAAATTCAAGTCCTACAATGAAATCTGTAGGGTATAACTATTGCAATCAAACATCCACTGCATTATCTGAGGCCTGCACTTACTCTACTAACATTTTACTGGGTGCAGATGCTTAGCAGTATATTATATTTCAAACTATAAATCAAAATAAACATTTTTACACATTGGTTTTCATATTGAACAAGGCATATTGAGGGTAATTGTTTCAATATTTCTTAATTTGGAGGGTTGGCAAATTAGGCTAATTGCTTATGATGCCTTAACTGCTTTAGCCTCTGGGCCACTGTCATCATAAATCAATATTCCATATCAGTCTTCTTGCATAATCCTTTCCTTCCGGGAATAGACCTGTCATTTTTTGCATCATAAAATTATTACCAATTTATTTACCACACTGTTTTATCAAAACTGAGTTACAAATTTCAAGGCACAAAGACAAATACTGTCAGTAATATTACATGTCACTTCTTCATAAGTTAACAAGGTATAAAGAAAATAAAAATATTATAAACACAAGATACAATACGAAAATTAAAACATTTAAATGAAATGGTGGTTAAAATGCAGAAATACTTAATGAATACTCCACAAAGTAATAGTTAAAATGGATAGGAAACAATCATGTAACAGTTTTGTGTATGCAGCCTGCTGAAATCCTACAGTACCAAGGACATTATAAAACATGCTTAGTGAGTTACTACCTAAGTGTATATATTAAAAAATAAACTTTTTATGGTATATGCACCGATTAGCCACAACATTAAAAAAACTGACAGATGTAGTAAATAACATTGTCTATGTCAATGGGGTGGAATTAGGCAGAAAGTGAACAGCCAGTTCTTGAAGGTAATGTGTTGGAATCAGAAAATTGGGCAAGCATAAGAATCTAAGCAAATTTGACAAGTGCCAAATTGTGATGGCTTGATGACTGGGTCGGAGCATCTCCAAAATGAAAGGTCTTGAGGGGTAGTCATGGTATGAAGTAATTAGTACCTACCAAAAGAGTTCATGGAAGGACAAATTGTGACCCTGTGTTAGGTTCATCATTGGTGCATGTGGAGAGAAAACACAGTGCATCACAGTTTGCCATGTACGGAGCTGCATAGCGGCAGACCAGTCAGAATGCCTAATCTGACCCCTGTTTACTGTGTCTACAATAGGCATGTGAGTATTACAACTGAGCTACAGAGCAAAGAAGAAAGTGGCCTGGTCTAAGGAATCACATTTTCTTTTAGATAATGTGTGCAGCCAGGTGTGTGTACATCATATTCCTGGCAAAAATAAGACAGCAGGATGCACTATGGAGTGAATATGAGCCTATGGTGTCCTTTGTAATGAACTGTATGTCAGGCAGACTACAGTTTATGGTATTCTAGGACTGTGTTTCTGACACTTATGTGAGCAACACTGGAGTACCACAAGGAATAGTTCTGTCTCCTTTTCTCTTCACTCTGTACACCTCAGACTATAAATATAACATGAGTGTCATGTCACTTGCTGAAATTCTAAGATTATTCTGCACTTATGAGGTATATTGATAAGGGGGATGAGAAAGCGTATAGGAATCAAGTGGAGAACTTTTGTTTTTTGGTGCAAAGAGAATTGTCTGCATTGTAACATCAGCAAAACCAAGGAACTTGTTTTTGTCTTTCACTGCACCAAAGACCCTCTATGTCGGGTTACTGTTCAGGGAGGTTAGATTAGTCTCGGAACATAGAGGAACTTATTATGATGGGCAGAGCAGGCTCTTTTTCCTGTGGAGACTACATTCCTTTAATGTGGGTAGTGACATCCTTCATATCATTTACAACTCTGTGATGGCCAGTGTGATTTAACTACACTTTGGTGTGGTGGGCTATCTATCTAAGAAGATAAGCTGACAGAGGCTTTCTGATTCTCTGGGTAATGTTCTGCTGGGAAACCTTGGGCCTTGACATTTGGGTGACTGTTACTTTGACATGTACCACCTATCTACAAATTTCTGCTGCGCATGCACACCCCTTCTTGGCAACATGATGGAAGTGACCTCTTTTAGCAGAATAATGGATCTTGCCACACTGCTAAAAATTGTTCAGGAATGGCTTGAGGATCATGCCAAAGAGTTCAAGTTGTTGACTTAGCCTCCAAATTCCCCAGATCACAATCTGATTGAGCATTTATGGGATGTGCTGGAAAAACAAGTCCAATCCATGGAGACCTACCGTGCAGCTTACATTAGTTGAAGAATCTGCTGCTAAGGTCTTGGTGTCAGATACCACAGGACACCTTCAGAGAATTTGTGGAGTCCAAGCCTCAACAGGACTGAGCTGATTTGGTGGCAAAATGTTAGGCAAGTGGTTTTAATTTTGTGGCTGATCGATGTATATTCTGCAACAATATTTAGTATAAATAATTTGTAGCAAATTTACATACTGTATCATATTATTGATAATTATAAGTAGTAGTTTGTAGTTCATATTAACAAAATGTAAATTTCATGACATTCGTATTATGTTATTTATAGTTTTTGTCTATGAAAACAGAAGGTAAATTATTAGGGAATAAAACCATACTCATAATACATGTGAAATATGAATATAACTTAAGAACAACTTAAAAATATCACTTTTTTCAGCAACTCGGTACGCAAGTACCAGGAAACACATGATATCTTTTGTACATACTGGAAGTAGCTAGAAACATTGCAGACTTGCTAATGTTATCTTAGAAAGTGACAACTTTGGATTCTTAAATCACATGGTTTGTACTGTGGGATCCTTTCAAGTCAAGTCAGCTCTCTTAAATGCATTTAGCAAAAATGATATTTAGACTAAAAATTTAATATAATGCTTTTAAGTAAAACAATTTCCATGCATTCTGTTTACTTATGAGCGCTTTGAAATCACTTCACTTTTTTTTGTCTGGTGCCTCCTGACATACTGATATGAGAAAACCCCCACAACTGTTCAACTTGTCTTGATGTCTAGTTGTACAACACATCAAGCTTTTTGGGGTTCCCCCTATGTTTTTGTCCCTTTAAACATAAGATACATTGGACCATCTTTTTTTTCAGGAGGTTATACCCTAACTAAAATGAGTACACCATCAGCAAAAGTGATCAGAAGGAATAAAAGTTGTACAAGCCACATCAACTGTCCCCAATTGGTCACTTTCTAATGGGATGTTGCTTCTTTCCGCAAAACTTCAAAAAAATGGGGATTTCTAATATAAGCATGTGGAATGTAGGTTTGTACTATTTAAGCTTGCTGACCAAGAATATGATAATATTTTTGATATTTGATTCTTTCCTGGTGGATGTAGCCCTCTTAGAGCCACTCGCAGATGGTTAAAAATAACAGGTTTCATACATAAGCATATGGGATGTAATTTTAGGCTGTTTCAATGTCGGTTAATATGAATATGACTTTATTTTGGATTTTAATACTTTGCTAGGGATCTAGTCCTCTATGGCCCTTTATCAGAAAGTGAAAATGACATTTATTTTGTTAGAATCAAGAATATTTAGAATATTTAAAATTTAAACATTTAAACTGAAGCACATATTTTAATGTTTCAATTATTTGATGCAACTATTCTTGTTTATTATGTAATTCAGACTTTTTAAAAATACATTTCTATATAAAACTCAAACACCACAAAAAATGGAGATTAACAATTTGAGACGGTCTAAATTTACTGTGGAGAAAAATCTGGTATCAAATGCATTTAAGAAAAGAACAGTCATGTGATCTAATTTCCGAAACTGTGGATATGTTTTTGTTAGTGTGACCTTCTAATTCTTAATATTTTTTCTCATATGCATGATATACTTGTTGATGTGTGGTGAAATTCCACGCCTTACATGCAGTGTTTTTCTAAGCATGTTTATTATTGATTTTGTTTGTTATTGTTTTTGTTTGTTTATTACTTCCTAAATCTGAAGCAATAGATTAATCATCTAGACCATTGTTTCCCAACCTTGGTCCTGGGGGCACACTGTGGCTGCAGGTTTTTGTTCCAACCAGCTTCTGTTTTTAATTGGACTCCTCAGCTAATTAAGTGATGTGTTATTTCCCAAGTTCTGTGTTTTGGGAACAATATAGAGATTAAAATTAAGTTTAGTAAACATATATATATATATATATATATATATATATATATAATTGTGGTCCCCGGCCGGGACGCCCAGGAGGACCAGAGGAGGGCTTGTGCCTCCTCCAGAATGAGAGGGGGCGTCCGTCCTGGTTATGCTGGAGGCCTTGGGTAGAGGGCTTGGAAGCCCAGCCCTGTAGGGACCCGTGGCCACCGCCAGGTGGCGCCCCAGTGCCTGATTATCCCGGGAGCCCGGCACTTCCGCCACACGGGGGTGTGTCCGCGGGAGATTGCCGGGAAGCAGCTGGAGCCCATCCGGGTTCCTATAAAAGGGGCCGCCTCCCTCCAGTCAGGGGCGAGAGTCGGGAGGAAGGAAGACGGAGCTATACTGCTATACCAAGCAGTTATATGGGAATAATGTATTTTTTTTTCTTTTTAACAATATTTTCATCTTGATTTTCATTCTACTTTTCTAGGTGTTCTGATTGTTTAATTAATCCATTATTTACTAATTAGTGGGTCTGATGCTAAAGTAGTTGCAGCCTTTGATTATTCAGTGTTGTTTGCCAGCGTGTCTGCTCTGCTCATTTTTAATTGTCATTAATATTATAAAATCAATGGGAAAAACTGCACGGAGAAAGGGCAAAATATAATGAAATCAACAAAAAAGAGTTAAGCATTTAAATCTATAGCAAAAGCAGAAATATTTCTAAATGTCTTATAAATGTAAAAATCATGATGCTGTGCTTTTCAGAATGTAGAATAAAAGAAAAATAATACCAGCTAATTAAATGAGATCAGCGTTATCAGGTGTTGTCACTGATTAGGAATCTGGTTGGAACAAAAACCTGCAGCCAGGATGTGCCCCCAGGACCGAGGCTGGGAAACACTGATCTAGATAGACAATTACATATGTATCTTCATATCATAATTGCAGTTGTACAATGGGTCAACTGTCATTTGGTAATATTTTTATAGTTAAAAGTTATTGGATCAAATTCTGGCACCAAACTTCTATACATACAGTATTTAGTAATAATTTTACTTTTTCTATTTTTACTTTACATCTAAAAATCATGAAGTGCTTATGACATTATTGCATGTATCCAGCTTGTAACATTTAGCTAGCCGGAGTCTTACAGTATAAGGGAATTGTGATTTGTCTTTCTGTCAAACAGACATAGGCAGAGCAGTTTAAGATGAAGAGGAATATGGACGAGTTAGTAAGACAACCAAAGGGTGGGAATAGCGAGGAAAGTAAAAGAGCAGGCAAAATGCAGTCAGGTTGAAGGTGGACTCATTTTATTATTTTGGAGGTGTCTAATAGACATTCAGAATAAAATGCCAGTCAGCACCTGTGGACTCGCACAGAAAAGTGGAAGCCCAGAGATTCTGTTTACTTTTTCCTTCTTTAGAGATGCAGCAATATTTTAATAAGCGTGACCTGAGTATTTTTAATTATACCTCATTGTTTTAGGCATTATGTGTCAAGCCAGAAGCCACGTAAGAAAGAGACTGATTATGAGACACAGCATGTTTGCTAGTGAGACCTTTTAAAGTTGGTGTTTTAAAACATTGTAGTAAAAGGAGAATCAGAATTATCAGAGTTTATTTCCATCTGCTTTAATGAGAAGGTCTTATCATTAAACAGCAGTCAGTGAGGGATATCACATTTGAGAGTGAATAGCACAGAATCATTTGCAAAACATTACATGTAGGGCAAAGGAGAAACATTTTGAAAACTGTGCTGAGTACATTTGTAGATCAAAGTGCAGTGTGATGGGATAAAAAAACACTATGTTGTGAAGGGGTCTGACTATAAGTTTTACTAATGAAGATAGCAAGCTTACTATTCCAAATTACAATAAGTTTGATCCTTCATATGTGACAGTTCTGTATTTAATGAGTGGTATAATCAATTCTTATATTTTGTCTTGTATTTTGTACTATGGTATTGTATTTCAGAGGTGAAGAGGATTACTTGTGCTCTTTTTTGTGTGTTGTATTTAGCCCATTTTTTGACAACCATTGCACACCCTAACCTACTTGGAAGGAGGTCTTTGAATTGCATTTTGTATGATTTCTTCCATTCCAACAAGGTTTATTTTGGACTTTTTTTGTCAAATTAGAGAGTCAAAGCTAGGAGGGCTTTCAAAAACAGGGTCTATTAAAGCCCATTGAAGCATTCATTGTGTGATTTTGGGCTATACAAGAAATAAATTGTTGTTGTTGATTGCTGAAGTGAAGCCCAAAAACACATTAGTAAAATACTGCAGCTTTGCATAACTTGTCTGGAATAACATGATGCCAAAATTAGTGCAGGAAAAAAAAAAACAACCATTCTTTGACAATTTAGTATTAGCTTTTGCCTTTGAATAAGACCTTTTTTAAACAAATCTGAATTATATTTGAATAGCGATGTTCAATCTGACAGGCCTACTGGCAGTCAGGCATTTTCCAACCAACTATATCCTAGCACAGGGTCACAGGAGTCTGCTGGAGCCAATCCCAGCCAACACAGGGCGCAAGGCAGGAACAGATCCTGGGAAGGGCGCCAGCCCACCGCAGGACACACACACGCCCACACACCAAGCACACACTAGGGACAATTTAGGATAGCCAATGCACCTAACCTGCATGTCTTTGGACTGTGGGAGGAAACTGGAGCACCCAGAGGAAACCCACACAGACACGGGTGAGAACATGTAAACACCATGCAGAAAGGACCCGGGAAGCGAACCCAGGTCTCCTTACTGCGAGGCAACAGCGCTACCACTGCGCCACCGTGCTGCCCCCTACTGGCAGTTTCATCCATCCATCCATCCATCCATTATCCAACCCGCTATATCCTAACACAGGGTCAAGGGGGTCTGCAGTTTCAACCACTATTTTATTTTCACTGATATTCCCCCTCATGGTTTAGATTTTTTCTTCAAGTAATCATCTCTTGATTATATTTTTACTTACAATATTTCTTTGACACTAGTAGATTACCTACGGATTGTGAACACAGGTGAGGATGTGGATATAGGATGACCAATAAATTAAAGCTTTATCCAGTGCGCTGCCATTTCAGTACTACACCCTTTTGCAGCATTTGGAAAAGTTCTGGCGTCTGCACAGATTACCTGTTGACACTTACTGTTACTTCTGTCTTTGCATGCAAAGAAGATTCCGATGTAATTAAATTCCTCCACTTTGGGTAGACACTATCTTCATGCAGCAAGCCATTCTTTTGTGACAGTGCACAATAACCCTCAACTTCATTCCACTGCGAAGTTCTTTAATGCTGGCCTGAGATCATAGTCTAATGACCCAAAAGTTTAGTACCATCCATGTAACCCATAGTTTGCTAGATTACATAATCTCTAAAACTTGACTTTGCCTATATAACCTGTTGATGAAAATCATGAACTTGTGAGGAGACAAGGGGTACCCTAAGGTGTAGTCCCACTTTTGTTTTGAATGTGTTTGAGACTGTAAGAAGCTGTGTCATTCTTTTTAAAACAGTGAGCCGCTATCCTAGTCTGCCAGTTTTTAGGCATGGTCTCCACCTTCTGTGTAACACTGAAGAGCTGTTTTAACCATTACACTCTGACAATACCCACTGCTTTCAGTATTTACTGTATGATTGAATCTTAGTATAGTGCATATTGAAACATAAAGAAATGTAATCTTAAGCTGCCTATGTAAGTCACTGAAGTGCTGATATTCATTCAATCTTCATCTCTCCCTGATTAGAACTGTGAAGAGGAAAGACTAATGCATGTCACTTTTTGAATTGAAGACAGGGCTGTTGACCAGTGAATGAAGGGGAAGTTGTTGTTTATGATATGTGCTGTTTATTAAGGAAGTAAATATTTTGAAAATATTTTGTCAAATATTTTTGACAATATTTTTGTAAAACATTATGTGTTTTCCACATTTTGTGTGTACAACTTGATAACTGACATGTGGATTACACACATGAGATTTTTTTTCCCATGGATGTTTCATACATTGCTTGCTGTTGTATAGCATCGGAAATTATTGGCTTCTATTATGTCATAAACATTTTTCTTTCCATTCTTTGTGATTATTGTTTTTCCTTCACCATCACTACAAACTACAAGGGGTCAGCGACATGCAAAAAAATATAATTTTTGTGTGGGGTATTCCTTTAATCAACGAAAATAAAATTTCTGGAACAGCTGGGAAAAAGCACCATAGGAACATGAAATGTAAAGAATGACTTCCTGGCAATAGTAAGCTTTAAATATTTGGAGTTTATTTGTATTACCATTTAGCCATTTATTAGAAACAGGACTTGACCAATAAATAATACATCTAATATTTACTGTGTTTATAATGTGGTTTATTAATAGCACAAACTAAAGGTGCATCAAGGCTCCCTTGGGTTGCTGAGCTACTCATCATATTGAGAAAACAAAGTCTATTTGCCAGAAAAACCTAGTTTGTATTCTTTCTTCCCACCATCTTGTCTGGTCACTTATAGCTTTTTCCTCATAATAATATGTAATACTAGTACATTATCTTTCAAAATATTTTTAATTTTTTCAAAAATATCCCTGTCAATTTTCACAACAGCAGGTAAATATCATAACTGCAGCTTGAATTCAGTTTATGTGTGTCCAGGAGTTGTGGACTCTGTTGCTTTTATATAAAAGCAGGGGGTACTACTTTTTGTAATACAAAAAGGGAATTAGTACTTGTTTTCAGGTGGGCTTGACAATGCTGTTGCAGGTGTTTCAAACCTTTAGTGTGTTGTGCTTGTGCTACATAACTAGTGTTTAGGCATATGAAACTTATGTAAGCACTGCACTTTACCAGGCCAGGTTATTGATCCAGTTGTTTTTTTTATGTTTAAAATGTTTAAATTAAGAATGGTTGACTGTCATTAAACCGAAATTCTATGAATATGAATGAACAATGAAGTCTGAAATTTTAGAATAAGGGTAAGGCTACAGCAATAACTTAAGTATTCAACTACACTTGACTCTCCATGACTTCCTTTAACATAGGAAATTTCATTTCCTATAGTAATTCATTATATAAGTGGACACAGGAAGGATCATAGTCTCCAAATGGTAGTTTACTGTGCCTCTCCACTCTTTCTCCCAGCAATGATGTTCGGCCAATATGTAATAAATATCCCTTTTATATATCTAGCTGTCAGTAATTTATTTGTAAGTACCTCAAGGGGCTGCATATGTTTAAAAAAAATAGTGCCAAGTTAAGAATTTTAGCAAGTATACAGAGCAATTTCCCAGATTGAGACTTGGTATAGTTTCCATGAATTTCAAAGGTTGTTGTATTTGTAAACAAACTCAGAAAATAGTGGGTAAAGCATGTAAAGTATCTTGCTGTTGACATTTACAACAAACTGAGATTTATGTAGGTTGAACACATTGTATGTAAGACTTGGCAATTGGCAATCATAGTGGTACATGATCATTTAGTGAAACTTTCTTTTGTTAAAAATGTCTGTAGTGAGAAGTTAAGCAAAATGACACATTTATTGGCAAACTAGAAAGATTACATTATGCAAGCTTTCGAGGCAATTAGGGACCCTTCTTCACTTCAATAAAATGTGTCATTTTGCTTAACCTCTCATTACATCCATAATGGCTAACACGGTACCACACCCTAGTACTTGTCTGAAAATAGGACAGATTTTTAAATAGGGGATCTCCTCTCCATAAAGCAAAACAAGGAGTATTTGGTAAAGCCCCAGTAGCTATGAAGTAGTGGTTAAGTCAGGGCAGTAAGGTATTCCACACTTGGCACATTTATTGTGGAAGCACAGCTTATTGCAGATTTATTGATGAGTAAATATATAGCAACATTTGTATTTGTGTTATTACAACTTTGAATTTGACTGCATTGTTTCACTTTCCAATTAATTGGTTGAGAATCTTTTTTTCTCACCTTTTATTGTGCCTTACCACTTACTTGAAGTCAGAGGTTCATGTTTAAACACTGTTGACACTGGAAAGTCCTATGACACCCTTACATATGTGAGCTAGATAATCCCAGTCATTTCCAGGTATGGCTAACATAAGACTTTCCAATGTTGCATGTGCGAAAAAGTACTTAAAATTTAACCTGTCTTTATCCACATCTCAATGTATAAACACATGTTTCAAGTCTGATAACTGAGGAAAAAGAGAGGACAGTTTCCCTGAAGACAAAGAACGTTAACAAGAAAATCATGACCATCATTCAGATTTCCTGCGAAATTGCTATTGCCATTTTGCTAGTTCCCATCACCTAATTATTGTGTTCACTTGCTGTTTGAACACGCAGTATTGTGAATTCATGCTAGACACTTATCAGCAAATTAAGTTATAATTAGGTGCCAAGTCCAGCTGTCACATCAGCAGAGTGAGTTACAATTAGGTGCCAAGTCCAGCTGTCACATCAATAAGTAATTAAAATTTGTGTATTTCAATTGTAGTATAACAAGTTGCATCCACTTTTCTGCAAACATTATAGTGCTGTACACAAGCAAAAGGGTATTTTTTAAGCAAGAAGTTGATTTTTAAGCAAAATGAGATTAAGAGTTGACATGAATGAAGTGTTTACAATTATGAAGGGAATTAGTACAGTGCATTGAGACATAGACTTTAAATTCAGTTCAACAAGAACACAGAGGTACAGTTTAAAAATTATTAAGGGTAAATATTGCACACACATTTGAAATTTTTTCTTCACACATAGAATCATAGACATATGGGATAAGCTGCCAAGTGGTATGGTAGACAGAAGGATTTTATAGATCTTCAAAACTAGTCTTGATGATATTTTGGAAGAATTAAATGGATAAGACTGGCAAGCTTTGTTGGGCTTACTGGCCTGTTCTCATCAACTTTTTTCTAATGTTGTAATCTCACATGGAAATGTATTTGTTTCACGAAAACCCTTCATCTGCAGTCTAATGTACTGTATTTGAATGAAGACTGTGGCTGGGTGGAACAATGGCAGTTACACAAAAGGGAAAATTTGGAGTGCTAACTAGGTCATACCATTAAATGTCCAATAATTTAACCAGAATAAAAAGTTCTCTTCAGTGCATTTGCCCTACAAATATTAGGGATTAAATATAAATCAAAGCAATTGTCTGATTAACCACAAGATATGAAGGAGATGACAGTGTTAGTGATAGTGTCCCATCTCGTCCCAGTGGGTTATTACATACCTTGACAGAGACTGTAAGAAGATCCTCTGATGCGCATGCATGACAACACATTTTCAGAGTGTAACTATTCTAATATCAATCATTAGTTAAGTTTTCAGTCCTATTGGGTAATAAAATTTCCTCTTGTTTAATAATAGTAAACTGTTTACTGTTGTTTTTGTTTACTGATAGTATTGATAGTTTACAGTTCTTGTTTTCAGATAGTAAATGCATATTTAATTCAGGCCAGGCCTCCTTAATACAGGAACTTTTAACTTAAAATTTTTGTTGTGAAAATTTGACTTTCTGTTACTTTATCTCTGGAACTGTATGATTTGTTCAATCACAAGGTAGACACAGAACAGCGAACTTGTGGCTGTGCTGAAGAACTATTATTATCTTGCCAAAATGATAGGGCCTGCCATGAACTGCTGGTGACTTTTTATGACTTTTATAAATACAGTTTTGTAACAAAACTTTTATATCATTGGAAAGAAATGTAGCTTATTGCCCCTATGAAAAAGAAGTCCTCTGTATACATTGATCCAATTATCATTTAATGGTGGCTCAGTTCCTCAAAATAATTTATATACTGTATCTTCCACTTATATATTCAAACTATTGATGTAGATCGAAATAAATTATTCGTCTGGTGTTTTTCTTTGAACTTTGAAATTATACATTTTTTTTGTGAGATGTCTGATTAAAATTACTTTATATAAATCTAAAATGTGTTCCATAAATCCTAATTTTAAAATAGATAAGTTGATAGATATATTTCAAAGCATTTATAAGTAATTCTTATAAAAAATAATGAATGAAAATATTTTTACTTAAAAGCATTACATAAAATGTTTAGTTTAAGTATCATTTTTACTTTTGACTTGAAAGGATTTTGTCTTGAAAGAATCCCACAGTACAAAAATATGACTAGCAATGTGGTTTAAGATCACAAAGTTGTCACTTTCTAAGATAATTTTAGGGAGCCTGCTATGATCTTAACTATGTCTCCTATGCACAAAAGATGCATCATACATCGTATATATGGCTACATTACAGTCAAGAAAAAAATGCAAATGCACTTCCACTCCTTATCAGCAACTTGAAATATACATATCACTGAAAACAGTCTGAAACCATCTGTCCCCTGGTGAATAGGTCTTGAGTTGCTGAACAAAGTGATATTTTTAAGTTGTTCTTAAGTTACATTCATATTGCACATCTATCAAGGATAGTTTTTTATTCCCTAATAATTTACATTCTGTTATCATTCAGACAAAAACTGTAAATGACACAATAAAAATGTCAAATGAATTTCACATTTTGTGAACATGGACTATAAGCTACTACTTGAAACTATCAGTAATATGATATGGAAAATGGGTATAACTACAACATTAAAATCACCTGTCTATTATTGTGTAGATCCCTCTTGTGCTGCCAAAACAGCTCAGACCCATCGAGGCATGACCTTAACAAGACTTCTAAAGGTGTCCTGCAGTATAGATAAATAGATAGAACTTTATTTGTCCCTAAGGGGAAATTTTCCTTTCTACACAAGCTCTTTTAATAAAGAAATATATAAATAGGTAGATAAGTAAATAAGTATAAACACATACTTTGGTCTAAACTCATACCAGATGACTAAAAAGCTAGAAAATTAAAAAGAAAGAAAAGTTTTGACTTGTCTGTCACAGTCCAACTAAGGTATTATGCAGATGTATTGCTGTTGGTATAAAGGAGACCCAGTAGCATTTCTTGACACACTTCTGGTGAATAATTAATAGGTTAAAAGCACTCAGTATTAATGTGTCAGAGCGATGATGCGTAGTATTGTCCATGATTGCAGTCGTTTTTTTAATTCTCGTCTTCACTACGGCCTCCAGGGGATCCAGAGTGAGTCCCATAACTGAGCTTGCCCTTTTAATTATCTGATTGGTTTGGTGGGCCTGCCTTAAAGTGATGTTACCAGACCAGCACACCACAGCGTAAATAAATCACACTGGCCAACACAGTTATACAGCAGAAGAAGGTGTCACTACCCACATTAAAGGGACACAGTCTCCTGAGGAAAAAGTGCCTGCTCTACCTTTTCTTATATAGTTCTTGTGTTCGAAGACCAGTCCAACCTGTCATTAATATGGACCCCCTAAATACTTGTATGAACAGACCACCTCTACATCCACTCTTTGAATAGATCAGACATAGAGGCTCTTTGGTGTGGCGAAAGTCAGTAACAAGTTCCTTGCTTTTGTTGATGTGAAGATGCAGACAATTTTCTTTGCACTAAGAAACACACTTTTCCACCTGACTCCTATACTTTGTCTCATCCCCTTTCTCAGTACACCCCATAAATGCAGAACCATCTGAGAATTTCTGCAAGTGACTTGACCTGGGGCCTCATGCATAACGGCGTGCGTAAAATTCACACTATAACATGGCATAGGCACAAAAGCGGAAATGTGCTTACGCACAAAAAATCCAGATGCATAAATCTGTGCAAACGATAACTTCCACATTCTTACGCTCCATAAATCCCGGTCAGCGTGAAAAGTAACGCACGTGCAAAAGCACGGGGTGAAATAGAAGAAGTTCAGCGAATACCAAGTGGAGACAAGGAAAAACGTACTATTTGTTGGTTTAAACAGTGGTATAAACAACAAAAGGAAGTTGATTGAGTGACATAGAGTGTCGCAGAAACTCGAAAGCTCAAGTTCACAAAGTCGCACAGTGCCCGAAATAAAAAAGAAGATGTAAGATATCAAAGTCGCCGTGAAAGGCAAGTCGTAGCCCATCGTCTGAGTTTCATATGAAACCTTATTTGGGTACAGAGAAAAAAAAAATAGGAACACAGTGGGGAAAATAGCACGAAATGTTAACTTTAATCTCGAAATTTCCACTTTAACCACATACGTAGTTTATTTTGTCATTAAAGTAGAACATCATAAACTTAAAATCATTTAATTTACTAGTTTCTCAAATCCCATCGTAACTAAAGTAGCATGTTAAATGCTTTGTTTTGTAATTGATCTTCTATGTGCTCTATGTGTGTGAATCACTGCGTGCTTTGGGGCTTCCTCTTCCTCCGACAGGACACAGAATCCATTACATTTGTAATATTACAGCTCTCTGAATAGTTAAAATACTGAGATGTATACTTGATATTTTCATGATGATAGGAGTTAAAGCATGTTATTAAACATGGGAACACAGTTATGCAGTGGTTGTGTGTGACCTTTGATGAAATAATTTATTGCAGCAGTACTGTCTCTTTCAAATGTACTAACCTCCAATTCCTGTCCTTGCTTTTCTTTCTCCAAATACCCAATCGCCACACAATCAGCTCTGTAATAGACGTTAAGCCATCTGTAAGCTTAGAACGCTGATTCTTCAAAACTTTTAAGGAACATTGAAATATCTTCGTAGTACATGTTAAATTATTCTATCCTTCCAGTGTCACGCCAGTCCCAGCAAGCATACAGCGCGAGGCAGGAACAATCCATTAACAGAGCTCCAGATCCTTGCTAGCGCAGCGACACTGTGTCCTCACATGTTTAATTATTAACAATATAGATTATTTAAATGAAGTTAAAGTTTTATCTGTATAATATAATAAACATATTTTTCTGCATTTCATCTTAAAAATGATATTGTCATCATATGTAATTATGTGCTTTATAAAGTGGCTCAGGTTGTGCAATATTATAACTGTAGTGCAAGTTTACAGTGAGGTGATTGTACTAATAAGTACAAACAGTTTTACAAGGAGCACTTGATGGACTGAATTAGTGCGTTTAGAGTTCTTGGGATGAAACTGTTTCTGAAACGCGAGGTCCGTACAGGAAAGGTTTTGAAGCATTTGCCGTGTGAGAGCAGTTCAATAGACAGCATGGCTGAGGCAGCATGTGCTTGATGCTGTATACCGATAATTCACTTTCTGATCAGCTGCTCCGAGTGGTGCAGTGTGAGTAATATGGAAAAAGATGATCTGCTGTGGCAACCCCTAACAGGAGCAGCTGAAAGAAGAAGAAGAAGGTGCAGTGAG
>JANRMT010027041.1:28448973-28460744 GCA_026402145.1 Polypterus bichir lapradei
TGTATATATATACTATATATATATATATATAGTATTCATTCATTAAGCTTACAGAAATAATATGCCTGCACAACTACCATCATTCATTTTTAAAGACATATTGGAAGATATTTGACACGTGCATTTCATGCAATTGAAACATCTCATGTATGATAATTTATTTTCCTTATGAAAAAATCATACATGAAAAGTATCACTGATCCTTGATACATTTTTGTCATCAAGTTTGGCTTAAGGAAGTGAAAGATTTGGCAAAGCTCCTACATAAAATGTTGTCTTTCCTCAAGCTTCACATAAAAATGGTCCATCAATACAGAGCACAAGAGGACTCCTTCACCTTATGGGGACCCAGCTTGACAAATTCTCTAATGAATAAGTTTACCTAATCTAGTGGAAACTGGCTGTTGCCAAATCACGAATAAAGAAAGATGAGTAATAAGATGCTGTGCATCTTATTTCATGTTAAACTTCGATTTCTAGCTTTCCTTTCCTATTCTCGTTGTTGCTGTTTCATGTTTATAAGCAAATCTAAATTGTTTATGTGTGGATAAGTGGTCAGACCATGTACAAGTTGCCTCTCATACCTTAGGGCATCTAACTAGTGATTGTTTCTTAAAACAATGGATTTTCCGGGAGAGAAAGAACTGCACACTCTTTTTAGTCATAGTTCTCTGGGAGTTCATTGCTAATGTATCATCTCAGCTGCTGGATAGGAAAATAAATTGATAAGTTCAATACTTTTTTAATATCCTCCATTTCTACTCTTTGAATGTGTTATAAATGAATTTTCCTAATGGTTAGAAAACTCTTTCAAAATTGTTTTACTTTCTGCTCATAACTGAAACTTTTTACTTTGTCTAGCTTCTTGTATTTGCAAAGATATACTTTAAGCAGTTTATATTATTTATTCCTTTCAAAAAATAAATCTGTTAGGATTACCTTGATCCTTCATATTTGTTGGCTTTATAGCTTGTCTAGCCTCTCTGTTCATTAAACTTGTGGATCAAGATCATTGTTAATTTCTAAAACGTTTAAAAGTCCGTCAGTCTCTTTAATTTATTGCCTCGACCAAATTCACAGACTAACCCAATGGCGCTTTTTTGCTTTAAGAAAATTATTAATTAATAAATTAAATCCTTTATAATTAAACCAGGCTAATTCATTTAGTGTTTTTTTGAGCCAGGACCTTTTCCAGCATTGGACACAAGGCAGAAATTAAACCCTGAGGTGCCAATCCACTGCAGGTATCATGCATGCGCATAACATTACAGTGGAACCTCGGTTTGCGAGTAACTTGGTTTACGAGTGTTTTGCAAGACAAGGTACATTTTTTAATAAATTTTGACTTGATAAACGAGCGTCTTGCAATACGAGTAGTATGGATACATTTTGTCTGCTGAGCGTCATGTGATCACAACTGAGCTGAAGGTTCTTCTCACTCTCGCGCGCGTCTCTCTCTCCTTATCTCTCTTGCTTGCGCGCGTGTCTCTCTCTCTCCTTATCTCTCACTCGCTCGTGCACGCGTGTCTCTCTCTCTCCTTATCTCTCTCGCTCGCGCGTGCGTCTCTCTCTCTCTCCTCTTGAGAGCAATCGTCTCCTATTCTCCGTCTGAGTCTGCGTGCCTCACTCATATAGTCAACATCTGTACGAGCGTATACTGTTTACTACAGCATTGTGACTGTGACTGTGTGTGTGTGTGTGTGCGCTGTGAAGTGCGAGTCCCCGTCTTGAGCCCCAAAACATGAAGCTGAGTCTCAATACTTTAACAACACCAGCTTTATTCAGCTTGAAACAGCAACAGCGCGGTTATTTATTGTAGCGGGATCTTTATAATGTTCCTTGTATCACCCATCGGCGGCAGGCGCTTATAGCATGTCCGCGATCTTTTTGGACACGCTTATACGGCGAACTGCTACAGCGCTGGGAGACTGCGATTGCTTTGGGACGCTCTTCCGCGTGTCGTCCCGTTGGGTGGAATCCCACAAGAGTTTAGAAACTCACTTACATCAGCCATGATTCTTTTTAAAGGTAAAGTGCAGGTTAATTTGTTTTATGTATTTTTACTTTATGTTTTGTATTAATCATTTTTATATGAATAGTTTTGGGTTGTGGAACGAATCATCTGAGTTTCCATTATTTCTTATGAGGAAATTCACTTTGATATACGAGTGCTTTGGACTGCGAGCACGTTTCCGGAACGAATTATGCTCGCAAACCGAGGTTCCACTGTATTACATATTTACATATAAATTTTAACATGTATATTATATTTATTTTTTATGCAGATATCCATCTAATGGTTAGAAAGGTGAGAGTTTTGAGAAACTGAAATATTGTTTCTCATAGTGAGGCTCCCCATTTTACCATCAGCAGGAGACTAATTTAAACTCACATAATTTTTACCACATAGAAGGTTTTTCCAACCTTACCATAGGTGTTCCAATCCAATATGTGAATGCACATGCTGAGGTGTTCTTTTCCATTTCTTTTCTGTTTTTGTGACTTTGCGCATTCTTTGGGAGGAAAGAATTGGAAGACTTTAGCAAAATGCTTAATTAAATTACTTTTGCTTATGTCTCATTTTTGCTTTGTCAGAGGAGGTTACATTTTGTTTTTTTTACATCTTGAGAGTACTTTGATATGTACAAGCCCCTTACGGTGGCTGTATTATTTTACTTAATATTAGCTTGTAATGCTATTGTATTAAATTATTATATTCTTCATCAATTATGTTCTTCAATGTTCTTCATTCATATTTTAATCACTTTACAGATTCAGTGTGTTCAACTGGTGGAGACAGTCCAAATTGCCCAGCCTGTCAATGGCTACGACTAACTAGCAAGAGATAAGATAATATAGATGTGACTGGTTGTTGGCAGGCCAGCTTTTGATTTGCAATATTTCGAGGCAACTCAGGCCCCTTCTTCAGGCAAGATGTAACTACAAGGCAAGTTGAGGTAAAAGAAAAACTACAAACACAGACATCATACAGCACCCAGAGGTTCAACAGTTCCTCCTCACTGCACGATTGAGCCTCCAAGTGGGAGAGCTGTCCAATCGATTGTTACTGTGTTGTAACACTCAACCCTTAAAGAGGGAAACCAATGCTTCTCCCCTAACAATCAACGGATGCACTATTGCACCACTCAAAACTCATGCAAAACTCCCCTCCACCCCAGCCCTCTACAATCACATATTTTGGAATCGCAGCTTACAAAACGTGTAACGGCACTTGCGCATAGCCACTTTATGCACTATATGTACTCTTTAGGTAAAGTGCATAACCAAACACTTTGTTTTTTCCCTGCTGTTGTTGCTTTTCATATAAACGTTTCTTTTGCTTTGGACTTACATATTTAACCCTCTCTATCTACGTTTTCCATTTCCTTTTTTTTTCAGGACTGAAGGAACACATGCAGTGTCAAAAGCTGCTTTTCTCTCCCAAAAACTACATCCTCTATAGATAATCCACCACTACATGGTGCCTATGTGTTTACAACTCATAATCATGTTGATCATTATATTGGTGGCCCTTACCCATTTCAATTCTCTTCTGCTTGGGGTCTGGAGGCCTGCATGTTCCACTGCTTTTGTAAAAAAATTGAGAGTGCCCTTCCATGTTCATTTTCTCTTCTCCTACACTTTGAAAAAGCATTAAACCACTCCTGCCAGCATTCAGTCATTTTTGTATCATATAGCACCCTCCAAAAAGCATGCCATCATAAGACACTCTATTTTGCAGTATACTTTTAACTTTGATAAAGGTAATTCATCAAACAAACCTTTTGCATAGAATATATTTTTTCAAGACTAAAAAAAAAAAAACATGTATTGAAGCTTGATGTATACTCCACTGAGGGGCCTGCTCAGTCCAACAGTAAACCCCTTTTTGTGCCTGAGTGATATATATTTTTCAATCAGGTCCTTTTTTAGAACTGATTTACTAGTATATATTTATGTAGAAGGTACAACTGTAAGTGAAAAGCAAGGATAAGGAAAACCACAGTAATCAGTACGGAAGAAATTTCAAATTGGGTTTTTGAAAGTAAAATGATAGAATTTCAGTTCCTTTCCTTCCTCCAGAAATTAAACATGGAATCAAATATTTTAAATGAGAATACCAGTATGATCCAAAACCATGAAAAAACACTATAAAATCTTTAATGTCAAAGATATTATAGTAAGAAAGGAATAGACAAGCAACATGGCAAAGATTATGAATAGATTACCTGGCCACTGGTAGTTGACATTTACTATGCACTTTAGACAGTTATTAAAAAATATGAACATGTTTTAATTTTATCTCACTCATAAACAGTAACTCATGCTGGATCAATTTATAATTGCCAGTTACATGTTACCTAGAATTTGGGAAGAAACTACTATTATCTGAAAAAAGTTTCAGGAACTGGAGTGGAGAACTTGCAAATTTTACACAATGAGCAGACCTGGAATTTTACTCATGCCCTTAGGACTGGGAGGCAAAAGTTTGTGTGCCTCAAAACTGTGTGCCAAAGCGATGGTCCTGTTTAATGTGATAGGTATTTTAAAGGATTTTTCTCTTTGGACAATTACACCGAAATAGAAGTGTTTAAAATATGTTTAGCAAAATATGTGCTTAGTACTATGGTCCTGGTTTTGATATTTTATACCAGTGAAAGAAATAGAAATGCAAATCATAAAGACTTTGCTTCTGCTTTGGAGCCTCCTGCTTTAAATAATATAATATGAATAATGAACCTTATCTTTTATGAAAGGCTTATTTGTGTGTCACTGTGAAAAATGTCCTTGATATAAGATAATATTGCTTACATAACAATTCCTAGCAATAGAGTCTGACCTTCTGATTTTAGAGATATACCGGTATATGTTATAATATCCACCACAGACTACAGTTTAAACTAATAACTTTTGGTGACACACTATCAAATGCCTTATGAAAAACCTTTGAAAGTGTATACACTGTGTTTTCCTCTAATTTACCTCATTATTACATCCTCATAAAAATAAATCTGGGTAGTGTGATAGGATCAGTTCTGTTTTTTGTTGTTGTCTTTAACAGTGTTGTTATCCATTAAATTTTTAATTAATTTCCATTCACCATTTATTACTTCACTTACAGTATGAATAATGCTAAAATGTTGCGGATTTTTAAATTGCAGGTTTTCAAATTTTTTTTATCAATTTTCTCACCTTAATTATGTAAGATTAGTAAACTATGATTGTGTAAGATTAGTACATGCGATATTTAGAGTACCTTTTTGGAATGTAGACTGGAATTCAGGTCAGTTCAGGTGAGGGAGCAGACACTGGTACAGCATGTTACTGCACCCACCACAAGATGAAACAGCTCGGGATCCTGGTTGGCAACCCCCCAGGCAGACATGCGGTCTACTCCCACTCCCCGGAAATGATTATCTATCTGCCGCAGCCAGGTGTTACATGGGTGTCCCCTTGGCTGGGTCCAGTTGCTCAGATCTTCAACAGTGAAGATCCTGTGAGCTGGATCACCTTTGGGAAATCGCACCACATGGCCACAGTGCTGTAACTGACACTCCCTGACAATGCAGGTTATGTGCCTCATGTGGGACTCTGTGAGCAACCGCTTGTTTGACACAAAGTCAAACCAGCGATACCCATGGATTCTCTGAAGAGACATAGTACCGTGGAATCCAGTCTTCATCTCATTTCACTAGATAGCGTCCATGTCTTGCAACCTTATAGTAAAAACAGGAAGCACCAGGACTCTAAAGACTTGGACCTTCGTCCTTTTGCAGATATGTCGAGAGCGCAATACACCCTTTTCCAGCGACCTTATGAAGTGTGGAAGATGAAATTTAATGTAAGTAAATATGAAGTGTTAAATGTATAGAAAACAAAAATATTAGCTACACAGAAGGTTAGGTTATATAGAGCCCTGATGTGTACAGTTCAACTTCAAAGAGGTTATGATCAAGCTTTATAATGTACTGGTTAAACCTTATCTAGAGTACTATGTGCAGTTTTGGTCCCCAGGCTAACAAAAGGATATAGCAGCACTAGAAAAAGTCCAGAGAAGAGAGACTAGACTGATTCCAGGGTTACAGGAGATGAGTTATGAGTAAAGATCAAAAAAGCAAAAGGAGATTAAGTATAGACATGATTGAAATGTTTAAAATTATGAAGGGAGTTAGTACAGTGGATTGAGACTGTGATTTTAAAATGAGTTCATCAAGAACAGAGAGACACAGTTGGAAAGTTGTTAAGATAAATTTGGCACACAAATTAGATGGTTTTTCTTCACTCAGAGAACCATAGACACATTGAGTACGTTACCAATTAGTGTGGTAGACAGTAGGAATTTAGGGACATCCAAAACTCGACTTGATGTTATTTTGGAAAAGTAAATAGATAAAACTGGCTAGCTTTGTTAGGCTGAATGGCCTGTTCTTGTCTAGATTGTTCTAATGTACTAATCTAACAGGTACTGTGGATATTTTCATAAATAGAGCTGCTGCATGTTTCATACCCTGTTTGTAAAGATTTGTCATATGTCAGCATATAGTTTCATGGCTTGCATTAACCATAATGCATCTTTCTTAATATCGGTCTGCCAAGTCTGCTGCAACCTGCTATATCTATGAGTCATCCTGTCTTTGTAGAAATTGAAGAGTACCATAAGTATTATGTTTTGGAGCACATTTATTAATACTGTATATCTGCTTTTAGCCAAATCTTGCACAACACCAATGAATCTCATACATTAGTCTTAATAAAGAGGATCGACATTTATCTATCATGCAACCATTGCCTTTTCTAAATTAAAGGTTCACTG
The DNA here is from genome assembly GCA_026402145.1 of Polypterus bichir lapradei. NCBI lineage: Eukaryota > Metazoa > Chordata > Cladistia > Polypteriformes > Polypteridae > Polypterus > Polypterus bichir. Next base: position 28,455,788 of record JANRMT010027041.1, read on the forward strand.
TTCAGCACTTTCCTGTGATTTATGACACTGCAAATCTTTAGGGTGGTGAGATTTAGAAAGCTGTATCATTTAGTCTCTCTCAGAGTCACCAGCCATTCATGACATTTTGTGTAATTTGTGTATTGATTAAACAATGCACAATTATTCAGGAGGTAAAAGTTAATTGCATTTTGGGCCTGTTTATTATTTTCTTATCCAGGTTAAGAGGAAGAGCCTATTGACTGCGGGCCAGGTTTCCATTCCAAAAAGTTGCACAATATAAGATGATTTCAGAAGTTTTCTCTTGAATACTTTAGTGAAGTGTAAAGATTTGAACTTTGGTAGTTTTAATTTCTGTCTTGAAGTATTTGTCTGTTATGAAACACTAATAATGCAGTTTTCATCTTTATCAATAGAAAGTTTGAGTAGTTATTTAGATTCTGCCTAGCTGAAACTGGTCTTGGTGTTGTTAAGCATTTGTAATTTAAGTTGTCATCTGTCTGGCACTCAGTAATTTGAAGCTGCACGTTTGAGACTTAAAATTAGCAGTTTCACGAATGTCCAAGATGATACAAATTGAAGAAAGCATATTTAAGAGCAATCTGCATAGTTAAAGTGCATTTTTACATTTCTGTAGTACAGTAATAGCATAATTAGTATAACATTTTCTAAACTAGATTATGAAGGATACATTTTAAAACCTTTCAGTGTTTTTAACTATTTTTTTTTTAATTTGAGTAAATGCTGATTTGCTCCTGTATCAAAAAAAATTACAAAACTGATTGGGTAAGTTTAACTTATTCTTACAGCATTCAAAATTTTATTTAACAATTCCAACAGGGAAGCTTTGAAATCAATGTACTGTTTACTTTTTAAACAGCTGATATTAATATTGAGTTTCCACTACTTTTTATTCTGTTTTTATATTAAAGAATTCTCCCTGTATTTGGAGAAAAGCCAAGCAAAATTACACCTTTTATTGGCTAACTAAAAAGATTACAATATGCAATCAATTATATTGTAATCTTTTTAGTTAGCCAATAAAAGGTGTAATTTTGGTTGTCTTTTCTCTACATTCATAATGGCTAACACGGTACAACACCCTAGTATACCTGTACAGTATTTGGTAATTTTCTCTTTCTGTCACTTGTCAGGCGTCTCTAAACAGCTGAACACTGAATAACCCATTTATGGCATGATTAACACTAGAATTACCAGAGCCAACGAAAAAACTCGTAAATCCGGCCCACCTTAAATCTCTTCGTTCCTCTCCGTCAGCGTCTTTTGTCTTCTAAATGTATCGATAAGCTCAAGCAGCAAGCAGCCTGCTATACCACCCCCCCCCCCACCTCAGAACGGGCAGTTCTCCCAGTTCCTGCCTTGATTGCTTCTCCCAGTTCCTGCCTTGATTGATTATCTGGGAGTGAGCTACCAAGAATTGTAAGGGGAAATAATTTGATGTGTGTTTTGTGTCTACAACAATCTATGTAAACACATCGTTAAAAACAGAAACTTTTTCATGTTTTAGTAATAAATAACAAAATGTACACATGAACTGTATAATGTGTGAAGGCTGATGGGCAAATATCAAATAAGCACTTTTACAAAAGGTGCAAGTACAATATGACAGCTTCAGTGGTGCAGCGCTAAGATCTGCTGACTTATAATCCGGAGGTTGTGAGTTTGAAAATCATCTCCCCGGCAAATTTATCGTTTTGAGTAATGAGCTGTTTTTATTGTTAATATTATACAATAAAAGCATACATTTGATTTGTGTCTGTAACAGCCATTGTAAATTTATAGTACTTGTAAAAGTTAGTGTTTTTTTTTTTTTTCACTTTTATTCTCTCAGTCACAATCACGATACAATAACCACCCCCTGCCCCAGATCTGGCATGGTTACTTTTTATCTGAAACTGGGAATAACTGTAGATGTTAGTGGTGTTTTGAGACAATCGAACTGGAAATTCTCAGATCTGGAGGGATTAAAGCTGACACACCAAACGCTGGTGAATCTGCCTTCTTCATATCTCACCATCACTTGAATTTTTTTTATTCAGTTGTTTTATTCAGTCATTATTGAGTGTTCCTGCTCACGCTGAATTAGTATGCACCTTATGGTCCATGATGTGAAAGCCGCACTGACAAAAAAACAGAGACATAGGTATATATGATATTTGGAATAACTCATTTTATGACCTGTATAGTACATTTCAGAAAACATTGCGGCACTGATGCAACATTATTCATATTATTAATATTCATTTGCATGCCTTCTTGTGCTTGTAATCAGTGACCGCAATTTTTTTTTTCAATCTTGCCAGTGTCCACTTTTGGGTGCATGGTGCTGTTTCTTTTGTACTCCAGGACATGCAGAGGAAAGTTAGTACAGAGAGGTCAATTCTGCGCTATATGCAATCATCAGATTCAAATGTTAACAGTTCCCACACACCCAAGGACCGTCCATTCTTCGTTTACGATATGTGTACCTGTATCCCACTACTGACACTATATGACCATGAGCAAGTCATTTCACCTGCTTGTCCCTTAATTTGAAAAATATATAATCAATTGTATCTCAAAGTTTGTAAGTCATCTATACTAATAAAAGGCAAAGCCTTCACTGACTCACTCACTCACTCACTCACTCACTCACTCACTCACTGACTCATCACTAATTCTCCAACTTCCTGTGTGGGTGGAAGGCTGAAATCTGGCAGGCTCATTCCTTACAGCTTACTTACAAAAGTTGGGCAGGTTTCATTTCGAAATTCTACGCCTAATGGTCATAACTGGAATCTATTTTTCTCCATATAATGTAATGGAGTTGAGCTTGATGGCCGTGGGGGGTGTAGTTTCGTGTGACATCATCACGCCTCCCATGTAATCATGTGAACTGACTGTCAATGCAATACGTAGTAAACAAGGAAGAGCTCCAAAAAGCGCCGAAGAAAACATGCATTATACAATTGAGAAGGCAGCGAAACAATAGGAAGCGAGCGAGTCACACATACAACCATATTCATGAGTGCAGCTACTTCGGAAACAAACCACGGTGTAAACCTAAAGTTTAAATTAAGTTCATAGACAGGCTGCTGCTGGCGTTTGTCATGCCCACGGCTAATGCGGGATACAAGTTTAATGAGAGGACGCAGGATATAAACGAGAGTTTTGATCACTTTGTAACTAAGTTAAAATTACTGGTGAAGGGCTGTGCTTATGCAAATTCCAAGAGACTGTCTTTGTGGGTGGATTGACAGTTAAGGCGTGTGGGAGAGTCACGTCATCATCTCCCCTCCCATTCACCTCATTTCGCTGTGAGCTGAGCTCCGCAGCTAACGCAGTCTTGCAGAACCAACTTTGTGACGCTGCCACCAAATACTCACAGAAAAACGGATTATGAAGACATGCACAGGAGTGGAGGACCAACAGTGCCATCACAGCCGATTAATGGCAGGGACGTCTCACCAGTCTACACAAGACCCACCGCGACTGTCCCCAAAAGGCGCTCATATCGTCAGCGAAGACATCTCTCTACACTATATAAAAGAAAAAGGTAACTTTCCTTTCTTTACACCTTTTTTCCTTTTATCCCAAACCAAAGCCTTTCTCTCTTAACACTGCAGAGGACACAAAACTAATTTTCTTTAATTGCTGGTAATGCCGGTAAGGCACATTACCAGAGGCAGAAATTTGGACGTTCACATAGAAAATGTAATTTCTATACCACAGCCGTCGTATAGCGCCATTCAAAAGGGATCTACTACCGAGAGATGATCCATATACATTTTAGCTGCTGTTAGTACTACTTACCTGTTGTGTTACACCGTCTTTAAAATGTAGTTTACCCAAAACCACTCCAGTAGTGCTCAATGTAGCTTTACTTCTTAAAACGTTAATGTTTTACTGTTTAATAACTTATAGACTACATTTTATTATTTTTTCCCTTGCACTCAGTGACCAAAACTATACACACACATATAGACACATACATATATATACACATATATATATATGTGTGTATGTTTGTATGTATATGTATATATATATATATATATATATATACACACACACCTATCTACATTATATACTAGCAGAATACCCGCGCTTCGCAGCGGAGAAGTACTGTGTTAAAGAAGTTATGAAAAAGAAAAGGAAAAATTAAAAAAATAACGTAACTTGATTGTTAATGTAATTGTTTTGTCATTGTCATGAGTGTTGCTGGCATATATATATATATATATACACACAGACAAACACATATATAAACATATATATACACATCATATATATATACATATACATACATATATATATACATATACATACATATATACATATACACATATACAAATATAGACATATATATACAGTATATACATATATACACATATATATATATATACACAGTTATATATATATACATAAATATATATATATACACACATAGATATATATATATATAGCAAAATACCTGCGCTTTGCAGCGGAGAAGTAGTGTGTTAAAGAAGCAATGAAAAAGAAAAGGAAACATTTTGAAAATAACGTAACATGATTGTCAATGTAATTGTTTTGTCACTGTTATGAGTGATGAGTGTTGCTGTAATATATATATATATATATATATATATATATATATATATATATATCTATCCATACATATATACATATACACATATACACATATATATACACACACACATATATACATACATATATACACATACATCCACATATATATACATATATATATATATATCTACATATACACACATACATATACATACACACACATATATATAAACATATATATACATACTGTACATATCTACATATATACATACACACAAACACACACACACACACACACACACACACAAAAACAATCGTATATGTTGAAGTTCTATTTAAATTTTAAATAGAAGGAATTTTTAATTAGTCGACAGAATATTATTCCGGAATAAATCAACTCAAACCT
>JANRMT010027041.1:28461144-28512051 GCA_026402145.1 Polypterus bichir lapradei
TGATTTGATTTGTTATTGCTGAAAAGAACAAATCAAATCATTCAGTTGTCTTTGCTCTTATGTCATTTTATCAGATTTGGAAGCCTGGCATCTTTTTTTGGCAACAAGTTCGTTTATGTATGGTGTGAGGTTCTGTGTTGTGGAGATTCTTAGGATGGACTGCAGGTGCTCATCAGTGAGGCGACTCCTGTGTGCTGTTTTGTTAGTCTTCATGACTGAGAAGAGCTTCTCACACAGATATGTGCTACCAAACATGCACAAGGTTCGAGCCGTATGTAGACGGAGCTGGAGCATTTGTGCGGGAATGGAGTGAATAAACTGTGCGGGCCGTGCAGTATCGTACTTTGCCTTCAGTGTGCCATTACACTGCAGCTCAATCACCTCCATCTGAATCTGCACAGGTGCAGTTTCCACATCGACAGCAAATGGGTTGCGAAACAACTCAAAATTCTTTTTTTGTTCTTCAAAGTCACCAAAGCGCCGTGCGAACTCAGTGCGCAGTGCGCTCAGTTTATGAACAAAGTGCGTATTTGGGAACACCGTAGTGTCGACTTGGTTCAACATTACTTGGCAACAGGGAAAGTGGGGCAAGTTGCACTGGTGCATTTGTGTGTCCCATAAAAGTAGCTTCACTTGAAATCACTTTGTGATTTTGCACGGGTAAAAACGTCTGCTGAAGTGTCAGATTCTTCTTTAACTCTTCTGCTTTCTGTATCTTGTGCATTGCATTCAGGTCTTTCAGGTTATCTTGATGTTTTGTCTGATAGTACCGTCTTAGATTAAATTCTGTAATTACACCCACATTTGCTCCAGAAATGAGACACACAGGTTTACCGGCAATGTCAGTAAACATATACTCAGCCTCCCATCGGTTTTTAAAGGCTCTATGTTCAGAATCACCTTTTCTCTTCGGCATCGTGTGGGCTAGCTTCGCAATAACTTGCAGCATCATAAGCTAGACTTGATTAACACGGTAAGTGTTCGGCAAGGCAGCTGAAGCGCTGCATTATGGGATCTGTAGTTTATTGTGTTACCAGCGCTTCATATCCCTGGGCCATTAATAACAATAATACAGTATATAAAATGATCTCGTGGGCCGGATATAATTACACGCCGGGCCGGATGTGGCCTGCGGGCCTTGAGTTTGACACATATGGACTAAATAGAACTTGAAAAGATATATTTTTTCAAATGTGATCGCGCAATTCAGATAGAGTTGACGCGCACTACAGTACATCGAGCCCGCGTGCTATTGTGGTTTTGCCTGCGTGCCTCAATAAGTCATCCTCCCCTCGCTCTTACTTTTTTACCGTTCATCTAATGAATGCACTGAGTATGGCTTTACCAAAACAATCATTGATGGCGAATAAAGTATCCATTATTCGCGTATGTAGATCGGGGTATATATATACATATATATATACCCGCGTATCGCAGCGGAGAAGTAGTGTGTTAAAGAAGCTATGAAAAAGAAAAGGGAACATTTTAAAAATAACGTAACATGACTGTCAATATACAGTAATTGTTTTGTGAGTGTTACTGAGTGTTGCTGTCATCAAGGATTTCATTATTATTATTTCTTTCAATCAGGTTCGTATTTGTAGGATGTGTTGTGTTCAAGTTACATTCCGTGTTTGTCAATCGTTGTAAAGATGACAGGTTTCATTCATCGATTCATTTCTTACTGCATCAATAAACAGCTCGTCTTCTTCTTTATCTGAGACCTGACACACTGCATGCACGGGTTTTTTTTTTTTACACTGTCTTCCTTTAGCGGGACATTGACTTTTTCCACCGTGTGCTTTGTTTCCGCAGTAGCTGCATTTATGAATATGCTTGTATGTATCAGACGCTTCATATTTTTTTGCTGCCTTTTCAATTGTGTAATTCGGTTTTTGTTCAGTGCTCTTTGGAACTGTTGCTTTTTGTCTGTGCACTGCCTCAGTTCACGTGAGCCGCTCGGTGTACATGCATCGAAGTTTCCCAGCTATGCTGGTGCCATGTCGTGCTATGTCCTTGGCTGTATCTAATGTTACCTAAGTCCCGGCACTTAACTTTCTCTCACAGTTTCACTGAGTTTGTGCCAAACACCACCCTGACCATCTCATCTTCCTCTGCATAAGCACAGTCCTTCACCCGTGAATATTTAGTGGCAGTGTTTCTATTGGATTGCCGCTGACGGACGACCTTATATGGGCAGGCACTAAAAACAAACGCCAGCGGTAGCCTGTCTATGAACTTAATTTAAAGTTTAGGTTTACATCGTGCTTTGTTTCCGAAGTAGCAGAACTCATGAATATGGTTGTATATGTCACTCGCTCGCTTCTTATTGTTTCGCTGCCTTCTCAATTATATAATGCATGTTTTCTTAAGCGCTTTTTGGGGCTCTTCCTGGTTTTCTACGTACTGCGTGATTACGTGGGAGGCGTGATGATGTCACACGAAACTCCACCCCCACGGGTTTCAAGCTCATCTCCATTACAATAAATGGAGAAAAACAGCTTCCAGTTATGACCATTACGCATAGAATTTCGAAATGAAACCTGCCCAACTTTTGTAAGGAAGCTGTAAGGAATAAGCCTGCCAAATTGCAGCCTTCTACCTACACGGTAAGTTGGAGAGTGAGTGAGTGAGTGAGTGAGTGAGTGAGTGAGTGAGTCAGTGAGGGCTTTGCCGTTTATTAGTATAGATATATACATACAGACACACACACACGTATATAATTTGTGTGTGTGTATGTATGTATGTATGTGTGTGTATATATGATGTAGATAGGTATGTATATATATATATGTGTATATGTAGATATGTATATAGATAGGTATATATGTATATAGATATGAAGATATGTATGTGTATATATATGTATACAGGTATATGTATGTATACATATATATACATATATATATATATGTAGACTCAAACCGATTATGACAGCAGCAATCCAAGCTGGGAGAAAACAGTAAAAAGGAGGCGTGTCAGACGTCGTGGTACATTTTCTGATGCAGCTAGACGAAAACAACTTCGTGACGCTGCCGCCAAATACACAAAACAATTACTTTGACAATCATGTTACGTTATTTTTAAAATGTTTCCTTTTCTTTTTCTTTACTTCTTTAACACACTACTTCTCCGCTGCGAAGCGCGGGTATTTTGCTAGTCTTGGATAAAGGAGCCAGCCAAATAATTAAATGTAAGTGATAGTCCTCCAAAGTCATAAAAACGTACTGAAATGGCTTTTTACACTGCGTGGCAAATTTTGCGTAACTGAGAATCAGCGTCCTATGTATATAAAATTTCCTTCACACTAGCCAACCTGCGGCGTACCATATGCCACATACTCAGGCCGGTTTTTTAATGATTTTTAAGCACAGGGAGAAAATTAACATTTGAAAAATCGGTAATGTAATAAATCAGCAAGAAAAGCAACATTGTAACAGTGCACGGAACGAAGCAACACACAATCGTCCGTGGCTGAAAACTGTCGGATCGCCATCGCGCCTTCTCCTCCCAGACGGAGGGATGGGGGTGGACGGCGCTCAGGTGTGGAGGGTGGAACGGGAGGAGAGGAGAAGGACGTCCATTCTGCTCCCTCTTGCTGTATGTAGCGTGTAAAACAGTTTGCTATGGTGCACGCGGTCGTGCGTCGTAACCAAAAACTCGGTTTTTAAAGACTGCTTACTTCATTGTGTTTTAACCTCAGATGTAAAGGATTGTTTTAAGGATCCCATGGGATACCCCTCACAAACAGTTTTACACGCTGCATATGGCGATTCACCTCCGCGAGAAACATGCCTCTATGAACAGTCAACATGGTTCGGAAGTGCATGTGGCCTCTACGACAGACGAATATAAATGACGCCGTTTTTTCTGTGTCGTCGCGTCCGAGTTGGTGGACGTGGCTTCACGAGTTGTCGTCGTATCCAATGGTCTTGGAGTTGGTGGCCGTGGCTCCTTCCTGCGTGCGCCATAGGTGTCTTACTTGTTGGCGGCTTAGTGAATCCACGCCCCTTCCGGCGTGCTTTCCATGGGTGTCTTGCCTTAGTGAATTATATATATAGTGTGAACGCCGGCCCGGACACAGACAAACGGACATCGTTTGTTCCACCACACACACGTTTATTTACACTATTTACAACAACAGTTCAGTGCACGTCCCAGTGCCTCTTGCACCGTTCCCCCAATGTCCAGGCCTCACAGTCCTTGTGCCTTTCTCCTGGCCGCCTCCACTCCTGTCTCCAGCTCCGTCTCTCTTCCACCTGACTTCCGCTACTGAATGAAGGGAGGCGGCCCCTTATATAGGCACCCGGATGGGCTCCAGCTGCTTCCCGGCATTCCTCCGCAGACACGCCCCAGTGTGGCGGAAGTGCTGGCTGCGCACCCGGAAGCCCTCCGGGTGTCCCCTGTCTTCTTCCCCCCAGCACTTCCTGGTGTGGCGGAAGTGCTGGGCTCCAGGTCTCTACAGGCACCAGGGCGCCGCCTGACGGTGGCCACGGGTCCCTACAGGGCTGGGCTTCCAAGCCCTTTACCCGTGGCCCCCAACATAACCAGGGCGATCGCCCCCTCGTGGTCTGGAGGAGTTACAAGCCCTCCTCCGGTCCTCCTGGGCGCCCCCATGTCCACATGGGTTTCTTCCCTATGCCCCAACCACAACCCCACAAAGCAAGCTAGTGCTGCCACCACTGCAAGATCAAATTTCTATGGGCCACACTGTTTTTTGTTAATGTGATATATAGTTTTGAATTTGTGATTTAAAACAGAAAGTTTTTAAACATTGAGGAGGCAACATGGAGTTTTTATCTTGAGTCATTTATGGATTTTTTTTTTGGATGCTTACTATAGAATTCATGTTTTGGAAGTATCTTGTATTATATTTATTGATAGGTATTATATGATTGTATACTTTGCAATAATGAATAAATCTGAAAAAATAAATGATGTCTTTATGACATACGGTACCTCAATAAAGCAATTACAGTAACTACAAAATTAAAAGGCCTCTGCTTCCCTCAGCCCTGAACTTGATAAGCAGAAAATGAAAATAAGTTAGAAAATGATATACATGTACTGTATATACAGCAGAGAAGTGAGTAGCCTTTGGGCAAGATATTATTGCTTTTACTTTATTTTTATTTTGCAAAGCAAAGTTAACTTTCACCTTTTTTTGCTGTAAATAGTAATGAAACTGATTTGAAAGCGAAATTCTGTTGTGGTTTTTTATATTAGATAAAGTCGTTCTTGAATGTCTGGTCAAAAATAAAATATCTGGTGTATTTATCTTTCGTTTGAGGATGACAAGAAATTTTCTTTCATAGGTTTTATTTTGCCGTGTGTTTTAATTTTCATGAAGCAGTGTATTGTGTCTTTCTTATTTCAAAAAGTGAGTTTTTAACATTTAAATGCAACTTTTGAATAGAATTTTACAGCAAGTTTGCATTTAAGAGGCATTTGTCTATCAATTTTTTATTAAATTTAGCTGACATTTTTATTCAAGGCAACTTAACATTTGAGATACAGTTGGTTACATTCCTTTTGTTTTTCCAAATGGAACATAAGCAGGTGAAGAGATGTTCTAATGGTCACAGAGTGTCAGTAGAGGGAACTGACACCCTAAATCTCAGGGTTTGTAGTCCAAAGTCTTAACCACTACAACACACTGCCTACTTGAGTATTAGCCTGGGCACTTCTGGTGTGTTGTTTACATGTTCTCTTTGTCTGTTCTGGCCTACCTAGATGAATTGAATGTGTCATGACAAAGTTGTAACCACTACACTACACTCCTAAATTGAATTTCAGCACTTTTAATTATGTTTTAAATTGTGATTTAATTGATGTGAAAGGCAGACTGTTGTTTTCAAATATCAAATAAATGAATGCTACCTTTCATTTGTTGTTTTCAAAGCAAAGGTACAGTTTATTGGTAGTGTTTATAACATAAAATGCTTGTTGTTTCTCTTTATTTCATAATTCTTTATTTTTATAATGCATTTTAATTTCCAAAAGCATTCAGTTGTATTCCTCCTGTAATTGTTTAGATTATAACACTGTATATGGAGCATCTTGAAAGAATGAGTTAATATTTACTGTAAGGCTCTTAATGTAGTTTTGTAAGTCAGTGGCCAGGAGAGATTTCAAACAAATCATAGACCCAGTGCTTGCATATTTTTCCTGAAGTTAAAGAGAGAGAAAATGGTCCTGACTTTAGCTTTGATAAAACTGAAGGGGATTTGCAAAATGCAACAAAGCAGAGCTGTCACTTTCAGAACAGTATGATCCCTTTTTCTCTGTAATCAACAGACACCTGTTTTTAAGAGGGAGTGAAGAGGTATCATGGGACCTTTAGTGTCACCCTTTCAGCTTTTTTTAAGATTCAGTTTCCCCTACTAAATTTCCTTTAAAGATGACTTGGAAAATTCCACGATCTCTTACAGACTGAAACTGAATGTATCATTGGCTGTGGCCCCATTTATAATGAATTAAAGGAGGTATGCTGCCTGAACTAACAGTTTTACACTGTGTTTAATGAATGATAGTAAATAACATTGAGTTCACTGTGTACTTGGGTTTCAGGGATGGAAATTCAGTGCAGAGGGTGTATAGTTTTCAGTCTTACACTGGAACTACCTGATATAATACTGAAGGATTTCATAGTGAGTGGTTTCATTTTTGGTTTTAAAATTTGCCATTTTAAAATGTTTTCATTGTAAGAATGTTTACATTTTCCATATTTTTATCATTTTGTGTATTTTGCACACTGCATTGTCCAAGTCAAAGACTTGAAGACACCTTGCAAAATCCTTCAAACTTGTTGTAACGACATACATAGGTGAAGTGGTTGTACAATTATTAATGTAGATTTCTACATCAAGAAGCAATATGGCTATCATTAAACTTACTTCACAGGTTATGGACATAAAAGTAAGTATAGTAAGGATGGATTGTAGTTGGGTGCTCATATTGCTTATTTTCCATTAAAGGCAAAAGTACTGAAGGTGAGAACCAGTTTTGCAAATCTGACAATGGTGTGTCTATGAGAGCCATGTGCTTAACATTTGCTAAATATGAGTCCTACAAAACATTTATTGTGGTGAATAAAGGTAGACAGAGAAGTGATGTTTATGGTCAAGGCAAAACAGACCCTGAAACTGAAAGTCAGGCGACTGAAAAACACAGTCCGTGTCTTTTATGAATGAAGGGACATCCTTGGTCAGTGGTTTCATTAAACCATTGTTTATTATTTGTTCAAATAATAGTTTTGGAACAGTTGCATACAGAATGAAAACATTTGTGGGTTTTGTTAGGAAAAAGTACAAACAAAATACTGTTGGCTTTTCATTAATGAAAATAATAAATTGAGATTTGTACAGAGACGAAATTGACAAAACTGAAGCCCATGCAGAGTATGAACTGTTTGTCCTGTGAAAATGAGGGGTTTTTAAATATAATAAGTACCTTTAGACGTAGGTTAGAAGTAGTCAGAGAAGCTTGCTTTTCTTGTTTGTATTCTTTATTTCAATTGTGAATTTGGCTTTATGTCGTAAAAGTATTAATAAAGAAAGTACAGTAGAGCAGACTGAGCAGGTTAATTGTTACCATTTTTAAGAGTGTCATCTAGGAAGGAATTATGCAAACTAGAGAATGTAATGTGGAATTTCGGGAAAGATCTTTTAGGAGTGACAAAAATAACAGAGTGTAGATTTAAAGGAAAAAGAAGGCAAGAGTGGAAGAGAGACACATTGGGTTGTATTCTATCATTTGAATGACTGAAGTTGTGAAGTTTTCTTTTTTAAATATTTTAAGCCTTAATAGAATATTAATAGTGATTCTTGTCCACGTTACCTTGCTGAAATGTCTTTGGTTTATTTTTTACTTGTGTTTTGTATTTTGTATCTTCATACAATTTCAAGTTGTAAAAAATATGTTGTGAAATTACTTTGAGATTACTCATTATGCTAGAAGCATTCTCACAATATTTTTGCTACTGTAACAACTCATTGGCATCATTAGCTATTAAATAAGTTTGATAATAGAATGTTTTTTCTGTATATTTAACTTGTTCTTTATGCTTTGGAGCACTGCTTAATGATGATGGATTTTATCAATATTAATTCAGTGTTAATTTAAAAGTATAAGTAACATATGAGACTGAGTATTTGGCTAGAATGAGAGATAAAGTTGCACCATTGCAAGTTGCTGAAATGATAAGCAGAGCCAAGCAGCACTTGATGTTTTATAGAGAGATTCATATTCAGACATAACTGTGCTGATGGAATGAAATTACATGTATTAGTAGAATACATAAAATACTTGGTTGTTTCATGTACTTCTCCATGATTGACAGGAGCCTGCTCAGCGCTCGTCACTCTGCCACGGATGTCAAACTGTCCAGCTCCATGCCTACAATAGAGCCTGCCTTCCTCACCACTTTGTCCAGGCGTGAGGCATCCTTCTTCTTTATGCTGCCTCCCCAGCACACCACCGCGTAGAAGAGGGCAATCGCCACAACCGTCTGATAGAACATCTGCAGCATCTTATTGCAGATATTGAAGGACGCCAGTCTTCTAAGGAAGTATAGTCGGCTCTGTCCTTTCTTGCACAGAGCATCAGTATTGGCAGTCCAGTCCAATTTATCATCCAGCAATATGCAATATACATCATAACAAAATTAGACAGGTGCATAAATTTGGGCACCTCAACAGAGATATTACATCAATACTTAGTTGAGCCTCCTTTTGCAAATATAACAGCCTCTAGATGCCTCCTGTAGCCTTTGATGAGTGTCTGGATTCTGGATGGAGGTATTTTTTACCATTTTTCCATACAAAATCTCTCTAGTTCAGTTAAATTTGATGGCTGCCGAGCATGGACAGCCTGCTTCAAATCATTCCATAGATTTTCGATGATATTCAAGTCAGGGGACTGTGAGGGCCTTTGCAGAACATTGTACTTCTCCCTCTGCATGAAGGCCTTTGTTGATTTCAAACTGAGTTTTGGGTCATTGTCTTGTTGGAATATCCAACCCCTGCAATAACTTCAACTTTGTGACTAATGCTTGAACATTATCCTGAGGAATTTGTTGATATTGGGTTGAATTCATCTGACCCTCGACTTTAACAAGGGCCCCAGTCCCTGAACTAGCCTCACATCATGATGGAGCCTCCACCAAATTTGACGGTAGGTAGCAGGTGTTTTTTTTGGAATGCGGTGTTCTTCTTCTGTCATGCAAAGTACTTTTTGTTATGACCAAATAACTAAATTTTGTCTCATCAGTCCAAAGCACTTTGTTCCAGAATGAATCTAGCTTGTCCAAATGAGCATTTGCATACAACGAGCGACTCTGTTTGTGACATGAGTGCAGAAAGGGCTTCTTTCTCATCACCTTGCCATACAGATGTTCTTTGTGCAAATTGTGCTGAATTGTAGAACGATGTACAGATACACCATCTGCAGCAAGATGTTCTTGCTGGTCTTTGGAGGTGATCTGTGGGTTGTCTGTAACCATTCTCACAATCCTGCGCATATTTTTCTTGCCCTGCCAGACCTGGTTTAACAGCAACTATGCCTGTGGCCTTCCATTTCCTGATTACATTCCTTACAGTTGAAACTGACAGTTTAAACTTCTGAGATAGCTTTTTGTAGCCTTCCCCTAAACCATGATACTGAACAATCTGTTTTCAGATCTTTTGAGAGTTGCTTTGAGGATCGCATTCTCTCACTCTTCAGAGGAGAGTCAAAGGGAAGCACAACTTGTAATTGACCACCTTAAATATGTTTTCTTAAGATTGGACACAAATGTCTATGAAGTTCAAAGCTTAACGAGCTAATCCAACCAATTAGGTGTTGCAAGTAATCAGTACTGAGCAGTTACATGCATTCAAATCAGCAAAATTACAAGGGGACCCACATTTTTTGCACAGCCAATTTTTCACATTTGATTTAATTTCATACAACTAAATACTGCTTCACTAAAAATCTTTGTTCGGAAAACACCTCAGTACTCGGATGTTCCTAAGAAATTAAAGACGCACCACTGTTATCTTTTTTGTTGAAAGTAGAGTAAATTATTATGCAGGCTGAGAGGGGTTCCCAAACTTTTTCATATGACAGTAGCTTTTATAGTTACCAGAGTATAAATTCTGTGATGTAAAAATTGCATAGATTGACATAATATTCTAGGTTGTTCGTTATGAAAAATTAGTGGCTAATAGTAGTTCATATTTCTTAAATGTAACATTTTTGAAAGAAGTGCCCGATGGAACGTTATGTTAATGCTCACTCCAACAGACGCTGATGTTGTTTGAGCATTTACCCACTATATGTATAACAGCTTACAGACTCATGCTTGGGGATCTGCTTTCCTCTTCCATTTATTTCTATATCAGTTAAGTAATGTTTTACTTTATTGTTACAAAGATAATTTAATAGTATGACTTGAAGTAGCAGGAAAAATGAGTTGGTTCTTCTGAGTTTTAGTGCAAACAGCTGAATGGACAGTGTGTTCCTTGCCACATGAACATATCAATAATTTGTATTGGGCACTCATTATACTGTCAGCTATTGGATATATAAAAGAGGAAATTATGCAAATTGAAATAATGTCTCTCAATGTAAATTCAAAACAGCAGATGGAGTAGTAATTGTACGAAAAATGTACCAAATTTAAATGAAATCAGTCCACTCTGAGGCAGATTGTTTTATGTGGATGGATAGAAAGACAGAGAGGCAGATAAAATGACAACAGTAGGTGCTTTTCTCATTTTATGCAAATGTATTTGAAAATGAAAGAGGGAAGAAAAGCAAAGCAGGTGGTAAAGGGAAAGCAAAAGACAAAGCAGCAGAAGGAAAAATCAAATATTTACATTCATGGAAATGTTAGTGAGAAATGTCATCAAGATGGTTTCTAGAAATTTCAAGAAAGATAAGGCAAAGCCAACAACTGCTGTTTTTAAACATTGATTACTGCATTTTAGCATGCCAATACAAGTAGAACCCCTGCATGCATATGCTCGCAAATCTGACAGTCATACTGCAAGTGGAAAAGGCAGAAGGTGATCACTGTTAGTGTACCATATATAGCAAAATAAAGCAAAAACAACAATAGATATTTATTTAAGTGTAGCTCAAAGTGCTGTACAAAAAGTAAAGCAAATTACAATCAATAATAAGTTATTGTAGACTATAGGCAAAATTTGACCCAAAGAATCTGACTCTGTAGCACAGCTAAAGGTCTGCAGTAGGACCTTTCTCAAATTTTTAGTCTCTAAACTTTTCCAGTAGTGCTAGCCTGACTATCCTCTGTCAGTAAATGATTTCACTGTCATAAAACTGAGCAAGCTATTTTATTAAGATGTTGGATTATGATTAGGAATGTATGGGAATCAGCATTCCAAAAACTAGGAATGTGCAAGATTGTTCAGAGCCTTATAGACAATAGGTGAAGCGGTGGCTCTAGGCTAGGGAACTGTGCTGGCATTTGGAAAGGTTGGTGGTTTAAATCCCATAGATGCTAGAAGTGATTCCACTCTTTTGGGCGCTTGAACAAGCTTCTTAATCTGCAATTGCTCCATCCTTGCAATTAAAACCTGGGGTTTGTTGGCAGGATTGTCACTTTGGCCACTGTAAAAAACCTCACACATTCCATTCGATCTAGTGTGCTGCTGAGGCGTCACCTGTTGTCCTGCTGCGCTTGGGTCCTAATTTGGGGTCCAGAGGTAGTTTGTCATGTATGTGGCGTGACAGTGTGCTGCATCAGGGCATGCTCCCAACCTCTCTCTCTTATAGACAACTAAGAGCATTTTGAAATTAAATTTAAAAGACACAGGAAGGGAATGTATTGAGGCCAAATGTGTTCATATTTTATCTTTTTCATTAAGATTCTTGCTGCTTTATTTTGAGTAAACTGTGTTTTTTTATATCTTTTCTTGTTTGACCTGAAAAGGGTACATTATAATAATCTGTCCACCTAAATCCAAAGCATTAGTTCATTTTTCCACAGTCTTGCATTTTTTCTAAAATAAAAAAGCAGTTAGTAATATTGTTAATATGTGATTTAAAATTTAGTTCTGAAAGCAGAATGACATCTAGATTTTTTAATTCAGGCTTCATTTCCACAGTTGTTGGTCAAATTCTTTTCTATAGACAACAACTACAGTTCCAAAGCTTTTTTTGTCTTATTTAGCCATATGTATGTTTAATAGTGATCTAAACATATAAAGTAAGAGTAACAGAGGGCCTGGAATTATTTCTGAGACACAGCATACATAATATCATGTTTTAGATGTACACCCATCAGTACATAAAAAATGATCCCTGTAATGTACAAATTAAACCAATTTAGGGCACAACCAGAAAGCTTAAGGTTGTTAATGAGACTGAGCTACATTTTTAAATACAAAACTAAAGTTTAAGAGATTAAAGACTGATACCGTAGATCCCGGAATACAAGCCGAGAATTTCGTCCTAGATTTTTGGCTTGGAGTTTGGGGGTCGGTTTATACAACGAGTATCATTTCAGATTCAAGATTTCCAGCGCAATGCCGGTTTTGCCGATGAATACGGAAGTAAATAATGACGAAACCACAGAGCCATCTTTCAGATGAAGAAGTAACTTTGCATGCCGGTACTTTAAATTAAATAAAGAATTTATTCAAAAAAGTGTTTTAGTTGTTGATTTTATTAATAAAATTTATAATAAATTATCGGGAAGTTTAAAATAAAATTTTTTATTTTGATTTACGATCCACATCTTGCGTTACGAAACGGATGCGGTCACGTGTATCCGCTTGCGCGATTGTAAACAAACAACCGAGAGCGTTAGTAGCGTCAGTCGGAGCCCAGATACATGTGTTTGTGGATGTAATTTCGAAACGAAGATGGACATTGTGTGGAACTATCTCCTCCTCCTCCCTTCCTGCATCCCAAAGATGTCAAATTAAATGGTGAGTACAGTATGAAATTGTTTCTAGAATAGAATGCCTTTTACTGTCACTATACGCATCTACAATGAGATTAAAAGCAGCTCCTTCAGTGCAGAAAAAAGTTCTGTATAGGGCTTGTATGGTTGTTTTTTAGCTTTAGCATAACACCGTATCTGCGGCCCCGCTTCTGCTTTCTTTCCCTCCTCCGTCTGTGTCGTCTCCTAGACCCGACAACAAACCACGGAGAGCCCGCTGGTCTCGCTATGTTGTCTGGGATATTGTGCGTGTGATGAAAAACACTCAAAACAGATTTCTGGCTCTGGACACCGATGTCTATAAGGTTCTGAATGGTGTAGCGGATGTTCGCCGAACCGATCGTGCACAAACAAGGACAAAAAAAAAGTACAAAAACAACAAAAAAGTGCACTGAAAAGGAGAGCCTTGATCCGCTGCGACCATGCGCGCTGCCATGCTCCTAGCCTAATTGAAGTAGGCTAGGCACTTTTTATAACTTTTTGGTTAGTACATTAGAAAAATTATTGGTGTTTTTTATTATGAAAAGGTTAAGTAAGTGTTGCAGTGGGAGGTTCGGAACGCATTATGGGTTAGCCTTTGCGAACGAATTAAGTTCGTAAGTCAAGGGTCCACTGTATTGCGTATTTAAGTTAATCAAATTTATAACAAGTCTCCGGAAATCCACCCGCCGATGTACCGTATTTGCGTATATAGTTTCAACACAAAGGTTCCAATTTACCAAACTTCTCCGCAATCACTTCCTGGTTTCCATCAAAAATGCCGGCAGTCTCAAATTCTCGCCGATAAACATTATAAATATACCCGAAGAGACACTTTTAAGGAAATGTAGAAAATTTTGCTTGGAGAAGGGGGTCGGCTTAAATACCGGTCATCGGCAAATACATGTAATTTAGTAGGTAGAGAAGGGGATCGGCTAATATACTGGGTCGGCTTGTATTCCGGAATCTACGGTATGTTATTTGCCACAGCATTAAGCAGTAAGTTATTAACTACTGTGAAGAGAGCAGTTTCTGTGCTATGATTAGATCTAAAACTATACTTTTTCATTTACCTGTTCAAAAACAATTTTTTTTAGAATTTTACTTACGGTAATTATGCAGAACAGACCAGTCAAAGTTATTTTTCTTAAGTAGAGATTTGGCTATTATAGTTCATGAAGAATCAGAAAAAATACCAAACTGATCAGTTTACTATGTGCAGAGTACCATTGAACACCATTGAGCAGTCAGAGTCACCTTTAAATAGCCTGTAAGACGTAGGTCAAGGGTGAAGGTTAATGGTTTTAGTTTAATATTTTTTCCACCAAATTCAGGAACATTAACTTTTTAATGCTTTTCTGTGTTTAAAAGGAGGAGGTTAATCTAACTCCATTTTTGAGATGAATTATATTAACTATTATATTATTTATCTTCCCTTAAAAACACTGAAAAGCTTCACACTTTTTCAGTGACTCTTTGTTTGTCCACTCCACAGGTGGATCTTGTGTGATAGACTGGCAGTAGTTGAGAATAACACCCATGAATTTCCTATATTATTCTTAAAAGTTTGGAGAAATATGACCTCTCAGGTTGGACTACAGTGTGAATCCTCAGTATGTCATAGATTTCTGTCCTTATGACACTCTATTTTAAGTTTGCTGACTGGCAGAGTTTCCCAAGAATTTTTAGGGACCCTTGCATTTTCACAGATGGGCTTCCACCTAGTATAAAGATTGACTACTGAGCTATTTGCATCATTGGTTATACAGTATTAGAGTAAGTACCAGTATGTGGCTTACAGTGTAAGAAAACTGGATCCAGCTGTCACATTAAAATAACATCTCTTAACAATGATTTCAAGCTTAACTTTATTTACAGATATTTACTGTGTATATCAAAGCAGACACAGCAATAGTTTGAAAGTCACATCTATGTCCAGTCCCTTTGAAATTACTAAATCTACCTTACATATAGAATGGGTAACATGCTGGCAAAGATCAATTAGCACACAAAATTCATAACTGCCTTTGCTTGTTGGAAATAAGTTGTTCTTAGAAAAACGTTTTGTCTGGCTTATTACATAGTAAAAGATCATTAACACTTGACTTTTTAAGAGGAGTAGACAATCACATCACATTCCACAATGGAATTTTAAATTAGTCATTGTGGCAAAGAAAGGAGAAGTAGAATACAGAAAACAAAGAAGAATAAAAATTAAATTTTGAAAATCTGTAATAGTGCTGGTTTGCAGAGCAATATGACTACAGCATGGCAGCTCAGCAACCATACCCACCACATAAGACAGTATAAAGCCAATAAACAGTTATCAAAAACAACAATAACTCCTGTCTCAAGGTGGACCCAGGAAAACTGTTGGAAAAATAAACCCACATTACTGTAAACCCACCCCACTCCTGACCCACCTGTCCCTTCAGAATACAAAAGAATTCACAAAAGAACTTCTCATACCAAATTATTTAAAGGTTAAAGACTATATATGTAAGAAATAACACTCAAAATCATTTAGAAGATAGAACCCATCTACAACAACGCTATTAACAGTTACTAAGAGCACAAGAAAGAGCCAAATAGGCCAATCCTACTGGAGAAAAAGATGTCAAATGTCTCCAAAGCCATGTTGGAATTGGTGAAGAGAGGCAGCAAGCCTGCATGTTTGAAATTCTTCAATTCTAGAACCTCAGGCTTTCTTCATGACTTGGGACATTGCCTTATGGGCCTTAACAGTCCGGGTGCTATAATCCAGAAAAGGGAGAGTTCTACATCCTTCCAATATGGTAGACATTGCCCTTCAGGCTTCTTATGGAATAATCTGCCTTTCAGAATATCATAACAGTTTGACTGTCACTGGTTTCAGATGAGTGTTATTGGCTTTCTCCTTGTAAATACGAAGAGCCCTCATGACCTCTGGCTTGAAACCAGAGCAATGCGGAAACCAGAACCGACCATTGTGAGTTGATTAATTGCAGCATGGACATTAAAGTTGACACTTGAACTTGAAAAACTCCTCTGAATAATTGCATTTAATAAAACTTGGAGTGAATTGTTTAGTTCTTTGACAAACCTTTTGAATTCAGTGATTCAAACAGTGATTACACCTGGCCTTGGGTGTTTTCTTTGCTGGGTTACACGTCACCAATTTGGGAGGTGTTTTTCAGCCTGAGGGCATCATTATGAGCAGGTATGTAAGCAGGCATTTCTAAGTTAGTTAGTAGTGGTACTTTGACAAAAAAAAAACCGTAATGGTAGAAAGGTGAAGATCATGGGGTGAGCAATGGAATGTAGTTAGTATTGTTCCATTTCCCAGTGAGTGTCATGTGGCAAATGATTCTACAAATGTTTTTTTTAGTTAATTTTAGTTAAAAGTAATAACAATCCGCACATTCAAATCAAATTTCACAAAACCAAAATTCAACCACCACCCAAAAGAAAGAAGAGAGAAGAGCCAGCCAAAAAAGCAAATCTTTGAAGCAGCAAGGAAGGAAGAATATCCTTTTCCCCAATACAGAAGATTATTCTAAAATGTTATTTATTAGATCCTGCCATATTTTAAAAATATTTTGAACAGATCCTTTGAGTGAGAATTAGATTTTTCCAATTTCAAATAGTATAGGACATCAGTTACCTACTGACTTAAAGTGGTGAGTTGGGATTCTTTCAGTGGAGCAAGATAAGTCTGTGTGCTAGTAATGAGGTAAAGGCTATTATGATTTGTTTGTCCTTCTTCACTTTAAGCCCATCTGGGAGTCCACCAAACACAAATATTAATGGGTTATGAAAGATGATGACACCAAGGCTATCTGATAGGCATTCAAAGATTTTTGTCCAAAATGACATTAATTTGGTGCACACCCAAAACATGTGGCTCAGTGAGGCAATTTCCATGGTACCTCAGACCCTGGCGTACGCAAGTTCTCCGCTCGGTTTTGCAGACTGGCGGCACCCAGAGTCAAAGCAGTGCTACTGTTCCTGTTTGGTTACCCTTTCTTTTTCAGATCCACATCCCTGACGCGGCTTTATAAATACACTTAAATTAACCGCATATTGTTTATTAGTTTAATGCATCTGATTGTAATTAACCAGTAACAATATAATGGTCCACGGAATGGTCAAACTATTCTAAATACAATAGATGCTTTAGCGTTGTTACTCTCACTGCATCTTCTTCTTCTTTCAGCTGCTCCCGTTAGGGGTTGCCACAGCGGATCATCTTTTCCCATATTACTCTCACTACACCACTCAGAGTATTTATATCACTGTATCTGAGTGGGGAATCAATGTACAGACCTCGTGGTTCAGAAACATTTTCATCCCACGAACTATAAATGTACATCAGTCCATCAGGTGGTCCTTGTAGAACTGTTTGTACTTATAAATAGGGCTGGGCGATATGGCTCAAAATTCAAATTGCGATATTTTTGGACCAAAAGTCAATATACGATATGCAACGATATTTTTTTCCTATCTATTATTACTTAAAAAAGAAGCCACACATTTATATTGCTCTTTAGTTATTTACATGTAATTGCAAACTTACAACTTTACATCATAGGCATAAACCAAAATATACTCATTAATGCAAGAAACACATCTAAACATTTACGCAAGAAAGCCAGTTGTCTGAATATTAGGTGACGTAGGAGTAGATGCTTTATCTACTTTACTAGGTTTGCCTAAAAAAAACTTAAAATAATGTTTCAATAAGCTATGTTTTGTAAACAAATAAAGTGTGGCAAGAACATGCATTCAGGTAACACAATTTCACAAATTTTGTGCAAGAAAGACAAGTCTGTCAACTTCCTCTGGCT
This sequence comes from Polypterus bichir lapradei, assembly GCA_026402145.1. Taxonomy (NCBI): domain Eukaryota; kingdom Metazoa; phylum Chordata; class Cladistia; order Polypteriformes; family Polypteridae; genus Polypterus; species Polypterus bichir. The sequence continues at coordinate 28,478,902 of JANRMT010027041.1, forward strand.
TTAAAGATGCCATGTGGCAGTTCACTATGTTGCCACCTGTGCTAAATGCCCTTTCTGAGGGCGAACTAGTGGCCTGTATGAAGAGATATTTTTTTGCAAGGCGACTGAGAGTTGGAAAGATTGGTTCATGCTCTTTCCACCATGCAAGTGGGTTTGGCTCAGTGTCAATTTCAGCTGCTTGTAGGTAGGTTGAAAGTTCAGCTTCAATTTTATCTCTGTCGGACAATGTCGATAAAGATGTTGGCCTCTTAAGGAAGCTTCCAAGGCTTCGCTTCTCCTTTTTGGCTGATGGTGGTGATGCTTCAGCTGCTTCTGAAAGTTCCCCAGCTAAGTCAGGCTGGGCACTGATCTCATCATGTTGAAGGGTTTCCACTTCAGACAAAACTCTGTGTTTGACCTCTTCATACTTTTCCTCAGGAATGTATGATCTTTTGAAATGTGGATCCAAAAAAGAAGCAATGTTTAGTAGTTGCTGGGTGGCAGGGTCATCACATTTCTCTCTCAGATAATCAAGAATTTTGGTATTAATTGGCATAGTGAGCTCTGTGTTTTCAGGCTGGTGAGCCAAAATGCTGGTTTGAAAAAGGAGTAGCACTGGCTTAACATAGGAGACTGTAACATAGGACTGAGCTGAGAGTGCATTTGTAAATTCCAGGAGGAGTTGAATAGCTTTATCAGTTGACTCTAGTACATCTATGTCCTGCCATGTAAGTGCCAGATGTCTGGTTTTCTTGTCAGATGAGAGAACTTGGGTGATGGCCTTCTCTTGTTCCAACACTCTCCGTATCATTGCTGCCCTTGACCCCCATCTTGTAGGGGATTCTGTTATGAGCTGATGGGAAGGCAGATTGAGTTCTTTCTGTGTTGCGGTCAAATCCCTTCTTTTTTTCCAGCTGAATGAAAAACATGCAACAATTCTTTTGCATACACCAATTGCCCGTTCAATGCGGGGATCTTTCATGCTTCTCTCTAAAGCCAAACACAAATTACAGTCTTATTAATTATTTACGTTATTATTAATTAATAATATTTCTCATACACACTATTATTTACGTTTATTTACTATTTCTTAGCATATTTATTATTTAATTTAACATATTTCTCATACGTGCACACACACACTTTACATTTATTTATTACGTGTTATTATTTATTTTCAAACATTTCTCATACACGCACGCACTAGTGATGGGCATTTCGGCACTTTTTAGTGAGCTGGATCATTTTGCCCAGCTCACTAAGAATCAGCTCTTTTGCCTTCCAAACGCCTTTTCATTTTTCCACTCTAACCTTTTATAATTCAGCCAAATTTAGCAGTGTTCTGACCCATGATTAGATGTTTGCACTTAGTGTTTCGCTACAAACACTACACAGACATCAGTTCCAAAAAACGGGAATTGGCTCCCAACGTTCGCTAAAAAGAGCCGGCTCAAAGAACCGTTTCGTTTGTGGTCGACACATTTCTAGCACGCACACACACGCCATACCAAACGCCAGATTCAGCCGGTGACCAAAGTACTGCAGTCTCTTCCATTTGTTCAGATCAACGGCTTTAATCACATTTGCAGCGTTATCTGTGGTAATGCACACTTGTTGCGCGTCGTCTAATTTCCACGATTTAAGCGCATCTTTGAGTCCCATCGCAATCATTTCTCCGGTATGGTCATCTGTTGCAAATCCTGTCTGAAGACAAACGATTCTTATCTCCCAGTTTTCAATAAAATTAACCTTTAGGCTCATGTATGGTTGCATGGTACGATTAGTCCACAGATCATATGTGGTGGAGAAGTGGCGAACGTTCTGATGCTGATTCAGAATTTTCTTCTTTACCTCATTGTATAATTTGGGCATCACTTCTTCGGCAAAGTATTTCCGACTTTGAATTACATATTTGGGATCAATCGTTCTCAGTAGTTTCTGAAATCCGTGTTTTTCAACAGTGGCAACAGGGACCATATCTTTTGCAATGTGGTATGTTACTGCAGCTGTTATTTCCTTCCATTTGGGGCTTGTTTTTGAGTTCTCGCGAAGTTTAATACATTCTTCGTACTTCGTAACGTGTTTTGTTTTCAAATGATTGAAGAGGTTCGAGGTGTTGCCGCTCTTCGTTCCTACTTCTTTCTTACAAAGTTTACATATAACAGTCTTTTGTTCTGTATCATTTTGTCTAAAGTCAAACCATTTCCAAACAATGGAGGTCACATTTGTACCTTTTTTTGGCACTAAATCATCGCTGATAGCCGTACTCATTTCTGCCTCTGTCTCAGCCATTGTTGTTACTGTTTAAGATAAGCAGGAGACGGGGTTTAATCGCAATGACTGCATTTAGGATGTGCTTCAATTAGCAGAAATAACGCACTACACACATGTAGTGTTTAATAAAACATATTACAGTAATCCCTCCTCGATCGCGGGGGTTGCGTTCCAGAACCCCCCGTGATAGGTGAAAATCCGCGAAGTAGAAACCATATATTTTAAGCCCTTAGAAACTCTCCCACACTGTTTATAAATATTCTCTGCACAGTTATACAGTAAACCCTTGTTTATCGCAGTTAATCTGCTCCAGACAGATAAACGAATTTCCACGAAGTGGGATTCTTTATTTATAAATCTAATATTTTCGCAGTTAGAGCATAGAAAACCTGTTTACGACCTTCTAAATACGTTTTTTAACATTATTAGAGCCCTCTAGACATGAAATAACACCCTTTAGACAAACGTTTAAACTGTGCTCCATGACAAGACAGAGATGACAGTTCTTTCTCACTATTAAAAGAATGCAAACATATCTTCCTCTTCAAAGGAGTGAGCACGTCAGGAGCAGAGAATGTCAGAGAGAGAGAGAAAAGTAAACAAGCAAAAATCAATAGGGCTGTTGGGCTTTTAAATATGGGAAGCACCGCCATAAAACGGCTGCAACGAATGGATCAATGTGAAGGTAGTCTTTCAGCATCTTTTACAGGTGCGTCCATATCTTATAAGCAAACAGCCACTGTGCAAACAGCCCCTCTGCTCACACCCCCTCCGTCAGGAGCAGATAATGTCAGAGAGAGTGAGAGAGATAGAGAAAAGCAAACAATCAAAAATCAATACGGGCTGTTAGAGCTTTGAAGCGTGCGAAGCACCGCACCGGGAAGCATATCTTATATCATTGAGGAGTTTTATTTAATACTTAATATGTGCTCTGATTGGGTAGCTTCTCAGCCATCCGCCAATAGCGTCCCTTGTATGAATCAACTGGGCAAACAAACTGAGGAAGCATGTACCATAAATTAAAAGACCCATTGTCCGCAGAAATATGTGAACCAGCGAAAAATCCGTGATATATATTTAGATATGCTTACATTTAAAATGCGCGATGGAGTGAAGCTGCGAAAGTCAAAACGCGATATAGCGAGGCATCACTGTACATAATATATCGCGATAGGTTTGTTTTCAAACGATGCATTAAAAAATATTGTTCATATCATGCCACTCGATATATCGTACAGGCCTACTTATAAGTACAATTACCTAACTGTAAACAGTTATAATATTGCACAACCTGAGCCACTTTATAAAGTGCGTATTTACATATGATTACGTATCATTTTTAAGATGAAATGCAGCAAAATATGTTTATTATACATATAAAACTTTAACTTAATTTAAATAATCTATATTGTTAATAATTAAACATGCCAGGACACTGTGCCGCAGCGCAGCGGATTGTTCCTGCCTCGTGCTGTATTCTTCCTTGTGCTGGTGCGACACTAGAAGGATAGATGGATAGAATAATTTAACATGTACTACGAAGATATTTCAATGTTCCTTAAAAGTTTTGAAGAATGTGCGTTCTAAGCTTACAGATGGCTTAACGTCTATTACAGAGCTGATTGTATGGCGATTGGGTATTTAGAGAAAGACAAGTAAGGACAGGAATTAGGGGTTAGTACTTTGAAAGAAACAGTACTGCCACAATAAAGTATTTCATCGAAGGTTGCGCATGGTGAAGTTTATGATGTTCTACTTTAATGACAAAATAAACTACGTGATTAAAGTGGAAATTTTGAGATTAAAGTTTATATTTCATGCTTTTTTTCCCACTGTGTGCCTATTTTTTTTGTCTGTACCCTAATAAGCTTTCATATGACACTCAGACGGTGGGCTACGACTCGCCTTTTCACGGCGACTTCGATATCTTACAACTTCTTTTTTAAATCGGGCACTGTGCGACTTTGTGAACTTGAGCTTTCGAGTTTCTCCGACACTCTGTCATTCGATCAACTTCCTTTTGTTGATTATATCACTGTTTAAACCAACAAATAATACGTTTTTCCTTGCCTCCACTTGATATTCGCTGAAATTCTTCTATTTTCCCCCGTGCTTTTCCCATTGTCTTTTCACATGAAGCTGAGCTTAAGGGCTATTTATATTGATTTGCACATTCAAAGAGGCGTAATTCTGGGAGGAGTTGGGGCAAGACAGCAACCGCGTGCAAGTGCGTTACTTTCATGCTGGCCAGGATTTATGTAGCGGAAGAATGTGGAAGTTTGCGTACGCACAGATTTATGCATCTGGATTTTTCTGTGCATACGCACATTCCCACTTTTGTGCTTACATCATGTTATAGTGTGAGTTCTATGCACGGCGTTATACATGAGACCCCAGGTCTTTATGGCCAGTATATTTGCCACCCAATAATAAAACTGAAAGGTAGTGCCATGCCCTCATCTGCTTTAGGTCATTGTAGGGTTGCCCTTTGGATGTGTGGATGTTTAGAATTCCAAATAAATGAATTTATGATTGAATCTAATTTCTCAAAAAAAAAACAAATTGTTAATGTATATGAGGATGGTTTGAAATAGGAAAAGAAGCTTGGAAGGATGTTCCTCTTAACAGTGTTTATTCTACCTGCTGTGAGATGGAGAGTGGACTGTCTATTCACATCTTGTTTAATTCTTTTCCATGCATGCAGCTACATTTTGTTGAAATTGAGCTTTATATTTACTTGTGATATTTATCATTACAGTATATATTTAAACTGATCCACTAAGATAAATGGGAAGGTGTTCAGATTCTGAAAAAATGTAAAGACCTTGGAACAATTATCAATATAAATGATTTACAGTTGCTTAATAATTTAAATAATAATCCTGAAAAATGCATTAATGCCCTGAATGGTGAAAATGATATCTCAAGTATAAATGTTCCTATTCGAAATGTTCAGAAAACTGCCATGACGTGAATTTAATTTGGTTTGTTCGATGACCAGTGTCTGTTGACACAGTTGGCGCAAGAGATAGTCAGTTTAAAAAGCACTTGGCAGTTACTGAGGGAGCTGGAGAAGCACATAGATTAAGATGGATTGAACATGTAACTGTAGTTATGATGAGTTTCCTGAAACCCTCATAAATCAACAGTTGATCTTAAGGCAGAGTTTACAACATTCTTATTTTTACAGTGCTTTTGGAAGGCTTATACCAGATCATTTATGCTCCATTGTGAGAAGACTAGTCTAGAGAGAAACACTAGAGGGCAGCAGATTTGGAAATTATGCCACTCTGTAAAACATGTCACTCTTCTCATATAGGTCACTCTCCCCAGGCACTTATTTTTAACGTTTGTACTCATGTTGTGCTTGTATAATTGCCAGTGGGTGTATTGATATTTAGTAGAGAGCAGTGAAATGTTAAAGAGAAATGCTGAAAGAGTTGTTGGACATGCTAAGTTAAACTGAAGAACAGCAATAAAGGAAATCAACGTCCATTATCAGATATTGGGTAGGAGTCAACAGTATTCTTCCAAAATGCTAGTGAGCAGTCAGCATAATTGATGTATGCAGACCTGGCTGTTTGCAGAGGAGAAAAGGCATAACAGTACCTAAAAGATGCCACAACATTTTTAGGCTCAAGTTTGGCTGAACTGTATTAAGAAAAGGACATATGAGGCTAATAGGAGAACAAAAGACTACAAGGCACATTGTCATCAGTGGTGAAACAGAAATGACTATATTTTTCATTAATGTGAACCGACAGGACTGCTGCCTTGGACACATGGCCAGGTCAGGTCAGGTCACCCAGCACACAATGAAACAGCTCGGAATCCCGATTGGCAAACCCCTCCAGGCAGACACGCAGTTAAGTTCAACCCCCTAGAAACGACCATCTATCTGCCACTGGCAGGTGTTACGTGGGTGTCCCCTTGGCCTAGTCCAGCCTTATGGGTCCTCAAAAATGAGGATCCTGAGAGCTAGATCAACTTTGGGGAATCGTACCACATGGCCGTAGTGCTGTAACTAGTGCTTCCTCACAATGCAGGTATTCTACAAACCAGTGGTACTCAAGGATTCTCTGAAGAGAACACACTTTGGACACATGACCTGGAAATTATCCAACAATATGCTACAAATCTATTAAAGTCTGTAATTTTGTTCCATTAGGAATGATTTTTTTGCTGTATTTAAAATACATATTTTGTATTGTTATTGTTTTACAGTATTGTTTTGTTTTACTTCCAGGTTTAATCCTTACCTTGTTTCACTCATTGTTTGTTTGCTTTAACTCCTCTACCACCTTAATTTCCTGGTCTGTTTTTCATTACTAGTCCTTTATGTTTTGAGTTTTTTGTTTATTGCCCTGTGGCTGTATGTACATAAATATCCATCCATAAAATGTATATTTTAAGCAAATGTGTTTGGGTTATTTGTTGAATATCAAGTCTAGAAAAAAATAGAAAAAAGAAAAAAAAATCAATCCGAAAGGAAAATTACATATTCCATCAGCTCAATTCTGATCATTCTCATGTAGCACTCTTTTCTAAAGAAAGGTTGGGAGCAGAGATTTACAAATTTAATTCAGCAAAAAAAGTATAACTATGCAAAATGTATGCACATAAGAGCAACTTATGTTCTTAATATACAGATCTGTAAACTTTAACTGGAGTGTAATTAAAGCCATACTAACAGAAAGTGAGGATATCTTTTGAAATCTTAAAACAGGACTGTAATTAGAAATAAAACTCCAATGCTGTAATCATGTTTTAATATTCCAGCAAAAGGTGTGTTGAGAAATCTGTTGCACAGTAAATGCAAAAATGAATACTTGGTGAGTACATTTGTCCACTGGTGAGGTTCTTGCTCAAGATAATGAAGTATAATCTTCAGAACCAAAGATGTTTGTAGGTTTGTAGTATTAATTTTAAAGACTTCACTTTCTTATTAAACTGTGCCTTATTGGTATAATTAAAGGAGAATTTTATAAAGTAACAATCAGCAGGAGCTGGTATAAACAAAAAGGATTTTTAAAAATTCACTTTCTTTAGAAATTTGTAGTTGTCATTTTTAAAGGAGACTTTTATAAAATAATTAACAAACTGGTGTGAATAATGTGTCCTAAACAGAAGCTATTGATTAATAGATTTACTCAGGAAACAAATTAGCAAAGTTTCAGCAGCTAAATTTAGGGAAATTAATCTGGCCCTGTGAAAAAATATAGTTTAACTTCAATTATAATAAATTGGTGGTGATGATGATGATGGAGTAACAAAGTTTTTAGTTAAGGTAGGAGTCCAGTTACAGGCAGAAATTGGACGATGATTAAAATTGATTGAAGGATAAATTTAAAGCCAAAGGACCAAGTTTGAGAAACTAGATTACCTAGCTGTGAGCCCGCATACTGAGCCAGTTGTTCTTAAGGGGAAGTACAAATTTAAATTTTCACAAGCTAATACTCCAAGTTGAGTAGCAGCTGGAAGTTGTGATTATACTGGTCAGATCACTGTGCTAACATTTTGGGTTTATTCTATTCTGGTCTGCTTGTTCCTCTAACAAATAAGACAAAGGTTTGTACTTAGAGTAAGGCTTTATTTGTCTGCTGACTTGTTTGGTGGATTTAAGTTCACATATACCTGCTTGATGTCATCTCACATTCTGTAAGCATGAATTGATTTTCTTTTTATATAGTAGCCCCATCACTTTATTTACTGTGGGATTTCCTTCTGTGAGTCTTAACAATTAGTTCTGTATGTGGAGTGGCATCCAGAGCATGGTGTTTCAGGACTGGAAGGCTTTTTCTATCAGAGGAATGAGCTTATACTGTAAGTGAATTCAACCAGATTCAGCAGCTCAGTGAATTACAAGTTCAGCGACACAAGAGCATTTTACTTGGTTATTCTGAAGCAAACAGACGTCTTTTATTGTCGAAGACATCATAGAGAAAGAGCTGTTGGATCTTATCCCAGTTGATTCTTCCATCAAAATGTTGGCTTGTAATTACTGAGTTACACAGCAGAATCTTTGTTTGTTGCTGGGGCATAGAGATGTGAGAGGAAGGAATCTACACAAACACACTTTTGTAGCCAATACTATTTCCGATTGTGAGTTTGAATATTCGAGTGGCTGCATTTGTAGCCATGAGAACAGACCTCTGGCCTTAGGTTCTAGTGCCGCTGTGTTTCTGTACAGATCTTTTTTAAATGTATAACCTATGTTTGTTTAATGGGTGAGCACCATTTTCATTTCTTTTAAGATCAGCATATATTTTGCTTCGCTGTACATTTTAAACATGTGAACAAACTAAATATATATTTTACTTCTCAGGATAAATGAGGCTTTATTAGTTTTTTTTTTTTCTTTTAATTATTTAAGACAGGATTTACCATTCATACATCAGGCGGCTTCCATTCAAATACAGTCTTAAGTTTAATATCGGGAATTAAAAAAATAAGCTTGTCTGCTATATTCTACCCCACCACCAGTTATTTGATGCATTAAACAAAAGGCTTTTTCTCTAGTCAATACATGTAAAATGCAAATATTTTGTACTGTATTTTATCAATCAGTGGTTTTCCTGTGTTAAGGGCCAATGGAGTTGTACAAAGTAAATCATAAGCTTCCCACAGTAATTTAAAGGATAAGTTTGATATTTCTCAGATCAAATTTATTTCTTCACAAACATAGTATATTTGCATTTACCATGTGAAATTGTGTTCTAAAGTTAAGCATTTTCTATAAGTTATAAAAAATATCTAATCTTGCCTGCACTGATGTTTTATAGTGGAAGAAATGGAGAAAAAAACACTCTAAAATAAAACCCTAAAAGCTTACTAAATACATCTACTTTGACGTTGCGAATATTCCAATATAAGAAAACATGCCTTCCGTGTCTCTGACACATGCTTGGGAAGACAAACTATATATTTCAAAATTATATGAAATAATAATTTTATCGCATATCACTAGTAGTATTTTTCTTCAGGTGAAGATTTGTTTTCTGTTTGCTTGTGTGATAGCAGTGGCCTTGTGGAAGGAGGTGTCACATGAATAAGGAAGTAAATCAACACGACGCCAAGCAAATGACAGGAAAAGTTTACTGTGATTTGGTCTTTTGAGAGAAAGCCATACTCATTGGGGTCAAAGATTACTGTGGAGAAATTCAAGCACTGAGGGAGCACATGCAGGCGGTCTTTTAAAATGGCTGAACTTCATAATATTGGGGTTTTGTTTGAAAATAACAGTTATAAACTAATTTATAATGTGTTTGTAATTTCAAGACTTGAATAAATGCTTAATAACTTTCTTGACTTTAAAAATTAGACATATTCTGTAAGTTTTTCTTTATTTTCTGTTCTGTTCTGTTCTCCATTATAAAGTGTCAGGGCGGGGAGGATATTTTTTAAAATTTCAACTTTAAAGCACAATTTTGCATGGCAAATGCCTAAATACTATGTTTGTGAAGAAATAACTTTGACTTGAAAAATATGGAACGTTCCCTTTAACTTCTTTGCATTAATTTCCGTCCAGTTTTGCATCATATGTTCAGTGTAACTTCTTATCTAGAAAAAAAATGTGAAATTGTCTCTGTGCTGAGTGCTGCTATTTTGTATGTGGCTGAAAAGGCTATCTCTATTGACCCTACAGTATTCTAGGTTTACCCTTGGGTGTGTCTGCGCCTGTGCAACCTGAACTTTCTAGTTTAGCGACGGGACTTGCTGCCTACAGATCCTTTATCACTTCATTACAATGAGGACAACCTTTTTCATGGTTTAATCTGCCCTTTCCACAAGCAGCTTAAGCTTTTCCAAGTCTAGGCTATGCAGCAGTGCCATTTGTTGCTTTAAAAATAGCCACGGGAGTTTTTTTTTAAAAAAAAAAAGACATGTAAATATTCAGGAGTGCAACAAGAATGACATTACACTAGTCAAAACTGGCTGAGCATAGCCTGTCACCAAGAAAGCCTACATGTGAACTTCCACTTTGTGGAATAGAAGCCAGCAGTGTGATGCTTCTATTTTAAAGAAACACAGAGACCTAGCACAAAATGAACAGGTGTGCAGAAAATATTTTTTTTTATTCGTCAGACCCCTGATGGTACAGTGGTTGGCACTGTTGTACTGGATAACTCCAGAGTCTTTGTGTTTAAGTAATTCAGTGTGTGTATGTATGTTCTTTCCATGTGATTATGGTTTGTTATTTTTCACCTGAAAGTGGTTTGATTCTAAACATGAGATATTGCTTTTTACATTTAGGCAATTTATAGGCAATATATTTCCCTCAGATGCAGATGGTTTCATTTTACTTAACATTAAAAGCTATATGGCAGTTTTTTGCTAGATTATGACAGTGTCAAAGGGTATCACAATGATCTGATGCCAATTTAAACAGACCAGGCACGATTAACCTACTATTTATTCAACTGATTTTGTGTGAAGCAAATGGTGTTTCAACTTACATATCTTGATAGTCATTAGCAAAAGAGAAACACATGTTATTAGTTAGGTAAATTAATTTCAACATTAGAGAAATCTACACACATAAAGGAAATGTCTGGTACATTGTTATCAATATGTAAATGCCAGCTTCAGGTCTTACAGTTACCTGCCATCCTTTTCAAATATCTAGCGTATTCCATAGAATTATTATGTCGCAATTAGTTTTCGGTGGGTCCTGCTTTCCTTACCAGATAATTTCAATTATGTGGAAAAGTAGGCTGGCAGTGATCCTTCGTTTTAGTTGCAGGAGTAGTAGTAGTAGCTGTAGAAGTTGTTGTTGTAATAGTAATAATATTATTAACAGTAGATTGTAGTGAAAATCTTACTTATTGATGGTGGGTCTGATATATAGTAACCTCAGTACATGTTGATTACTAAATTAACTCCGACAGCTGGCAGACATAAAATAAACTTTCATTTATGTACTGATGCATTCAGCTTTACTTGCATATGAAATTTCATTTTTTCATTGTGACAGGGTCATGGATGGATATTTATCTCTGAACTCTTTTAAGAATTTACAATGCTATAAATTCTTCATTTTTTAGATAGATAGATAGATACTTATTTAATCCCAAGGGGAAATTCACATTTTTTTTGCAGTTATATCAGAAATGTTAGCCTACCATTTTTGATTAATTGTTTTCCATTGTGCACTCACAACAGTGCATACATTTGTCCACCTATCCATCCATGTTTTGTAGTTAGTCCATTAAGTTCATTTGGTTATCCTGTAACTAAGTTGCCTCGATATGTCTTCCATTTCAACTGCATAACTTGCTTGTTTATTTCAGATTCTCAAGACCCATTGTGTGAGTAACTGTTTTCTGACTTCAGTCTTAAATACACTTCTCCCCCTTAATTCCCACTTGTGTTCTTGAGTATGTGATTCACTGTTTGAATAAATTCTGCAGGATCAAATTTTATGGATGCCTTTGAGAATTCAGAAGACCTAGATTAAGATTAAGAAGTTTTAATTAATTGAACCTTTCATAGTTGGACATTTCTTTTAGGCCTGGGATTCCCTGGTTTGCCACCCTGTGCACAGCTTGTACTATGGTTACAACATGTCTTTTATGTAATTTGATGACCAGAGCTGCACACAGAACTCCAGATGATGACTTACTAGTGCAGTATACAGTCTGACCGTAGCATCTCATAATTTATACTTTATAGTTTTTATAATTTAAATTAATCCTTCCTATGATAATGGTTTTTATTTTTTAAAAGTTCATCATTAAAGGGTAACCTTGATAAGTGCCTCAGGGGAGGACACTAAGCATAGCACTGCTATTACTGTCCATCAACAGCAATAAATAAAGGGAAAGTGCATAGGCATATTCCCCTACATTTAAACTAGCCAACTGAATATTGCAGTTCTCCAGTAATTACAAAAAAAGATATCACTGCCATGTGGAGAGTCACGCCTTGAATCTGCCCTTTCAGTGGTTCCAGAAGAACCTGTAGTGAGTGTTTTTAATTATGTATATTTTTCTCATTTTCTTTGAGTGATTTCAGGTCTGAATACTTCACAGGCAGTGTATTTATAGTTTAGTACAGCAGTTTACTCGATTGATGGGTTGAGTTATCTTTTTTTTTTTATTAATTTTATTGCAATCCATACAAAGCAATCAAGTTTTTACAAAAAGAAAAATTGAGTTAAGAACAGATCGATCCCCACCCCTAAGAGAGGGAGCAAGCCAAACGGCGTAAAATTTAAGGCTTGTAAACATACCTAAATTAATAAATTCTCTGTGCTTCATGACCTTATTTTAAAATGTTACTGATTAGATCCTGCCATGTTTTGAAAAAAGTCTGTATGGATCCTCTAACTGAGTATTTGATTTTTTCCAATTTCAAATAATATAACACATCGGTTTCCCACTGACTTGAAAGAGGAGAGTTTGGGTTTTTCCAGTTTATCAGAATAAGTCTGCGTGCCAAAAGTGTAGCGAATGCAGTCACAATTTGTTTGTCTTTCTCCACTTTAAGCCCCTCTGGAAGAACCCCAAACACAGCTGTTAATGGGTTAGGAGGGATTGTGAGTCCAAGGCTGTCTGAAAGGTAATTAAAAATTTTGGTCCAGAATGATGTTAATTTGGTGCAGGACCAAAACATGTGACCCAGTGAGGCTGGGACTTGGTTGCAACGTTCGCAGGTTGGATCATGCCCTGGAAACATTTTGGAGAGTTTTAGTCGAGACAGATGTGCTCGATGTATAATTTTGAGTTGTATAATTGTATGCTTTGCGCATATGGAGCTCGAGTGAATTCTCTGCATTGCTACTTTCCACTCCTTTTCTGATATATTAATTGAGAGATCTTTTTCCCAGTGTCCTCTTAGATCTTTGAAAGGGAGGGATTGTAAAATGATTTTAAATATTGCAGAGATGGAGTCTAAGTCCTTGAGATTGAGCAATATTTTTTTCCACCATGGATGAGGGTGCAAGATGAGGAAAATATGGAAGGTTCTGTTTAACAAAATTCCTGATTTGAAAATAGTGAAAGAAATGTGTAGCTGGAATGTTAAATTTGGAATGTAATTGTTCATAGGATGCAAAGACGTTGTCTATATAAAGATCAGATAAGCAAGTTAATTCCAAATTTTTTCCAGATATTAAAAACTGCATATGTTTATGAAGGTTGAAAGAGGTGATTCTCTTGCAGAGGTGCCACAGATAGAAGCTTCTCCGTCTTAAAATGCTTTCTACATTGGTTCCAGATTCTAAGTGAGTGGAGCACAATTGGGTTATTTGTATATTGCTGATAATGTGTATTTATTGGAGCACAGAGCAAGGAATACAAAGAAGTACTGCAGGATTTTACTTCTATTGCGGTCCATGCCTGTGTATGTTCTTCTATTTGTGTCCAGGTTCTTATCGCCTGTATATTTGCTGCCCAGTAATAAAACTGGAAGTTAGGTAGAACCTTCTGCCTTTTGTCTTTGTAGGGTCGCTCTTTTGATGCATGGATTTTTTGAATTCCATATAAATGAGGTTATTGTTGAATCTAATTGCCTAAAAAATGATTTATTAATGTATATTGGAATGTTTTGAAATAAAAAAAGGAGCTTAGGAAGAATATTCATCTTAACAGTGTTAATTCTTCCAGCTAGTGTGAGATGAAGGGTTGACCATCTATGCAAGTCTTGTTTAATTTTTTCCATGCAGATGGTGAAATTTTGTTGATATAGAGCTTTATGTTTACTTGTGATGTTTACCCCTAGGTCTTTAAACTGTTCTGCAATGACAAAAGGTAGGGTATCTAATCTAATATTATATGCTTGAGAATTCACTGGAAAGAGTACACTTTTATTCAGATTAATTCTAAGACCAGAGATCTTTTTAAATTCTGTGAGTGCTGTTAAGACTGCAGGCACAGAATTTTCTGGGTCCGATATATACAATACCATATCATCTGCATATAATGAGATTTTCTGTTCCAGTCCTTCTCTGCTAATCCCCTTTATCTGATCAATATTTCGACAATGTATTGCCAGCGGTTGAGTTATCTCTGACATGCAGTTCCTGCTTCAGAATGTGGTGAGACCCAAAATGTATTATTCTAGGAAATGCCATCCATTATCCAATCCACTATATCCTAACTACAGGGTCACAGGGATCTGCTGGAGCCAATCCCAGCCAACACAGGGCGCAAGGCAGGAAACAAACCCTGGGCAGGTCGCCAGCCCACCGCAGGGTGCACACACACACACACACACACACACACAAAGCACACACTAGAGACAATTTAGAATCGCCAATCCACCTAACCTGCATGTCTTTAGACTGTGGGTGGAAACCGGAGTACCTGGAGGAAACCCACGCAGACACGGGGAGAACATGCAAACTCCACTCAGGGAGGACCCGGGAAGTGAACCTGTGTCTTCTAACTGCGAGGCAGCAGCGCTACCCACTGCGCCCTTCTAGGAAATGTGATTGGGGTTAAACATTTGACTACATCCACTATATCCAAGCCCCATTCTAACAGCTGCACTGAGGAGTACTTAGATTTAACAGGGGTATGACTCTTTAATTTATATTCTTCTTTTGACAACAATTTAAATATTGATTTGTAGTTTATATTGAGGTGAGTTATGGACTTACTCCTTAAATACACTGATGTATTGAGTGAGAATTTGGAGACTCACACCTATTGCTCAGTAGACCTCCCTGTACTTATTCTGAACAATAAGGCATAATCTGTTATTAAATAAACCAATGCACTGTGTGTTTTTATATTACATGCTTCACAAATTGAACAACTTAATTTAATTAATGTCATGATGTAATTTTCATAGTTTTATCTTTATTATTATTTATTAAAGCAACTTTCAAAAATCTTTTCAGTTAAAATACACATTTAATGTATTACCATTAAACAGTAAGGATGAAAGGATAACAAATGGTAGATATCCTTATGTTTGTAGTACAACTCAAGAAAATTAGTATTAAGTGCAAGTGTAAATGCAGTAGCGAAGGAGCTAAGAGCCTGAGAAATCTGAAGATGCTGTGTTAAGGGGTGTAATTTCAAGAGCTTTTTGTCACATACTTTTGAGAGCCATAATGTTAACATTAGTTCTTCAAATCACAGAATGCAAAGCAGAAAACATGTTTTTTTTCTGATGGCCAACTAGTTTGAATCTTTTATTCATATTTTATCTGCTTGTAATATTTTACTAATTGTCAGTATTATTTGTCATCAATACCATGATGTGATGCATGTGTGATATTTTAGCAAGTAATTTCTTGTAAAAACAGCATGTTAATGTTGTCCTTGCTACTAGCATGTGACATGATAAGGTAATGTGTGAGTGGCCCCTAGAATTTCTAACTGATATTTAAATATATTTTATTAGATGTGCATTGTAATATGAAGCTTTAAATTTTAATTACTTAGTTGTCTTTTTCAGCACATTTTCAAGCCATGGTCTATATTTCAAATTAACATTAATTTAGAGTACATTTTCAATGTGTACGGGGAAAATACCATTTTTTAGTCTTTCATGATTTTGCATTCTCTCTCTCTCTTTCTTTTTAAGGATTCGTCCTCAGATGCCCAAGGAGAAGATTGAAGGATGTCATATTTGCACTTTTGTGACCCCAGGAGAGCCCCAAGTTCTTCTGGGGAAAGACAAAGCCTTCACATATGACTTTGTGTTTGATATGGATGCTTATCAACAAGAGATTTATTCAGCCTGTGTGCACAAACTGGTAGAAGGCTGCTTTGAGGGATATAATGCCACTGTTTTTGCTTATGGGCAGGTGAATAATCCTAAAAATGTTTCATTTATTATGGCTGTTATATGTATGTTGTTTTTTTTTAACTTTTTACAATTTTGTGATAGATTTCAATATTGTTGAAAATAATATATATTTAGGAGTGCTATACTAAATGTTCACTGTTTCTTCAGTGATCAAATAGTATCTATCTATCTATCTATCTATCTATCTATCTATCTATCTATCTATCTATCTGTCTGTCTGTCTGTCTGTCTGTCTGTCTGTCTGTCTGTCTGTCATGTTTAAGCCTAGCAGACACATACATATCCTGTGAAGTATTGTCATTCTCTATATTTACTTTTTACCATGATATAATTTTACTTTTTTTTGTTTTGCTGAGCCTTTCTAGATTAGTTTCAAAGATGATATTAGACTGTCTCATCATAAATGTTGAATGACTCAATGACATTTATGGTCGCAACAAAATTTTTTTTGTATATTTGTTCCTAGGCATAACTGCTGATTTAAGACTAATTTTTCTTCCCCTGCAGACTGGCTCTGGCAAGACGTATACAATGGGGACAGGCTTTGATGTTAGTGTCTCCACAGAAGAGCAAGGTATCATTCCTAGAGCCGTCAAACACTTGTTTGAGGGAATAGAGCAAAGGAAGCGAGATGCACAAGATCAGGGTGTGCATCCCCCAGAATTCAAAGTCAGTGCTCAGTTTTTAGAGGTAAGAGAAGCTTCAATGCTGGAGTGTTAATTTTAATATAGTAACATGCTGCCTTTTTTGTGATTACAAGTACATGTTGACATTGGCAGTCCAGGGAATTTGCTCACTTCTGATTTGTAGACGGCTGTATAACTGGAGAGTCTACTCAGAAGCAGTTTACTTAATGATTCGTTCAGAGTTTAAGTCAAACTTTTTGCCATTTCTTGTGTTTCCTTAATGCTGTCACATCCACACCTCTTGAGTTTTGATTTAAGCAAAAAAAAACAAAAATCTGGTGAAATATTCTCCAACTCAGACAACAATAACAATCTGTAATTGGCCTGTTCATAACAAGTCATAGATGAAGGGGAAAAATTATCTGTCCCTTTTTGAAAAATACACATACATACTGTATCCCCATATGTGATCTGATCTGTTCCAGAAGCATTGTTTTTTTACATATATCAAGGATGGAGATTTTCTTTTATTTTTAACTAAAAATACGGTCACTGTTTTTAAAAAATGTGTTTTCGACTTAAAATTTATATATCCTAATTTTGTTCTGTGCATATTACTACTTATACTTCATTGCCACTGCTCAGCAGTATAATCAAAAAGATTATCACTTTGAATGAGTGAGCAACTTGAAAAATCAGAGTGAATCCACCTTTAGCAAAAGCAGGCATCAGTCAACCTAATTGAATAGGCTTCCAGTGTTTTCTCCCAGCATACAGCATGAGACATACTGTACAGTATATTGAAAACACCTGTAGGGAATTTAAGGCTTTGAAATAACTGGGAATTATTCAGGAATGGCTGTAAACAATTTCTGAAGATAGGAAAGACTGATCAGTCAAGTTCAACCTGTTGCCCTTTCTAGGATAAGAAGGCTCAAAATTCAGATGGATGAGATTATTTATAGTTTTTTTCAATTTTTAAGATTTTGTTTTTTCAGTTGCTTCTTGTTCAGTTGTTTTATAAGAAGTTAGATCAGAGTAAATTTACAGTTCTTAGGATGATATAATACAATACTATTTTAAAATATTTGTAATTATAAGAATGATATTTTCATAAGAAAGTTCAATAAAATCATAAATATTATTACATTATTGAAAATTTCTTAACATGTTTTAAAGTCCTGGACTTCAAAAGTCTACTTTTAAGTTGTATTGGTATTCAAGGTGTAGCAGACCCAGTCTCACTTACCGTTTGTGTGTGAGATAGAACATGTCAACCCTTAGGAGGAAATCCTAAGGTAATCTAGAAATTTTGATAGAAAAGTTTTAGGCTTAAAACAGTGAGATACAAATGTTCATGAATTATGTTTACTTTTCTCATAGCTGTACAATGAAGAAATCCTGGATCTTTTTGACAGTACACGTGATCTTGATGCCCGACACAGGAAGTCCAACATTAAAATCCATGAGGATTCAAGTGGGAGCATCTACACTTCAGGGATCACTTGTCGATTGGTTAGCTCTGAAGAGGAGGTATACACACTCATGTCTATATATTTACATTTTCTGCGGGTTTTGAGCAAGGATACTTTGAGTTTATGTCCTCATTGATTCAGAAACTTTCCATATGTAAATGTGAGTTACCTACCAAAAGCAATACTTAGTATAATCATTTTAAGTGGAACTTTGTGATGGTACGTGAAGAATGCTATTTGGTAGATAAAATCAGACTCAGTAGCTGTCTTCTTTTGAATACTGGTTTATACCGTGGTTTCTTTTATATGTACTTTATGATGTCATAAGGATACTACTGTATTTTAGAATTATTTCATTCATATCTTTGTATGCTATTTTTTCAAAAACGGAACTAATTAAGGAACTTTTCATTGCTGTCAGGATGGGCCATTTAGCTTTATCTTGACTACAAATTCAATTCAGCCATTTACTTGCTCAGTGTAGTTTTGTATTCTTGTCTTTTTCAATTTTGTTTTCTCATCCATGTCATTTAAGTGGAATTTGACAATCGTGTTTCACTTAGAGTGTAGGTAATTTAGGAAAGCCTCAATTTGCTTTGAACGGACTTTTAACAGTAGAATTGTGTCTTATACGCAGTAACTCTATAGATGGCATATAAATGTTGCTTTTGCCAATTTGTGTTAAGGGGGAATAGGTTTAAAACAAACTTAATATAGTGAGTTTCTATCTGATTGGAAAGATTTTTCTGGTGATGATCAAGGAAGTTGTCTTATTCCTAGAGGTGGGTAGTAGTACATTACATTTACTGTGTTACTTGTAAATAATTACATTTCTAGAACAATTGTACTTTTTATTCTAGCAATGATACCTCTACTTGAGAACATTTATAAACAAAAAATGTACTTTTCTGTCACTGCTGTTACAGTTATATTTAAATTTATACAATTTAAATTTTTAACTTTGAAGAACCAGAGACAACTGCTCATCATCAGCAGGCTGATAGCATGGATTTCTTTGGTCAACATAAGGCTCTCATTTGTAGTTTCATTTTAGTACTGATAGCAACTGCAAAGCATAATCACATTCAATGACTTATTCTGTGGATTTTATTGGCCATAATTGCCTATCAGGTACACAGGCCCTGGTAGTAGTCAGCAAGTTGCATCTTTAAATAAACGTTAAGGGAAATGCATTCAATAATATGCTACTCGTTTTCTTGCAGGTCCTGCTAAATAAACAGAAAACTAGGGCCATGGAGGATTTTCCATGTAGATTGAGTGAACATCCCTGGTGTCAAGTTCTGTCAGTCTTTAGACTAAAAATTATTTTAAAAAAATATATATTATATGTTGTCATCTTTGTACAATAAAAGAAAATAAATATTAGCATTCTATCTATATTTTACGAAAATGTGGCTATAAGTGGTTTCTTTTCTCGTACTGTTTAGCTGGCATGCCAACCTTTTATCTAGGTAGATAGCAGTTTCAGCTACTTTTCTCAATTCCACTTCATATTATGACTAGCTTTTTAACATAACTTACTCACTAGCTATGCTAGACAACATTTCTAATTACAAAATACTATATTATGTGCAGATTCTAGCAAATTTCTGATCTTGGTGTTGTAAATCTCTCTATTAAAAAAAGTTTTCCATTGTGTCAGTGTTATTCAGCCTTGAACACTCCCCTCCACACTGCTTGCACAGTCTCTACTCCTACTATGCACAACCTCTCTCTGTACAACCTCGTGACTGCTGGAAGTCAGTGCTAACTTGCCATTCAGCGCAGTCAGTTATAATGGCAAGGCAGAAAAGCAAATTATCTGTTCAAGAACACTGAATTTTAGATTGCTATAGAAAAAGAGCAGCAAGAACTGATAAGCATAAACAAAAAATATCCCCAACAATATGGGAACAGAAATGCAAAAAAGCGACGTTTATAGAATTTAAGTCATAATAATGTTTTCGAGGTGTTTATGTAATTTATTTTTTTATTTACTTTTTTTATGTTTTATTACATTTTACTTTTTTACTTTTACTTTTTACTACATTTTATTATTCATTGGTATTTAAAATAGACAGTTGTAGTGAAATATTTAAGTAATTGATTTGCTATCTATAATAACTAAGGACCAAACTGACTTTCTCCTGCACTCTGCATACTCTTCTATATGCCATATCTTTAAATACAAGTGCATTCTCTAATGGAAGAGCGCCCTGCCGTGAGATAGTGGGCCCCAGGGTTTGGCGAACGAATTGAGCAGGTGGCGGAGCCTCCTAGTATATAATTATTATTATTTTTACTATTATTATTATTATTAGTATTAGTAGTAGTAGTAGTGTTAGTTTCTCTCTATCAAATCTACTAGACTGATAGAATAAAAAATAATTGAATTTTTTGGAGCATGAATAAGAGCAGAGTACTTAATTATTATTTATTTAAGGGCTTTATTTTAAAGAAAGCAATTCAGAGTTCAATTACTCTGAAGAACAGATGGGTGTGTTTTTACTTACAAATTGGTGAGTCTTTTAAAATGATTTATAAGCAGTTTAAATACAAGTTAGTGGCATAAAATGAGTGCTTGAAATTTTTTGGCTATTCTAGCATCTTAATTTTTTTAGTTAGAAATCCTTAAAGTTTATTGTTTTAGTACATTAAAGGGCTAACTAAAATTAATGTAACTTAAGGTAACTTTATTTTTTATGTAAGTAAACTTTTGCATGAATACTGTTCCTTTTACTTTAGTTTTTTGAGATCACTCCATGTCTAGGTCTGCTAATGAGTGTCTGTCCTGGGTTTCATTTCACTCTGGTGATATTTTTCATTTTGACAGCTGATGCAGTGCCTAAAACTTGGGGCATTATCTCGCACCACAGCCAGCACACAGATGAATGCACAAAGCTCACGATCCCATGCCATCTTCACTATTCATTTATGTCAAATGAGGGTTTGCAGTCAAAGAGAAGAGGTGAGCTGACTTAAAGTTTATATATCCTCATATTTATAATTATGTTTTGATTATTGATCGAGGGCAGTAAAATGGTGCAGTGGATAGTGCTAGTGCCTCATTGATCTACTCCATGGCTATATGTTGTCCATAATGTTAGCTGTTCTCCCTTAGTTTGTTTGGGTTTCCTCCAGGTTCTCTGGACAGCCTCCAACTTCCTCCAAAGATGAGAAGGTTGCATAAATTGGCAATTCCAAATTAGCATCTGTGTGAGTGTGGGTGTATGTCTTATTGGTTCTATTGATTGACTACACCCTGTTCAATGCCATTTATAGCATTGTGCTTATTTCTGTTTGGATAGGCTTCAACACTCTGAAGTTCTGAATTGGATTAAGGGTGTATACACACTAGCGACTTGTTCCGTGCCCAAGCATGTTTGTCTGTGTGTAACCCCCTCAAAATCTAGTTAATAGAGGTAGGTCTGGGAACGGTGTGATTGCTAAATGCACAGAAAACAGACATGATGTCAATGATGCAACAAGTTAGTGCAATTCTCATTTCATTTGATACCATTTGAGTTAAAACAGATTTTTATTCTCGCCTTACAGATGATTGTGTATTATAGTTGGCAAGAAAAGCTGGAAATTCCTCCCTTAACATCATTTGTCTCTGTAAAAATCTTCTTGTACAGCACGTTGAGCATGATTAGCAGCAAAATGTATCACTGCACACTCAATGTGTAAGAGGGTAGAGTGTTATCCTTCCCTACACAACTCCAAAAATGCACAAAATAAGGAAAATAATTTGACATGCATGCTGCCACTCCATCTTCGGATTGTGTTTTGGCTTTACACAAAGTCACATGATGATGACAAAAGCATGACCAGGTCCAGAAAGTTAATGTGCAGCGGGACAGTAGGTAGTGGGGACAATTGTGCTCGGGCATGGTACATAAGAAACGTGCCTAGTGTGAGTACATCCTAAGAGGAGTTGAGAATGGTTATTTTATTAATCTTGTTAATGTTTGTTATTAAAATATTTTGTATTTAGTATATTGTTGCTGACCAATCACATTTACTTTAAAAATGTTGTTTAACAATGAAGCAAAACAAACATTGCAAAGTTCCTGAGTTGGCAATGTTTCTACTGAACAGGTAGATAGATAGGCGAGTCTGCCAACTGGTGAAAAACTAAATCTACTAATGTGTTTTTGTATTTATTCTGTATTTATTCATTTAGCTTTTTTTTAGTCTACATTCACAGCTCAAAATACCTAATATTGTGAAAGTAATCTGGTGGCAGAATTATGTTTTAAAATATTTGTGACCCTTTTTAAAATTTTTCTCTTTCTCAAAATAGATATTTGAAATATAATACTCTTTTTGTTCTTAACATCACATATCATACATATGCATACTAGGGATTTTTCCTGCCTTGCACCCAAAGCTGCTCAGATAGGCTCCAGGTTTCCTGTGATCCTACTCTGGATAAGCAGGTTTAGAAAATGCATATGTCATTCCTAATTTCAGATGCTGTTTCTGTTGTTTTGCGGGCGTCCATACACCTATTACATGCTCTTACTCTGCTCATGTTCTACTGTTCTTATGCACGGACTATTAAAGTCTCACTGCCCCTAACCTTGACACTACATGCTTGTTTTTCTTTGTTTCCTTCAATACAGCTAGGTGAGGTCTGCAAACTGATGCAAGCCTAAGAGCCCTGTTCTTCTTAAGCCCCCATGATTTTCATGATCATCACCTGTCAGAACACAGCTGAATCTATTTTCTGATTTTTGTTATCTTTTCAGGCCTGCAGGTGACAAAATTATGTCTATAAATTGTATGTGCCTGAGGTGGAATCAGAGATCAATATGGCTAGTAGAAAATAACAAAGCCCAGTATGGGAGATTTTTTGAATAGAATATTGAAAGCTTTAATTGTAAGCACATTGTCTGGGACCAGGATATGTTGTGTGCTGTAGACATTTATATTACAAACCCTCAAACTCACGTAAGTTTCATCACAAATTGGCCGATTCTGGGCAAAAAAAGGAAAACATGAAAAGTGCCAATAGTCAGTGCACATTTGTTCAGCACAAATGAAATAGCAAATATTTTAAAATGATAAAATTGTTCATATTCAGTATCTGGTTTTGATTATGCTTGTTTTTTATCTGACAAAAACAAAACCAGATAGTAATACACATAGTGTGGTACAGGGGTTTCCAAAGTCAGTCCTGGGGACCCACTGTGGCCTCAGGTTTTTGTTCCAGCCAGATTTATAATCAGTGACAACAGCTGATAACACTGATCTCATTTAATTAGCTGGATTTTTTTTACTCTTGTTTTATGCTACATTCAGAAAAGCACAGCAGCATGATTTTTTTACATTTATAAGACATTTAGAAATATTTCTATTTTTGCTATAGATTTAAATGCTTAACTCTCTTTTGTTGACTTCATTATATTTTGCCCTTCCTCTGTGTAGTGCCAGACCTACTAATTAGGAAATAATAGTTAATTAAACAATTAGAACATGTAGAAAAGCAGAATGAAAATCAAGATAAAAATATTGTTAAAAAGAAAAAAATGCATTATTCCCATACCATTTTAAGAAAAAAAATTATGAAACTTACTTCTAATTTCTATATTGTTCCCAAAACACAGACTCTGGGAAATAACAGTTCACTTAATTAGCTCAGGAGTCCAATTAAAAATAGAACCTGGTTGGGACAAAAACCTGCAGCCTCATTGGGTCCCCAGGACCGAGATTGAAAACCCCTGGTATAGTAAGCTTCTATTAACATTAAACACATATCCAAACCCATTAAATGTACAGTTCTGTCTGATTGTGACACAAAAGTAAACTCCATAGTAGCTCTTTAACCACATACCATAATTACTAAACTAAACATAACATAATTAAAACTAAAACTGAAACTAATATCTAAAAAAATAAAATCAAAAATTCTTTGTGAAATAAAAATTAAACTAAATCTAAAAATACATGATGAAGGAAAACTAAAACTAAACTGAATTTCCAAGTGAGGTCAGAAAAATATAGTAATAAAAACTAATATAATAGGACAAAACTATAATAACCTTGGCTGGTAATTAGTGTGTTAAGGAATCTGGGGTGTATGGGGTTAATTTTCCATTTCTAGTGTGACATTAGATTCTTTTTTGCTTTCTTTTGCTTTTTTTTGTTATGTATGTGTCTGTTTTATGTATTCACAATATGGTGGTGTAGCAGTAAGCTGAACAAGTCAGATTTTTCACTTTATTTTTATCTTTCCTGAATTAGATTAACAGTGAAGTCAATGGGCAGTCTAATGGCACAGTAACTCAACCAATCAATGAATATGAGACTTTAACTGCCAAGTTCCATTTTGTGGATCTAGCTGGTTCAGAAAGACTAAAGCGAACTGGAGCAACAGGAGACCGAGCCAGAGAAGGAATATCCATAAACTGTGGACTGGTAAGTGAGACAGTGGCCAGTCTTTTCTGTTCATTAATTATGTAATGTAGATACTGAGCCTACTCATCCAAAATGTGTCTTTTGATTTATATCAGCTTGCATTGGGAAATGTTATCAGTGCATTGGGAGATCAGAGTAAGAGAGGGTGTCATGTGCCATACCGAGACTCCAAGCTGACCCGATTACTGCAGGACTCTCTGGGAGGAAACAGGTAAATTTTAAATTTCATTTTTAATCATATAGTTAACAGAGCAGGTATGATGCTACCATGCCTTATTAAATGGAAGTCAAATGCCTTGCCTTAAGAAAAATCAAAAATTGCCAGCAGGGTAATTGGGGACCATATACAGTGCATCCGGAAAGTATTCACAGCACATCACTTTTTCCACATTTTGTTATGTTACAGCCTTATTCCAAAATGGATTAAATTAATTTTTTCCTCAGAATTCTACACACAACACCCCATAATGACAACGTGAAAAAAGTTTACTTGAGATTTTTGCAAATTTATTAAAAATAAAAAAATTGAGAAAGCACATGTACATAAGTATTCACAGCCTTTGCCATGAAGCTCAAAATTGAGCTCAGGTGCATCCTGTTTTCCCTGATCATCCTTGAGATGTTTCTGCAGCTTAATTGGAGTCCACCTGTGGTAAATTCAGTTGATTGGACATGATTTGGAAAGGCACACACCTGTCTATATAAGGTCCCACAGTTGACAGTTCATGTCAGAGCACAAACCAAGCATGAAGTCAAAGGAATTGTCTGTAGACCACCGAGACAGGATTGTCTCGAGGCACAAATCTGGGGAAGGTTACAGAAAAATTTATGCTGCTTTGAAGGTCCCAATGAGCACAGTGGCCTCCATCATCCGTAAGTGGAAGAAGTTTGAAACCACCAGGACTCTTCCTAGAGCTGGCCGGCCATCTAAACTGAGCGATCGGGGGAGAAGGGCCTTAGTCAGGGAGGAGACCAAGAACCAGATGGTCACTCTGTCAGAGCTCCAGAGGTCCTCTGTGGAGAAAGGAGAACCTTCCAGAAGGACAACCATCTCTGCAGCAATCCACCAATCAGGCCTGTATGGTAGAGTGGCCAGACGGAAGCCACTCCTTAGTAAAAGGCACATGACAGCCCGCCTGGAGTTTGCCAAAAGGCACCTGAAGGACTCTCAGACCATGAGAAACAAAATTCTCTGGTCTGATGAGACAAAGATTGAACTCTTTGGTGTGAATGCCAGGCGTCACGTTTGGAGGAAACCAGGCACCGCTCATCACCAGGCCAATACCATCCCTGCAGTGAAGCATGGTGGTGGCAGCATCATGCTGTGAGGATGTTTTTCAGCGGCAGAAACTGGGAGACTAGTCAGGATAAAGGGAAAGATGACTGCAGCAATGTACAGAGACATCCTGGATGAAGTCCTGCTGAAAGATGAACCGTCGCCCCTGTCTGAGGTCAAGAGCGCTCTGGAGCAGGTTAACAACCCTGAGCACACAGCCGAGATATCAAAGGAGTGGCTTCAGGACAACTCTGTGAATGTCCTTGTGTGGCCCAGCCAGCACATCACTTTTTCCACATTTTGTTATGTTACAGCCTTATTCCAAAATGGATTAAATTAATTTTTTTCTCAGAATTCTACACACAACACCCCATAATGACAACGTGAAAAAAGTTTATTTGAGATTTTTGCAAATTTATTAAAAATAAAAAAAATTGAGAATGCATATATGATGCCACAAGTCTTGAATCCGATTGAACATCTCTGGAGAGATCTTAAAATGGCTGTGCACTGATGCTTCCCATCCAACCTGATGGAACTTGAGAGGTGCTGCAAAGAGGAATGGGCGAAACTGGCCAAGGATAGGTGTGCCAGGCTTGTGGCATCATATTCAAAAAGACTTGAGGCTGTAATTACTGCCAAAGGTGCATCGACAAAGTATTGAGCAAAGGCTGTGAATACTTACGTATATTTCTCAGTTTTTTTTATTTTTAATAAATTTGCAAAAACCTCAAGTAAACTTTTTTCACGTCATTATGGGGTGTTGTGTGTAGAATTCTGAGGAAAAAAATGAATTTAATCAATTTTGGAATAAGGCTGTAACATAACAAAATGTGGAAAAAGTGATGCGCTGTGAATACCTTCTGGATGCACTGTAGTGTGAAAATCACATGAAGTATTAAAAAAATGCATTGTGTAAAGTGTGGTAAAATGAGAAAGAGTTGTATTGTCCATATGTTAAATCACATAACCAATAAAAGTCTGAGACTCTGTGTCACAGTATGTGCTGTATCATGTAGAACCTTGACTCTTTAATACTATGAAAGAAAGGAAAATTATACATGAGTATTTGGACTCAAAATCTCTCTTCTCTTAAAACTTGTTTTAGCAAAGAATTTTGTTTTAAAGTAGCAGCCTTGTATAGTTGTTTTAGACACAGATTTTTCTCATATTAGTAATGATCTAACAATGATCAGGTACAAAATAAACAATGCTCCATATATACCAATCAATTGATGTATGTTATTTTCAAACTGTGAAGTGCTCTGTCTGCTCAGTATATTAAAAGATCAATTATTTTCCAGCTGCTTCTTTATGCTCTTTGTTTCTCCCTTAAGCCGAACAGTGATGATTGCATGTGTAAGCCCCTCAGACCGGGACTTCATGGAGACTTTGAATACGTTAAAATATGCAAACCGTGCACGAAATATCAAAAACAAGGTGGTTGTGAACCAGGATAAGACAAGCCAGCAGATCAGTGCACTGAGAACTGAGATTGCACGGTTGCAGATGGAACTCATGGAATACAAAGCAGTAAGTGACATTTGAATACTCTTGATTTTTTGCTGGTAGTCATTATTTGCAGGACCACATGTTAACATCCCATTTATTAGATGGTCTCATACAAATCTGTCCACATTTCACCTCTACTAGTCACTGGCCAAACAAAGTATTTCTCTACCCTGTGATCTTAACCTCTAAGTGTTTTACATTCAACTTATTCATTTATATATTGTCTCTATGCAATTTTTATTCCTATTCAGGGTAAGAGAGTAATTGGTGAAGATGGAGCTGAAGGCTACAGTGACATGTTTCAGGAAAACACTATGCTACAAAAGGAGAATGACACCCTGCGAATGCGTGTGAAGGCAATGCAGGAGACAATTGACTCTCTTAACAATCGTGTCACAGAGCTGCTGTCCAAAGAAGTCAGTCATATTCTCTCAAAAACTGGTAAGAATTTTTCTATATTCTAAATTATATGGGTGTGTTGTGTATATTTAAAAAGATGTTGAAATATAATTTTATGTTGTAACTAATTTTATGATTTGGAAAAGTTTTCTGAAAGTAACAAGAAATTATTTCAACAACTAATTATGTTAGAACATAAAAAGTTTGATGAACAAGAAGAACCATTAAGCTTCTTGGCTATCTAATGGCTAAATGCTCCTAATGATAACATTGTAAAATTTCTTTTAGATTAACTTAGATACTTTTTTAAAAATTTTGATAGAATAAATATAAATTCAACACCTATTTTAAAAGAATAAACATTTTTCATGCTTCTTACGTTTTCTTTATATGCATTGCTTTGTAAAAGTGTTCAAACCCTTGATTATTTCTGTAATTTTACCTAGTAATAAATCTTACACTAGAAAGATAAGCATGTTGATGGCTTCAATTTAACACAAGCACTAGATCTTAAGATTAACACTTTCAGAAAGTCGCTTTTAAATATATTAAACATAAAAATGAATCAATTTTACAAATTACAATGATGCATATAAAAAAACAGGCTATTTATTCAAAATGTTAAATTTCAACTTAAGTTTGTTGCTTTAATAGGACATTTATATAGTATGCTGTAAAGTCAAGGCAAGTTGGGGAGCTTGCACTGGTACAGTGCGTTGTTGCACCCACTACACGACGAAACAACTCGGGATCCCGGTTGACAACCCCCCAGGCAGACACGCGGTCCAGACCCTCTATCTGCCACAGCCAGGTGTTATGTGGGCGACCCCTTGGCCAGGTCCAGCCACTTGGGTCTTCAACAATGAGGATCTTACGAGCTGGATTGCCCTCGGGGAAACGTGCCACATGGCCATAGTCCCGTAACTGACGCTCCCTCACAATCTAGGTAATGTGCCTCATTCTGGACTCCATGAGCAACCGCTCATTCAACACAAAGTTAAGCCAACGGTACCCAAGGATTTTCCGGAGAGACACAGTACCAAAGGAGTCTTCGCCTCCGGTCACTGAATAGCGTCCATGTCTCCCAACCATATATCATAACAGGAAGAACATGGACTCTAAAGACTTGGATCTTCGTCGTTTTGCATAGATATCGGGAGTGCCACACACCCCTTTCCAGCGACCTCATGACCCCCCCATACTCTCCCAATCCATGTAGTGATGTCATAGGAAAAGTCACCAGAGACATGAATGTCATTGCCAAGGTAAGTAAACCTCTTGACAAGGTCGACACTCTCTCCACAGACAGACACACTACTGATGGCTGTGCCCAAGAGGTCATTAAAGGCCTGGATCTTGATTTTTATGTAGGACACTCGCAAGCACAGACACTCAAGACTCCTCACTCAGTCTGTCGAACGCTCTGATCAGAGCCTTCATTGACTCCGCGAAGATCACAGCATCATCAGCAAAGTCAATATCCATGAATCTTTCTTCACCAACAGATGCCCCACAGCCGCTGGACCCTACAACCTTGCCCAACACCCAGTCCATACAAGAATTGAACAGAGTAGGACCAAGAACACACCCCTGGCGAACCCCAGAATCAACTGGGAAAAACACAGAGGTTCTGCCTTCACTCTGCACAGCACTCAGAGTACCAGTGTATAGGCCGGCCATGACATCCAGCAACCTCGAGGGGATCCCGCGAACCCTCAGGATGTCCTACAGGGCAGCTCGATCAACTGAGTCGAACACTTTACGAAAATCGACAAAGGCTGTAACAAAACTCTGCCAGTATTTGCATTTGCACTCCATGAGAACCCTCAGTGCCAGGATGCGGTCGATGGTAGACTCTGGTAGGTGAGCAAGTGATCACAGATCCTATTGGGGATGACTCTAGCAAGGACCTTACCCGGCACTGAAAGCAGTGTTATCCCCTTGTAGTTGCCGCAATCCAGACGATCACCCTTCCCTTTCCAGATAGGGACGACAAGTCCCATTTTCCAGTCAGTTGGGATGATGCCAGTCTCCCAAATGGAACCAGAGATTGCTTGCAATGCCAGGAGGACAGCCTTACCATCAGCCTGGAGAAGTTCACCCTGGATACCACAGATTCCTGCAGCCTTTCCTCCCCTCAGCTGGTTCACCACCTGTGCAATCTCAGTGAGATTGGGTGGTTCACAGCTAATTGGAGGATAAGCTTCAAGAACCGTGGACCCAGAGATATCCAACATCCAAGCCGGAGGATCAGCTTTGAACAACTTCTCAAAGTTGCCAGCCCAGCGGGTCACAACTACAGTGTCATCTGTTAGGACAGTTCCATCAGCCGCCCTGACTGTGACTGTCCTAGGAACAGATTCGGATGTGCATAATGCTTTGATTTCTCTCTAAGCAGGATGTGGGTCTCAAGACCACAGATGGTGTGTCACTTGCTCACAGATTCCTCTAACAAATGCCTCTTTATCTGCCCTCAGTTCCCGGTACAGACCAGAGTTGCTATTGAACCATGCGCTGCGACTCCTCTCGATGATATCCAGGGTGCCCTGCGAGATGAAACACCTCCTTCTGGGAACACCGGTAACACCAACACAACCCTCAGAAACCTTCAGGGTCTTGTCACAGAAGGTCTCCCAAATCACATTAGGATCGGCAGTCGCACCCAAATCTGCAAGTTCCTCACACAAACTACGTGCAAACTGATTAGAAACAGCCTGGTCTTGGAATCTGGCCAAGTCCACGCTAATTTTTCTAGTAGTTAATAACCTGCTGGACTTAAGCTAGATCGTAATAGTAGCAACAACAAGTCTGTGGTCAGAATTCACAAACTGGGCACTTCTGTAGTCCCTACAGTTTTGAAAGAACCTCCAGCGTCTGTCCATGAGGCTCTCCAACGGTTTCCACTCTTCCAAGGATGGGGCTCGCGAGGGCTTTCCCCCATCCCCTTCATGATACGAGCAGCTTTCCTATGGGCGACTGCAGCTAGCTACTCTCGCGGAGAGCAAAATGGAGTCTTTTCTGTCATCTCGGAGCTGTGTGAGGTTTTTTTACGGTGGATGGAGTGCCAATCCTGCCACCAACCCCCATGATTTCCCTGCAAGTTGGAGGACCGTCAGATGCAGTTTAACGTCATACCCATATACTGTAAAGGCTTATGATTATTTTGCTCCTCCTTTATTTCTCTTATTTTTGTTGATTTCTTGAGTTTATTAGCTACCTTAAATTTTGCCCATTTTATACATGTAAAGCCATATTTTATAATTTTTATTTCAGGAGATGGAAATGAGGAGATTGGTCTTCTTGTCCAGAACTACATTCATGAAATTCAAGACATCCGGTATAGTTTTGTGATGCTAATTTTATTGCTTGTGCATGCACAGAAGTGTGTTCTTTCAAGTTAAACCTTCATAATAACATAGCTAGCTTGACTCAAGTGAAAACCTAAAACATCACCTTGAACAAAAATATCACCAGGAGACATTCAAAAGCAGAGAATTTTTATATCCTGTTTCTGGTGTATCCCAACAAAGTTTTTTCGTGTTCCTGGGGACTACCAACAAAGTTCCATTCTATTCTACCTTCATTTACCCTCTCCTGCAAAAGTTCCATCCTGCTTCTGACCACATTTTTTCCTTTAACCATTTTATGCAATAAAGGGTTTTTGGCATTATTGAGCCAAAATCACATACCCAAAAATAACCTATTAATCTGCATATATAATAAAGGAGCTGCAAATAGCTAAAGATTAGTGATTATAATGTTTCAATTTTTTAAAAGAAAATATTTGTTTTTGTTTACACCAATATCAAATAAATGAAACAAAAAAATATGTTGCTTTAGTAATTACTTTAACACAATAAAGGATTTATCGTATAACCACAACATTGTATGTTGCATGACCCTGGAATCTATATTCCCCTCTCTGTCTGGGTCAAATTTTATAATCAATTTTTACCCACATTTACTGAACCAATTCCCTTCAAACTTTGCATGCATGCTGTTCTCTGGTGACAATGCAATATTTCATCATTTTGACCTGGTATCAGTACATTAATTACATCAAATTTAAATATATCATTGCCATATATTATTCTTTTAGCAAATACACATACAGTGTATATTGTTCTGTATGTGTGAAAATTAGTGGTGGTGGTCAAGTGGTTAGCGTGTTGGACTTACAGGTGAAGGTTCAAGACAAATGTAGACAAATTAAAAAAAATCATTTTGATTAATTGATACTGAAGTTTTGTGAAATTATTTCAATTTAAAAGTTAAGCACCACTGGTCAAGTGGTTAGTATGTTGGATGTTCAATCAAATGGTTGAATGTACACAAGCTAATCTTTTTTTTTAATCCTATCTTTTTTTCATCATTTATAACTAAATTTGCCTAAATACTCTTTTCAGATATAGGCTCAGTGGATAAAGATTTGGGCTTTTCAAAGAGAGATTGAAAGTTCAATTCTCCAATAGACAAACGTACATTTCCAGTCCTTCACTTGTGTAAGGTTTCACTGTGGTTAGGATTTTCTGAAATAACAAATGAACATGAATGAATGTTATGTTTTACTTTAAGATAATAGGTTCAATTCCACTCTGTCGCTAATGTAATTTCTGCCAAATCATCTTCCCACCCAAGTGAAAGTTTTTGTAACATGACAAGGACTGTGTGATATTAGGTTGGCTAAAAAACATCTAAAAAAAGAATCTTTAAGTGCCACAATTTTATTCAAAAATGCACTAAAAAGTAAAAAGTACATTTTTTTTCATGTACTAATATTTTGTTGGTCATATGTGACTGAAAATATAATCGTGGGCCGCCCATAAAGAATGAATTTAATTCAATTAAAATGCATAGATTCCTTAAATTATTAAAAAAAATAAACTCTTACAATTTGACAGCCTCTCCAGTTATAACCATTATCCTACCTTCAGTACTTCAATCAACTTTTATATGACGTGCCATAAACGTTAACAAATCTTTGCATTTTACTTGAATTAAATTAATTGTGATTTTATTTTCAGTCACATATGACCAACAAAATCTTTTATTTTAGTTTTTAGTGCATTTTTGAATAAAATTGTGTCACTTAAAAATCTTTTTTTTGGGGGGAACACAATATCTCAAAACAAGTATTGCAGTTGCAGTTATATTTCTTTGTATTTTTTAGAAAAAGAAAAAAATGTATTACAAACACACAAACTCATACACTCCCTCTGAAGCAACAAGTAAACAATTTGTAACTATGTATGTAATTACTCATTCAAACCTTTACTTTCAGAATTATTTTTCATACCAGTCCTTGAAACAATTTCACTTTACCACTATAGGCACAAATTCATTTTGTACAATAGGTTGGGAATTTTGTGCTGTAGGTTTCTATCTATCTATCTATCTATCTATCTATCTATCTATCTATCTATCT
>JANRMT010027041.1:28512061-28552537 GCA_026402145.1 Polypterus bichir lapradei
TATCTATCTATCTATCTATCTATCTATCTATCTATCTATCTATCACCTTGGTGCTTACAAATCAAGTGACTCTGAATAGAGTCAAAACTGTGATCAGAATCAGACTCAGAGTCTTCATGTTCTCTATTATTAGCATTCTGTCACTTTCTAGGACTTAACTGTATGTTTTCTTTTTCTTTCTTTCTTTTTTGTTTTTGAAAAAAACTTAAAGTCTTATTTCACATCAACCAAACAATCTCCATGCACTCTTCACAGGAGACAATTAGCTATTATGTACTGTTCACCTCAGCTTATATGTGTGCAAATCACATATTTTACTAATGGAAGAGAACAGACAACATGGAAACTTATAAATTATTTTAAATAAGATACCCTTGGGTATTTAAAAATATCATTTTTACTTTTGATTGATATGGGGGTTTATTGCAATGTGCACAAACAACTCTGAAATATGGCTGTGACCCACTGATGAAACACATTTTGCATTTGTTTACTTAAAACTGCAGAACCTATAAAGAGAAATAAAAAGCTCCAACCAGAAATCTCTATCATACACTTATCTTTACAAGCTGCCTGTAATATCTCATCTGAAATTAGAAAAATCAATTAAAAAACAAGCATTACTGTGTTAGAGACGTGATTTTTCCAACTGTATGTGTTTTTACAGTGAAACAGTATTGATTAGAAAATTAATGGTAAATTATTATTATAAATATTATAAAGGTCAATCTTAGACAACAGGAATAATAGTTCAGCAGGACATCTGTTATTGCTACAAAGCTGGTCCACTAATCTGGAGTCAATTCAAGCTGAACTAATGTGTCTGTTTGCCATAGGAGCAAATTGCTGGAGAGTGAAGCAATGAATGAATCTCTGCGCCGCACAGTCTCTCGGCTGTCTTCGCGCTCCTCCTACTCTACTGGACACTCTGTGATTCCAGGGACTCCTGTACCATACACAGAAACAGAGGCTACTGAGATTATAAAGCGTGCCAAACAGCATATTGAAAAGCTAAAACGAGTGGAGAACAAGCAAAGTAGGCAAAGGTTAGTTATATGAGATGTATAATCAAAAAGGTATAAATCCTACATGTGGCAGTTAAGTTAAGATTGTACCTTTTGTGTATCTTACAGCCCAGAAAAAGGTTTCAAGAAGAGAGTTAAACTGCATAATGAAAATGGAGAGGTGGATTCAGATGATCAGGATGAACATGAAGCTGAAGAGGTAAAAGTTAATAAATAAATGGAGAAATTATATGTGAACTTAAAGGTGTAGAGAATAGCCAAGAAGTTAGAATGACAGAGAAGAAGTTTTAAATACTAAATTAAAATAATGAGAGAAATGGATGAATAGCAAAGACAACAAGATATCTTCAGAAACTTGAGGTCAATGGGAACAATCTTTTAAATGCTACACTGGTACTATGAACCAAAGTGAGTTACAGTTTGTTTTATGAATGCTGTAGGAAGACGAACCAGAAGAAAGTGGCTGTGAGGATGAGGAAGAGGCACAAGAGGATGAAGAATCTGAGAGTGAGGAAAGTCAGGAGGATACAGATTCAGATTCTGAAGTGAAAGGTTTTCGAAATGTTTTAAATTGATTTATTGTGTCTTTTCTCTATACTTGTTTCTTTAACAATGTACTTCAAAAAGTACAGTATGCAGAATAAAAAGGCTACTTTTAGAAGCTGCTGAAGCTGATTGGCAGCCTCTACATATACTCAGTGTCTAACATATTTGAGTCTTTTACCTTGACTTCAGTTTCATTTTCAATTTACTGGATTTTTCTATGTTCTCAGCAAATTTCCAAGCTGACCTGGCAGAGCTGACCTGTGAGATTGAAATTAAACAGAAGCTGATTGATGAGCTGGAGAACAGTCAGAAGAGATTACATACCTTGAAGCTGCAATACGAGGAAAAGCTTATTCTTCTACAGAATAAGATTCGGGACACACAGGTGGAGCGAGACCGGGTCCTGCAGAACCTCAGTAAGACATATAGAATGGGAGTAGGCAGTTATTTTTGCTTTTAGACATCTAGTAATGAAACTGATTTTGGAGCCATCACTCAAAACATCTAAAGACAAAAGAACAAGTTTTTCTAAAGAATGAAAATGTTTACTCACTAAACATGTATCAGATTAAGTGTAGCTTGCAGTTTATGTTTTACCTAACCTAGTCTATGGCCAGCTAGATCTCAGGATATTTCATTTTAGTAATTATGGGAAAGTGAATAGTATCTATCATGTTCACATCAAGAGCACTCAGTTCATCCTGTTGCCTTTAATTATTGCCTATTGTTGTATGTTACCTCAACCCAGATTTACAAGTAATACTTTAACACTAGAATCCCTGAAGCCTATAAATAAACTTGTAATCCCGGCCCACCTTAAATCCCTTCGCACCTCTACCATCAGCGTCTTTTGTTTTATAACTGTGTTGATCAGCACAAGCAGCAAGCAGACTGCCTTCCCATCCTCCACTGACAGAGCTCAACTCGGGCAAAAAGCTCTCCCAGCTCAAGCCTTGTTTATCTCGTTGTGATGTGCCTAGAGTTGTATAGGGTAAATAATATATCGTTATTTGGAACACATGCATTTCATGTGTGTTCCGTGTCTACAATGATCTATGTAAGTATAGGATGACAGGAAATGCAAGAAATGTTGAACACATACTAGCACACAAACTTTTTTCATGTTTTAGTAGTAACAGCATAATTTTGAAATGAAGTGTATAATCTGTGAAGACTTAAGTCCAAATATCAAATAAACACTTTCACAAAATGTGCACGTATAACAAAACAAGTGCGCTTTTATTCAAGATAATAACTGAAGAAAAAGAAATCGGGTTAGGGTATATCGTTGACACAACCTATTCGGTGTTACTGTGGTAAGAACTGCTGACTTATAATCAAGAGGTTGTGGGTTCGATCCTGGTTGTTTCCCCAGAAATAATGTTTTGAGTAGTGAGCTGCTCTTATTGTTACTATAATTAGAGGATTTGAGAGACCTGGTGGTTGAGTATGGACAGAGCAGATAAGCTTGAGAAGACCCATGTAAGACTTCAAACACAAGTAATAAAATCTTAGCTTCTCTTTAGTGGTGGATTTTTAACTGGCGGCATCATTTTGAATTGCATTATACCATGCAGGAACTCAATGACAAAGTTTGGCACATCACACAGTAAAACATTACAATAAGTTGGTCAAAGTGTGTATGTATGTACTTGAACTTAGCTACATTTTTCAGAAAAATAGGGAGAAATTCAGAAAATAATATTGTAAGTTGTCACAGTTTCATTATCTGCAGAGAACAGTGATAGATAGATAGATAGATAGATATTTGTCCCAAGGGAGAAATTTGACAAAGGGTAGACTATTTTATTGATTCTGTAAAAATCCCATAGTTGTCACAAAATTCCAGTTATTGATTTCTCTTTCTCTGTTTTTGATACCCTGTCTGCTGTTTATGATTTTTCAAAGAAAATTTTAACTGACTTTTGTATTTCCTTCATGACATTTAAAGGGTGTAATTTTGATTTTGGTTAGGGTGCCATCTTGTGGCAACATATGCTCATTGCACTATTAGGAAGAAATTCTGATATATGGAATAAAAAGATATGCCATTATTCAGATAGATAGATAGATAGATACTTTATTAATCCCAAGGGGAAATTCACATAATCCAGCAGCAGTATACTGATACAAAGAAACAATATTAAATTAAATAGTAATAAAAATGAAATAAAATGAAAAAAAAAAATGTTAGCATTTACTCCCCCGGGTGGAATTGAAGAGTCGCATAGTGTGGGGGAGGAACGATCTCCTCAGTCTGTCAGTGGAGCAGGACAGTGACAAAAGTCTGTCACTGAAGCTACTCCTCTGCCTGGAGATGACACTGTTCAGTGGATGCAGTGGATTATTCATGATTGACAGGAGTTTGCTTAATGCCCGTCGCTCTGCCACAGATGTTAAACTGTCCAACTTTACTCCTACAATAGAGCCTGCCTTCTTAACAAGTTTGTCCAGGCGTGAGGCGTCTTTCATCTTTATGCTGCCTCCCCAGCACACCACCGCGTAGAAGAGGGCACTCGCCACAACCGTCTGGTAGAACATCTGCAGCATCTTACTGCAGATGTTGAAGGATGCCAACCTTCTCAGAAAGTATAGTC
Organism: Polypterus bichir lapradei; assembly: GCA_026402145.1. Taxonomy (NCBI): domain Eukaryota; kingdom Metazoa; phylum Chordata; class Cladistia; order Polypteriformes; family Polypteridae; genus Polypterus; species Polypterus bichir. The sequence goes on from JANRMT010027041.1 coordinate 28,516,230, forward strand.
TGCTCTGACCTTTCTTACATAGAGCATCAGTATTGGCAGTCCAGTCCAATTTGTCATCCAGCTGCACTCCCAGATATTTATAGGTCTGCACCCTCTGCACACAGTCACCTCTGATGATCACAGGGTCCATGAGGGGCCTGGGCCTCCTAAAATCCACCACCAGCTCCTTGGTTTTGCTGGTGTTAAGATGTAAGTGGTTTGAGTCGCACCATTTAACAAAGTCTTTGATTAGCTTCCTGTACTCCTCCTCCTGCCCACTCCTGATGCAGCCCACAATAGCAGTGTCATCAGCGAACTTTTGCACATGACAGGACTCTGAGTCATATTGGAAGTCTGATGTATATAGATTGAACAGGACCGGAGATTCAGTTAATATTTCATTCATGTGTTTATTTATTCATTCTTCCATTGATTTGTTGCTTTATTTTTATATTTGTTTTCTGAATCCTCATCTTCATTTTAAGACTGTGGAGAGCCATAGCCAAAGTTAGCACCGCAAGCGAGGCAGGAAGATTTCCTGCAAATGCTGACAGTCCATCACGCGGCACATTTATATGCACACCTACACTTATGGGTACTAACTGATTTAGAGTTACTACTTACTGTAACCACCACTTTCACTTTTACAGAGATAATTTAGAGCTACTAATGCAGGAGACTTAACTCACACTGGAGGGATTAGATCTCATCTCTGGTTTGGGAAGGTCTGGGAATTGCTCAAGGAGAGCTTGATTCTGTAGCTGGGGACAGGAATGTCATTGCAACCCCCACAAAGAAAATCTGTTTGAGAGGACGACATTTGATTAGATCATTAATTTAACTTGCATGTAAACTTTCAGTTAAACTGGAGATAACAGTAAGGGAAAAAAACAGGCAAACATATGAACAAATCCCACAGAGACAACTTTCTTTGCACAGGCTCAACATGGGAGAAGTGTTTGTAACATTCAAGCTAAAATCATGCACATTACTTTTGAAAGTAGTAGAATTTTACCAAGGCCACTTGCTTGAGCAGCATAAGCTAGACTTTGGTGGGGTTGAAAAATTCACACAAAATGCTGAGAATGTGAACACTCCACACAGGCACTGTCTATGCTAGAAAATGTACTTAGGATTCTAGAGATGTTGTGAAGCAGAGCTAAACATTGTGCTGCCCGTCAAACAAACATTCATACTTAAAATAGTACCTTTTGTGGTATACATACTTTTTTTATCATAATCACACAGCTTTCTTTGTTCTTCATTTTTTACTATGTCCAGGTTAAGTAACTTCTTTTAACATACCCTTTCACACTTATTAATGAAGCTCTCAACCACTTCAAATGCTCACCAGATTTATTTTATCTGTATTTCATTTATAACATATACTTTATCTGGCTGTGCTGCTTGAATAATTAATCTGAATCATCATCTGATTGTCTGAAATTAGTGCAGGCATATAATGTGATAATTGCCATCAGTGTTGACTTATTGAAATGCAAGTCACAACAGTCACAAACAGGGTCAATTTGAAATTTCCACTCCCCCAAATCTGCACATATTTCGGGTTATGGGAGGAAGACTGGAGTCTCTGGAAGAATACCTACCTAGACATGGGCGGAATGTGCAAATCACACAGACAAGCAGGCTTTAAATTAGATCAAATGTTATGTTATACTAGAACAGTCTCTGGCACTAGACATTCAAGGTTGTCTGAGTAGAATTGAGTAGTAGACCTAAGTGCTCAGAGCATATACTTGTGTGATTTGTAGATTGAATCAATAATTATTTTTAATCTTGTTTATCATTCACATTAAGAGATCTAGTTTATAGCATTTCTTTCCTTTGAAGCACCTCAGTTTAATCAGAAAACGTAGCTATTGAGGACTTATAAGTTTTAAAATACTCAATAATACAGTAATGCTGTTACAATATTTTAGATAATAGGCTCCAGGCAACCCACATGCCTACAAGCAGTTTTTGAGAAAATTAAGTATTTTTTTTTGTTTTTACTACAATAACGGTTTATTAATAGCTCTGCACTCCCAGGAAAACAACTGAATCAGTTAGACAGAAACAAAAGTATTTTCACATGAATAAGAAGGTCAAGCAGAAAATTGATTGTCTCACAAGCAACAAAAATGATAAAAATACAGTCTATTGCTAAGGGACTTAGATAGCCATATATAGTCAGAATAAAGATGGGGGTAAAAAACGGCCTAACAATTAATGAGTGTGAAGCTAGCACCACTGAAATAGCACTTCCTTCTGGTACTCAAGTGGCATTCCAGCAATGAGTTTCCAAGTTAAGTGAAACTTTGGAGATTTTAGACCTTTTGAAAAGTGGCATTAAAGGTATGCATGTAGCATGTAAGTATGGATATAACATTTACTGAGTAAAACATTGTCATTGTCAGATAAGGGCAGTGTTTTTCCCAAGCACTCCTTATACAGTTAGGGCCGGTTTATACTTCTCACTCAGAATGCGTAAATGCACACATCATGGCTCCCATGCGTTCCCAATGATCATGTGATGCTTCCTCTGAGCATGTCCTCAGAAATGAACATAACATGTATGCGAGTTGTAGTACCAGAAAAAAATCGGTTGGCACAGTGTGTTCAAGTTGGAACGAGATGTCAGAGTCTCTGTTTACTATCAACATGTGACAGCAAGCCACTTAGCAGATCTAACAGGATCAATGTGCGTACTTCGATATTTGAAGAGTGGTTTGATGTGGTGAAGCGAAATGTTGGCATACAAATGTATTCATGGTGCTTTTCTTTTCAAGCATCACACATTATTATTATTTCCCATCTTATTTAATGGTCTCACATACAATCTTCTGTGCTATCTTTTTTTTGCACTTTCACAGTGGCATCAGAATATAGGGTGGTGTGTTTGAGCCACAAAGAAAAAAAATTGGGGACACCATGAAAGGGTCTATTTTGTGATTAAAGTGGAAATGTCAGCTTTAATCTTGAAATTTCCACTTTAATATCAGAGTTTATTTTGTCATTAAAGTAGAATGTCATGAATGTAATCCCTCTATGTGCTTCTGGGGCTTCCTCCTGAACTGACAGCAGTGGCAGGCAGCAGTTATCACACAGAACACATTAAATGTATGATATTCCAGCTCTCTGCACCTTCAGAATCCTTAGATTAATACTTGATATCAATTTCATGATGGAATCCATTAAAGTATGTATATTACATTTTACAGATAGATCATTGACTTCATTTAAATAACACATGTAAAGGCAGCACGGTGACAGAGTTTCTCTGCCTGGAGTTTGCATGTTTTCCTGGTGGGTTTCCACAGTGTGTTCCAGTTTCCTTCTGAGGACATGCAACTTTGGGGATGTTGAGAAGCTAAAATGACGATAGTGTATGTGTGTGCTTGTATTCACCTTGTGATGATTTGATGCCCCATACAGGGATTGTTTCTGCCTCACACCAAATGCTTACTTGAATGGCCGCCTCCCTGGTTTAATGGATGTAATCATTAAACATCCAGTCTTTTCATAGATATTGTGGCAAGGAGTTCTGTGAATTTAATGGATGTTTTGGGCAGTTCACAACATACTGTAGTAAAGCCGAACTTTGTTTTCTCATCATATCTTGCACTGCCACCTAGTGGAATCTTTCGGATTTACGTAAAGTACACATGCAAGTATAAATACAGTAGTACATGGCTTGTGTAGCAGTAGCATCCAAAGGTGAATGAGTCACATTATGTGACGTGTAAACCCAGCCTAACAGTCATAAGTCAAATAAGAGACCTGGTGCTTGTAAACACTGAAAAACCAATGTGTACCTGTAGATGGCAACATATTAAAAGAAAAACAGCTATCCTCTGTCACCCTTTTTTCTTTGAATGGAAAAGTTAGCCAGGACTAGTTTAATAGCTTTAAGAGATGCTGAAGAATATTAGACTGGGACTTGGGAGCCAGCATCACTAGACAAAGAAGCAAAAAGTTACCTTAAGAACTATGAAAAAAGGGTATAATTTAGAACATATAACTGGGAAGAATTAAAAAAAAAGATTGGAATTTTATGCAGTGAGATTTTAGTAAGGAATTCCAACAAGAATGCATCCTGAATGAGAATGTATGTGCAGCTGGGTCTCTGTGGATTATGACACTGGTCCGGAGACGTTGCAGAGAAAGGAAAAAGAAATGGGGCTACCAGCCTGGAGTACAGACCAGGCTAAAGTACGCTTCTCACAAGCTTTTGCTGACCATCATTTACATTACTAATGCCAGATGGAATAATTGGAGCTGATCATTTTGGCACAGAAATCAGTGCAGGACTGCTCAGTCATGATAATAAATGAGACTTAGCTACATATAGGGATCCCTGACAAAGCTGTTGTGCTAGAAGGCTGCATATTACACGATGCCGACAGGGTTGGAGACAGGCATAAAAACTCCAGTAAGAGTAGAGAAGAGGGGCTATGCATTTATTCTAATAATAAGTGGTGCACTAATACAACCATCATAAACACGCACTGCTCATCAGATTTAGAGTGAATGACAGTAAGATGTCGACCTTTTTATCTGCCACGGTAGTTCGCGGTCATTATTATTGTGGCAGTGTATATTTCACCAAGCACTAACACCAAGACAGCATTAGACATCCTGGTAACAGCAGTCAGCAAGCCACAGACCACTCACCCTGATGAGATTTTTTTAATTGCTGGAGACTTTGACCAAGCAAATTTCAAAACAGCCCTCCCTAAATTCTACCAACTTGAGAGCTGTCCTACAATAGGCCAAAACACATTGGACAATGTTTACAGTAACATTAGGGAAGGATGTCTTCACCCTCCCCCACTTAAGTTAGTCTGACCACTTATCTCTTTTTCTCACACCTGCATATAGACCTTTTACTAACAAAACAAAACCAATTTTGAAAATTATGCAGACCAGGCCCGAAGGGCTTCCTTACTGTTTTGAGCACACACACTGGCATATGTTTGCATAACAAGACATAGACTACACATCCACTGTCCTGTTTATATACAGAACTGTGTAGTCACTGTTAGCAAGCACATTCGATGCTTCCCAGACAGTAAACAATGGACAACCAGAGATGTAATGCCTCATCTAAAAGAGCACAATACAGCCTTTAGGTCTAGCAATGGTGAAGTATATAAGTACTGCCAGATCCAATTTGAGGAGAGCCATCAAGAATGCAAAGTAAATTACAGGCAGATGGTTGAAGGTGTTTTCAATGATGGAAACTCCTGATGGGTATGGCGAGATATCCAACACTTTATAAACTATAAAGGCAGCAAAGGCGCAACCATCAGCATAAGCGACTCAGTAGCAGAAGAACTCAACCATATTTTTGCTCATTTTGAGTTGAATGAAGCGACAGAGGCAGAAACTGGACAGCACTATCATCAGCTTCAAACAGTGTGGCATTTACTGTTAGCATGAATGATTTTAGAAGAACACGCCTTAGTGCCAACCCAAGGAAAGCCGCTGGCTCAGATGAAATTCCAGGGAGGGAACTCAGAGACTGTACGGATCAGCTGGCAGAGGTGTTAAGCAATGTCTTTAATTTCTCTTTGTCATAATGCACTGTCCCCAATGCCATAAGTCTGCCATCATTGTGCCTGTTCCATCGGAACAGCGCTATTTCAGCTGTGGAATGGCCAAATGGTGGCAGCAGCTTAATGAATGAGGTCTCCAGGACTCTAAACAAATCCAAATCATATTATGTGATATCATCTACTGTTAAATTCTACTCCGTACTTTATTTTTATACTGTATTGAGGATTTGTTCTGTTCTGTGTATTGTACTGTATTGTATTGACCCCCTTCTTTTTGACACTCACTGCACGTCCAACCTACCTGGAAAGGGGTCTCTCTTAGAACTGCCTTTCCCAAGGTTTGTTCCATTTTTTCCCTATAAGGGTTTTTTTTGGGAGTTTTTTATTGTCTTCCTAGAGAGTTAAGGCTGGGGGGCTGTCAAGAGGCAGGGCCTGTTAAAGCCCATTGCGGCACTTCTTGTGTGATTTTGGGCTATACAAAAAATAAATTGTATTGTATTGTTCCAAAAAAGATAGTAATCAGCAGCCATAATGACCACAGACCTGTAGCTCTTACTCCTACTCCAATGAAGTGCTTTGAGAAGCTAGTCCTGAGTCACATCAAATCTTCACTTCCTCCCACCTTGGACCAGCACCAATATGCCTAAAGAGCCAACAGAAGATCCCATTAATACAGCTCAATCAGCACACATGAAGATGGATCAAGGACTTCTTAATAGAACGATCACAGACGATTAGGCTGGGGACCTACTACTTCCCAACCCTGACACTCAGCACTGGAGGTTCATAGGGCTGCATGCTGCGTCCTCTTCTTTATTCTTTATATACCCAGGATTGCACACCAATACATAGCACAAATAAAATCATCAAGTTTGCTGATGACACCAACTGTGATAGGACTATACATAATGGTGGTGAGTTTGCCTATAGGGATGAGGTCAGTAAACTGTTTGAATGGTGCTTCATTAACAACTTGACACTCAACACCTTCAAAACAAAGGAGATGATTATCAGCTTCAGGAGGCAGGAAGAGGAACCTGCTCTTCTATACATCAGATGAGATATAGTGTAGAGAGTGCCTAACTTTAAATTCCTTGGCACACACATTTAGCAGAAACTGAACAAGCATTTCCATTTTCTTGCAGCACAATAAGAAAGCTTAGATACATCAGTATTGTTCCTGGGGTGGTCCCACAAGTTTTTTGTACTGAAGGTTGAGAACTACTTCTCAAAAAGTCAACATTGAAATGAAATTTTTGTTAATTTTGGATAATATGCCTGCATATACAGAATCTCTACACAGTGGTTCAGGTTTTCTTTTTGCCTTGGGACACCATGTCTTTTCTTAGGCCTTTCAATTAAAGGGTGGTTCACTGCTTGAAAGCTACATATATAAGGCTTACTTTTTATTACATTCATTATGCCTTGGAAGATGAATTAAACCTCAAAGTATGAAGTCCTTTAATACTGCTGACTGCATCATGTACAGTATGTAAAACAGAGTACAAATACCCAGAAACTATCAATTGTTAACACTTATTGTGAGACATTTTGAAATGATGTATTTGTAGGGTTGACATGCAATCAAATAAAAATAAAGTTTGGCAAGTACTGACAGAGGCTCTGCAAATTAAGGGTGTAGTTTTTGAAGATCTGATTCAGAAAGATGTAGGAGAACCTATTGAAGAGCATGGAAAAGAGTTAAATGCAACAGAACTGGAAGAAATTATTCATGTGTCACTAGAAGAAGAGGAATGAGCTGAAGAGTCACAGGGTTCAATTCGCTGTCAGTTTTGTGAAGTTTTCAAACAGAGAACAATCTTATGGGAGGATACAGTCTATTAATAGAGTAAAGTCTGTTAAAAGATGTCATTCTCCGCTACGAAAAAAGGTTGAGGCAATAATGTCTAAACCAGATACTGTATATCAGCTCAACCACAAGACAATTCCGAATCTTCTGGTAGCTGTAACCCTCCTGACATGACACTCAATGACATGAGCCACTACAACCTTGTTGTCTAAAAGGAAATTTGCAACTTGTCTGAATTACCAATTTATTTCCAATTTGGATGTTCCAACATTTTTCTATTGTAGAAACACATTTCCCATTGTAAATTTAAAAAGTTCTTAATGATTTACTATGCTTCTGCAGACTTCATAAAGTAAACTCAGATTAGAATCCACAGGACAGTAGAACTCTTTTGATGTTTGACAAACTCTTTGATTATTAATTAGATGATGGAACTTGCGGTATACTTAGACTGTCCTCAGTAACATAAGTGTTTTAAAAGAATATTTGCACTTCTCATAGTTTAAAAGGTTTTGAATTCATGCTAATGTATATTTAATACAAGTTATTTACTGTTTTTTATGGTTTATTGTAGTGTCCATGGAGAATTATACAGAGGAAAAGGCCAACAAGATCAAATCTGACTATGAGAAGAGGCTGAAGGAGATGAACCGTGACTTGCAGAAATTGCAGGCAGCACAGAAAGAGCATGCTAGACTCCTCAAAAACCAAACACGCTATGAGAGGGAGCTAAAGAGACTACAAGCTGAAGTAGTTGAGATGAAGAAGGCCAAGGTGAGCCAAGTAAAAATCACATGTGATGCAATCAAGTCAGTAAGACCAAGTAGAGTGCACTGATGACTACAGAATGTGTTTAGCATGTCAAACATTTTAAACTTTGTCCAGGTGGCATTGATGAAACAGATGAAAGATGAGCAGCAGCGTCGCCGGTTGTTGGAAGCCAAGAGGAACCGAGAGATTGCTCAGCTTAAAAAGGAGCAGCGGAGACAGGAAGTGAGTGTTGGAGTTATATAAGCCTAGGCTCTTCTTCTTTGACAGCTATATGGCCTTTTATATCCTGCCTTTTTTGCTATTTAAGATGTTGTTTTCTGTTTTCCTTTAAGTATCAGATTCGAGCTCTGGAAACACAAAAAAGACAGCAAGAGATTGTCCTAAAGAGGAAAACACAAGAGGTGAGAACTTGTGGTAGTCCATTCATCCATCTATTCATTTTCTAAGCTTACTTAATCCATTTCCAGGTCATAGGGAGACTTTACCATTGGTTTGGTGACCATTTTATGGATTTGCCCAAGTTGGTTGCTTTCAAGATCTTCATCCTCCACTCTCTGCTGTCCCTCTATTCATTCTTTGAGATGATACTTGTTTTTCTTATGTCATCAGCCACCTCCTCCAAACACCTGTTCTCTGGCCTTCCTTTGGGCCTCATCCCCGCAATATTCAACACAGTGTATCTTTTCACCCAGTCATCCTGTGCCTTTAGCTCCACTTGCTTAACCACCTTAGTCTTTCTCCCATTAGTACAACACCTATTGTGTCCACACCAAGTCTTTTTTTTTTTAAATCTGAATACTGCTTCCTGTCACTACATGACATTCCCTGATCATTCTAAACTCCATTCTTCATCTCCAGTCTTTAGAACTTTGCCATCTTTGCCCACTTCTCAGTCATGTGCAGAATACTACACATTAGAAACATTTTGTAAATATTTCAGTTTAATGTAAGAGAAATCCCTTTGTAAGACAGAAAGAGGAAACAGGTCCTTTAATTTCTTCCATTCCCATCTCAACCTTTGCATTGCTGCTGTGCCCATACATCTGCATTTAGCTTGTCACCTAGGTAGCAGATCTTCCATTCCTTCTCCTGAACAACTTCATTACTGATATCTAAATTTACACCCACCATATCAGCATACTTCACGCCTCTGGTACACTTTCTTTTAAAAAAGTTGCACATACAGTACTTCCAGCAGACTACCCTATACTCCGCTGCACGTTTTATGCACCCACTTTCGACAACCTGTGAATTAGTTTGTTCTATAGTTTGTTAAATGGTTAACAGTTTGTTCCATCTCCTGCACACCCTGCGTGGCCATGCAGTCGACATTTTTTGGGCCTTTGCACCCACCACTTTTATGATTGTGCTACTTTTCCTACACACATCACTTTGGTCTTTTCTGCATTTACCTGGAGGCTTTTCACTTCCAAACTAGTTTACCACTTTAGTATGTTCTCCCTCAGTCATTCACTTTTTGTTATCAATATAAGATCTTCAGGGTACTAAAGTTCCCATCACATTCATGCACCTCTTTGGTCACCACCTTCGTCACTATCACAGAAACTAACTCAGCACCGATCCTAAGTGTAAACACACCTTCACCTCAAAACTTTTACTATCTCCAGCTGCTGTACAGTTCATTGTTCTTGCTTTTGTATACATTAACATAACCACAAACACTAGTCATTTCTTCAAACCTAACCTTTCAATGCTAATCTCAAAATCATTGTAGCACCCTGTCAGATGGCTTCCAGATCTACAAATATCTGGAATAATATAGCTTCTTTCCCTTTGACCTGTGATTAGAATTATGTCCCTGTTTGTGTTAGAAATGGGATCCAGCCTTAAAAATATATACTAAAATCCCCCCCATTTGATGAGAGGCACTATACAAAGCATGAGTAAGGTAAAACCCACAGTACCCAGTGTCAAACAGTAATTTGAGGAACCAGGCAAAACCAAAAACGGGGAAACACGCTTTATGATGGTCCTAGACCTGATGCTCTTTGGGAAGGCTGGTTTGGTGGCAGGCAAGATGAACAAGAGTGAGGTGTGAAGGAGAGTGGAAATGCTTTCTATTTACATAAGGAAATTCATTTTCTGAAAGCGCATCTACAGTGTAGCATCTGTGCTGAACGCCACAACGGATAGATTATCTGCCCTTTGCAAGGCTCTTTGAGGTGACTTGCTGTCCTTAAAAGGACTGCTTGCCTTTTGCCGCACTAGTTTGAAAAAGCACCTGTGACTGTGTGGAATTGCCGTTTTCATAGCCTCTGCTGCTGTAGATGATGTAATGTCAGCTCATTCATTTGGTGATTCATCCCTGGCAGATGTAACTTTTCCAGCGTTGTTGCAATAGCATTGTGCATACAGTTGACCGCTCTGATTACATTTGGAAAACCACATACTGTATTACTGTGAATAGTGCTTTGATGTTTGCCAGTTCAACCACAGTGTAGGAAATCTTATATATCTGGATGACAAGCGGATAATACCATCCCACACAATCCCATACAATCATTGATGATTGTGAAATACCCGATCGGTCAGCAAGCTCACATTGCAAAGCTCCTGTGGTTAAAAACCTGAGGGTAGACAGAACTTGCAAAAGAGCAGGTAGAGCATAATTCCTCAAAATCTGCCTTTGTAAAACCGGCTCTAGTTCAGCACATAGCTCCAAGAGGATAACACTTGGAAATCGAAATCAACTTAGAAGTCAGTCATTATCATCAATAAATATACTTTCTTTTCTAATTCCTCCATTCACAATGTCTTTAACAATGCTAAAGCAGTTATGGTAGTTGGAATAGTTTTATGGTAGTTGGAATAGTTTGGCCATTCTGTGCGCCATTATACCGTTACAGAAAAGTGACAATGAAGTGAATTAAATTTGTAAAAGCTATGCAATTAATTTACATGTATTTGATAAGTCCTGCAACATCGAATGTGAATCTAAAAAGGAAAGGGACACCACACAGAAACAGTAACACTGCTTTGATGCTGGGTGCTGCCCGTTTGCAAAACTGAACAGAAATTTGTGTATGCATGAGGCTGCCATGCAAATACGTGGCTTTATGAAAAGTTTAGCTTTTATAGCATATCGAAGTGAGTGTGGAAACAGGCATATGCACATTTTTGCATGTACACACCGCTTATACATGAGGAACCTGGTCTTTGCCTATACAGTGTTTTCAATGAAAAACTGAAGCATTGCCCTAATGTTCTTTTCGCTGTAATGATCCCACACTGAAATATTGGGGCTTTTGGATACTTTTTTAATATCAAACAGTCAGCTCTTGGGCTGAATTTGTTAGACAGGTCTTGGACAAATTAGCAGTTCTTTGAAATCAACGCAACTTGTAGATCATTTTCCTAACCGTGGAATGGTTGAGTTCAAATAATTTGGCGATCTTTTTAAATCACTTGCCAGTCACATAGTCGTCCACAACCTTTTTTCTGAGGGCCTTATAGAGCACTTGATAACACCACACATGTATAGAAATTGCAGAGAGTACACTAAAACCTTTGTATCTGTGGTTTAAATAAGATGGGTTCCACCTACATGCTACCTAAGGAGGATCTAATCATTGGCATCTGATTCTAATTTTATGGAACTGAAGTGGGGATAAATGTTGAGGTATACTTACTTTTTCTATCGGACAAATCTGCTTTTTTGTTCATTTAGGTTATTAGAATGAATACAGCATGTCAGTTTTATGTGCCATTTGTTCCAGTATATAATCTTTATCACCTTTATCTGTAGGCACTGTTTGCATGAAGAATTATTGTTTGCCTGTTCAAAAATGTTTAACAAGAAGCCACTGGTTTGCATAGGGTGTACTTACTTTTTCACATGACTGTATATTGTAATGTTGTTAGAAATGCAATATTTTAGATATTTTAAATATAGTATTTATTTGTTTACTTTACCATGGGCAGGCCTGATTAAGAATTACATTGTCCTTGAAACATACGGTAAATAAATGAACTAAAGCTTTATTCAGCATTTCTTTGAACTTAAAAGTTGTTTTCATTGTGCATAGGTGACAGCTCTCCGAAGGCTTGCAAAGCCTATGTCTGAAAGAGTGGCAGGGAGGGTCATTCGTCGCTTTAACAATATGGACTCTGGTGCAGACCTCTCAGCCAGTACAACATCCTCTGAACCTGAAACTGCACGCACTGTTTCCAGCATTGTCCGACAGTGGAACAGGAAGATCAATGGCTATGCAGAAACACCTGAACCCATTGTAAATGGAACAGTGCCAATCAGGTTTGACTGTATAGCTTATGTTTTTTGTTATAAAAACTTGCTAATAGAAGTTGTCATACCTCTCATGATTGTATTTGCTTGCAGGAAGAAGTTACAGAGAAAAACTGTTGGTGGCAGCTTTGTAAAGCTAGCCCGACAAAAGTGGCTTTCGTTGGAACGGAGAGTGATGGATATAGTCATGCAAAGATTGACTGTTACCAATATGGAAGCTGACATGGACCGTTTGATAAAGGTTTGAGTTTGAAGGTCATCACTGAGATATATGCACATATACACACACAAACTGTATCTGTTTGTCTGTGTGTGTATGTATGTATGTATGTATAACGTATACATATGTAAATAAGGAGGTTATGAAAGTTGTATTGTAGGAGAAATTCAACAATACAGGAAGTCCTAAACATGATCACAGCTTACAATTAGGTATAATGGATAGCACAGATTCTACTGTGGATCTTGGATATGAAGGAACTTGCGGTGAAGTGTAATGTATTTTGTCAAATCTGATTTAATCAGAGCTAGAGAAAGACATCTGCTAAAGTGCGTGATTCTTTGCAGAAACGTGAAGAACTAACAGGCCAGCAGGAAATACTTCAGAGAAAACGAGAGAGGTTCCTAAATGAGACACCTGAAATTGACAAAGATCTGCAAGAAATGAATGAAGAAATTGAGGTGCTGAATGCCAACATTGACTACATCAATGACAGTATTGCTGACTGTCAAGCTACAATAATGCAAATGGAAGAAACAAAGGTAAGTCAAGGACTATAGTGTTCAAAAATGATACTTTAGTAAAAACACTCAGTCTTTGCTCTTTAAAATTATTTAAGAAAATGTTTATAATTATGTAAATTTATAAGTATTAAACCATCAGAGGTAAAAAATTACTGTCTCTAAATTTAATACACAAAACAGCAATTTTTGTGTTTGTGGTCTGTCAGTGTATCATTTTTTTAAATTCTCATACTTTGTATAAAGGCATTTAAAATGCTATATTTTCTTTTCAGTATATAATGTATTATACATTTTATTTTGAAAACAAAACTATATTTAAGTTGGCTATACATGAAAATACTGATATTATTCTTTAAGCATACTCAGAATTTTAACATTTTTATATTAAGCATATCCTTGTATTAAATGTTAAGAACTGTCATACAGAAAACTGAGACCAACAACATATTTTAGCATCATCAGTTGAAAAATCATTTATACAGTACTTTACCTTTTTATTTAATATTCAAGAAATTTCTTTGTCTCTCTAGAATTTAATAAGTATCTATCTATCTATAACTTACTGAATTAATATTAACTTTAACATCATATCTTGTGTCTGTACCATGCAGTTTCAATTTAATGTTTGCATATTACATCTTGATATTTCTGAACAAAAATTTTAAGTCACAATTTATAGTAAAAATGTATGAAAATAAATGCTTGAATAAAATATTAATGCACAAAAAGCTACTTGAATTTTGCAGTGAAATGTTACTGCTTGTTCACCTTACATAACTTCTAATGGTACATTCAGGTATCACTAGAATAAAGGGAACCCAAATGAATATTGCTATAAATACTGTATAAAGGAAATGAATCCACAATGCAAAAGTAGTATTTGGATGTTTTTTTTTTTTTTTATCTTGACTTTGTTTAGCATTCAAAACTGTAATTTATTCTGTGTATGCGATATCCTTTCAAAGCAAACCTCAGACTTGTTTATAAAAACAAAGTCTTTTTTTATTTTGTAGGATGAGCTGGATTCAGTGGACACCTCTGTTGTCATTAGCTCCTGCTCTCTTGCAGAAGCACGTCAGCTGCTCGATCTTTTCCTCAAGTCCTCCATTGACAAGGTGAGAAGCATGTAACCTGAAAAGCTGCAAGTTAATTGTAATTTGTTGCATTATACCTTTCATCCTAAGCTTATGTTTTTTTTTATTTTTTGGGATCTGCCTTACAATTCCATTGTTGTTGATTTTCTTTCTGCTGCCTCCACAGGGTCTCCAGGTTGCTCAGAAGGAGGCTCAGATCCGTTTGTTGGAAGGTAGACTGAGACAGACGGATGTGACTGGCTCAGCTCAAAACCACATCATATTGGACGCACTTAGAGAGAAAGCTGAATGCCACCCTGAGTTGCAGGCTTTGATCCATAATGTCCAACAAGGTACTTCCACCTTAATAGCTGTTTGGCTTACAGCTCTGCACAGATGATCAAAATATAATATTATGCATGATGTCACCACTATTTTTCCCTGGACACTCTGGTTTTCTTCTTACATCTGAATATTGATGACTTTAAATTAACCCTGTATGAGTGACTGAGTGTGGTTATGCGAATGAGTATGTGTATTGCAGTGGACAGGAAATTGTTCATGCTTGTTTCTGTGCCCTACATTGTACCCATTGTTGCCAGAGTGTGTTCTGGACCCTCGCCACTCTGAATTGGGCTGATTAGTTTCAAAAGTAAGTGAATGAGTGCTGTGCCTCAAGAGGGAGCTTTTGAGCCATTCCGGAATCAGAAAAATCCAGGAAGGTCAAAATCAGAGGTGGGTTTTATTAAAGGTTGTTGACATATCTAAGGGGGAACAAAAAGGTATCAATGAAAAACAACATATACAGTACTTTGAGTCTTCCTATACAATTACAAGTTGTCTAGAATGTTAAGCTTGCTCACTTGTTTGAAAAAAAAAAACTCCCTTTCTGCTATGCAGTTATGCAACTCATTGATGACATTAAAGATTATTTGATTGACTGAGTCTTGCAGAGTGAAAATCTTATATAATTTAATTTGTAGAAGTGGGTCTGCTGAGTGACTTGTATTTGTGAGGTACTGCCTGATACATTTTCAGTCAATCATTTGTTAAAAGAAACAAGCAACTATTAACTATTGGGGTGGCATTAAGAATGACATTAATGTTGCAAGGTGGTGTGGAGTAAAAAAATTTGAGAGCCACTTAATGGATGGGTTGTAACAACTATACCCTCTAAATACCTTTTAAGAGGAACACATTAGCACAGAATGCCTTTCTAAATTGTACTATATAGATTTTGCATTATCTCAGTCTGTACAACAATCTTAATTCTGAGTGGAGGTAAAGAATTTCTGATGTCTGACTTTGCAATTAATATCTACCTGCAATGTGTTTAGTACACATTATGATTTATTTTTACAGTGGATTGTTATGAATTAGCAGTTTGATTATTAAGGTGAAGAAGATGATGATGAAGATGAAAAGAACTTATACACCCACAGATATTTTTTTATTTAATATTAACGGTAACTTTGTAACAAAGTCTAGCATATACATGTTTATACATGCACTGTAAATGATAAAACAATGTTACTTTTATTTTTGAAAAACAATCTTTATCTGTTCATTTCAACAGAGAATGGATATGCCAGTACAGATGAGGAGGTATCGGAGTTTAGCCAGGCCTCAGAAGGAAGCTCCTCGCAAGCCTTTAATATGAAGGTCTCTGCAAGCCAAGATGACTTTAAAGTAAAGGTACAGACTAAGTCTAGCCAAGTTTAAATCTTGACCTTACTTTCATCAGTCTATCTTAGTTTAGATTTTCACATTAGGAATAATCTGTGCAGGAATAAATACAGAATATAGACAAACAGTTTTAGCATTGTTGTGATCACCAAGCTTTGGTTCTACATATATATTTTTTTATTCTCACCTTTTGTGATAGCCAAATACTATATGGTTATCTATTTTTTTTTTCCTTCTTCATCTGCACTTTGTTGAACATTTGAAACATGCTGATGCTGAAAAAATGATATCGATGACTTACTTAGGGAAATCGTTAATGCTCTAAAAGCAACAGAAGGCGAATGAGAGCACTCCAGCAGTGCTCTATCTCTTTCCTTGTTCTCAGGAGTTGCTTCTATGGCTGTCTTCTCCAGGTTGCCCCACCCCTTCTGATAGTCCATAGCCACCTGAGAAACATGTCCCTTACAGGTCCGAACCAAGGCCATTACAATAATGTAATACAATGAAAGAGATAATGATTTAACGGCCAGTTGACGAAAGCACATATTGATTGGGTACAACCAGCCACCTAAAGGAGAGTGAGCACTAGAAGTATCCTTTATGTTTCACACCTTTGTAGATAGCACTGTACAGGGGCTGGGTGATTTAAATACCAGTGCTGTGAATGCCAGGTGGTTTAGGGTTTTCATTGGCAACAGGTGATGGGGAGAGCCTTTGTGAGGGGAATCCTTTGGGAGGATAGAATAAGTTTGTCTGTTTTGAGTGAAACAATAGATACACCTGTTTGACTAAGGGCTCAAACAGCTTATCCTGTGCAAGTCTCTCTGTCTTTCCAGTCTTATTTTCTCACATGTTTCTCCTGACACTCACTGAAAACATACAGGCATGACTGGAAAACTTCTAACCCTTAATGTTAATGCCCCTTGCCACACCTCTTGATGATGACTGATTATTTTATTTAAGTTAGTTTTGGCAAGATGAACACATGGCCATGGAAAGAAAAGGAATGCGCTCCATGGCAGGCCGCATTGAAAAGCACTGGATAAATTGTTTGATTTTGTTTTAATAATGACACGGAAAAATCCATCCATCCATCCATTATCCAACCCGCTATATCCTAACTACAGGGTCATGGGGGTCTGTTGGAGCCAATCCCAGCCAACAGAGGGCGCAAGGCAGGAAACAAACCCTGGGCAGGGCGCCAGCCCTCCTCAGGGCGTGCACACACACACACACACACACCAAGCACACACTAGGGACAATTTAGAATCGCCAGTGCGCCTAACCTGCATGTCTTTGGACTGTGGGAGGAAACCAGAGTACCCGGAGGAAACCCACGCAGACACGGGGAGAACATGCAAACTCCACGCAGGGAGGACCCGGGAAGCGAACCCGGGTCTGACACGGAAAAATCATAAAACTAAATGCACATCATGAATATGCCTTGCATTTCATTGTATTCTACATGTTGGATTGCATTTACTTTTGGCGCAGATAGTTTTAAGTAGATATGAAGGCCATGTCATTAGGATTGTATGTTTTGTTCTAGAGTTCAAAATTAAACACTCTGTCTGTCTGTCAGACTGAACCAAAGCTGTCAGCTCAGATGAAGGCCGTTTCTGCAGAATATCTTGGTCCTACACTGGATGTTTCCACTAAGAACATTACAAAGTCCCTTGCATCGTTGACTGAAATACGAGAAAATGGAATTGGCTTCTTGACTCGTGACTCATACTATAAAGATAAGGTCTCTCGGACAATCAGTTTGCCCACAAGAGGTAACACCTTGTAAGTAAAGCTATTCTGTAAAAGGTTTTATCTGCTGCCCATAAAAGAAGTAATCATATTTCAAAGCCTGACACATACGTTTTATTCCATAGCCCCAGGCAGTCTAGAGGCCCTGAAACCTCACCACTGTTACGACGAAAATCATATGACCGTGGACAGCCCTACAGGTATGCTATGCCAAAGGAGATGCACTTGTACTAGAAATATTTTTAAGAGGTCAGCTGATTGTTACACTACCCTTTCTGGCAGGCTAGCCTGCCTTACTAAACAGGTTTATATGAGAAAATATGTTGTTGCTGAAACTGGAAATATAGCAGACAAAAATTAATCTAGCAGTATGACTGGAATACTGCTCCCTGTATTAGTTGCAAATTTCTTTCTCAACACAAAAAATGTTTTAAGTGCTATATCACTTTTCCTTTTTTAAGACTTTTGTCTCTGCCCCTTTCTGTATATGGACATCCCCCAGGATCTTGTCTAATATTAAATCAATTGAATTTAAAGGTGCATTATAGTATATACAAGAAGACACACTATATGGTAATGTCTAAATAATAAATTATCAATGATTTGAAAATGTAGTAGACATTTTTAGTAGCATCAAAAACAGAAATATCACAGTTTATGGAAGTAACAATTTTTCTTCCTGGTTTAGGTCAGGAGATGGAAGCACTCCTCCTCCCTCACCACCACTGAGATCTCGAAATGACAGAAATGTGTTTTCACGACTAACTAGCAACCAAAACCAGGGGTCAGCCCTTGACAAGTAAGTATTTCAAAAATGTGATATATTTAACAGTTATTAGCTATTTAACTTCCCGTTCTTTACATTTTAGCTTTTTGTAAATTAGCAAAATGCAATCCAGTTCAACTTAGCACTAAACTAATAGTGTGAAATTTTCTGGTAAATCATCAGAAGTTGTAATTAATCAGTCATAAAAGCAGTAGTTGGACGAAATCCCATTACTGGAGTAAAAATAAATTAATAAAATGGAGAATGGTGCAGCATGCAGCACAATATAGGGTTTTGTGCTATTTTTCTTACTTTGTTCATTGTAACATTACTCTTGTGTAAGTAATTGTGAACTATTAGCAATATACAGTACTATATATCACTAGAATTATGAACTCAAACATATTGCAAAAATAAGTATCAAATTTTCTTATGCTCTGCTGAAAATGACTGCATGATTTTAATGGAATATTATCCTGCTGGACAATAAAAACCTTAAAGTGGTGTGGTCACAGTTTTTTAGTAATTTGAATCAGTAATATCAAACATCGTAAGCAGATGCACATAGTTTTAAAAATTAAAATATGACAAATAGTTGAGGAGCAATAATAAAGAATTAAGGAATGCTTAATAAAACTCTGTAAAAAATCATAACAATTTGAAGCACTAGGGTAACTACTAGATATCCTCAATGGATTAGTAGTAGGGTGTTGTACTGTTTTAGCCATTATGGCTGCCATGAGAAGTCAAACAAAATGACACCTTTCTTTGGCTAATAAAAAGATTATAATATATCAGTAACAGCGGATTTGACTTATAGTTTTCATGCTCTTTCTCTGTACGTTTAGCATTTGTTTGCTCAGAGGTTGATGCGCTTGCTGCTTCCTGAGCATCTCATTTTCTCCACCCTGGCACCCCACTTCTTCTCTTCTCCTGTTGGCATCTTTTCGCTTTAAAACTGATTAAATCAGTGTTTATGTTACAATTACTTAGTACGCATGCGCAGCACGGCCACACTGTTGGCCGTTGCCGAGAGTGGATTCTACAATAAAATAAAAAATAAAATAAAAGAGGAATAACCTTGGAGGTCAATCATCACCCTGAAAGCGGATAGTAGACGTCACGTAGTGTATGTGTACCAAATTTCAGGTCAATAGTCCAAAAGGTTTGCGAGCTACAGGTGATTTAAAATCCTGGACAGACAAACAGACAGCCACGGTAGTATATTATATATAAGGACAAGCTTTTGAGACAGCTCAGGCCCCTTCTTCAGGCAAGGTGTAATCAGTTAGCTAGTAAAAGGTGTTATTTTTGCTTGACTTCTCAATGGATTAGTAAGCAAATAAAATATTTGTAATGAAAATGGGCAGAGCTTTAACCATAAGTCTTCTAAACACTTTAGAACATACATAAGAACAAACAAGACATTTTGACAAATGAGAGGAGACAATTCATTTCTTTAGGAACATTTCATTAGTTAATAGCTAAGCTCTCTCATTATCTCCTCCAGATACTTCCTAAACATTGTTAAGGTTTCTGCTTCAACTACACATCGTTTGTTCCACATTTCCACAACTTTTTTAGTAAATGTTAGGAGTTAAGAGTTACAAAATACTACCCAACGGCAAGACTCTTATTTAATATTTTTTTTAATATCACCCTAAATTTTTTTTGTAGAGGCAATTGCAGAGCTCAGAATCATGACAGTAGCTTCAGAACATATTAAGATCAATAATCCATCCATCTTCCAACCTGCTGAATCCGAACACAGGGTCATGGGGGTCTGCTGGAGCCAATCCCAGCCAACACAGGGCACAAGGCAGGAACCAATCCTGGGCAGGGTGCCAACCCACTGCAGGACACACACAAACACACCAAGCACACACTAGGGCCAATTTAGAATCTCCAATCCACATAACCTGCATGTCTTTGGACTGTGGGAGGAAACCGGAGCGCCGGGAGGAAACCCATGCAGACACGAGGAGAACATGCAAACTCCACGCAGTGAGGACCCGGGAAGCGAAACCCGGGTCTCCTAACTGCGAGGCAGCAGTGCTACCACTGCGCCACCGTGCTGCCCAAGATCAATAATCAATTTAAAATTAAATGCTTAAACAGAATGATATGCTGTAGTGATTAAAAGAGCTTAGAAAAATAAACAGCCTGGACTGGTAAACATTCATTGTTGAGTCCTCACAGAAATTAGCGCTCATTTATTGTATATATAATTTATTACTCTTTTTTTTCTGAAGAAAATCTCAAATATTTTATGCTAGCTAATCTACTGCAGTTGTATGAAGAGATAACAATTTATAGGCTACTGTGTTAACTTGTGCTGTTACAGGAAGATAACTGGAACTAATTTTAAAATGCAAGATACAAAATCAGCTCTTGATTACCATGTATGTTAACAGACATTTGTTATGTATAAAACTTTACTAATTTCATAAAGAAGCAACAAAAACTATAACTAAGCAATGTAGAATTTGAATAACCACTAAGAAGAACTGGCATAGTTGGAGTTTATTTTTTGGAGTTGTATCAAACATTGCATTGGTGTCCCTTAAGGATCAGTACTGATGCCACTGCACACTATATTTAAAATGTGAGTTACATCTGCAGATGGTACTAAATCAAATAGATTAGCACCTACATCTTAAACAGTCTCAAGAGATACAATGGGATAGCATTCCATTTTTTTAGACATAAAGTTGAGTGTAAACATGTGTACTGTATAATTTTAAGAATAAAAAAGTACAAATATTAGGCACAATTGCACAGTTAAGGTTTTAAATATAAAACATATACATGTGACATCACATCCTGAAGTTTTTGTCTCTATGTTATAAGTCAGACCTAGAAGACCAACAGAGAGAACACAGAACTAGGCTTATTCACTATTGAAAGTCAGGATTAGTGATTAAAGAAAATGAATATTTTTAGCTTATGTAAACAAAAATTAAGAGGAATCCTAAAAAACAATTTATTATTTTGCAGAGCATAAGTAAAGTTGATGTCAGTCGTTATTTTTAAATGTTTTTCTTCTAGACTATTATGTTGCAAATTAAACCTGGTTAGGGGTAAATGTTGTTGAAATGTTAAAAATATTCCTTATAAAATGTGACTGAAAATAACTCTTTCTCCTTGAAACTTTCCCAATGTTCTCATGATTTAATATTTTACTTTTAATTTACTTTAATTTAATGCTCATGTAATATTCACATATAAATATCAAGGTAAATCATTTTTTGACCTTAAGGAGCCACAATATGTGAGTGGAATATCACTCTACTTGGACAGAATAACCTTTTTTCATGATCATGGCAAGCTATACTTATACCATTCAGCTGAAAACAACTTGGCATTCTAGCTAGCTGTTTTTGTTTGCTACTGCTACCAGAAATGCCAGTGATTGGGGCAGTGCCATACTTCAGTTATGACTGACAATTATGTGAAAGATTTTGTGTGTGAAGATGCAGTGGCAGAAGCCACACCTCTGTAAATGGGAAAAAATTAAGTAAAATGAACAAAGCATGTATTGCATTGCCTCTGCATCAGAAGCAGCACACATGACAGCAAGAGGCATTCTTGAGAGTGCCAGTAGTGCATGATCGATTTTCTTTTGCCATTAATTGGTGAAAGACCAGGAAGTGTGAGGTATAGACATTTACAAAATGCAAAATATGAAATTCTGTACATGTGCATTATCTTGATGAAAACTAAAAGTTTAAATAGCAGAAATATACAGGCAGCTGTTGTCCAAGGACAGTGCTGAAAAGAAACACATAAGTTGCACTACCTTATTCTTAAATCTCTATTCTCTGCCCTGTTATTACTAGACTAGGTTGGCAGAATGTGGAGAAAATACTTTGTAGAGATGGATATCATTAAGAATGCATTGAAAAATTGGGTGACTAGTGCTGGCACATGACCAGATTTGCCCATCATTAGAAAATACATTAAAGTACTTTAAGCCTGCAGGGTTACATTTTATGATTTCATTAGATTAGAGGTTTGTCATTAGATGCTATTCTTGGGTTTAAATATATTTTTATTATGTCATGACTGGCGATGATTGATTTGAAGTAAAGCAAAGCCATTTGTTATGCATTTTGGCTACCTATGAAAATATCCTCCCAATCAGAAACTGGAGTCTAAAGCTGTAATGGAGTAGCTTTTTTGAGGACTCTAGAAGTGTGTGAGGTGCAGTGGAGACATAATTAACAGAGCATGTCAGAATAATCTCTGAATCTACTGCCAGTTCATGTGCTTTGGAAGAATATAACTAATTTAATTTCTAACCCTAAAAATTACAAATGTCATTTACACTAGTACTACCAGTAACCAACACACAAACTTGAGCTCTGTGTCAAAACTGGTAATGTTGCTTGGGGGTGGAGTTCAGTAGGAGTTCCAGTCATGAATGGTAATTATATGACCATCTTATGAAACACATGTGCAAACCAAGCATAATAAACTTATGTACAGTAAGGTGTGGGGTGACAACCTGAATGCTTGCAAGAACTGAGTTCATTGCTTTCCCCTCCCTTGTTCCCTCCTGACTGTTCCCACCCTTTCTCTTTCTTTATTTCTCTGTGCTGCTAAATTAATTGGACTGCTGTTTTCAAACCACTGGACCACCGCCTCTCTGTCCCCTCTGTCATAACTGTGCTACTGTTCTATTCATAGGTCCGATGACAGTGACTCGTCTCTGTCGGAGGTGCTCAGGTATCTCTTTCTGTCTGTCTCTCACCCGGCGCCCTACTTTTCTGCATGTCCACCTGTGTGTGTCATTGATTCTGTCTAGTAGCGATAAAAAACTGAATGAACCTTTCAAAGAATATGGCCCTACCAAGATCAGTCCCTCCTAGTAAGCAAGAGCCTTTTTGTTGGCAGAAACTGAGAACTGGTATTTTTTTATCAAACCAGATAAACACATGTGAGCATGTGTCATATCCCATGAAATGTGGTGGGATATCGTAGTCCAGGTCTACTGCATTAGCGTTATATTTTTTTTGAATAGCAGCTGACCTGAGTTACAAAGTGGTAGAATATGCTGATCTGGTTGGCAGTACACAGTCTTATAAAGGTTCCTTCATAAAAGTGCATTACATCGGTGTGGAAGGACACAAATGTCATCTGCTCTCCAGAAACATGGAAAGACCCTCCTGCAGTTACTGGCTCCCAGACAGCATGATGCTTCTTATTGGACATTATCTTATATTTGGTTTGGCTGATATGCATGAGGCTTATTTTTATTTGACTGTCCAGTGTTAAGTTTATTAAATTAGTCTTCTTCCATCATCCATTGAGGGCAGCAGTCTAAGAAAGAAGTAAGCCAAGATTGCCTGTCACTCGGTAAGTTCAGTGGTATCTTAAATAGACAGGAGCACTCAAAATTATCCCTGTAAGTCATAATATTTAATCTGTTTGAATTAAAAGGCTTCCAGGAAATGGGAATTTATGTAGCACGCAGTTTCAAAATAATTAAAGTTAGTCAACTAGGACAAAAATAAAACAACACTGTTGTATAATAATCTCCCACTATAGTTCATGTAATCTACAGTATATTGTCCCCATACTCCTCTCACCATGGTAATATTTGGGGATGAAATTGGATAAATGAGAACATACAGAGAACAAAGAAAGTCACATGTCATTTAAAAGGAGTTGAGTAAATTTTGATATGTAGACATGTAAGAGGTAATAGATGCAGATAGTAATAAAGGTGTTTCTCCTGAAAAACATGTGCAGCGTAAGCAGCACACTAAGTGGACCTACAGCTTAGAATGTTTTTTTATTCTGTTAGAGGTGGCAGAAACAATATAATGGTCAACTGATGTTACTGCTAAGCTTTAGGTGCCTCTTAAGATGGATTATAATGCTCTCCTGGAATAAAATAAATAAGGTGAAGCTTATATATCTTTATTGCTTGAATAGTTAGAACCTCATAATGTCTGAGCATGAACTACAAACAAACCACAAGAAAGTCAGGGTTTAGAGAACAGGAGAATCACAGAAGTTTTATTTTCAAAAAGAGCACAGGGGATGAATTCTGATTAGAAGAATGGGTTCTCCATGTCACTGCTGTGTGAAAAGCCAAATTTATTGCATCTTATAACATGTTTTTCAAGCTTAATTTTTCTTTAATAAAAGTGAATTAGAAGATTCTTGTACAAAAAGTTAGGGCAAGGAAAAGGAGAAATTGCCATTCATTTCCTAAAAATGTGAATACTTACTAATGTGGCTTTATCTTTTGGCAGGGGTATCATCAACCCAGTAGGAGGCACAAAGGGAGCTAGAACAGCACCCTTGCAATGTGTGTCTGTTGCAGAGGGACACTCCAAGCCAGTCCTATGTGTGGATGCAACCGATGAGTTACTTTTTACTGGCTCTAAAGGTAATGGATGAATATCTGGTGACAAAAAGTCTTAAATTGGATTACAGTTGGGGCTTTGTAGACTTGATGAGTAAATATAAACTTGTTAGTAAACAACTATTTAAAAGGAAAATGCATTTAGAAACAAATTTCTACTGTCAGTTGTAATGAAAAGTGAAATTTGACTAAAGAAGGACTCTTGTTTTTTTTTTTTTCTTCTTTAGATCGCACTTGTAAGATGTGGAACCTTGTCACAGGGCAGGAAATAGTCACACTGAAAGGTCACCCAAATAATGTAGTTTCTGTAAAGTATTGTCCTAACTCATGCCTGGTCTTCACTGTATCCACATCATACATCAAAGTTTGGGACATTCGAGACTCTGCCAAGTGTGTCCGTACCTTCACGTAAGTTTGATGTTTGTGAAGAATAAGGCTTAGTATAAACATAGTATCTTGATAGGGTGGGTAGCTTTATTGTATTAGAGATACATAAGCCTAATTCTGAAGTAATATGGTTCTTGTTACTTATGAGAACTGAGCAATCGGATCAAAGTTACAATTATTTTTTTTTCCTTTTTATTAAGGCTGAATTTTCATTTTTACTTCATGTTCTATGCTCACTTAGGTCATCAGGACAGGTGATTTCTGGAGATGCATGTGCTAGCACCACTACTCGCACTGTCACCACTGCTCAGGGAGAGCACCAGATTAATCAAGTGGCCCTGAATCCTTCTGGCTCTGTTCTGTATGCTGCAACGGGTAATGCTGTTCGCACATGGGATTTAAACAGGTACAATATGATGGACAGACAAACCCACTGCTGATGTACTTGTCAGGGTAGATGCAGTGATGATTGTCCATTACTTTTCCCTCAAGCCTCAGTTGCTGCTCTCTGACCCAGATGCCATCAACCTTTCCTTTAATTTCAGGATGCAGGCCAGTGGAAAGCTAACTGGACACATTGGTTCAGTAATGTGTCTCACTGTGGGGCAAACAGAAGCAGGGCATGACCTGGTCATTACTGGATCAAAGGATCATTATGTCAGGGTTAGTGATCTCATATCTGGACATTTCATTGGAACTATGCATCATTTAGGAAGAATCTGTTATTTTATCGAACTTGTATTCAGTCCATGTGTTATCTGCATCTAGCATTGACCTTTTGTTGCCACCTATCATCCTTTTTAATTTTCAAATGTGTGTTCTGAACTAAAATATAGAGAAGCAGGACTCATAAGATGCTTTCCTATTGCAGATGTTCAATGTTTTGGAGGGAACAGTAGGGAGCATAGGACCAGCCCATAACTTTGAACCTCCACATTATGATGGCATTGAGTGCCTTGCGATCAGTGGTGATGTCCTTTTTAGTGGTTCCAGGGATAATGGAATCAAAAAATGGGACCTGGAACAGCAGGAGCTCATACAGGTAAGTCACAGAATCTAGTTGTACATTGTTATAACAAACCTTGAAGCCCTTTCTTCCAACTGACGTAACTAAAATTAGTTTTTTGATTATCCTTACAGCGAATAGTATGTGGTACAAAATGTTTTTATGTGGTACAAAATATCAAGAGGATGTTCTACAATAGTTAATGGTACTTCTTAGCCACTAAACAGACATATCTGCTTCTTAATTGCTGACCTCTTAATCTGCTAGCTGCTTGCTGCTTTAATGTAAGATACAGCTGCAGACATACATGAGGTACATCCTGTAAATTCATCCTAAGTGAACTGTGGCTGGTGAGATAATTTACATGATACGCCTAACCAATTTAATCCTGCATACATATTAACACTCAAAAAAACAAACTTGAATCAAAAGATTTCTATGTAAAACCCAAGACTATACTACAGTTGATGTATAGGTTTTGTCTTTGAATGTCTGCTGCTGTAAGTTAGTGATTTGGTTTTGTGGCATATTAAAAAGAAAAAAATATATATTTTTTTATGATTTCAAATTGTGTAGTGGATCTTCTTTTTTATTCTCTCTTAGCAAATTCCAAATGCCCACAAAGACTGGGTTTGTGCTCTGGCTTATGTACCTGGTCGGCCTATGTTACTAAGTGGCTGCCGTGCAGGCATGCTGAAGGTGTGGAACGTTGACAATTTTTCCCCCATTGGAGAAATCAAGGGCCATGACAGCCCGATTAATGCCATCTGCACAAACTCCAAGCAAATTTTCACAGCTTCCAGGTAAAGTACTTGTAGTTTGACTGCACTGACAGACAAAAGTTATAATTATTTGTGCTAGAGATTACTGGTTTATTCACTTAAGGAAGTGATATCTGAAAGCTTTAAAAAAAACGTGCATTCACATGTTCCCTCTAAACCAATAGAGGTGCTTGCTTAATACTTGCTTGTTAATATGTGTTCATACACTAGTGAAAACGTGGCAGTTTTGCCTTCTCGTCTGCATTATGTCCAAGTTTCAGTCCTATCTATTCTGTCAGGAAAAACGTGCAAACTCCTTACAGACAACAACTAAACATCGGGATTTCCAGGATGTGGGATCAATGAGGAAATCATATTATTCACTGTGTCTCAATGCTGCCAAGTCTTCTTCAGTGAGTGTTACAAAATCAGTAAATAATGTGGTGCTTCTTAATAGAAAAGAGGAGTACATTTGCAATGTTAAAGAGGACCTAGCAAACGCCATCTTCCTCAATGAAATCTAAATATATGTACTGTATATACTTGCGTATAAGTCGGGTCTTGAAACCCGGAAAATCGATCATAAAATCAGACTCCGACTTATACGCCCGTTCAAAAATACACTTAATTTTTTCTCTTTTTTTACATCTTCTCCAATCTCACACCAGTTTCTCTGACACACTGAATTTTGTTGCAGTAGCGCATGTGGTCACACAGGCACAATACATAGAAAAAAAGGCAGTGTGCTCCGTGGTTACTCTCTCAGGTGGGCGTTAGCATATCATAATCTCTTGGACCAATGGTGTGAGTTTTGCGCATTCGACTTACAGTATATGACCGCCATAATAAAATACTGGAAATTATACGTTAAAATCAAGCCCCGACTTATATGCAGGAGAACTTAAATGCGAGTATACACGGTAATTAAATGCTTAAATAGTTTTACAAAGGTGAAAGTGATTGTACATTTTTTTTGATATATCACTCTTTTTATAGCATAATATAATATTCTTGAACACTCTTAATCATATTCAAAGTTATGAGAGGTCCAGAGCCTACGTATCCCAGCAACAAGGCAGAAATCAATTGTGGATTGGACACCAATCCATTTCATGGCTCAGTCACACACACACATGCGCCCACAGAACTAACTTAGAATTTGCAGTTAACCTTATCTGCAAATCTGTGTAATGTGAGTAGTCTGAATATCTGGAGAAGAATCTACACAGACATAAAAAGGACGTGAACACCACATTCAAATAGGGACCAGGTGAAAATTTTGGACCCAGAATATGGGATTCATTAGGTAGAAGTGTTAACTACTGTGTCAACATGACACCCACTTTTTCTGTTTAGCAGTACTGATGGGTCTCTTGAGGGCTGAGACTAGTTGGCTTTGATGAAATTGATGTTTACATTACATGTGTATGCTTCCATTAGATTTGAATGCATTTCTTAATTATGAATCTCATTTACTGATAATATTAAAAACTAGTATATATTAAAATATAGCAAGAAGTCTGCCTCCAAATTTTAATTAAAAACGTAGCTATAAAAAGTATTATTGTGGGATGCTTCATTTAATGTGTGTCTAAACCCCATCTATGCAAGTAAAGCATAATTTTATATACCATCATGGCTCATTTCAAAAACTAGTCAATACAGAACACTGTTTTGTGCATTAGCAAGCACTGCATATGAAATGGGATGTGTTAATTATATATATCAAGTGGACTTTGTCATCTCCCTATCTCCTTTTGTAAGAGTTGAGCTGTCTTATATGCCAAAAAAGATACACTGTTACAGCACTTTGTTATATTTAAAAATAACATTTTGGCACAGTCTTAACAATTATCCAATATTAACTAATGTTTTAACCTTTATGCAGTATTTCTAATACAATTGCAGTACTAAGAAATACACCAAGTATGTTCTAATTATCACATTCTTATTCCTAAAACTCGTGTCAATGATAGGGGAAGCAGTCTGTTGTTCTTAAGCTATATCTAGATTAACAGCATTGAAAGCTAAAGTACACATCCTCATCCTTCCATTCATCTTTAGATCTATTGTTACTTTATAGATAAAACCATTGTTACAGCTTCCATCCACATTCTTCATTCTCAGCAACTGTAATATGGCAATCCTTTGTCACACCATTCCTTCTGGAGTTCCCGTGCTGGGCTCATTCCCCAGATGTCCTTCACTAACATCTTGTCTTGTTTTCTTTCTGCTTCAGTGACTGTCGGGTAAAGCTGTGGAATTATGTTCCAGGCCTCACTCCCTGCCTCCCACGGCGGGTCCTTGCGATCAAGGGCCGAGCCACCAGCCTGCCTTGAGCCTTCTCCTCTTTCCTGACACTCTTCTTCTGCTCTTCTCTTCATCCTCTGTTACGGTACTGTTGCTAGATTGTTGAGCTTCATAGTCATTTATCAGAATCTGTCCATACCCTCCTTAGTTCTGGGCCCACAAGGGTGTTTTGTGCTGGGCTTGTTTCTTTTCAGGATCTCAGGTGGTACTCTGCATGATAAACATGATATAAAGTGAAATCTGGTGTTTGCCCCAAACCACTAAGCAGTTTAGCAAACCTCTGATGTGGTATATTCAGAAAACAGGTGATTTGAAAGAGATGTTTTGCATTAGCCTTTACTTGGTAGGAAATCACCTTTGTGCAGATTTTGTTATATTTAGTGCAGTACTGTAGACTTTACTCTCATAGAAGATTAAATATTGTGCCTTCTGTGTGTTGGGGTTAAGGTGGAATCTCTCCCAACTGAAAGCATGGACATTAACTCATCTGGTTCGCCAGTAACAGTCCTCATTGACCATTGACTTTTTTTCTTTTGCAGTGATTTTACAGTAAAGATTTGGAACACACGACTGCAAACCAGGTAGCGGATGACACCTCCCAGATATGGTCATCTTGATTTCTGCATTCTAATCAAGCATCTTTCCTTTATGTTGCTGGATTAAAGTGCAACGTTTAGGAACAAACACCTTTGCCAAATGAAGCATGGTCCTGTTGTGACTTTCAACTGGAGTGAAGATGTTTCAGCCTAGACCTTAAGAGCTTCCTGAAACAGTCCGTGATCCTCTTATCCTTTTTGGGAAGTAGAGCAGGGTGCTGAGCCATGCAAAGGTTAGGCAAGCCTCCAATGCCTCCTTTAAATGGTTGGAATTGACAATTCCTATACATCACTCTGCTTTCTATACTTCAGTGGTGCTGATATTACGATGTAGAGTTTGAAAGCCCAATGGCACATGGCTCTACAATGACTGTATTTTGGAAGATCATTTCTGGATGTATCCTACCTTGCTACCTCAGACTGGTAACAATGAAAATGGTACTGGAAGTTGAACTGAACAGGGATGTATTGGGGAGGTTTGCTGTTATCCCCACTTAGGCGCTCATACACTGAATGGAAGGACAAAGAGGTGATTTACACAATACCGTCTTATCTTTTGACCCCAGCCTTTTTTTTAAGCCCTGCCATTTATTTGGCCACTACAGCTAATGGCTAAATAGGGAATCCTATTGTGACTCTTGTCTAAACTGACCTGGACAAGACTCATGGTTTGTGTACTGCTGAATACACTTGCTGTGCAAGAAAGTCATAAGGACTAACTCTGCAGGATTGAGAATGTGCACTACATTAGGCTCGCATTTGGTGGACTTTATCTGAACTTAAATTGTGATAATGGCAGACAGGGTCTGCCCCACTTGTTTCAAGCACCTCTAGCCTTAGTGCCTATTAATCAGCCCTGCCATTATAGAGTAGCCAAATGTAATATTATTTATTTATATGAATGGAGACAAACATTTTCATAGAAGTCTGAGAACCTTGTGCTGTTGTTCATTCCTGTATCGTGTTGACAGACCTAATAATGGCTGTCCATCACAATAAGCACACTTCTAAATGGATGGTCGGGATACTGTACCTTTGACTTAAACACAAAATATTAAGGCACATGGCAGAAGACTGGAACTTCTGCCAGTATCTCCTTATTCTCTGCTGGCAAATACTTTGAGGCCAACAAGCACATGAAGATCATAGCTGAAGCAGAGGGAAGGCCCACCCCAAACCCACCACCCCCAGGAGTCAATGACAGGGTCAGAGGTGCCTTTTCTCTCAGTATCTGCAGCATTTACAATTTGAGGACTAGACACAAATTTTAGTATTCTGTTAGAATTGTAAAATTCTCTTTTATCAGTGTTGCACAATAAAGAATGAGTCTGGGGGTGAGCAGAACTGTTACACAAATTAATATCATTAGTTCACCAACCAACCCAGTTGGGTAAGTGGTATGCTGCAGGTGTTGGATGAGACAGCAAGAGCAACCAAGTTCTGTAGCATTCAACAACAGGACAACCAACCATTCTGAAATGCTCTGACATAATGCACAAAGTTCTGTTTGTTCTAAGAACTTTCCACAAATGTATTTAATAAAACTGCCTTCAATTGTTTTGCTCAAATTAATTTTGGGCTGTGGTCAGTGTTACTGTATTCTTACTTTGGGAGAAAAAAAATCAAATACTTAACATATTGACTGTTAAACCTGTGTCCCCTGGTTCTGAAACACACATCTCAGTGATGACATGGGGCTCTGCATTGCCGACAATGAGGGTTTAGCTCCAGTTGTGACTGACCCTTTGCTGACACATGGAATTGCAGAAGTTACAATTGAACAACAGACTGAGTAGTGTGACCACATGGGTATGTGATAAAATGTGTTTCAGGTGCTTTGTGTTCATTCATCTTTATTTCCTGAAAAAATTTAAAAAGATGCACAAAAAACGTGTGACGGGGCTCCAGCAGCTGGTGAACAGAAAAAAACACTTTTTATTAATATAGCGCTTTGCCATAACATTACCCATGTCAGAGAGCTTTACAGTATTCTATAGAGGAATATTTTGGACACAAATGTATCATGAAATGTAACAATAAACAAATAAATTAAAACACAATGATGTGTGAGCATAATTAAATATGTCATTAAATATGTTTTTACTGCTTATTTCTTTGGTTTTTAAAATGATTTCTTCATTTATTTATTTAGGGGACACAAAATGTAATGGCTTGAAATGAAAATTGCCATTTTCACTTGTCACAGTTGAGACAGTGGACTCTATTGAGTAATGTGTTTTGATTGGTGAATTGTCCATACAGTGGACGGTCATATTTACAACTCACTAGAGCCTACTGCCCTCTCAGCTTTGACAGGTGAAAATGACAGTTGCCATTTCAACCGCACTTCATGTTGCATGTGG
The DNA here is from genome assembly GCA_026402145.1 of Polypterus bichir lapradei. Classification (NCBI taxonomy): domain Eukaryota; kingdom Metazoa; phylum Chordata; class Cladistia; order Polypteriformes; family Polypteridae; genus Polypterus; species Polypterus bichir. The sequence goes on from JANRMT010027041.1 coordinate 28,548,435, forward strand.
TGTCACTGAAATAAATAAAGGAAGAAATATTTAAAGAAATAACAAAAACATTTCATGACATATTTAAGTATGTATGCCCACGTATCATTGTTTTTATTTATTCCTTGTTATAATCCTCTTATTTATTTGCCCTTCTATTTCATTCTTTCTAAACATTTCTCTGTAGTCTACTTTTTTTATTATGTGGGAATAGACAAGATACATGGCTCGCTCTCGCTCATGGGTGTAAGTCAGCAGTGGTTGTTTAGCTGAGGTCCTTACAGTGTGCAGTCGAAAGCCTCATTAGTGATTGTCGTGTCCTGCATTATGCCAAGGGATACTCAAAACTGAAACTGATTTCATAATCGGTGACACACTTTCTTTTACTTAAACTTCTTTTTCAATTAGCTCTTTTATGGATCTCATTATGTAGTTAATAATAAATGTGGAAAGCTTTGTATTTTGGCAGAACTCTCCTTTATTTTATTCTTTTCACTTCATTTTTTTCAGTAGGATTAAACTGTCCAGAAATAAGAAGTTCACAAAGAGCCAGAGAGACAGTGTAAGTGGTAACCTCCTATAAAAGGTGAACAAACCTTGTTGGGAGTTTCTGAACTTGCTGAATGAAGGCTGAAACTGAGGAATACAAAATGCTTAAGAAAGTCCAATTAGAAAAAGAATTGGTTGGAATGAAATCCTTCAGCTGCAGGGACCATAGGTTTGAATTTGAGAGATGTTCCTTCATGGGGTCTAGCAGGATACAATTACTGTAGAGTCCTTTCATTATCCTGTGGATAAGGAGCACCAGTGTCCCATTTTCTTGATGAACAACAGCCAAAGTCAGTGCCATGTCAGCTACTTCATCCATGGGACTATAACAGTGCCATATTTTATAGCAATCGCTTTCAAATCAGTTGTTCTTTCTGATGATATAACAATGTGACTGTATAAAGACTGGCAGCATATCCAACAAAGTTCCAAAAAAATAGTTCTTAGATTAGCCATAAGTTCATCCATTACTGCAATCAACTGCGCTTAATGACAATGTGGCTATGGACATCACATGCTAAGTTTCCCTTTGACATAAAAAAAAATCTATATCTATTTATCTATTATATAGTGCCTTTCACATCTATCTATATGTGTCCAATCCAAAGGGACATTGATGTCACATGAAATGCACAGATTTATATCCATTAGAACATTTTTAGAATCTGTTGATTAGTTGTGGTGTCCAGCTGCTAAACTGCACATGGTTTTGCTTCAGTGTTCAACCTCATCAGTGTGCCATAGAGAGTTTAGAGTGGTTTATGTTAATTGGTGTAGCTCACCTTTCTCCAGATAGCCATTCGGTGATTAAATTTTATGTAGGCCCATTGATCAGGAGTTCCAGATGTCCAGAGCATGTCATGAGGTCACTTAGTCATGCTTTTTCTTGCCCTTGGGTGTCTTCTTGCTCTCTTGTTCCTCTTTCCAGGGCAGATGCTGGTAGGAGAAGCTGCATGTGAGCAGGAAGGCCAGCATACCCGTATATCCACTGAGTAGCAGGCACAAAGGCTGAGCGATCACAAACAGGCAGAACACATTGGCCGAAGCGCTGTCATTTAGGATGAGTCTGTCCTGTTTAATACTTCTCATCACTGCGAAAAAGTAAACAAGTGTGACGGCAGGGTAAAACACGATGTCTGCCATGTTGCATGAGTGGAGGTGACAATGAAGCAAACTAGTTAATTCTTTACTTTTGCTTTTGGGTGCAAAGGTCAGCCTACTGGCTCTTTACTGCCCCTCCTTATCAGCTGACTTTGGATCCTTCTTGGCACCACAATAAAATCCTTCCAGTCTCTGCCCACCTGCAGTACACACTCTTTCAAGATTAAGGAGCAACTCCCAGGTCAGCTGTTTGAGAAACACGTGAAAAGAAAGCTGATTGCTCCTTCAGAGTCAAAAGTACATTTTCAGTTGCTTCTTACTTGACTTAATCCACCAACATACCACATCGAAGCCCCCAGACCTGACATGATCCAAGTGCACTTCCAGGAAACATTCCAAGTTGACAATACCTGCTTCTGAATATGTCCCATGTTTGTAGTTGTGTGCACTTGAAGATGGGTGGAATCAGGCAATTGAGCTCTTTCTAAACCGTAAGGAATGAAAGTCCTGCCATGGTGGGCAAATTACACCTCCCTAGATGTGGTTAAATCTTAAACTTACACCTCAGATTTTCCTCCCATGTCCCAAAGGTGTGCCTGCTAGTTAATGGGTGACTCTTAAGTTGACACCAGTTTAGGAATGAGCGGGCCTTGAGATGACCTGGCTGGTTCTCATCTCAAACACAGTGCTGCTAGCCATGGGTTCTGCCACCCGTCACCCTGACCATGAGAATGAATTGAATTAAGTGACCATAAGAATGTTAGTTCATATTCAAGCACGCAGTTCTACCTTCAGTCCCTAAATTAACCTGCCCATCCAGTTCAGAGACACACATTGGGCATGCGCACACGGACACGCGCTCACACTAGGGCGATTTCGACTCGTCAAATAACACGCATGTCTTTTGGGATAGGTCAGTACGAGGCGAGTGCCCCACGCAAGTGCCCACCAAATATCAGTGAAATGTACAGAACTTCTCACTCCACACACAACAAGGTGTATATTCGTATATTACGGATTAAAAAAAACACACATGTGGATACTAATTACAACTCGGATGACCACAGGAGTGTACACAATAATGAAGTGCATAAAGACTACCTAACACCGCGAAAGCAGCACGCAGTCAGTCGCCTAAAAACTCACCGGTGCACCGGTAGACAAGCACTTAGAGCACATGAACGAATCCACGTAAACACGAGTGACAGAAGCACAAAGATAAGGGAACATGTTGGAGCGGAGGGAAGCAGCAGTAACAGGCAAAACAGACGTGCAGGGGCAGGAAACTACAAAAACTGTACGAACAGAACAGCAGGGTGACACACAACAGCCAGTCGGTTAAAAAAACAGGCATAGGCACAGACAGGTGAACAAAGAAAAGCTGGAGACGACAACATCGACACGAGCACAGCAGCACAGGCGTGTGCTTGGACTCGAAACCACCGACCGTCTACCTCATCTACCTGCGCTCTCTCTCTCTCTCTCTCACACACACACACGTACTTAGGCGGAGATTCCTGAATTGCTTCACTCACACTTGGGCGTAGATCCGTGTGATGGGTCCACGAACATATGTGTAGATCCAGGGCCCACCCACTTCACACGAGGTAGTACAACTGTCCGGTAAACGAGGGACGTCCAGGCTGTTTTCCTGTTTCTTGTCTCAGCCAAATTTCAGATGAATTTAGCGCACCCGACATTCGTTTTCTGCACTGCAATACTGAGCGTTACACTTAGCAGAAAAAAAGCACTGAAGAAACCTCATCGTGGAATGAAAAAGGGTGGGGTCTGCAATACTTTATTATGGATAGGAATAAAAATGTTTTAATCGGGTCAAGCCCCGAGGGTATTACTTCAACTGACAAGGCGCCCCATTCTGCGTATGTACGCACATCAGCCCACCAGCAGACAGACGTTCGAGACTTTGTGAATTCGTATTTGACCACCTGCGAGAAACACAAGTCTTCAGACGACTAATACACGCGCATTTTACTGCATGTAAATCGAGAGAAAACCTGACGCCAAACACCCACCTCACCGCCAAAGCATCCCAGGTCAATTTAAGTAACATTCATGTAAAATACTCACACACCTCCCTGAGGCCAAGGGATACATGCTGACATGAGATGTTAAGGACTGAGCTGGACAGAACCGAAGAGATCAGGAAGGGACTAAACAGGAAAGCGAAGGAGATGGGCCCATGCCTGTATACCAGAATCGTTCAGATATTCGTACAGCATCAGCCTTGACTGAAATCCATTTCTATACAAACCATTTGTTTCTTCCCGCTCACGTTACCTCAGATGTGGCTGGCCATTTTTTCTCGCAACAATGGGGTTTCATCGTTTTCATTTTAAACTACAGTTAAAAAGAGATAATGCTACCTTGTAATAGTTACACCTGTTTTATCTATCTATCTATCTATCTATCTATCTATCTATCTATCTATCTATCTATCTATCTATCTATCTATC
>JANRMT010027041.1:28553048-28563048 GCA_026402145.1 Polypterus bichir lapradei
TATCTATCTATCTATCTATCTATCTATCTATCTATCTATCTATCTATCTATCTATTTGTATAGTGCCTTTCATCTATCTACTGTACAGTGCCTTTCATGTCTACAGTATATATCTATCAGTCATGTGGCTGATATTTCTTGGAGCTACGATTATTTTCTTTCCATGTTCTCATACATTTTCTGACAGGTGAAACTCACACAGTTAAGTGGTCTGTCAATTTTTTTATTACCTCGTATTTTCTTAAACTTTGGTACACTAAAACAACAAACAGCATTATTATCTCTCCATGGTATACTAAAACAATAAACAGTATTATTATCTCTCCATCTGTTTTCTAGACCTGCTTTGTTCATTGCTGAATTACTGGAAGCAGGAAGTCCTCAAGGTGGCATCAGGCCCAAAGCAGTGGCCAAGCACTGGTGGAGAAGCAGTCTGAGCTGCAGAGCTGGGCACACTGATGCCAACACTCACACACTTCATGGCGTCAATGTAGTTGTCTGTTAATGTACACCTGGGCCTGGATTAAGATCTTTAGAGGCCCTGAGCACTTAAAAGATTTTGGTGCCCCCATATGTATCTAATTCAAGGTATAAACAATAATAAACTCTAAAATAAAAAAAAAATGAAATGACACAAAACTTACAGTAAGATGGAAAATAATGATTATTTTTGTATATTTTTACTTTTTCTAATTGCAAAGTCCTTGATCAGATCCTCCTTAGCAATACTACTCAACATATCTGCTTCTATACTTAGCAGAGATAAAACATCCAGGCGGCTTTTATTATTACTATTTTTATGTACATATATACTGTATGTGTATAAGAAAGACAGCGCCATTCACGTCTGGGTGTCTAACAAATTAGCGGTTGTGCAGCGAGCGGCGTGGTGCGTCACATCAAAGAAGAGTTATGTTCAATTTTTGCAGTTCAATTTTATATTTAATAAACGTTATGTTTGTTCGTGACTAACCTACAACTGTTGAGGGTTTACATATCTGAAGTGATAAAATGACCAGCCGCCAATTACTACACTGTTGAACTTGCTTTCTGAACGCAGCATAATCAATTCATAAAGAATAAGGAAGATTACGTGCCTACTGGTCTTCGTTCCCTTTGTGACGAGGCAAAGCAAGCCTTCCTGACACATCTGTGTGTTTAATCGGAGGTTAAGTCGGGGGGACCTGAGTTGAGTGAGTATTCCACAATGTATGTATTTTGTTTTCATTTAATGCGGGAGCCCCTTTTTATGGAACATGGCTTAGCTGCACCATTTGCAGTTTTGCACCATATTGTCCGCATGTTAAATCCGGTAATATTAAATTTCTGTGGTGAACCCAAAAAAAGATCCTAAGCGCGTGCCTATTTTGCTTAATGGCTAATCCAGCCCTGGTGCACGCGTATATATCTGGGATGCGGGATTGATCGGAGAAGACCCACACGATGGAGTTCTCATGTTCTCACAGTGTCTGCTGCTCGGTTTGTGTGGAGTGTGGCAGCGTCGAAATGTCCACATGCAATTAACTGGCGATTCCATGTAATCGGTGTGCCCGCTCACTAACCGGTTGGTTTATGCGATGCACCCGTTGCCTTTATGAAAGGGTGCGACTTCCTTCGCACCTGACAATGGATGAAGCGCACAAATGAGTGAAGGGGAGGATAAGCAAGTGGATATGATCGTTACTACACTTCACATCGACAAAGACACAGATCGAGGAGCCCGTAACTGCACAAGCGTGATGTGCATCAGTATGTCCGTCATTGGGGAAGCACAGTGCCGCAGCAGGCAGCTTTAGTATCTCTTTGTGCCCAAACGTCTGGTTTCCTTTTAGCTTCGGTGCACACTGGCTGGCATGTTACTACATTGGTGATATCGCTGTAACCCCGGCTACACTCTCATGGTGCCAATGTGGTTCTTTACAGCGATGCTCTTGGGTTCTCAAAAGAGCCATCCACATGAAGGTTCCAAAAATTTTTTAGATCTGTAACGCCTACCATAAATAACCAAGAAGAGACGTTCCATGATCCATGATGAAATATCAAGCGCTTCCTTATTTTAAAACACTTTCACCACACATGGGTGGGCTTCATTTGTTCGTATCCTGCTAGACATTGACAATTTGTGATTTGATATGCAAAGAACCCTATAGTGTGCATGAGACGAAACTTTCTCAAGCAACAGTTTAATGAGGAACCACGTGGAAATCCCAGTAAAAAGCCATTCAGGACCGTTATTTATTTCTAAGGGTCCCTGCCTTGCGCCCGATGCCTTCTGGGATAAGCTCCAGCTGCGCCGCAACCCGGGTTAGGATATGCGGCTTGGGAAAATGAATGAAAGAAATGAATGTACATATGTTAATTGATGTGTTTGTCATGGAGCCAGAGGGTGTAAGAATTTCGCCATGCTCAGTACGCAACTCCTATAGCAGATCCAAGCAAATGTCAGCGTCAATCGGCGGCCCGCCCAGGATGAGTTAAGTAAAGCGCGTGATGATGATGATGATGATGATGACTAGCCACGATTCCTCACAGTCCAGGCGCGTCGTCAGGATTTGCAGAGATTGGGGTCTTAGTCCCCTCTGTGATTTTTGCGCCGTTAATCGGATTACTCGGATAAAAAAAAAAATAGGAGGGGTGGTGGGGTTGCGGCTCCCCCATTTGAATTATGTGATCATTTTTTCCAAACTGTAAATGACTTTGAAGTTACGTGATCGTTTATCCCAATGTTTGTCAACCACTAGGTGGCGACTTGCCGTTATTAATAATAGTCCGCCAGAGGGGACTGGGCGGTCTCATGGCCTGGAATCCCTGCAGATTTTATTTTTTTTTCTCCGGCCGTCTGGAGTTTTTTTTTGTTTTTTCTGTCCCCCCTGGCCATTGGACCTTACACTTATTCTATGTTAATTAATGTTGACTTATTTTATTTTCTTAATGTGTCTCTTATTTTTCTATTCTTCATTATGTAAAGCACTTTGAGCTACATTTTTTTGTATGGAAATGTGCTATATAAATAAATGTTGTTGTTGTTGTTGTTGTCACGGTGGGTCCGACGATCTTGCCCGCTTCCCCCTCCCCCCTCGCTTTGACGAACACTTCCGAATCAGCACCGGGGTACACCCCTCCCACCCCGGGGGACAACTGGGCTCGATCCACCAAGGGGACAAGTGAGGCGCTTGCATGCACTCCGGGTTCTTTATTGGCTCATTATTGGTTGTGGGGTTCCTGGTTGAACCATTGCTTAACAAAGAACCATTACATTATGTGAATGACTCTTTGCACATGACGGTGGTTCTTTGGGAACTGAAGAGGTTCAACCTAATATGTGGACAAAATAGAAATCTTTAATGTCGAGTGCTGGATACTGGCAGGCAGAGCACGAAGACCTGAACTCAGCTTGTGACTGTAAGCAGCAATGCTTCTTCTAAACTAAAACATTAACCAACTGGCATTTCACAAATCTTTTACCATCTCTTCATGGTTATTTACTGTATGTCGCCTGTTACAGATCTAAATAAATACATGGGTGTTTCTGGAACATTCATGTGGATTGGTCTTTTTGGGAACCCAAATGGTTCCCCTATCGCATCGCTCTGAAGAACCACGCTGGCACCTTTATTTTTAAGAGTGATAGGAAAAGGAGGGTCGCGATGCCAAAACAATTAAGAAACACTAGCCAAACTTTTGTATAAATTCGAACGCTGATTGAGGTGTTTGGTGACCCCCCACTTTAAGTTGCGCAATTGTCTATCCCAATATATAAATTCGAAGAGCGAGAGGGAGTGTCCCACGAATAACTAATGAGGGGCCCTTGAAGTTGCGCATCATCTACCAAATACATTCGAGTACATTCGAACAGCTTGAGCTTGAGGTTGTGCGACTGTCTATCAATTATGGGCATAGGCAAGTGCGCCCTCTAGTGGTCAGGACATATTACTGCAGCCCCATGTAGGGATTACTATATTTATTTATATTTATTTATACCTGCCTGGATCGAACCGGAACACAAAGTAATGATTATGTTGTGCGCCTCAGCACGCCCTGCACTGTCTGCACTATACACAGCACTGTCTGATGTCCAGAAACGGCAACATTTTTTAAACAATGCAGACCTATGAACACTCGGACTCGAAGCGAACGTCCAATTATATGGTTTTATATTATTTTCACATACTAGCGATGTTCGGTCTTAACGCCTGACAACTTACACATTCCAACAATAACACGACCAACAACAACTATGATGATGATGCCTATAATAATATAATCATCCAACTGTGGCATATAAGAGACAGACATGGCGAAATAAAATTAAACGATCAAAACGGCAAAGGGGCTGTAGATCTTGAGTAAAATTGCTAAAAGCTGATTTAACTCAAAGTACGATCGTCTCCCAAATGGCCATGCATTAAAACTTGTGTTAAAACTTAGCAAATGTTCTCTTCTGCTGCTCATCACCATTTGTGAGATTCGCCCTGTGCACGTTAAAACAGTTATGCGTTTTCTGGATGGATGCATGCACGAGCATTCTGTAAATAGGAATTGTGGGTAAAAATTCCTATTTTAAAGATACTATTTTCACTTTCACTGAATATTGTCATTATACGAAGTTTTCCATCCATCCATTTATCCAGCCAGCCATATCCTAACTACAGGGTCACGGGGGTCTGCTGGAGCCAATCCCAGCCAACACAGGGCGCAAGGAAGGAAACAAACCCCGGACTGGGCGCCAGCCCACCGCAGTACGAAGTTTTCAATGTATTTTATTAATTTAAACAACATGTATATGTTCGGTAATATTATATATAATATATCAGCATCGTCAAAAAGCACACCGTCAGCTGGTGGTTTAAATAGATAACCACAGAGCTTAGCACTGAATTTTAGCAATAACTTGCATAAATAAAGTACTACCACTGGAGCCCAATTGCAATTTACGTTCTGAAAGAACATCTCATGATGGCGTGTTTTTCAGTCGTGTAAACCGACGTTGCTATAACTCGACATTCCCAGATTGCCCTCAATATTTCGCTGTTTTCAGGTCACAATGTACAGGTCTGGCACTGACGATTCCTCTCAAAGCAAAGGGGGTGGCGGGGCGCCATCTATAACTTCGCCTAGAGAAGCAAAAGTCCCAGATCCGGCCCTGGTCTATCCCGTATATAAATATTCGAAGGGCCGGTGGGGATCGAGGCTATCCAATATATACATTCAAACAGCTCGTGGGGGTGTCCCGTGGTGAGCGGGTTGTCCGAAAAGGGGTCTATCCGATTTATAAACTCCAAGAGCGAGAGGGGGTATCCGGGGGCGGGCGGGACTTGTCAAATAAAAATACATACAATCAAAAGGCGGACTTGTAGCTGCGCGATTGTTTATCCCGTAAGGACTCTTCGAATTGGGGTTGGGGTGGATGATCTTGAACTTGCGGAATCTTCTTTTAATGAGAGTGTATAATAATTTCTGTACCCGTTGGCGCAGTGCTTAGCGGACCTTTTATGCCGTCCCAGAGTTTCTCTTCATGTCTGATTGCACGGTCGGTTTTCCCTTCCATATCCACACAGGAGATTCCAAACCGGCTATGTATGCGTGTAGACGTGCCCACGATGGTGTCCGGCATTGGAATGGCGCAGCGTCCCTGCCTCGTTCCCGACGCACCGACCTAGAACTGGCCCGAATTAAGTGGATTTATACTCGGGGGTCCTTAAGGATCAGTTTACATCAGCGGTAGACAACTTACCCACCCGAACCAGTCTTTTAAGTAAAGGCGCAAACGCTAAAAAAGCGAGCCGACTGCTAGACGGGGAGAGGAAAGCACACGCGCTGCGTGAAGTATCCATTAAAAAAGGGCAAACGCACACGCGCGCTCAGGCGCACACACCCACACGCACTCCTGACACAGACGCGCGCGGATCCACGGTCACGCGTGCGCTCCCGAACGTCGCGTCGGCACCGGCTAGCAGCCCCTCCTAGGGACAGACAACACCGGGCGGGAGACGGAGGGGCACAAGTGTGAATTCAAAGTGCAGCGGAGTAGCGGAGCCACCCCATGTCTCCACACTGCGCGCGTGGGGCCCCGGGGGATCGCGCAGTCTGAGGAGCGGCTGAGTGTGCGGCTAAGAGCTCTTGACGGTGTAATAATATTCCGGGGGGCGGGATCTCAGCCCCTGAATAAGTAAAGTAGCTCGACTTGTGCAGACGGGAAAGGCGCGTTTGCTTTGCTTTGCGCTGCAGCCGCGTGTCGATGCCTCTCCGCTCCGCCGTTGCTCGTCCTTCCCCGGGATTTCAGGGTATTTCGTCTCCTTCGATGAGGATCGGCGATCTCGCGTGGTGACTTACAAAGAACGGGGAAAGAAAAGGGGAACTGCTCGGAGCCCATGGAGGAAGACGTTATGGACAAACTGGATGACATGGCCTCTGTCAGCGACTTTGACCCCATCACGGGCAACATCCCGGCCACTAAAGTGGAAATCACGGTGTCTTGCAGGTGAGTGGTCGTTCGTGGCGGGTCTCTGGGGCGAGACGTGCTGCCTCCCAGAGAGAAGCAGAGTGAGTGTAAATCTGTGAGGCATGGCACACTTGAATCGATTAGCTTAAACACGCATACGCTGATGATGTTAGACAAGAGCACGGAATACGAATTTAAACACGCGTGCACACATACCAAAACACCAACAGATCCAGAAACATTCACACTCACCTGCGTGCTCACTGGGGCAGGCACACAGACACGCGTGCACACACCCACTGCCAGTTGGGCTTCATCGACTCTTGAACTTTGTGGCACATCAGAAGGACAGTGTGTGTCAGTGTTCACCCTCTTGGCAGCATCAGTGAAGCCGACGGCAACACAAACAGAAAAAGCGTTAGAAGGAGGAAAACAATACGCGGTTCATAGGCGCTAACAATTGCAGGGCGACTGTAGTGCTGCAGTTAGCCACAAGAGGGCAGCAGTGACCCGAGAACGCGGTGCGGAGTTCACTTGCGCAGTTGAAAAGCATCTAGCGGTGCTGGCTTTGCGCGTGGAGTTTGCTTCGCGTGCTCCCGTTGGCTTTGTCACAAAATCTAAAGATCTATTTTTCATGCTCTTGGAGTTGTGTCAGATGTTGTCTGAAACAAACTTTGTGAATCCACCTTAGGTAAAGGATAAATGCCTGTGTGTAGGTCCGGTTGCTATGTGCCTGTCATTCCAAGAGATGGCGCATCACAAACATTTGTAGTAATAAAATGCATTGCGTTTGTCATTCCAGCAGAAGGCGCACCGTAAATATTAACACTGCTTTTGTGAATTACCATATCATATGGCATATAACCGAGACATATGCATTGCATTTCTCATTGCAACAGATGGCACATCACAAACATTTGTATTAATAAAATGCATTGCGTTTTTCATTCCAACAGTTGGCGCATCACAAACATTAACACTGCTTTTATGAATTTCCATACCAATTGACATATAACAGAGACATATGCATTGCATTTGTCCTTCCAATAGATGGTGCATCACAAACATTTGTAGTAATAAAATGCATTGCGTTTGTCATTCCAGCAGAAGGCGCACCGTAAATATTAACACTGCTTTTGTGAATTCCCATATCATATGGAATATAACCGAAACATATGCATTGCATTTATCATTGCAACATATGGCACATCACAAACATTTGTATTAATAAAATGCATTGCGTTTTTCATTCCAACAGTTGGCGCATCACAAACATTAACACTGCTTTTACGAATTTACATACCAAATGGTATATAACAGAGACATATGCATTGCATTTGTTATTTCAACAGATGGCACATTGCAAACATTAACACTGTTTTTACAAATTCCTGTACCAAATAACATATAACAGGGACATTACATTTTTCATTCCAACAAATGGTGCATTACAAACTTTGTAGTAATGCATTTTATTACTTTAAATGATTGTGATGCACCATCTGTTGGAATGACAAATACACTGCATTTTATTACTGCATGAATTACAAAATATATTCCAATAGATGGTGCACTGCAAAAGTTAACACTGAGGTCTACATTACTTACTTAAATTTCAACCCTTGTTAAACAGGCAGATCAGTTATTCTATACATTTAAAATGGTAAGGGTTTGTGTGCATTTGTCACTTGATTACTCATAAACCACTGGGGCAAGAACTTTGATCTTGGTGTTGTCGGTAGTGGGAACCTCGCAGAGTTATTGGGGTTGATGTTTCTTTCGGCAGACTCACGAATCACTGGAGCTAGAACCTTGATCTTGGTCTTAATCGAGGGCTTATCACGTGATATGCACTGGTGAAGCAAGACATTGGAGTGGAGAAACCTTAGCAAAATTATTGGTTTTTGAACTTTCTTGTGGCTAAATCATGAACCATTGGGGCTAGAACCTTGATCCTTGTCTGAATGAAAAGCGTATGATGTTATCCACACAGGTTTAGCAAAAAACTATGGTAGTGGAAATTTCAGCAAAGCTCTCAAGATTCAATCATTTTTATGGCACAATGTTTGAGAGGGTAGCATGGCAGAAAAGAAAAGAGCAATGGCGACATCTGCTGAGCGTGAAGCAAATTGTTGCGGTCGCTCATAGGCAGAAGAAGAACATTAGCACCATCTTCTGAGCATCAAGTATGAGATGCAGATAGCCCATTAGACAAAGTCAGACAAACGCCTACACAGACTGACCTGTCCTGCTGCTGTCCAATCACCCAGGTGAGCATTATAATCACAAAATACACACCGTGACGGTGCAATCAAGAACTCCACTGGAGACATCTCTGCGCTTCATTGATGAAATATGGCAAGTGGTAAGCCTAAATATAGGAGCCATTAAGAAGCTGGCTGGTCCTATAGCTCATCGACATCCAAACATCCTCCAAGATACTGAGAACAAGAACGACAACGATAGAGAAATGCATGCCACCAGGCGAGGAGAAACAACTTCTGCTCATATGCAAATGTTGCTTTAACATCCTTACTTCAATGTTTGGTTGAGGAACACTACTTCTGAAAGTTAGATCAGCGATGTGCTTACTGGGGGGACAAAATAATGGGTGGCCAAAATGGAAACGCTGATCTTACTCTACAGTATATGAACCTTCTTAAGCTGAGGAGCAGAGGCCCACATGTTTCCTAGTAATAATGACCATCTGTGGGTTTCCTCCAGGTGCTCCAGTTTCGTTCCACAGTCCAAAGAACTGCAGATTAGGTGAACTGATTTTGCTAGATTGGTCTGTGTGTGAGTGTGTGTGTGTCAGTCTTGACCCTGTGATGGATTAGTTCCCTTTCCAGGTGTCGTTCCTGCATTTCCACCTTATGATTGCTGATCCTTGACCCTGCCCTGAATAAGTGGGCTGGGAAGAAGAATGAATGGATGGATGGATGGATGAAGTTGCATTTGGATGTAAATCAGAAACTCGGCCTAGTATGAGCATGAGGGTGCAGTCAGGAGGTGTCCTGTCCCAGATTGCCTCCTGTCTTGTGTTTAATGAGGTCCATAGGAGTGACCATGTGGTGCGATTCCCAGAGGGTGATCCAACTCGCAGGGTCCTCATTGTTGAGGACCTGAGTGGCTGGACCAGGCCAAGGGGATGCCCACATAACACCTGGCTGTGGCAGATAGGCGGTCATTTCCGGTGGGTGGGACTGGACTTTGTATCCACCCTGGGGGGTTGCCAACTAGGATCCTGAGCTTCGTCATGTGGTGGGTGCGGCAAAGCACTGTACCAGTGCATGCCCCCCAACCTGACCTGACCTGACCGAGGTGAGCCTAGGAGCACACAGGGGTGAGTACCCTTGTTACGTTTCAAGACCCCTTTAAAGATAATCCGTTTTCAGCACATCTTCAGACATGACTTTGTGCCCAGAGTGCAGAAAGTAATAAAAGACACTCATCTTTAGGGGACACAGGAAAGGAGACCCCGAGCCTCCTCAAACCTGGGCCACCATATAGGAGGTGACCTGGACATCTGTGCCATGTGTGTGTCAGAAGATGCCTCAC
>JANRMT010027041.1:28567729-28598965 GCA_026402145.1 Polypterus bichir lapradei
CTATCTATCTATCTATCTATCTATCTATCTATCTATCTATCTATCTAGTAAGTATTTGTGTTCAATACTTATCACATATGATTAGCTACATATGAACACTAACGGTTGGTAAGTTTGTTTTTCATTATTACGCATTATTTTGTCAATGAAAGAAATTAGTTTTATCGTTGATTACGGTGGTTGTTTAATGTAATTAATTATATTACAATCAAGGAAATCATTGTTTTAATCATTTTAAATTAAAGTATAGATATTTAGATAAAATTAAAAATTGTGAAATTTACACACCATACCTTTCTGATTTGTGCTACGCATTTACTTCTTTGTCCTTATGTTTAATTCCACAAATTGTATTTCAAATATGTTTTGATCTTTCATCAGTTTTGTACTGTTTGTGAATTATTTGGCATTTCTTTTCATTTTGAGTATTTTTTGGATTTCCTGATCTTTTTTTATTACCTACATTTAATTTTTTATTTGAAAATGAAAGTTAAAAAGCAAAACAGCATTGCAAAGGCAGAAGAAAATTAATCAGTTGCATACACGTTTATGCTCTGATTTTTCATATACAAAGAATGAAAGAGTTAAAGGTAGGCCTGGAATAAAATATCATTTTGGGAATAACTAATTATTGAGTAACAGTTTATTAGCTATGTTGCACATATTATTATTTTTAACTGTTATTTAATTTATCAACAATGCAAAAAAATGACATGGTATAAGCACAAAATAACACCGTAATTGGAATTTATCTAATCAGGTAAAAGAACTATCAGGTAAATTTGAAATTTTGTTTCTCAAGTTGACATATTCATACAATTATTATATGATCTCTACGTATACATGAAAGTCGAGTGCAGAATACTCCAGATTTTTTTATAACATATCCAAATTTTAATCAAACCAGTCCCGGTAATTTTGAGATTTTGGGGTATTTAGTTTTTTCTGTACTGGGCTGTTTTTACTCTTGAATATTAATATATCGAAATATCCTTTCCTAATGACCGATACCTACTGTTCGCAATGTACTATCCTGACAAATTTCCGTTTTCTATCTAAAGAAAAATGAGTGTTTTCGTTGATGAAGGAGTGAGTGAGGGAGTCGGTGAATAAATCAGTCAACTTTCCCTTTTGTATATTGTAGCAGAAGACAACGTCACTGTGCAGGGGCATCTTGCAGCAAACCCTGTATAACTGGAATTTGAGAAAAGCAAAAAATAAAACGTGTTAAACGCAATCGAGCCTTCTTCAGACTTGTGTCCTCTCAGGGTGACTGCTCAAGATGGTGGCTCTTCCGGTTATAATGTGTCCTGGCAGGGAGTGGCGGGTCCAGGTGGGCGGACTCTGAAAGTGACATTGGAGGCACAGAGGGTGGAAAAGAGAGGCCTTTATCACACAGCGCCAACCCCTGAATCGGCGAAGAATCACCATCACCAAAGCCTTTTAAACTGCCTCCCATGTGCACGCGCCTGACAATATATAAATAAATATTTTTATTTGTCAAAATGGCTTTAAGAATCTTTAGCATTGTTGGTTTTAAAGCAAAGTAGGCACTAGTGTCTGGATTTTTGCTGATTATGCAATAATGTTTTGGATGCGTCACGTGACTGCAATCATCACATCTTTCATAGTGTAAATATCATGACAGTTACGGTGTAAGTTATTCCTTGTGGATAAACAGTCTTGAAGAATCTTTAGCACAGTTAGTTCAAAAGCAAAGAAGGCCCTAGCGTCAGGTTTGTCATTGTTTCTGTAATGTGCTTTGGATGTGTCACTTGACCGCAGTCTTCACATCTTTGAGATAAGGAAGTGAAAGTATAAATACGGAGACAGTTATAGTGTAAATTATTCCTTAGTTGATGCACAACATCTTGAAGAATCTTTAGTATAGTTAGTTTAAAAACAAAGTATGGCCTAGCGTCAGGTTTGTCATTGTTTATGCAATGTGTTTTGGACGTGTCATGTGACTGTGATCATTACGTCTTCCACGGTGTAAGTATCACGGCAGTTCCAGTGAAAGTTATCCCTGGGTGGAATAACAAAGTCTTGAAGAACATTCAGCACAGTTAGTTTAAAAGCAAAGTAGGCCCTAGCATCAGGTTTTTCGTTGTTTATGCAACATGTTTTGGACACGTCACACGATTGTGATCATCACGTCTTTCGCGGTGTAAATATCTCGACAATTTTAGTGTAAGAGATCCCTCAGTGGATAAATAAAATCTTGAAGAATCTTTGACAGGGTTAGATTGGAGGCAAATCAGGCCCTAGCGTCAGGTTTTTCATTGTTTATGCAATGTGTTTTGGATGCGTCACGTGATCATCACGTCTTTTCACAGACATCAAGACTCATCAGACCAGGAAATGTTTTTCCAATCTTCTTTTGTTCAATTTTGTTGAGCCCATGTGAATTGTAGCCTCAGTTGCCTCTTCTTAGCTGACAGGAGTAGCACCCGGTGTGGTCTTCTGCTTGCTGTAGCCCATCTGCTACAGGTTTGACGTGTTGTGTGTTCAGAGATGCTCTTCTGCACACCTCAATTGTAACGAGTGGTTACTTGAGTTACTGTTGCCTTTCTACAAGTCTGGCCATTCTCCTCTGACCTCTGGCATCAACAAGGCATTTTCACCCAGAGAACTGCCGCTCACTGGATATTTTCCCTTTTTCAGACCATTCTCTGTAAACCCTAGAGATGGCTGTGCATGAAAATCCCAGTAGATTAGCAATTTCCGAAATACTCAGGCCAGCCTGTCTGGCACCAACAACTATGGCACATGCAAAGTCACTTTAATCCCGTTCCTCCTCATTCTGATGCTCGGTTTGAAGTTCAGCAGGTCATCTTGATGATGTTTACAGGCCTAAATCCATTGAGTTGCTGCAGTGTGATTGGCTGATTAGATATTTGTGTTAACAAGTAGTAAATTCAGTAATGTAAATGGAAATCAGAAAATAAACATCAGGATTCTCCAACTCCAAAAACTCTAAAATTTGTCTAAGATCTTACAAAATGATAACTGTAAATGCATATAAATTATAAATGGATACCAAATTACAACACAAAGTGATGGGTTGGAGATCATTCTGATGAAACTTATAAACCAATGACATCTTTGGCATTCTGTACAAGCCAGAAATGTAAAGCTGCCAACTCCATTTCTTTAAAGTCAAGATGAAACAGCACAGATTGAAAGAACGTTAAAGGGAAGGGGATGTTAACGTGGAGTTTTGACGGGTCGCATCACAGGATGTAGTTTTGTTAGCTATTTATACTATAGTTTAATTTTCCACTTATACATAGTTAATGGCACTTACCTTGGGTAAGATGAAGTGGTGGAGTCGTGGAGTCGTGGAGTACTACATGGCCCAACCATGCCTCGAGACAGGTAAGCCAGAAGACTGTGCTGTTCTGTAGCTGTGAATAAATGGAAATGTGTTAGTCAGCCGGCAAGGAGGAAACTGCAGTGAGAGAGTATAAAGTCCTGGGAAAGACATTGAGAATGGTAACGGAACAGAGAGAGCGTTTTGAAGCTTGTCTAGCTAAGGGTACGTCCACTCCACACATGGGTGTGTAGGCACTTAAGTACATATGGGGTTCATACAGGATGGAGTGCGTAGCGTAGCCAGCATTGTTGCGTGCTTTCCAATTGGATGGGACGGGTCGAAGGTTGTTGGGGATTTGTCACGCCAACCCTGTGCAATATAAAAGGGCACTGTGAACACTAGCAGGCGTCTTTTGCTGACCAGCTAGGGTTGTAATCCTTCTAAGCAGTGAAAAGAGAAAAGGTTAGTGGTGTGTAGGGAGTGAAGTCCTGGAGGTTATTAGTGGGACTGACTATGGGTGGGCACAACAACAACATTTATTTATAAAGCACATTTTCATATACTGTAGCTCAAAGAGGTCAAAGAAACAGTTACAAGAAAAGAAGTACAAATTAAATTAGATACGGAAAATAATGAATACATAACAAAATGTTAATCAATATGAGGTTACGTACAGTAACATAGATGTATAATTATATATACATATATATAATTAGATGTATAATATAATTGCCCAGAGGGGACTGGGTGGTCTCATGGCCTGGAATCCCTGCAGATTTTATTTTTTTTTCTCCAGCCGTCTGGAGTTTTTTTTTTTTTTTTCTTTTTTCTGTCCTCCCTGGCCATCGGACCTTCCTCTTATTCTATGTTAATTAATGTTGACTTATTTTCTTACTGTGTCTTTTAGTTTTCTATTCTTCATTATGTAAAGCACTTTGAGCTACTTTTTGTATGAAAATGTGCTATAGAAATAAATGTTGTTGTTGTTGTTGTAATTAGCAGGGAAGTAGAGTCCTTATATGATATCGTATTATAAGATGAATACAACAATAAAGTTGGAAGGCTTGATTTATTTTAGACCATCTCAGTAAGCAGGATGGACAAGTCAAACTCTTTGTGTCTTGCACTAAGATTTTGGACTACAATTTCTGATTAACAGTTCAGTACGTCATTTTCATTATCTGTATTTGATATCAACTTGTTTTTTGGCTTTTGTTCCTCTGTCATCTCCTGGGATCACACATATAAAAACATTGCCTACATTTCATATTAAAATTTTGCTTACACTTGAAAGGCAAAGCCAGCATAAACACACACAAAAAAAATCAGATTTATATAACGGTATGCATGCCATGTGACACGGCACGTTCCTTTTTAAATCTCAGGGGAACTTGAAACTATGCGCTCGTGTAAGCGTCGTCATTAGCTGCTCCCTATCAATTCCCTGCAGTAACCATGAATGACTTAACTCTTTTAGGGCGAATGTCGACTTTTGCCGACACAAGGGGCTGAGGGCGGATGTTGACTGAAGTCGACATTCAGGGGCAGAGGCTGATAATCAGCTGTAAACGTTGACAAAACTCACCGTTACAGTAAAGGTAGGCTCTCTTTGCTAGGAGGAATGTTAAACTCGTTGATTTGATGTCGAATCCCTGCATGTGCCAGAGTAGCAACAAGCAAACAACGGCAAAAATGGCATCGACATCTGGCAAGGGAGCGAAGCGAATGCGCAAAACAAAGTACTCAGTGGATGACGTTTTGCATATCTATATATATAATTCACTAAGTCCATGGCAAGCAAGATGCACGCAAGACAGAGCCACGCCCACCAACTCACAGGACCCCGCCCACCAACAATTCACTAAGTGGCCGACCATGGCACGCAAGACAGACCATATGATTCGCACGACAGAGCCCCGCCCACCAACAATTCAAGCGAGAGCGAAAGCATTTGCCAAGAATGTTTTCATTAATCAAGAACGAAAGTCGGAGGTTCGAGGACGATCACATAACGTCGAAGTTCCGATAATAGACGCTGCCGACTGCCGATCCGGCGGCGTTATTCCCATGACCCGCCGGGCAGCCAACCAGGAAACCTGGGTCTGTGGGAGTATGGTTGCAAAACTGAAACTTAAAGGAATTGACGGAAGGGCACCACCAGGAGTGGAGCCTGCGGCTTAATTTGACTCAACACGGGAAACCTCACCCGGCCCGGACACGGAGAGGATTGACAGATTGATAGCTTTATCTCGATTCTGTGAGTGCTGGTGCATGGCCGTTCTTAGTTGGTGGAGCGATTTGTCTGGTTAATTCCGATAACGAGTGAGACTCCCTCCCGCTAAATAGTTACGTGACCCCCGAGTGGTTGGCGTACAATGTCTTAGAGGGACGCCATCCAGCCCCGTCCCTCGCTCTTGGAGGTGGGGGCGTGGCGACGGTCCTCCAGTTTTCAGTCGCGGACAATTGTATGTTGCTCTCTCCAAAGTTCCATCTTTTCCTTCTCTTACAGTTGTATCCTCAAACCCACCCCATTTGGACAACTGTGTCTTTCAGGAAGTATTCACTCATCAATACATAATTATGCAGCGTATGCTACGCCAAAAGGTTGACTAGTATTTTATTATTTTGAAATGGACTCCGATTTTGGTGCAAGTGATCTGGAGATCGAGACCTAAAACAAAAGTGAGGTACTGGCAACATCTGATCAGACCCCAGCTGAATGGCCTCCAGCTGATCGTGCTGCTGAACACGTTCATGTAGCTGATGCGCCTACATGAACCGCCACTTACAATGACAAGAGGTACAAACCAGATTGTGTGGCACTGCGACTGCCGCTGCTGCCCCCGCTCACTTGCTGCCGAACACACAGCGAGAGTGGCCACAGAACCAGCAAGAGACATTTTATGTTGATTTATGTTGGAAACCATTGCTTTGTGTGCTTTTCAGACTCACCACTCCCACCCCTTCATAGCCAGAGATGGCTAACACGTGGCGACAGTGCACAGCATGCAGCAACAGACGTTTTATGTTGATTTTTGTGAGAAAGTATTGCTATGTGTGCTTTCCAGAAAACTGAGTTTTTTGGAAAAATATTCAACCGTGGGAGAAAATGAAAAAAAAATCATCCCTGCAAGAGCTGAAGAAGGCCTGTTTTGAATATTCATGATCTAATCACCATGTTATTGAGTGACGTCTTTACTACACCGAAAATGAACCTTCAGTGAATGCGAACTTGATGTATTACTGACTGAAATGGAGAACCAAAAAACATTCCTTATGATGTGCTCTATCTGTGGGAGTCACAAATAAAAGAACAAGAAATACAAGAGTGGGAGCAGCTGAGGGGATAGCAGTGTGCCATGAGGGGCCACAATGATTTTCTAGCTCATGACGAAGATGACTGGCCTATAAGCCGATGTGGACTTCCTGGAACTGTCCTGTTGGAGTTGTGTGCTGATTTGGACCCTCAATTACAGCACAGAAATCACACGACCCCTGTTCTGTTAGAGGTTTTAAAAGTGGCGGGGTGTTTGACGACAGGCGTTTTTCAGCTGGAACTGGCTGACTGGTCAGGTATATTGTAGTCATCCCTGAGCTGTGTCATGCCATCGTTATGTGATTATGTAATCGGGATACTACCCAGATAGAGGTTAGGAGCACGTGCTGATACAGCGCTTGCTGCACCCACCACATGATGAACCAACTCAAGATCCCAGATTGGGACCCGAGTGCAGCCATGCAACATCTCAGCACCTCACAAGTTCAGGTGGAATGGACCAGTGTGAGGTTTTTTATAGTGGCTGGAGTGCCAATTCTGCCACCAACCCCCAGGTTTTTCCCTGCAGGTTGGAGGGCCTACATGCAGGACTGGATGCAGATTAATGTCATACCCAGGATGAAGCAATTGCAGGTTAAGGGCCTTGCTCAAGGGCCCAATGGAGTAGAGTCACTTTTGACGTTTACAGGATTCAAACCGGCAGTTCTCCGAATGCCAGTGCAGATCCCAAGCCTCAGAGCCACCACTCCGCCCCATACCCAGATACAGTACATGCAATTTCCTTATGGTCAGAGTAAGCAAGCTAAGATCCAAAGGCAATTTTCAGTGATTTCCTAATATAATCGGCACAATTCGCTGCACACATGTTGTGATAAAGGGATCATCACAGAATGAATTTGCTTTTGTAAACTGAAAGCACTTTCATTTAATTAATGTACAACTAATATACAGTGGAACCTCGCTTCAAGAACGTCTCGGTACACGTACAATTCGGTCTACGACCAAAAAGTTCACCAAACTTTTGCCTCGGTTCACGACCACACACTCGGTATACGAACAAGCCAGTTTCCCTTTCGGTTTGTACACATTCAGTCTCTCCCTATGCTTTTCCTGTGCAGCGAGCAAGAGAGAGAGAGAGAGAGAGAGTGCGACACACACACACACAGAGGCAGCGCGAGAGAGACGCGCGGAAAGAGTGTGACACACACAGGCAGCATGCACACACACACACAGGCAGCGCGCGCGCGCACACACAGGCAGCGCGCGGAGAGAGTGCGACACACACACAGGCAGCGCGAGAGATAGCGCGACACACACACACACACAGAGGTAGCGCGAGAGAGAGACGCAGACATGCAGCGCGAGAGAGAGAGCTGGACGCATTAAGGTAGGAAGGCAGTTAAAGAATGCACTGGGCTTGATTTTGTTTTCACTTCTGTTTCCAGCGATCTGTTCGTAGCGTGCATTGTTGCAATGTTATTTTTCTTGGTGGTTTATTAAATTCTTTTCAAATGTTCATTTTTTTTTTCCCCAGTGCTTAAAACTCATTAAAAAAAGTGCTTTTAGCCAGCGGTTGGTAGCGCTATAGCGCAAGCTATTGCAGTGTTAGTTTTCTCTGTTGTTCAAGGTTTTCTCAGTGTTATTCAATGTTTTTACATTTAGTTTACTTTTACGCTGTGCATTCTATGGTTTAATTAACTATATTTGTGCTTAAAAACTTAAAAAAAATATATATTTACATACAGTTCGTGTGGTCTGGAATGGATTAATTGTATTTACATACAATCCTATGGGGGAAATTGCTTCGTTTCACGACCAAATCAGTTTACGACCAGAGTTTTGGAACGAATTATGGTCGTGAACTGAGGTTCTACTGTATGATGATCAAATGTGTCTGACTAATGTTGTTGTGAGGCGGCCCAGCTGAACCCACAATTCCTTTATTGTATTAAATAGTGGAGTGGGAAACCAACTTTGGGGTCTTGTTGTGTGTGATGGTTGGCTTCTTGGTAGTGCTGACATTGTCTGTTATGTCGGCACACCCTTTTCATAAACAAAATAGATAGATAGATAGATAGATACTTTATTAATCCCAAGGGGAAATTCACATACTCCAGCAGCAGCATACTGATATAAAAAAACAATATTAAATTAAAGAGTGATAAAAATGCAGGAATAACAGACAATAACTTTGTATAATGTTAAAGTTTACCTCGCCGGGTGGAATTGAAGAAGCCGCATAGTGTCGGGGAGGAACGATCTCCTTAGTCTGCCAGTGGAGCTGGACAGTGATAGCAGTCTGTTGCTGAAGCTGCTCCTCTGTCTGGAGATGATCCTGTTCAGTGGATGCAGTGGATTCTCCATGATTGACAGGAGCCTGCTCAGCGCCCGTCGCTCTGCCACAGATGTTAAACTGTCCAGCTCCATGCCTACAATAGAACTTGCCTTCCTCACCAGTTTGTCCAGGCGTGAGGCGTCCCTCTTCTTTATGCTGCCTCCCCAGCACACCACCGCGTAGAAGAGGGCGCTCGCCACAACCATCTGGTAGAACATCTGCAGCATCTTATTGCAGATTGAAGGACACCAGCCTTCTAAGAAGGTATGGTCGGCTCTGTCCTCTCTTGCACAGAGTATCAGTATTGGCAGTCCAGTCCAATTTATCATCCAGCTGCACTCCCAGGTATTTATAGGTCTGCACCCTCTGCACACAGTCACCTCTGATGATCACGGGGTCCATGAGGGTCCTGGTCCTCCTAAAATTCACCACCCGCTCCTTGATTTTGCTGGTGTTCATATAGTTAGATAGATAGATACTTTATTAATCCCAAGGGGAAATTCGCATACTCCAGCAGCATACATAAAGAACAATATTAAATTAAAGAGTGATGAAAATGCAGGTATAACAGACAATAACTTTGTATAATGTTAACGTTTACCATTGGGTGGAATTGAAGAGTCGCATAGTGTGGGGGAGGAACGATCTTCTCAGTCTGTCAGTGGAGCAGGACGGTGACAGCAGTCTGTCAGTGGAGCTGCTCGTCTGCCTGGTAGACTACACACCAAGGCAAGTAACATGAAACATATGGATTAGGTGTTCATTACTAACGATGAAGACAAGTGTACTGAGCAAACATGTCAGATAACTGTGATATAATTAGTTCAAGAACATCGGAATGTGACAAGCGTGTCAAAGACATTCATTTCATTGTCCCGCCGTCCAGACCAACACCAGAAAAGTCTGTGAAGGACTTACGGGTTGTTGAAATTTGCTGTAACATTTGGTCAATTTTCAAGGCAAGTTTGTGTTTTATAAATCCGAGTTTTGCATAAGAAATGGCTTACGCATGTCTCTGTGAGTAAGGACAGGTTTTATGCATGAGGCCCCTGGTCTTTTCTCTTGTCTCAAACAGAGTGAACAGTGGGTGGTCTTGGGATTTGAACCCAGGGAGCAGTGCTAAGTAATGTGCTGCCACCACTAGCAGGAACTGAAAATATCGTGAAGTTCTGGAAGCAGCAGCCGCCCAGCGATGAAGGAGATTTAGAAAAAAAGAATAACTAGAAAGGGAGAGTGAAAAACAAATGCAGATGTTAGAAGAGTTTTAAAGGATATAGGAAAATGGTGCTGAAGTAAAAATGAGAACAGTCCAATCATAGGGATATGCAAATTCAAAATCTGAAAAATCACAATCTGTTCAAGTTGAGAGTAGTTATGAAATGAAATGTAATGATGCCACGTCTCACATTCAGCCATAGATATTCTTTGGTTGAAATTCCCTGTGGTTGAAGGGGGCCACAGATACCCCTGGAAGGCAAATTTCCAGATTTGAAGTGAACGATCAACCATATTGTCTTTCAGTGGGTTAGGAAAAGTTGGAGGTGGAAGAACATGAAATACTTGAATTTAAACTTGAACTTGTATTGCCAGGCAACGTGGTTGCTAAGTATTTCACTTGTTGTTACATTCACAGATGTAAGAAAAGTGAATTTGATTAAGAGCACAGTAAAAACTGTATAACACCATCACAACATGAAACACAGCAGTAGTGAGTGATAAGATATTGTACAAAAACATAATAAATTCATCTGGCAGTGCAGAATTGCACTCATGTTCAGTAATATTTCGACTACGTCGTTGCAAAGTAAATATAATTTAGATTGGACAGAGGTGTTTGTGAAATGATGAGCAGCACACAAAAATGGTGGCCTTAAAAATGATCCATAAACCAGGACAGGGCCTTCCCTAGCCTGCCCAGAAATAGGAATCCCCAAACTCTTCTGGCCTGCTTCGGCCTACACATCTTTAAAGGGGCTTTTGGTTTCAAAAGTTCAAACTATATTGTAAATGTCCCAAAAATTAGAAAAATACACCTTAAGGGAGAAGAACTGTATAACCTCTGGCTAGATGGGATTATTTTGGTTTATCTCACAAAGTGGTTAGAGTGGTGAGAGGCCTTCAAAAACTGTAAAGAAGCCAAGCCTGAATCCCACCAACCTGCCCAAAGAAGGTTCCCCCAAAGGCAGCTTAGCTTTGACTAGAATTGCTGGTTTTGGGAGACATCAGGTGAAAATGTGCTTCAGAATCAAAGTTTAAAAAATGTTCTGTGAAATGTCCTGAAAAGCACTCAAAATGTTCCACAAGGTAGGGGATCACCATCAACCCCTGGCTTGTACAGAGCAAGGCAAAGAGGAAATGTACTTGTTGGAGAAATAAAAAAATACAGCAAAAAATTAGCACAATGGATTAAAAACGGGCAATCTGTAATGAACGAGTCCTGAATCACAAGAAAACCCAAGTCACAGAAGTAAACAGTACCCACAAGCCAGAGATTAAAATTAAAGAAAATACAAAACTTACAAATCCCACCAAAATCTGCCACAGTGCATTCAAAATGAATTCCCCAGGACTTTAAATCTCAGGGTGCCTTTTTAGGGGTGGGGGTGGTCCCTTAACAGTGATTGACAGGTAGCGGGAGTCCACCCACAAAATACAAGGAACATAAGAGAACCTCAAAACACACACTCCGTAGATACTGTACTACATACTAACTAAATAGAGTAAGATAACACGTAATTGACAAGTAATAAACAAACAGAACAATGTTATAAAAATAAAGGAGAACAATTAACAATAGTGTAACGTGAACAAAGAAGACAAAAAGAAGCAATTTGAACATAGCTTGACCAACAAAAAGTCTAAGAAAAATCTTTATAAAAGAAGAAATATCTTTAGCAATTAAAAAAGAAGCAAACTGACAAAAATAAAGCTGTCTAAAAAGGTAAACGGAATCTTAAATGAACTCCAATACTCAAGAACCAAAGACAGACACCAGAAAATCGGTACTTACAGTTAATGCATTCTTCAGTGATAAAGAACCATTGAAAGGCCAGCCCCCCAAATATAAAGGGTGAGGGCGGTCCTTTTATGGTGACATGAGGGTGACCCCGCCTCCTGAGGGGTTCCCTCCACAAAATCCATGGAGCTCAGGAAGGCATGCTACATAGGTAATAACTAATAAATAAACTGAACAATAATAATGCCAATAAATAAATACCATGAATACCTAAAACATAATAAAAAGAAGATGCAGAAAAGGATGATCAGTATTAGCCAGGGAACACAGCCAGACTGAAACATAACAGTTTAGAAATCAGGAAGAGAAGGAGACGAGATGAATCAGAGACTGCATTTAATCAGAGTGACTGCAGTTGATGTGCTGAGTTCTTAGTGCCTTCCATGAAGGTGACAACTGTAAGAGATGCTTACTCAGGTGAGTGGAGTCTTTGATTGTGTTTTCTACACATTTTGTGACCAATGATGTACACGGATCCTTAGCAGAGTGCAGTCTGAGGTCCTTTCTGCTGTCTGTTCTGAATGACACGCTGCACTTTATGTTTTGAATGCCTAAATGCTTTGCCATACCTGATGCTTATGGAGAAACTGAGGCTGTTTTCAATGTCTGCTCTGTAGAACTGAACCAGCACTGATCGGGACAGCCTGAAAGTTTTATGTGCTTTTTAAGTGAGTTCTTTTCATTAACAGAACTACTGCGTGTGAGCAATAGTGGTGTCGGGAAGTGTTTTGTGATTCTAACCTATTGCCATTTAGAAGCAGGTGTGCCTGATAAAATCCACACCTATTTCCACCATTGTTAATAGTATTCTGTTTGAGTTTGCTGAGGGTGCACATACTGGCCAGTA
The DNA here is from genome assembly GCA_026402145.1 of Polypterus bichir lapradei. Classification (NCBI taxonomy): domain Eukaryota; kingdom Metazoa; phylum Chordata; class Cladistia; order Polypteriformes; family Polypteridae; genus Polypterus; species Polypterus bichir. The sequence continues at coordinate 28,580,521 of JANRMT010027041.1, forward strand.
GATCCATCTTTGCCCCAGTATGGCACCTCATCAGGGTGGTGTTATTGTCAAACATCAATGGTTTTACAAATGCGTCACTGGAAGTGCAGTTGTTGGAGAAAGAGAAAAGGAGACGGATGGAAGACAGCCCTGTGGGGACTTGACTGATATGTGTTCGTCTTCATTGTGTGATCCCTCAGAAAATCAGAGATCCAAAGAATTGTGTCAAAGTCCAAATTCATATTCATATTGAGGCGATTGCTGTGAAGAAGCTTTGTGCTCAATGCTGAACTAAAATCTGGAAATAATGTCCTGTTATATATCAGTATATATCAGTATATAGCTGGAGAGTCAAAATGTTTTAAGATGTATTGGAGAACCATCTTTACTGCATCTTCAACTGATCTGTTGGCCTGGCAGGCACTCTGTAGTGGGTCAAGGACAGAATCTGTGACTTGAGCTGCTGAACAATTAGATGTTCAAGGTTCTTCATTATCTCAGAGGTGTATTGCTATGGACCATCCACATGAAGCATCTCTTTCACAGATTTGCACTGTGGTGAACTGCCAGTAATCAGCCATAATCCCACAACATCTGGCTCAGGAGTCATCACCGTACAGCGTGAGCTAAAAGGAGTATGTCTCTGTGTTTGCTGCACAGAGAACTTCTGTAGGCCATTGTAATCTAGATGTTGCAGGTTCGCACCTGGCCACCGACAGTTACCACAGGGCAAATGTGCAAACTGAAATCCATTGTGGTGTGAGTTCACAGTGATACACTTGGCAACAAGGGTGAGATTTGCACTGTGGACAGGTGGAGTGTAGTGGCGGTTTTGTACAGAAGAGGTAGAGGCTGAAAGGAAGAGCTTAGCTGACGTCACCAGGAAGTGCTCTGATCGCATTGTTCAGAAGTGGCCTCTGTGCGGCTGAGACAGGGCATTCTCCTGCAAGCTCACACTGTAAAGAGACTACTTTGGATCCAGCGGTTGTGGGTTTGTAGCTGACCACCTGCAGGTGAACACAATATACATCTTTGAACTGAGATGCTCTGTGATTTGAGTCTGCAACAATACACTTCAATGCCACTGGCCTGTAATTATTAAGTAAAGAAATATTTTTGGCAAAAGAATGATTGTGGATTCTTTGAAACAGAGTGAAGATGTCTGTATACACAAATGCTAACTGATCAACACCATGTCTTAGTGTGGAGGGAGAGATTTTGTGCTCTGCTTCAGGAAAAGCAGACCGATATTTTAAATGAGGGGCAGAAGATGAACGTTAGTCAAAGTAATAAACAAGTTTGTAGCCGCAAAGTCAGACTGATCTTTCACCAAACCCAAAACATACTGTAATCATAAAATTGAGGAGGAAACGTCTAAACTGATAATTTGTTTAGCAGGGAACTTTTACCCACATGCACCTTCTAGCATTAGAACATTAGAACAATCTGGACGAGGACAGGCCATTCAACCCAACAAAGCTCGCCAGTCCTATCCACTTAATTCCTCTAAAATAACATTAAGTCGAGTTTTGAAAGTCCCTAAAGTCCTGCTGTCTGCGTGAAGAAAAACTTCCTAATGTTTGTTTGAAATTTCCCCTTAACAAGCTTTAAACTGTGTCCCCGTGTTCTTGATGAACTCATTTTAAAGTCACAGTCTTCACACTTCACTCATGTCTCTTAATCTTCTTTTACTTAAACTCTATAGGCTCAGCTCTTTTAGTCTTTCCTCATAATTCATCCCCTGTAGCCCTGGTATCAGCTTAGTTGTTCTTCTCTGGACCTTTTCTAGTGCTGCTATGTCCTTTTTGTAGCCTGGAGACCAAAACTGCACAGGACTCCAGATGAGGCCTCACCAGTGTGTTATAAAGCTTGAGCAGAACCTCCTGTGACTTGTACTCCACACGTCAAGGCGCTATATGACCTGACATTCTGTTAGCCTTCTTAATGGCTTCTGAACACGGTCTGGTAGTTGATGGTGTCGAGTCCACTACGACTTCTAACTCCTTCTCATAAGGTGTACTCTCGAATTTTCTCACCACCCATTGTGTATTCAAACCTCACATTTTTACTTCCTACACGTAATACTTTACATTAGCTGACATTAAATGTCATCTGCCACAAATATGGCCAAACTTGTATGCTGTCCAAGTCATCTGTAATGATTTAACAGATTCCAAATTATCTGCCAATCCACCTACAGCATCTTGGTATCATCTACAAACTTAACTAGCTTGTTAGTTCTATTCCTTTCTAAATCATTTATATATATTAAAAATAACAGCAGACCTAGCACCAGCTAACTTTCACAAGTTTTGTCCGTAATCTCGGACGATCTGGGAGTTCATCTGCTGACCTTTATATGGTCACGGTGATGACATCACACACCACACACTCCTGGTTTGCTTTGGGCAGCTTTGCCATGGCAACTGCAAACAAAACGACACAACGATGGTGGCAAATACTTTGCAACCATGTCAAAATGAAACTGAAGCAATAAAATAACATCAAAATTGACTTTAGCAATTCTGAAAACTTTCGTAACCATAAGAGTCTCTAAAGAAACCATTTCTAAAACGATAAAAAAATTTCTAACAAAGCATAATCACAACATGTTGTCTGGACTAGAAGCTTTATGACATTTCTGTGTCCAGAAGAGCAAATGTAATTTGTATTTAGGAACGCGGAGGGGTGAGAGATTAGTCAAATGGTACAGGATTTACAATAGGGCCCTCATTGATGGAGGGCTGATCATTCCACCTGCAATGGAAACTGTGAAATTTAATTATGTTGGTTGAAATTCCTTATATTAAAAAATCTGGATTCCTTACTGCCCAAAATCTTAGTTTCCAGAGGGATAGCATCAATATTAAATATTTTTACTCGGACTACCCTGATATTTGTTAGTGAGGAGGTGGAATTACAAAACATTGATTAGTTGTTTGCTAGAATCTGACACAAATCCCCTGTGGTGCAGGAATATAACATGGCAGGCAGAACTCCAGACCTCAGACTCTATTTGAGAGGGAAACCCGCAGTTTCCAATGTGGCTGACCAGCCATGGGGAATTCTGAAAGGTTTGGAAAAGCCTGATATTTTATAATGTGGAAGTGGAAGTATAAAGAATCCCTAGACATTTACCTGCTTTGCTGGAAATCCCTTGTTGTAGAACGTGTGAATATCCGTTTGGCATACGGACAATCAATAGACTTTGCTGAGGATGGTGATTAGTTAATCAGGAGGTGGAAGTACAAGCAGAATTTAGCATTTTGCTGTTGTAATAATAATTTGATGCACCATCTGTTGGAATGACAAATGCAATGCATATGTCTCTGGTTTATTGTATCTGGTATGGGATTCATAAATGCGGTGTTAATGTTTGTGAGGTGCGATCCTTTGGAATAACAAACGCAATGAATTTTAATGTTGCAAATGTTTGTGATGCGCCAAGTGTTGCAATGAGATAAACAGCAACCAGATGGACACACAGACAGACCCACAGACGCTTGCCTTCTTTGCTGGAAAGCTCTTGTTGTAAAATGTGTCAATTTCCAGTTGGCATAAGGACGTTCAATAGACATAGCTGAGGATGGTTATTAGTTAATCAAGAGGTTGAAGTACATGCAGAGTTTTGCATTTTCCTGTGTTTGATGGAAATCCCATGTCGGTTGTAGAGGCTGAACTCCCAATTTTCAAAATGAATGAACAACCATATGACTCTTAAAATGCTTGGAAAACTCTGACAGCTGTTAACAAGAAGGTGGAAGCTGTCAGAATCCTCTGTATAATGAGCTGGAATCATTTTGTTTTATTCTTTCTAGCTTGAGAATGGATGCAGTAACCACAAACAACATGGCTTCTGCCATGCATACGACCGTTAAAACAAATGGGCTTCACATAATAAAAGTGAACTAATAAAGCCAAAATAATAAAATAAAGGTTATTAGACCTTCAGGGTGTCTAGACTTTCTTTCTTTGCCATATGTTAAATAAGAGGAGGACAAAGTCCACATTTTCAAAACAAACTTTCAATAGGTTCAGAATAGCTTAATATTTATTTACTTTCATTCTTGGAAATCCCTTGTGGTTACTCATCCTGCCCATCCACCTTGGTGGTAAAGATCTGGCAATGAATGGCTAGAAATGTTAATGGTGTTAACTGTTAAAGACAAACTCAGAAGAAATTGTAATATTATGAACAGTTAAAGAATACAAAAACAGAAGGTCAACAAAACACTAGACAGAGACAGGTTACAGACTAAAAAAAATTGTGGATTGTGAAAAAAGAGCCATCAGATTTGAAAGAGCCAGGGGCAAGAAGTTCTAATTAATTAAAAGTGAAATGGATTCTCAACGAGTTAAACATGTAGAGCCGAAGATGCCAAATTAGAAGCGAAGAGCCAAAAAGACATGTTCTGCAGAGATTAAATCTGAGAGGCTGACAGCCGGCCCAGAGCTTCACGATGAAGCGACAATATGGGTTCTGAAGAAATTAGAGAAAATGAGCCAACAAAATAAACTGGAAAGCAAATGAAAGCAAAGAGTGAAAGGCAAAAAAGCATAAAACCGAGTGTGAAGAAAGTGAAAAGAACCGCCAAGAAGGAATCAAAAAAAAAAGAAAAAAAAAAAAGAAACTGATGGGTGAAAAGTGACAAGTCAGCAGGAGTCTGAAGGAACTGGCAAGAAGGCTACACACATTTTGAAGGGAATAAATGAGCAATCTGTAAAAAGAGCAGTGAATGAGCAAGAGAGAAATCTGAGGGGGTTTCACATGAAGATCTATCTGGGAGTCACTGTGTTCACTAGACATAGTGGCCAGTTGGGCATATGAGGATAGGGCCTACCATTTCATGAGATGTCCTCAGGAGCAGAGTGTGAAGTGGCTGCACTTGTGATGAAGAAATGAAAGACTTTACCTTATATATTGCTGAGATGCAGTGGTGGAGTAGGGGTTTAGTACTGGCTTTTCAGAGAGCCCCCCTGCCATCCTATTGCATAGCCAGTGCGTAGCTCACACAAATTCAGAGGATTTAGCAGATGATCAATGAGAACTGTTTTGAAATACAGTGTGAGCGTCTGTATTATCGTGATATTCCCCTATACTTACCCTTTACCTAGGAGTAAGTGTACTCATCAGATTGGTCTACTGTTGCATCTTAACATTAACAGACGCATACATAGCTATTTGCATACACACAGAAACTGAACAGTACCCTATGAATAGCAAACACACAGTTAGTTAACCTCTAGAACTTTAAACCACACAGGTGCCTTATGAAAAACACAACTTGTCACTCTCCTAGGACTTCATGAGACTTACATACACACAAACCCTAATCACATCAGTGCCCCATGAATGACACACACACATCTGGTTAACCTGTTTTAATGATATCTCAGACCTAAATATTTCTTTTGGTCTCCAAGAATACATTTAAACATACAAAGGCTCAACATCCGTGACTATAGGCCATTTATCAGCCAAGAATGCCTTGCTTTACGTACTGTTCCCTACGTTTGGGTGGAGCTCTCACCCTGTCTTAATAAACCTCTCAGCACAGAGGTAATGGCAAATCTCCGGATGCACCAGTTGCTCAAAGAAATCAACCTTATTACTTCAATCACTCTAGACATTAAGACAAAGCATAGGAAGTTAAAAGCAGCATGGTGTTTATTACAGGAATAATAATAATACTACCTGTAGAACAAAGAATAATAGAAAATAGTACTGATAGTCAGGTCTGGATATATATAGTCTTTAGAAAAAGCTTACGAAAAAGTTAAAAATGACAAGGATGAATGTCGCAGGCAGCTTGTGATCTAGCACTCTTAGTTGTTGATGAGATGCTTTTCTGATGATCCGATGGAAACGGCCAAATGTTGCCAACACACTCTTCTGACGTCGCTCTGTTCTCTCCTCCTGATGTCTTCACCCCTTCTTCTTCCTCCCTCCTCTGTTGCTCTTCAGACAAGGAATATTTATTATAAAATTCTACCGGGAGGTTTTGCAAGATGTGATTGTTAGATATTCTGATTGGCTGGCTGATGAATGAATTCACTTTGCCAAACAATAAAACTTTTTTTGATGTTGCCTGAGGTATCGGCATGTCTTCCTTTCCTAGGCTGTAAAATAATTTAGCTGCTTTTGTCCCAGATGCCCAGGTTATAAACTAGTCAATAGCCTTAGGCACCAGCATGTCTTCCTTTCTTTGTTGGAACAGCTGTTTTAAAAGTGAGGTACAACTAGGAAGAGGATATGCTTTGATTTGTCCTGAATGTAGTTCATCTGTTGTTGTTTTGAGTAAAATATAATGAAAATATAGAACAAAATTTACAGATTTTGTACCCCACAACAGTGTCTGACTTTAGAATTTGCACCAATTGATGCAGTTGGCTTCTTGAGTGTTAATCTTGTGTGGGGGGCAAAGGTAGTGTTAATGGCACTGGTAAATTGTGATGTGCCACTGACTCTTTCATCATTGTAGTTTTCATCCATTGTACCATTTTCTGTGTGATTTGTGCACTCTCCTGGTCTAGACAAACTCAAACCTCCAAATTTGACCCCTGCATGCTTATACTCGGGGACTTGATAAGCAAGTCAAGGGTGCGGCTTGAGTTGTCATTTCTCTATGAAAGAGTCTCAAAGACTTTTCTCAAAATCCTCCTCCTTATCCAGCTCCTTAAACAGGGTGCCATGTTGAGTAAAAGTGGGTAAAGAACTTGAACCTTCTGCCTCAGGATTTTATGTTCGTTTACTCATTTTCCTTAGAGGTGAGGACTCAAACCTCTAAGTTCCTTATTTACCCTCCGAGTTTGACTAAAAATAAAATTGAAGAATGTAAAAAGTGCTCATATCATAACATTAAATCTTGTTTTCCTTACTGTAAAAATTCTTGACTTGTCAGACTGTTTATATTTTTGATTATTTAGCTTACTTTAAGAAATCTAAATAAAAACAAAATAACTTCCATTGAAAGTTTTTTTGTTTATTTTCTGCATATGTATTTTTTGCAGTCCCTTTTTACGTTTGTCACCCCATCTTGGCATCTTGTCTTGGTTTCCCCCTGGCTGGGGTTCAAAATGATGTTTCTTGTTTTTTTTTTTATCTTTATGTCATTTGTATTAATGTTTATTTTGTTTATTATGTACATTTTTCTTTGTGTCCATTTGCAAATGAATATGGCCTTGATTATGTCCTTTGTGCATTGTGAGTGGCTCCCCAAAAGGCGCGGCCACCTGCCTGTCACCACCAGAAACGGCCCTCCACCCTGTTTAAGGGAGGTGCCTCCCATAGTTCCTGGTGGTTCATTATGAATATGCTAAGGAGTGGAGAGGTTTGTGAGTGTCTGTGTCTTTGCTGTTGCCTTTCTATTTTCTGAATTTTGAACCTGTGTTTACTGATTTTTGTACCTCTGCTCTGTTTTTAACCACGCATTCTGGATTCTGTGTTGGGATTTTGTTCACTGTATATCACCTTGCCTTTTCAGGTAATTCCTCGTGCTCTATGAAGCTTGGTGTATTGCTTTTTATTTTTTAAAGATTTGCTCTCAGCCCTTTGGATTTCTAGTCGTTTTTTTTTTAGTGTGCTTTCCCTCTGCTAGTGGGCAACTTTACAAAGTGTTGTTTAAACTGGTGCTTTTGGGACTCCCCAGTTCTGTGAGCACTGGTGGACTGACTCAGGAAACCTATGGGATTTAAACCCTTGCCCTGCCCTTCAATCGCCTCCAACACCCCCACTCTTTAAAGGTTGAGGGGTCATATGGGAGGAGGCAGAGGCTGAGGATGGGCTATAAATATCATTATTTTTTTCTCACTTTTATTTTATGCCAATTTTTGTGCCACTTACTCATTTGTCAATTAAAATGCATGGTTTCTGGCTGTAGTCATTAAAACAAGTGATCCTATGCTCACTTTCAAAGGAATGCCACAAAGGCTGGTCCAGAGCACTCCCGTCAGGTATTATATGATTAAAACAGAAGAAAGGGAGTCATTGTCAACTCACCTTCTCTTTTACTGCTTTCGGTTGACCGTGTGGACTCTGCTCACTGCGCCAAATTGAGGGGAGAAAAAAATCACAAGAGGAGCAGCAGTTCATCCATGCGCTGTTTATTTTTTTTTTATTTATGTACAGTATGTATGTATGTATGCATTTATTTACATATATGGAAAGCACAAGTCACACTCACAACAGCTAACGTGTACCTCACTGAGAGAATTTGTATGAGGCTTTTTATAACACAAAGAGGCAATACCAAAATATAATTGCAAGGCTTTAACCTTCAGTAGAAGTGAATGCATGATGTAAATACATGACGTGCAATAACATTCTTTGTCCTTGTCTCGTAAATAAGTCTGGAGGAAAAGAACACGCTGACTTACAAATGGGTGAGTTGATGACTCAGAAATTTAAAAATGAAAGCTATACATAATAACATAAGAAATATGACAAACGAGAGGGGACCACTTAGTCCATCAGGCCTGTTTGTTTGTCTAATAGCTAAGCTGTCCCAATTTCTCATCCAGATACTTCTAAAAGTTCTCAAGATTTCTGCATTAACTCCATGGCTCGGTAGTTTGTTCTGATTCCCACAACTGCTTGCGTAAAGAAGTGCTTCCTGGCTTCAGTTCTAAATTCACTTCCCCTTAATTCCCACTGATGCCCTCGAGTCCGAGATTCCCCATTAATTCTGCTGGATCAGCTTTATCAATACCTTTGAGGATTTTGAAGACCTGAATGAGGTCCCCGTGCAGTCTCCTCTGCTCAAGACTAAACAGGTTTAATTCTCCATTCTCTGAGTCTGTCACAGTACGGCATGTCCTTATGTCCTGGGATGCACTTGGTTATTGTGTTCTGCACAACTTCAACTGCTGCAAGGTCTTTCTTGGTGACTATGACAATCCTCCAGATGTGCCCTCACCGGTGCATTATGTAGTCCCCCAATTTACTCGTATATTCAAGTTTGTACGATATAACTGAACATTATATTTGCCTTTTTTAATAGCTTTTTCCACATTGCTTTGAATTTGAGAATATTTTGTCAATGTAAACCCCTACATTTTTGCAGAAGTGGCATCTTGTAGGACAGCATCTGCCATCTTGCATTCATAACTGATGTTCCTTTTGCCCACGTATAGCGCTTTGCTCTTTTTCTACATGTTCACATTTTGCAAGTGTTCATCCAGTTCTGAACCTTGTTCTGGTCTTTCTGAATTGTTTTTACTATCTGCTCAGTGTCTGCCATTCCTCCAAATTTAGTATCATATATGAATTTCACAAGTTTTCTGACTATACTGAAATCAGTTAACATAAATCATAAAAAGTAACAGTCCAAGGACAGACCCTTGAGGGACTCCGATGATCACCCCATTCTCCTTCTCTCTGTACTCTTACCTCTTGTTGGTTAGCCAACTTCAGATCCATTTTTGTTGGTTACCTCTGATGCCTACAGCTTCTGATTTGGCCACGTCAAAGCCTTTTTGAAAGTCGTAGTCAATTATGTCATTTGTCAGCTACAAAAAAAAAAAACAATCTAAAAGATTGGCTTGGCAGGATCTTCCTCTCATAAACTCACGCTTTACTATATTATTTTCATGTAGATATTTTTCTAATCTAATTCTTATTATAGTGTGCATAATTGTGCATGGTACAGAAGTGACACTTATTGGTCTGTAATTATCTGGGTTCATTTTGTCCCCATTCTTAAAGACTGAAGTTACATTTGTAACTTTGAAGTCCTCAGGTATTCCTCCTTTCTGAAGTGACTGCTCAGTTATGCTTATTAAGGGTTTATAGATGACATCTTTCATTTCTTTCAATACAATTGGTAAGATCCCTCCAGGTCCAGGGGTTTTATTAGTCTTCAATGTATCGAGGGCTTGAAGCTCATGTAACTCTTTCTAATTTAAAATCTAGGATCTCTGTGTGTTTTAACTTCTGCCTATGACATTCAACTTGTTTCTTCGTTTATGAATACTTGGGTGAAATACTCGTGTTTATTCAGTTATACCACAATGTGCTTCTTCTGTTATTGCTATTCTCTTCTTGACATTACTGTCACGCCTTTCTGTTTTCTGTTACTTATAAGCCTAAGTTAATACTAAATAATACGTACAGTACTATAGTCCATTCCTCCACATTTCTTTCATTGCAGGATCTTTCTCAGTCTCATTATTTTGCTCTTCTTGTGCACTTTGTCTTTGCTGCTTTGACCAGGTCTGGAAGCACTGAAGTGGTTGAGCGGAATCAAAGTTGAAGTAATCATATTTGATGTGTGCTTACTTCTAGGGATCTCTGCCAGCAATAGAAGGTTGCCGGTTTGATTCTCGTAAACACCAAAAGTAACTCTACCCCATTGGGCCCTTGAGCAAGGCCCTTAATCTGTGTGATAAGAATACGCAAAAGACATCATAAAGGTTTGGGGCAGCCACCCGTATATTGTTTTTCCCAGCTGCAAAGGTTTATGTTTTTGAAGCACGATGTGCATAGAACAGAGTCCATAACAGAACTGGCTATAGTAGCCCAAGATGGAGGCTTTAAAGGTCTGGAGAGGAACTGATGTCATCAGAAAGGCCGGAACCAGAAGTGACGTCATCAAAGGGGCTGGCTTTGGAAGTGACGTCATCAAAGGGGCCGGCTTCGGAAGTGACTTCTTCTGAGGCTCCGGAACCTTGCAGAATATCCCGGGAAAGGTCTGTAGGGAACTGGGAAAGACAATCAGCGCACTCCGCCGCCCCCTGGTCGGATGTTTTATTACACTTACTCAGACCCTTTAGCTGCCTCCTACTCGCACGTGTGTGACATCTGCAATTACTCCATTCTGGGTATGACATTAATCAACTTCTGCAATCCAGGTGGTTCATAGTGTGGTCGGTGCTTCCACGTGCTTGCAGTGCATGCTCCCAAGCTTGCCCCATTTTGTACCAGGATGGCATGTCATAGCAACAAGGCGTGTTTAGGCAATCAACATGTGTCTTTGTTAAGCTTCACTGACCTTACAAATGGGCGAATTGATGACTCCGAAATTTCAAATTGAAGGCTATACATAACAACATAAAAAATCTGACAAACGAGAGGAGACCACTCAGTCCATCAAGCTTGTTTGTATAGCTAATAGCTGAGCTGTCCCAATATCTCATCCAGATACTTCTAAAAGTTCTCAAGGTTTCTGCTTTAACTCCATGGCTCGGTTGTTTGTTCCAGATTCCCACAACTCCTTGCATAAAGAAGTGCTTCCTGGCTTCAGTGCGAAGTGGACTTCCCCTTAATTTCCATTGATGCCCTTGAGTCTGTGATTCACCATTAATTCTGCTGGATCAGTCTTATCAATACCTTTGAGGATTTTGAAGACCTGGATGAGGTCCCCATTCAGTCTCCTCTGCTCAAGACTAAACAGGTTTAATTCTCGGAGGCTGTCACAGTAGGACATGTCCTTATGTCCTGGGGTGCCCTTGGTTGTTCTGCTCCGCACAGGTCTGGTGTCTTTGTTAAGCTTCATAAATGCACTCACTGATGTATATATTCTATAGCTGAGGCTTTAAATTAGGACGTCCCAGACCTTTTGTGGTCCCCCCATTATTTTGGGGCTCACGGTAAATGCCTCCATTGATTCTGCTACAGCTCATCTAGCAACATAAAAAGGCAAAAGACAGCAGCCTTGTCATCAAAAGTAAATATTAAATCATTCTGGATGAGAACAGGCCAACAAAGCTCACCAATCCTATCCAACTAATGCTTCTCAAATAACATCCAGTCGAGTTTTGAAGGTCCAGTCCTACTGTCTACCACACTACGTGGTCACTTATTTCATGTGTCTATGGTTCTCTTTGTATAGAAAAACTTCCTAACATTTGTGTGAAATTTACCCTTAGCGAGTATCCAACTGTGTCCCCGTGTTCTCGATGAAGTCATTTATTGTGTCATACAAGCCATTTGAGCAGACTGACGGCAGCGTGTGTGCTTTCTACAAACCGTAGGTGTTTATGATGGAATTGTCGGCATCAAGTGAATCACTGCAGCCAGGCCAGGCCTTGATAATCCTTGAAATGACTGAGCCCTCAAATTACACACCCCCACCAGGGGCCTAAGCGAGCAACACAGTCTCTGGAAAATAAATCAAATGAGCAATTAAAACAATCAGCCGGATCGAAGAAGATTAGGTGTGGAAGTCTGCTGTGAGGGCAGGATGGCGTGACTCAGACTGTTAACTGCTAACTCAACCTGGCACAAATAATTATCCACTGATCGAGCTGGTTTGCCTGCAAAAATGAAGTTAAGCAAGATTAATAACCTGCTTTAGTAATCCCCTGGAGTCTGTGTGTTAGCATATGAGCCCCATCACCCAGCCCCCCAATCTCATAGCACATCGAGGGGATTCACTTAGCAGGCAATTCTACTAACAAACCCAGTGGGACCCTCCACAGTGCTACTGCCTGCTATGTAAATCTACCCAGGCTGTGGTGAAGATACTTGACATGTACAAATGCCCCCCGACTCGACTAGGATTTGTTTTCAGATGTTAAACATTTGCAGACAAAATTTGCAAATACACCTGGGCACCATGGGAAATGCCAGACCTGTGCTATTAGAAACCCACCACGTGCAGACATAGAGAAAGGAGGAGGAGGAGAAGGTTGGAAGAATACGCTGATTACAAGTGCGTTGCCACACCCACCACACGACATCCCCTATAAATCTGCTAGGGCTGGGAAATACCTGATTTATAGTAAGAGACCCATGCAGTACATACTGTGTGACCAAAAGGGGGCACTCCAGAGCTCCAGACTCCATACACAAGGGCACGGACACAGTCAGGGGTTCAGGTGAAGTGCATTTTATTACACTAAATAGCCTTTTTCCTCCAACACACCAGTAATCACAAGCACAATCCAGTAAGATATGTCCTCCAGTCTCCTCCAGGCAATCTTTGTCCTCAACCTCCTGAAATCTAACTGCAAGGCATATGGTGCCTTTTCATGCTAGACCCGGGAGTACTTCTGGTGCACGTCAGAAGAACTTCCAGGCCGGGTGGAAGTACTACAAAACAGGAAGGTCTCCTGGCCCATGCAACCCCAGCGGGTGTCCAGCCTGGGATCACAGCAGAGGTGTACTGCCACCTACCACAGTGGGGGGACAATTCATCTCTGATACAGTGGTACCTTGAGATACGAGTGCTCCAACGTACGAGTTTTTTGAGATACAAGCCATCACTAAGTTAATTTTTTGCCTTGAGTTCCGAGCCAAAATTCGAAATCCGAGCCATCAAAGAGCTTGTCGCCACACATTCCGTGGAACTGACGACAAAGGAGTTGACGGAACTACAGACGCAGCAACATACGGAGGTTCTGCAGGAGATCGGTATCACAGAGGAGGTTATCTCTTAAAGTGAGATAAAGGAAGTGTTTGCAATGTGGGAAAAAGTTTCGAACTTTAAAGAAAAGAAACACCCTGAAAAAGTTGCAACTGATCGCGCAGCTACGCTGTTTAATGACACTTGCCTAACTCATTTCAGAAACATTCTAAAGTCGAGGACTAAACAAAGCTCCTTGGGCAAGTTTCTATTGAAACGCCCTGCGAATGAAACTAGTGAAGAAGAAAATTAAATTAAGCAAAAGTGAAGTGAAAGAAAAAAACATTACAATACGCTAATCGGCTTCGCCAACATCTGTTTATTTCTTTAGATTCTCTTTTATGTATTAGGTTTTATTTTTTTTTCTATACAATATTTGTTCATTATAAATACATTTTTCTTATGTTGAAAACATTTAACAAAAAATTGGGGTGGTTTTTTGGGGGCTGGCACGAATTAATCTCATTTCAATTAATTTCAATGGGGAAAATTGATTTGAGATACAAGCATTTTGTCTTACAAGCCTGGTCACGGAACGAATTAAACTCGTATCTCAAGGTATCACTGTACTTGGTTTTCTCAAGCCCTTCCATTATTCTTTCTACCCAACTTGTGAAAGAGCTGGGAGCCATCTTGACTGGGTTGTATCTCCACACACTTGATCCACCCAAATTGGATCAAGATATTATGCTCCCTCCCGATTAAAACACCAGTCCATTTCTATTGGCATTCAATACTGATGAATTAAACTGTACTTTTTAGTACCTGATATACAAATGTGTCTATAAATTCACCTGAGATGGTAAATATCTGAAGTAAAATACATGTAAATATATATCAGAGCTGTTTAATAGAACGTCATATCTGTAGGTCTCTCTGGGCTGTTGAATACCCAGCATATACAAGCATGCCTGTTGAACCCCTAGAGCTGGTAAACACCTAACATTCACTGAAGTTATTCACCTATAAATCTATGTTGAGTATTTAATATCCAATATACACAAATATACACTAACGATGCCTTAATGGATGGACGGGCAGCTTGTCTGGGATGAGGAACGGTACCTTACCCTGTCTGGATGCCATAGTGAGTGGACTGCGTAAGTGGAGGTATAACCCGGCTAGGATGGTGCTAGGTTCCTATCCCAGCTGGGGCGATCAGATAACGGATGGACTGAGAGAGATAATTTATCCCCCTTGGCAAAAGCTGGCAGAGCTACTCTGGCATGGTCCCAGTTTTGACTCCCACAGGGTTCTGTGGAACATGTAGTTTGAAAGAGTAAACCTGCTGGGGTGCCTGGGTGCCACCAGATGGCTTTGCCAGGAAAAGATCTCCCTACTATGGGGAGCTTCCACATGACCCGGAAGTGCTCCCAGGCCGAACATAAAAGGAGCCATCTTGCCTCATTGAGGTGAGTCAAAGTCAGGAGGAAGACGATGACACTCAGTGTGAAGGTGGAAGGAGACAGGGAGACATTGGAGTTACTGGTTTATATAGTGCAAAGGTGGATGAGTTTAAATACTTGGGATCAACAGTACACAGTAATGGGGATTGTGGAAGTTAAGCGAAGAAGAGTGCAGGCAGGGTGGAGTAGGTGGAGAAGAGTGTCAGGAGTGATTTGTGACAGACAGGTATCAGCAAGAGTGAAAGGGAAGGTCTACAGGATGGTAATGAGAGCAGCTTTGTTATATAGTTTGGAGATGGTGGCACAGGAGACAGAGGTGGAGGTGGCAGAGTTAAAGATGTTAAGATTTGCATTGGGTGTGATGAGGATGGACAGGATTAGAAATGAGGACATTAGAGGGTTGTCTCAAGTTGGACGGTTGGGAGACAAAAGTCATAGAGGCAAGATTGCGTTGGTTTGGACATGTGCAGAGGAGAGATGCTGGGTATATTGGGAGAAGGATGTTAAGGATAGAGCTGCCAGGGAAAAGGAAAAGTCGAAGGCCTAAGAGAGGGTTTATGGATGTGGTGAGAGAGGAAAGACATGAAGGGATGGGTGTGACAGAGCAAGATGAAGAGGACAGTAAGAGATGGAACAAGATGATTCACTGTGGAAACCCCTAACGGGAGCAACTAAAAGAAGAAGAAGGGGACTGACCTAAAAGTTCATCATGACATTCTTATACAAATAAAGTGGTATTTTGTTATAAGTTGGAATTGTGTCTATGATAGTTGTGTCTGGAGTTCTGGGCTCACTGGCGCGCCCTAAAGTCCAACACATATTATTAGGAACACCTGCACACCTAGGGGCTCATGTATAAACGATGTGTATGCACAGAAATGTTGCGTACGAACGTTTCCACGCTCAAGTCACAATGTATAAAACCTAAACTTGGCATAAAGCCACACATATTTCCACGGTACCTCATACCCTGGCGTACACAAGTTCTCTGCTTGGTTTTGCAGACTGGCAGCACCCAGAGTCAAAGCAGTGCTACTGTTCCTGTTTGGTTACCCTTTCTTTTTCAGATCCACATCCCTGACACGGCTTTATAAATACACGGAAATTAACTGCATATTGTTTATTAGTTTAATGCATCTGATTGTAATTAACCAGTAACAATATAATGGTGCACGGAATGGTCAAACTATTCTAAATACAATAGATGCTTTAGCGTTGTTACTCTCACTGCACCTTCTTCTTCTTCTTCTTTCAGCTGCTCCCATTAGGGGTTGCTATCTAGGGGATCATCTTTTCCCATATTACTCTCACTGCACCCCTCAGAGTATTTATATCACTGTATCTGAGTAGGGAATCAATGTACAGACCTTGCGGTTCAGAAAGAGTTTCATCCCAAGAACTATAAATGTACTCAATCAGTCCATCAGTTGCTCCTTGTAGAACTGTTTGTACTTATAAGTACAATTACCTCACTGTAAACTTGTGATACAGTTACAACATTGCACAACCTGAGCCACTTTATAAAGCACGTATGTACATATGATGACGATATCATTTTTAAGATGAAATGCAGCAAAATATTTTTATTATATTATACAGATAAAACTTTAACTTCATTTAAAAAATATATATTGTTAATAATTAAACATGCCAGGACTCAGTACCGCAGCGCTAGCGAGGCGCTGGCGCTCCATTCATAGATTGTTCCTGCCTCACGCTGTATTCTTACTGGTGCTGACGCGACACTGGAAGGATAGATGGATAGAATAATTAATCACGTACTACGAAGATATTTCAATGTTCCTTAGAAGTTTTGAAGAATCGGCGTTCTAAGCTTACAGATGGCTCAACGTCTATTACAGAGCTGATTATGTGGTGATTGGGTATTTGGAGAAAGAAAAGTAAGGACAGGAATTGGAGGTTAGCACGTTTGAAAGAGACAGTACTGCTACAATAAAGTATTTCATCGAAGGTCGCGCATGGTACATCAAGCATCTTACGTGAGACATGAACAATCACTGCGCCACCGTGTTCCCATGTTTAATAACATGATTTAACTCCTATCATCATGAAAATGATATCACGTATACATCTCAGCATTTTAATTATTCAGAGAGCTGTAATATTACGAATGTAATGGATTCTGTGTCCTGTCGGAGGAAGAGAAAGCCCATTTAAGAAGCACGTAGTGATTCACACACATAGAGCACATAGAAGATCAAATACAAAACAAAGCATTGAACGTACTACTTTACTTACGCTGGGAAACTAGTAAATTAAATGATTTTAAGATGAAGTTTATGATGTTCTACTTTAATCTATACTAATAAAAGGCAAAGCCCTCACTGACTGACTGACTGACTGACTCACTAATCACTAATTCTCCAACTTCCAACTAACTGAAACCAATGTACGTACTTATTTCGGTGGTATGACGCCACTGTCAGCCGCCATATTGAACTTTCCAATGGTCTTTTGTTGCCCTCACTGACTCACTCATCACTAATTCTCCAACTTCCTGTGTAGGTAGAAGGCTGAAATTTGGCAGGCTCATTCCTTACAGTTTACTTACAAAACTTAAGCAGGTTTCATTTCAAAATTCTACGTGTAACGGTGATAACGGTCGACAACATCTGCCATGTTAAACTTTCTTATTTATGGCCCCATCTTCACGAAATCTGGTAGGCGGCTTCCCTGTGCTAACCGAAACTGATGTACGTACTTATTTCGGTAGTATGACGCCACTGTCGGCCACCATATTGAACTTTCTAACAGTCTTTGTTACCTATGGGCCCATCTTCAAGAAATTTGGTACGTGGGTTCCCAACGCTAACTGAATCCTACTTACGTACATATATACGTCCATAGCCTGCAGCTCGGTCGCCGTGTGAGGCGGCGTTGGGTCCCCCATCCCCACGCCTCCCACGTAGTTGGCTGTCTGCCTATATAAGGCCGTCTGTCACTCCGGTCTCTTCATTTCCTTCCTTGCCTCGCCACGGTATTCACGTCTCCTTGCTGATAACTGCAGTCTTTTTATTTAATCCACGGCTTCTCTGCTGTTTTATTGTTCGTTTATTACGATTGTAGTTATTGTATAGGTATTTTAGACTTAGTTTACATTATTCAGGTACCCATTTCCTTTATCGTTCCAACTGTACCCCCATTAACATGTCTATCGAGATGATCACCATCGATCAAAGAACTGTCACTTACCGAGTGGTTTCCATGCCCGGAGATGGCACCTGCCTTTTCCATTCTCTGTGTTACATATTGCACGGCCATATCAGGCTCACTCTTGATATCCGGAAGAACATTGTGTCTTATGTATTGAATGACTAGGACAGGATCAAGGTGTGGACTGATGACGGTACAGGAGATAATTATACTACACAGGAGCACTAGATGAGTGAAATGCTTAAGCCCTTCATCTATGGTTCTGCATGTGAGTTGATGGCTGCCGCTGAATTGTTCGGTTGTCGCTTTCAAGTGTACCGAAATGGCCAAATATTTTACACCTTTGGACAACCACCAGTGCCTCTTCAATCAATCAATCAATCAACATTTATTTATATAGCACATTTTCATACAAAAAAATGTAGCTCAAAGTGCTTTACAAAATGAATAGAAAAATAAAAGACACAATAAAAAAATAAACATAAGTCAACATCAATTAACATAGAATAAGTAAGGTCTGATGGCCAGGGTGGACAGAAAAAA
>JANRMT010027041.1:28599065-28619046 GCA_026402145.1 Polypterus bichir lapradei
AAAAAAAAAAAAAAAACTCCAAAAGCTGGAGAAAAAAAAAAAATAAAATCTGTAGGGGTTCCAGACCAAGAGACCGCCCAGTCCCCTCTGGGCAATCTACCTAACATAAATCAAACAGTCCTCTTTGTATTTAGGGTACTCATGGAAGGACTTGACATCTTAGATTCACAGGTGACAATTTCAGTAGTGGACACTTTGATGTTTATGAATGTTTAAACTCTGAAAAGCTGGATGCAAAGTTGTCGATGAAACCAGTTGTATGCTTACAACGCTGGACAGATGCCGAATGTCACTTCAACACAACAAATCCTGCAAATACTAACGTAATTGAAACAAACCATGAAACTCAAACCGATTATGACAGCAGCAATCCAAGCTGTGAGATTTGAGACAAGATTACTGTTCACATGGCCAACTGTAAGTTGCATGCTCAAGAGTAAGCTCAGCGCACAGCTTGGTCATATTACAACCGGAGGGCCGAACTGACAACGTGGCATACAAAGAGATCCTTTATAAATAATTATTGGTATATTTTCACTCAGTTTAAAAAGGTTTACTTTTCTTCTTAATAAAAATTTTAAGGCAGTACTTCGCCGCTACGAAGCACGGGTATTTTGCTAGTGACAAAATAAACTACGTGAGTAAAGTGGAAAGTTTGAGATTAAAGTTGACATTTTGTGCTTTTTTTCCCCACTGTGTGCCTATTTTTTTTTTCCTGTACCCTAATAAGCTTTCATATGACACTCAGACGGTGGGCTACGACTCACCTTTTCACGGCAACTTTGATATCTGACAACTTTTTTTTATTTTGGGCACTGTGCTACTTTGTGAACTTGAGCTTTCGAGTTTCTCCGACACGCAATGTCACTCAATCAACTTCCTTTTGTTGCTTATACAGTATCACTGTTTAAACCAACAAATAGTACGTTTTTCATTGCCTCCACTTGGTATTCGCTGAAATTCTTCTATTTTCCCCAGTGCTTTTGCCATTGTCTTTTCACATGAGGCTGAGCTTAAGGGCTATTTATATTGATTTTCATATTCAAGGAGGCGTAATTCTGGGAGGAGTTGGGGCAGGACAGCATGCGTTACTTTTCACGCTGACTGGGATTTATGTAGTGGAAGAACGTGAAAGTTTGCGTACGCACAGATTTATGCATCTGGATTTTTCTGTGCGTACCCACATTCCCACTTTTGTGCTTACGCCATGTTATAGTGTGAGTTCTCTGCACAGCGTTATACATGAGACCCCTGCTTATCTATGCAATTATCCAGTCAGCCAATCATGTGGCAGCATCACAATGCATCAAGTCATGCAGATGCAGGTCAGGTGGTTCAGCTAATGTTCACATCAAACAGCAGAAAGGGGGAGAAATGTGATCTGAGTGATTTGGACCATGAGGAGATTGTCGGTGCCAGACAGGCTGGTGTAAGTGTTTCTGTAACTGGGATTTTCATGCATAGTGGTCTCTGGAGTTTATTCAGAATGGTGTGAAAAACAAAAAACATCCGTCTCCACACAAGTTCACTGCCAAGGCCCTTCTCACATGATTGCTCAGTTTGGCTGGGTGGGCAGATGTAGGAAGAGTCTTCCAAAATCCTTACATTTAATAATTATGGAGGGAACTGTACTGTTAGAAACCTTCAGTAGTGCAGTCATTTCTTTGTAGTCTTGCCCCAATCTGTCCGTCGACACAATCTTGTCTCAAAACTCTGAAGGCAAATCCTTTTGAACTCATGGCTTGGTTTTAATGCAACTGTAGGACCTTCTATAGACAGGTGTGTGCCCTTCCTAATCATGTTATCTTAATTAAACTGGCTACATGTGGACTCCAAACCAGGTGTAGAAACATCTCAGTGATGATCAATCGAATGGGAGGCTCCTGAGCCAAATTTCAAGTGTCATAGCAAAGGGTCTCTGAATGCTCTTGTCAGTATGAGATTTCAGGCCTGTTTTCGCTTTGTTGTTATGGGGTATTGAGTATTACTCGATGAAGGAAAAAATGAATTTAAACTATTTCTGCCTTAGGCTGCCAACACAGCAAAACATGTAAAAAGTGACTAGGGATTTGAATATTTTCTGAATCCACTGTGTATCTACAAGCATTGCCCAGCCTCAGCTTTTCTATTTATTTGTATTAGTAGTCTGTACCTTCTTCTGGTGCTTATCTATCAGCGAGTTTTCTTCCCACATCCCCAAAGACATGCTGGTTAGGTGAACTGCCAGGTTCAGACTGGCCTCTGTGAGAGTGGACCCTGTGATAAACTGGCATTCTTGGCAGCAGCTGGCAAGTCTGTCCTGAGCCCAGACCTTCGACAGTCATAAACCGAGATGGGCCACTGCAGTGAAGATAATCACACAAGAGAGATGGTGCAAAATGGTGCAAAGTACTTTTATTCCTATAAATCAGTCCAGGGTTTAAAATCCAAAAGGGCAAAAAGTGCAAATGAATTAAATAAATAAAAAAAGTTAAAATCCAGTTCAACGACAACAACATTTATTTCTATAGGACATTTTCATACAAATGATGTGCTTTACAAGATGAAGAAAGAAAAATGATTAATATAAAAATAAGATTAGGTAATACTAAGTAACAAAGAATAAAGTAAGGTCCGATTGCTGGGGAGACAAAAAAAACAAAAAAAGAAAAAACTCCAGGGGCTGGAGATAAAAAAAAACAAAATCTGCAGGGGCTCTGAGGCTACGAGACAACCCAGCCACCACTGGCCATTCTACCTAACATCAATGATCTCAATCAGTCCTCATGGCTTTCAGGCTTCACGTGGAGGAATTTCATGATGATGGTCATGTGGATCTCTCGCCTTTAATCCATCAATGTAGGGACTCCACAGAAAAACGGATAAAGAACAGCACAGAAAGTAGGGGTTAGTACGGATTTCGGAAATATGATAAAAATGATAATTAAAAGCACATACAGAAACTGTAAGTTCTCGTTTGCATGCTCAAAACCAATAAATAATTAAAACCTACGGCGACCATTAATCTATTCATAGTGGCTCACACTGTCTCCCCACCCCAACAGGTATTCCCAGCTGGAGGAGACGCCGACAGCTGCTTGTTACTTTCTTTCAACTCTCATCGTATCAGCCTTTACAGGCATCAGCCCAGACATAAAGAGCCGAACCTCCATCATCTCATCATGTTCCCTCTTGGATACCTGGGAGGCTTGATCGTGGTCTCTGCTCCAACCCAATTACTCAGCAGCAAAACCCCTTGGAGCGCCATGGTTGCACTTCCGCTAAGGTGTCTGACCACACTGTCTCTTCACTTCTGCCTTTGTTGGCTCGAACACCTGCCCAGTTGCCCATCCTCGCCTTTGGTTTCTTTCCAAAAACCTTTGCCCCCTCCACATTCTCACACAAACTCTCTTGAATCCACAATTGTGGGTGTTGGTGGTGCATTCACCAATCCTAGGGTACTATTGAGGCAATTGGTGGCCGCACACCTCTGCATGTGAATACTTAGCCTCACCTACACCCTGGAGCTGCTCCGCTTCGCTACTGTCCACCTACACCCCACCTCGAGCATAAATACATTGAATTATCATAAAACTTGCACTGCCATGGACCTCTCCTTACCACACTGTCCAGGGTCACTACATGCTACTATAGGCAGTGGCCTCCCAAAAAGACCCGGTATTGTATTAAGAGGTATTGTCATACCTCATGGTCATGATGCACTGAGGGGTAGTCTGAAATACTAGCTGTGTAAGCCCGTGTTGTAAAAAGCCCTTGGTCCTAGGAACTATTGAAATTGTCAGAAAAAAAATGGACATGTTGAGCTGTCAGGTAATTGAAAGGGACTACTCTGGGCATCTCTCTCCTAGGAGGATTCGTTTTGCCAATGTGCTTGCATCACTTGTGTATTAAGTGGCTAAGTGAGCATCTCTTTCTTCGAAGGTTTCGTTTGGCCAATGTGCTTGCATCACTTGTGTATTAGCGGCGGGAGGAAAAGTAAAAGGGATACCGTTTTGCCGATGTTAGCGGCAAAGCAACTTTGTCTTTCTTCTGAAGTTTCGTTTTGCTGATGTGCTCACCTCGCTTGTGTTATTAGTGGCTAAGCGAGTTTTCTGTGTCCTCGGAGGCTCAGCCCTTACCCTGACTCCACCTCTCACGTCCGGGCCGGACAGACACACACACACTTCTACCTGTAGATGTTTATATATAAGAAATTAACGCAATTTGTTACATATCTGTCCTACACAGACTTACAACATCATGTGTTAATAAATGTTCACCTGTCTTCACATAAACCAACCAGGGTGGTCCTCTCTAGTCACATGCGGAGATAGGTGGTGCTGATTACTTCATCCAGGTTATTAAATACCCAGACTGCTGAAACGTGCGGTGACAGTCAGTCCATTCAGGCTTTTAAATGTTCTAATAGTTTAGTTACTGTTACGTCAAGTCATGTTATGTTATAGCCAGGGTTTATCCTCTGCCTTGTGCGTATTTTGCTTTTTATTGTTGGTTTTCTTCTTTATGAAGAGTTATTTTTGACATGTTTATTGTAACTGTGCATTTTTTGTCTGTAATAGCTTTTAATTACTATTTAGTATTTATGCATTGTGTATTTATGCTCTTTGCTTACAATCCTTGTGTTTTATGGGTGGAACCCTAAAAGGCGGAGCCGCCCTGACATCACAGCTGCTGGGACCGCCCTCAGACTTTATGCTGAGGTCAAAGAGAGGCTCACAGCAGTTCTTCATTAATTTACTGTGGAAAGGCACATTTATTGTAGGAACTGATTTTCTGGTTCTGGATTCTTTTGTTTCTGCTTCTTTAAACTTTTGGTATTGAATTAGAATGCTGGACTTGTTTCCCTTGGGTTGCCTTTTTCTAGGCAAATTCCTTTTGTCATTTTTGTATTTGCCTTATTTCTTGTACTTTCTGTTGTTTATTTCACTAAATTCCTTAGTTTATTAGTGAAACACACGGTACCTCTGGTACTGCCAAGTCCGTTCCACTACAAAAGCCTAGTGCAAATAAGGGAGACAAAACACAGAAAAAGGTTTGGGGGTACCACCTTGTTAACCCCATACACTTGAAGATTTGGCAAAGACATAAAGCACGTCATTACAGACACGATTTCAGAACAGAACTGAGGAAGGGAAGTCGAGTGTTGGTTTATATGGTGGGTAGACAGGAAAGGGCGGGTCCAGGAGAGTGGAAACTGGAAGTGATGTCAGTGGTAGTGGAGTCATCAGTCGGCTGGTCTGTAGAGGGAGACAGAGAGAAAGGACGAGAGCACAGCGCCAATCCCTGGTTCAGCGGGTCATCACACTGACTGAAGCCTGTAAGCTGTCTCTCATGTGCACTCACGTGACACTCGATATAAACAACAGTAAACTCTCTGCCCATTGTGTATAAATGTGAGAACTTACAATTGATTGTGAATTCTAAACACATATATCCAATGGGATTAACAATAGACAGACTTTCATGCGTAGTTCTTTAATAAATACATTACATTTTTCTGCCCACCAGTAAAGTGTCTACCAATTTTTCTGCCCACCAGTAAAGTGTCTACCAGTTTGCCGCTACCTAAAATTGTTTGTATTTCCAGAACACATCAGGTTATATTCAGGATTGCGTCTTGTTTGTCCATGTGCGGCAGTGTCTTGTCTTCTCATTCATTCTTGTTCTTTTTCACTTTATTGTCTTTTGCAGTTTGCTTGATGCTCAGCTGATGTTGCTGCTTTCATTTGTTTTTATTTGATTACTTTGATGTCACTTTGTCATCCTTTATGGTCAATAGGCTGCCACTACCTATTTTTTTTTTATTTCTAAAGCATACACATCATACATTTTGACTAAGACCAAGATCAAGGTTCTACTCCTATTAATTCACGATTAATCTTAGTACAGTAGAACCTCTGGTCACGAACGTTTCTGAACACGTACAAATTGGGTTACGACCAAAAATTTAGCCAAAATTTTGCATCTGTTCACGACCACACACTCTGGTAGCGAACTAAAACATTGGTGGCCAGTTTCCCTATGCGCGTTCGTAAGCGCCAATGATTTCCCATTCTCCGTTTTCCATTTTCTTTTGTTTGTGTATACAGGGCCTAACAAAGCAGATGATGCTGCAAAAGGAGTTACAATGTTAAACAAGCAGAGGCCTCAAGTGCTGGAAGAGGTGGAAAAACTATTGCTAGTGTTGTTGAATGAGAAGCACCTTGCAGGGGATAGCGTAAGCGAGGCGATCGTATGCGAGAAAACCAGGAAGATTTGTGGCAATTTGCTGAAAAAAAAAAAAATCCTTTTTCGAGTGGCATAGGTGAGGTATTTAAAGCCAATAGAGAATGGTTTGAAAAGTTTCACAAGAGAAGTGGCATTTAATTTTTTTTTCCCTGTGCTTAAAACTCATAAAAAAAGTGTTTACAGCAAGCGGTTTGTAAGCGTCTAGCACAAACTATTACAATGTTAGTTTTCTCTGTTGTTCAAGGGTTTCTCAGCGTTATGCAATGTTTTTACATTTAGTTTACTATTAAACTGTGCATTCTATGGTATAATTAAATATTCTTGTGCTTAAAAAATATATATATTTACATACAGTTCGTATGGTCTGGAACGGATTAATTGTATTTACGTACAATCTTATGAGAAAATTACGTTCGGGTCGCGTCCAGAGTTTTGGAACGAGGTACCACTGTATTTTATATGTATGGATAAAGATTCTTTCATGGCTTTCTTATTCAAGCCAGATGTTGGATAATCCCTCTCCTTTGAAAAACATTTTTTATATATTTTGAAGAACATTTCAAAGTATTTTGAACTTTTAAAATCAAGGCCCAATTTTAGGTTTGGGCAGGTCGAAGCCTGCCTGTGGAGTATAGGGCCTGGCTGCTTGGAGTGGGGCAGGTCAATTTGTGGGACTTTTAGGAAGCCTCACACCTTTTTTCACCATGTGTGTTTTGCTTGTTCAGAACCGTGCAATGTTCCTCTATCTTTATATGTTCATTTTGGTTTTGATAAGTACAAAATCTATTTGCATTTTAAGCTGAAATATAAAAGCTGATTTTCATTCTTGATTTTTCTTACTTAAATGTTGCAATGTTGGGTTTTGATCATGTGACCATGACTGTCACACTTCTGATGTTTTGTACAAATAGGGCTACAATTTCAGTTCTTCAGTAAATGCAAAGTGTAACTTCTTTAGTTAGCTTCATTTCTAAGAAGGCCCTAGCCTTTGAGTTTTGTTCTGTTTTTGACCTCTACTCTTATTTTTCACCCTGGTTTTGGTTTTGTTGCTCATTATCATTTGGCTTCTTGTTTTTTTTTTCCCTCTGACTTGTATTTTATTTGTTCTTTAATGTTTTTTGTCATTGTTGAGTTATTATTTGTCAGGATTTATGTTATTTCTATCTATCCATCCATTTTCTAACCCGCTGAATCCGAATACAGGGTCACGGGGGTCTGGGTCATGGAGCCAATCCCAGCCAACACTGGGCACAAGGCAGGACACACACAAACACACCCACACCAAGCACACACTAGGGCCAATTTAGAATCGCAAGTCCACCTAACCTGCATGTCTTTGGACTGTAGGAGGAAACCGGAGCGCCCGGAGGAAACCTACGCAGACACGGGGAGAACATGCAAACTCCATGCAGGGAGGACCCGGGAAGCGAACCCGGGTCTCCTAACTGCGAGGCAGCAGCACTACCACTGCGCCAACGTGCCGCCCATGTTATTTCTATTAGATTTGTAATTTGTAATCTGTCCTGTTAAATGTGAGTCCATTCCTTGTGTTCTGTGGGTGACACCCCTGGAGTTGTGACCACCCTGATGTCACCACTCCTGAGACCTCCCATTGGCTGTTTAGGAGACAGGAGAGCTGACCTGAGCAATGGTGCCTTGAGTTTGTATCGGACTGCATGTGAATATTGTTGTTTCTTTGAATTTTTGCTGGTTTCTGGATTTCCTTGTTTCTCTGGATTTGCCTTTGGATGATTGTATTTGGACTTGTTTGCCTTTGGCTTGTTATTTTGTTTCTACACTAATAATAAAGTTAGATTTACGGTAAAATACTGGCAACTGGGTTGCCAGAATTCTACTGTAAAAAAAAAAAAAGGTGACAGTATTTTTAGGTTTATAAAAATGCTATTTTTACGATAAAAAACTGGCAGCTGGGTTGCCAATATTTTACTGTAATAAATAAGGTGACAATATTTTTAGGTGTATGGTATAACTTTGTCGTAAAAACTGTTTTTTCTTTGTAACACATTCCAACAGAAGGGAATGTTTAACCATAACCAGAAATTCATGCAGTGTGATAAATATGCCAATCAATAAACCATTAGAAAGTATTGTCAGGGTCAAACCCCAGTACACAGC
Source organism: Polypterus bichir lapradei (assembly GCA_026402145.1). NCBI lineage: Eukaryota > Metazoa > Chordata > Cladistia > Polypteriformes > Polypteridae > Polypterus > Polypterus bichir. Next base: position 28,607,430 of record JANRMT010027041.1, read on the forward strand.
TTGCATCAATAAAGTAACAACAACCAATAGCAAACATGTAGCATTTCATTATACACATTGAAAACAATTCAATGTTTAAAGGAAGCTATGGCACATTATCTGATGGGGAAGTAAAGTTTGCTTTTGTGGTGTATGGTGTCCTACATGTGTGCCAGCTTATTGAATACAATCTACCATAAATCAGCTTCCATAACATCAAAAAACCTTCAGCATGCAGGGAAAAATATGTCTGCTATCTTTAAGTTTTCTCCTTACTATTCAAAGGTATGCGGTTCACCAAGAACAATATGGTAAAAAAGAGCGTGTCCTTATGCAACTATCGTAACTTCGGTTTTACTGAAACAGCGCTTTACCGCTTTACATTTTACGGTTGTTTACCTTCGCTATTTAACAGTTTTACACTGTAAAATTAACAGATTTTTTCAGTGTAATTATACTGCATCAATAAACAGTATTTAGCATATTTTGAAGGTAGAAAAATATTGATTTTACAGTACTTGGATGTAAAAAATAATGAAATGTATTGTTTAAGATATACAGGTCATTTTCAGTAGAACATAAGGTAACTTTCCTTTTTTTCAGAAAAGGTCTTTTACTTTCACCATTTACAGTATTTTTACCGTTAAATTTACTAACATTTTTTACAGTGTATATTTGTTAAGAGATTATCATTGATGAAGATTCTATGTGAGACCTATCTCTATAAGCCTGAGTTGATTGTTCTCTAATTTCATCAGGTTATATTTTTGAAACGTGCTTTATATTTTTAAATTTTAAAGCCAGTTCCTTCTTTTGGGCCTATGTAGGCCAAAGCCAGCAGGTAAGAGTTGGAGACTCACTGATTTAAAGTAAGCCTCTTCTGGGGAGGCCAATGCTTTATGGGTCTCTTTTTATGATGTGGAATTGTCGACAAAAGCAAAAAGTGTGGGGCCTTTAAAGACAGCTACTGAAGATGGGCAAAAACTTCACTGGTCCGAAACCCAGAGACTCACAAAAACTTCACCCAGGCCCTTAAGGCTACTTGCTGGGTTTAGCTAAAGTCGGCCCAAAAAAAAAAATCCTGTAAATATCTAAAAACTACACCAAAAGTCCCACAAGAGGAAGGATAACTAATAACTCTTGGTTTGCATTAACAGGGCAAAGGAATAATTTTTATAAATTAAAACTGTACTTGCAGAAATGAGCAAAAAACAAAGAAAGGCTCAACAGACCAAACAGAGGCACTGAGGAGCTGCCTAATAAGTGATCCAAAGAAAACAAACTTCCAAAATGAACACAAAGAAAGAAATAATCAGAAAACCAATAAATCAAAATACTAAAAGAGATACTCACAAACTCCAACAATAAACGAATGATCCCCTGCTCCTGGTAAAGTGGTCCCACCTCCTTTGGCTTCACCCACAAATAACAAGGGAGAGCAGAACATAATTATAGAATTACAAATGAAACCAGCAGAAATAACATATGAGGGGGGGACCCTAAAGATAATGAGAATTTTTTTTTCTGGAGGCTGGGGGCGGCGTCAGTTTGTACGTGTATCATTTGGCCAAGCGGCATCTTTGAAGTGCTCGAGCGATTGCGTAATGCAGCGTGGTGAAAACAACCCGAATTGTGGCGAACAGGCGAGTGGCTTCTGCATCATGACGCACTCCCGTCCACACAGCATTGAGTGTGTGTCAGTTTCTCACGAAAAGCGAGATAACAACAGTTTGGCCCAACCCCCACCAACTTCCCCCCCTCCGGACTTTGCACCCTGCGATTTTTTCTTATTTCCAACAATAAGGAGGCACCTTAAAGGAAAGCGTTTTCAGGATGAAGATGAGGTTAAGAAGCAAATGCCGGAGGAACTGAAGGCTATCACTTTGCAAGAGTTTCAGAACAGTTGTGAATGACGGAAATAAGTGGTGGGACAAGTGTATTGCTTCTCGTAAAGACATGAAAAATAACTCAAAATTAAACATGAAATACACATAACTTTGAACCAATACATAACACTTTTGACATGTGCTTTTCCCTTTTGACCACAACTGCTCAGCATTCTGATCATCTCCAGCTCTTTGCTCAGCTCATAATAATTTTTAGAAACTCTGAGCATCCACCACAGTCACTTAGTGCGCTATGGTTGTAAATCTGTTTACGCGCTCAGCAGAGAAAACTATACAGCAATAAATCAAATAAATAAGAACAGACAGTAAGTATAAATGTGCCAGACTCATGCATATTAACAAGAAGCAAACATGGAATGCCTAGAACTGAACTCATGTTGTTAGATACCTGACATGTAGTACCTAAAAATCAATCAGGGTCTTCAATACTAAACATGATGAGTCATTAATGCACAATCATACGATATCAGTAAATCGAGCCATGTTGCTGGATGCTCAATGTTTCCGAACATGAAGTGTCACTCATGCTTGGAAACATAACTGCATTGACAAGTTGTATCAACCTGGGGTTGAGTCATGTAAATGAGCAGCTTCAGAGCCAGCTACAGGGCAGCCAAAAAATGGCAAGTCTGCTACAGATGCATAGAAATTCCATCTTCTGTGGCAACAGTGAGCAGTCATTTTAAGGATAGCGAGCTACCATAAAACAGCCATGTAAACAGTGAGAATCCATTGGTGCTGGCAAGCACTGCAGCAGTGCAGTGCTACATTGGTGTCAGAGGTGGGAGGAGGAGAAGACCTGCAGTCCGAATTAGCAAAGCTCAACGTACCTGCTGTGCCAACCTGACAATGAAGCACTCAGAACTTCTCATGATGACTCTTTGTCACTGTCTGTACGACTGCACCAGAAATGAAGGCTACCCTGCTATTTCGTAGAATTGAAGAGCTGGAAGTGGTCACTGGACACAACAACTCCAAAGGGAGGGCTCGGCATTGGTAAAGACAAGTTATTTTAACCTGAGGAGGAGTCGCCAACGGTATGAGCTGGCATTCCATCATGTAAACGAGCAGCTACAGGGCAGCCAAGAAAAATGGAAAGTCTGCTACAGATGTATAAATTCCATTTGGCGTGGCAACAGTGAGCAGTGCTTTTAAGGATAGCGAGCTGCCATTCAACAGCCATGTATTGGAGCTGGCAAGCGCCACAGCAGTGCAGTGCTATTTTGGTGCCAGAGGTGGGATGTGGAGAAGACCTGCAGTCTGACTTAGCAACGTTCAACATGCCTTCTGCAGCAAGCCTGCCAAAGTCACAAATGAATTTCAGCTAGTACAGCAATGGCGAGGAGATCCTTCGAAGGATAGCAATCTACTGAAAAGAATAACGTAGAAAAGCGAGAGTCCATCGGGGAGCACCGCAGTGGCACGTCTCTACAATACATACTGTAAATGCAGTCAGTACACATTTAAAATTGGCCCTTGCAATTTGCAGGTTTATGATTCGTTGATCCTCCTATTTACGAGTTTGTCATCAGTAATTAAATGGGTTTTGTTTTGTGAGTTTTGCGACCCACTGCAGAAAGCCACAGACAATGCACGTAGGCTAGAAAATGAACAGAACACTAAAAAAAAGTCTTATAAATGCATAAAACATATTTGACATTAATTATTTTTTATTATTTAATATCATAAATGTACACACACATTGATTATAATCAGTTACATTTTTTTAAGAGGTTGCCCTTTACTATAAACTGCAGAGCTACGCACTTTGTTTGGGGGACGCCATGCATCTTTGTCTCGGCAGCCAGCCTTCCACGCGTGATTTGCTTGAGCAGTGATCGTTAAGTCTCGTATTTCTTGCAACATTTTGCATCTTATTAAGTGCAAAAGACTTATAGAATATAATCAGGGATCCAAAATGTAGCGCTTCAAGTGGTTTAAAAAGTGGCCCCATGAGACAGAAGAAAGTGATGACCCAACAAGAACATGCTGTATTATTGAAACACCGGTAATGGCACACTGCATGATAATGTGCAGTGAATACACTTGACTTGAGCATTCCTAGTTTTCATCCTCTTTCTCTGTACGTTTAGCATTCGTTTGCTCAGAGGTTGATGCGCTTGCTGCTTCCTGAGCAGCTCTTCTTTTTTCCACCCTATTGGCCCGCTGCTTCTCTTTTTTCATCGGCATCTTTTCACGTTAAAACTGATTAAGTCAGTGTGTTGCAATTACTTAGTATGTTTCCTTTCATTTTTCACTTAAGCTGGCACTAAAGTCTTCAATCTTCAAGAATGATTTAAGATATGAAGAGGTAGGGGAAGTGATGGCGAAGGTGGTAGAGATGAGAACGGCGCCCGTAAGCATTCGCCGCATGGCCGCCCTGCTGTGTGCTGCAGAGTGTTGATTCTACAATAAAATAAAATAAAGATAAAAAGAGGAATAACCTTGAAGGTCAATCGTCACTCCGAAAGTGGATAGTATACATTATGTAGTAAATGTGTACCAAATTTTAGGTCAATAGGTCAAATGGTTTGCGAGCTACAGGTGATCTAAAATCCTGGACAGGCAAACGGACAGCCACGGTAGCGTATTGTATATAAAGCCTAGCAAAATACCTGCGCTTCGCAACAGAGAAGTAGTGGGTTAAAGAAGTGAAGCAGGGAATGAAAACCAGAAGTCAGCACCAGGAAGACGTACTTGAGCAAGTAAGGAAGCCCAACAATGACAGCCTTGAAGCAGTGGAGTAAAAGAAAAGGCAGGAATCACCAGCTAGAAGACGTGAAGGAAGGCGAACAATAACAGGCTAGAAGCGGTGGAGTAAAGAAGAAGGGAGCAGTGAGCACAACAAACAGCTGAGGAAAGTAAAGAAGCGAGTGAGGAGGCACAAGAGCGTGGGATGTGATTAAAGTATATAGGCAGGGAGCCAACCACGTGGTAGGTGCGTGGACAGCGGCCGTGCGGAAAAAAGAAGGGGGACCGGAGGGGCGGCCCTTGTGCATCTCTGCCATGAAATAAATCTTCTGTTAACAGAAACCATCAAAAGGAGAGGTCAGTTCCAAAAGTTCCTTACGACATAATGATGAGAACCGCCAAAAGGAAGACATTATTTTCGAAAGTTTGTTACAGGGCACGCCACAAAATGAAACATACTTAACGTTTGTAAGTGCAGTGTAAAGGATGATCATGGGAAATTTGGGCTTCCTACATTTATTGGAAGTCACAGAAATAGTGAGGTGGGGTTTCCCCCGTCTATATATACAGTTTAGGGGGTACGCCCCGTTTCCCCCCCCCCCCCCTTGGGTGTTGCAATAGGACATGAACCATACCAAACTTTTGTAAGTACACTGCAAGGTATGAGCATGTGAAATTTCAGCTTCCCACCTATATGGGAAGTGGGAGAATTACTGATGAGTCAGTGAGGGCTTTGACTTTTATATACTATACTAGCAAAATACCTGCGCTTCGCAGCGGCGAAGTACTGCCTTAAAATTTTTATTAAGAAGAAAAGTAAACCTTTTTAAACTGAGGGAAAATATACCAATAATTATTTGTTAAGGATCTCTTTGTATGCCACATGTCAGTTCGGCCCTCCGGTTTTAATATGACCAAGCTGTGCGCTGAGCTTACTCTTGAGCATGCAACGTACAGTTGGCCATGTGAACAGTAATCTTGTTTCAAATCTCACAGCTTGGATTGCTGCTGTCATAATCGGTTTGAGTTTCATGGTTTGCTTCAATTACGTTAGTATTTGCAGGACTTGTTGTGTTGAAGTGACATTCGGCATCTGTCAAGCTTTGTAAGCATACAACCGGTTTCATCGATAACTTTGCATCCAGCTTTTGAGAGTTTAAACATTCATAAACATCAAAGTGTCCACTACTGAAATCGTCACCTGTGAATCTAAGATGTTTAAGAGGCATTGGCGGTTGTCCAAAGGTGTAAAATATTTGGCTATTTCGGTACACTTGAAAGCGACAACCGAACAATTCAGCGGCAGCCATCAACTCACATGCAGAACCATAGGTGAAGGGCTTAAGCATTTCACTCTTCTAGTGCTCCTGTGTAGTATAATTATCTCCTGTACCGTCATCAGTCCACACCTTGAACCTGTCCCAGTCATTCAATACATAAGACACAATGTTCCTCCGGATATCAAGAGTGAGTCTGATATGGCAATGCAATATGTGACAAAGAGAATGGAAAAGGCAGGTACCATCTCCGGGCATGGAAACCACTCAGTATGTGACAGTTCTTTGATCGATGGTGATCACCTCGATAGACATGGTAATGGGGTTACAGTTGGAATGATAAAGGAAATGGGTACCTGAGCAATGTAAAGTAACTCTAAAATACCTACACAATAACTATAATCATAATAAACAAACAATAAAACAGTGGAGAAGCCGTGGATTAAATAAAAAGGCTGCAGTTATCAGCAGGGAGACGTGAATACCGTGGAGAAGCAAGGAAGGGAATGAAGAGACCGGAGTGACAGACGGCCCTATATAGGCAGGCAGCTAACAACCCCCGTCCCCATGCCTCCCACGGCGACTGAGCTGCAGGCTATGGACGTATATATGTACGTAAATAGGATTCAGTTAGCGTTAGGAACCTGCGTAGCAAATTCCTTGAAGATGGGCCCAGAAGTAACAAAGACCATTGGAAAGTTTAATATGGCGGCCGACATTGGCGTCATACCACCGAAATAAGTACGTACATCGGTTTCAGTTAGCGGAGGGAAGCCGCCTACCAAATTTCATGAAGATGGGGCCATAAATAAGAAAGTTTAACATGGCGGATGTTGTCGACCGTTATGACCGTTACGCGTAGAATTTCTAAATGAAACCTGCCTAACTTTTGTAAGGAAGCTGTAAGGAATGAGCCTGCCAAATTTCAGCCTTCTACCTACATGGGAAGTTGGAGAATTAGTGACGTTGGAAAGTTCAATATGGCGGCCGACATTGGCGTCATACCACCGAAATAAGTACGTACATCGGTTTCAGTTAGCGGAGGGAAGCCGCCTACCAAATTTCGTGAAGATGGGGCCATAAATAAGAAAGTTTGACATGGCAGACGTTGTCGACCGTTATGACCTTTATGCGTAGAATTTCGAAAGGAATGAGCCTGCCAAATTTCATCATTCTACCTACATGGGAAGTTGGAGAATTAGTGATGAGTGAGTCAGTGAGTCAGTGAAGGCTTTGCCTTTTATTAGTATAGATATAAATTCCTTCATTCGGTAAAGTCGGCTGCTGTGGTTGCTCACCAGGAAGTATATCAAGAAAAAATGAGCAGGAAATCCATGAAGCTATTGCAGCAGCTACTCCAGCAGGAAACGTGGAGCAGCCGTTGAGGGAGAGTCTCAAAGCTGAGAACTGAACCTGGAACTCCATTTGGCGTGTCAGCTCTGTGAAGGAGAACAACCAAGACAGGCAGTACAACCACAGCTCCACACAAGGAGGTCCACCTACCCAGATTTAAAGGACAGATCACCATATGGAAATCTAGCATTAAACACCTCAGCTGTATCACATGATAGAGCAGCACTCAACATCCCTGCTGCACTGCCTGACAACGAAGCACTCAAAACCCCTGATGATATGTCTTTGTCACTGTTTGCGAGACCATAACAGAAACGAAACTATCTCACTGTTTTGAAGAACTGCATGTCGTGTAAGAACAGCAAAAGAAACAGATGAAGATTTGGGGCACTGTGGTGAACACAGTATGATTGGCAGGTTGAAAAATAATATGGCCTTTTCAAACACGACTCTCAGTTCAACTGACTCCAAGATGGCAGTTTTTACTCTGGAGGACAGGAAGAGGCGGGTTCAGGAAGTGATAGGAAGTGATGTCACTTGGGATGCGACTGTCAATCACTGCTTTTGCAATGGGAGGAGGAGACAAGGCATTAGGCCACAGTGCCAACCCCTGTTTGGGAGTGTAATTATGTTGATATGAGTCTTGAAGTTGTCACCCAGGCGCATGTGTGTGACAGCCGTTTCAAAGAGTTGGAAGTGCTGCATGAGGACAACGACTTCATATCAGGGGTTCTGTAATGGCACTGAGTCATCATCATAGTGCTTCTGGTGGTTCTGAAAGTGACCCCATGAGAGAGAAGAAAGCTATGACCCTACAAGAACAGGTTGTATTATTGGATATGTTTCGTTTAGTGAAGTTGACTGCTGCAGTTGCTGTCTAGTAAGGTAGATCAGGAAAAAAAAGCAGGAAATATGTTAAGAGGTGGCAGCAGTCACTCCAGTGGGGAGTGTGGATATTAATATTTTATTAATTTGCAGGTAGGTGTAGGTATACTGTATAGACTTTGAGTTTTGTATTTTACTGTTATCTAAATACAGTACCGTGTAATATTGTAATCATGCTGTATGTGTATTGCATCTTTGTGTGTGTATTGTGTGTGTGTGTGTATTAGCTTATGTTGTTGAATGTAATCGTGGATTTTCACATTCACAGGGGTCCCGCCACCTTAGCCCACCTGAATCATAAGGGCTGATTGTATTTCTGATCATTGAATGGACGCCTTCACCCAAAGTGACTTACAGCACACATCACACTTGTTTCCATATTTGTTGGACAATCCAGGTAGTTGATTTCCTAGAGCTGTAGACAGAGGTGGCCGACAGCGTACCTATTATTCCATTAAACACATGGACATGCACAAACATATCAATCTGTAAAGCTATACATTTAGCCATCCCATCAAATACCCAGCATGCATTAATCTCCCCAGGCTTTTAAACGTCTTAACGTGTACAGACACAATGAAACATCCATCCATTTGATAGGCACTCGCTTTTAGAAGTTAATGGGCCAATCTGCTAGGTGCCATCCTTGAAGTCACCTGGCGTCTTTTCAGGCCTGTGATGGAGTGCAGATGTATTCTGTAGTCTAACGTGCACAGAGTCAGCGTTTTCAATTATTATTTTTTGCTTTTCTCCAAGATCCTAGTATATTCATTGCAATGCACTTCAGCTTTTGCCATCGTCTGAGGTGTAATCTGCATTTTTTAATGAAATTACCATTTTGATAGAAAGCCAGCAAAGATTAAAAAATGGGAGCCTCTGTACATATCGGCAGGTGAAGGCCCATAAGCTGGCAAAAGGCAAAATGAATCATTTGGAAATGTGAATGTGCAATAAAAAAAAAACTCCAGTAATTATTCAAGACAAATTATCCAGCTCATTTGAATTTCACAAATCACACAGAATTGGACATTCTCTTCCTCCGCTCACGGTGGCAACACCCAGGGGAATGTACTCGATCGCAGCTCATCAGGGATTAAATTACAAACTGTGATTTCCCCGGCCATCCCCCAAAGCCATCTCTGCTGCCTTTTAGGGACAACACAGAGAGTTCAGTGGGGATGGGCTCTCAAGATGAAACCCCTAATTGTGGCAGCGCCCCCTGCCTCCCAGTCCCTGCTCCACCACAATGTCATCTTCTTAACTTATTTTTCTCTCTCTTTTTTTTTTTTAGAAATCTTCTCGATAAGGACACCTTCTCCAAATCAGACCCTCGTAAGTACTCAGGGTGGTTTCTTTTTGTTTGATGTTGCAGGCTGAGAACCCTAACCAGATTGTGGTTGCGGTTACATGGAACGGGGATGTCCCCCGACGTCTGAGGACGTCTGTCTGCAGTGCCTATAAAAAGCACTCGCCACGTTGGAAGTTTTCACATTTTATTTTTATTATTAAACTTTGAATGACTGTGGGTTTCATTTTTGCTTTTTGATACTAGTCAACAGGAAAAGACTCTTTGATGTCAAAGTGAAAATAGATCTCAGCAAAGTGGTCTAAATAATAATACATGATTGTAAAAGTGTTCACATCCTTCAAGACTGTATTTATCAGACTCACGTTTTTGCAGCCATGACAGCCTTGAGGCTTTGCACTGCTCAGGCTCTGTCGGGTTACGTGGAGATCGTCAAGTCCAGACAGAAATTCTCAACTGGATTGAGATCTGGACTCTGACTCGGCCACTTCAGGACATTCACATTGTCGTTTTGAAGACATTCCTCTGTAGCTTTGGTTTTATACTTGGGGTCATTGTCTTCTTGGAAAACACATCTTCTCCCTAAAGATAAGTTTCTTGTAGACTGCATTCATTTTCCCTTCACAGGCCTTGCAGGGCATAGCTAGAGTTCGTGCCGCTCCATTAGGTGGGTGGGGGGCGGTGTTTCAATTTGCCGCCCCTCCAATATATCTGAATATTTTAACCTATTTAAATAGAAAATTAAAATGACATATAGAGAAAAATTACGATACATTTTGCATAGATTTATTAATATATAGAGAAACAGCAATAATGTTTCACATATAATTATTTAGACAAGAATATAGAATAGACACATTGATAAGCTGTGTTCTGATTATTAGTTTAATATAAATACGCTGCGAAAACCAGAACCAGTGGAGTGTGCAAGTGATAGGTGGGGATGTTTTCTGCGCAGAGCAAGAACTCATTCAGCTTGATAACCAAACAAAATTATAAATTGTAAATTAGTTGTTTATCTTCCTAGAAATTATCGGTATAATGTTTATGTTTATTTTTGTTTATTTTTGTTATTGTCTCATAAATTTCAAAAGCTGTGTCTGATGCCGTTAAAGAAGGACAGTCTGAAAATTATTTTTGAAGCATTTGTGGATAAAAATCAGAGAATTTAAATTTTTTCTTTCATGAGTGATAGTTTTCCGAACCCTGCTGCTTACACACGAATTGTACTGAGCCTTTTGGCAAATAATGGTGCCCCCAAAAATGTGCCGCCCGGGGCAGACCATCCCCTCTGCCCACCCCTAGCTACGCAACTGGCTGCCATCAACATGCCTCACAGTGAGGATGGCAGGTTTTTGATAATGTGCTATCATTATCAATCATTGGGTTTAGCCTGATGGCTAGAAAGCTCAATGTTGTTCTCACCAGCCATTAGAACCTACTTTGAGCTGATTTGAGAGTCTTCGATGTGCAAACTGGAAAATTGTAGCTGAGATGTCTTGTGTGTTTTTTCTGTTTGCTGCTCTCCCATAAAGCTGTGACTGGTGAAGCACCAGTTGTTGTCTTACAGTTTTTTGAATCTTAGCCACATTAATGACAAGTTGGACTCGTCTCGTAACACAAAGAAACTATTGAAGAAAGGGCACAGCAGACTCTTCTTTCTTAGAAAACTGTGCTCTTTTAATATAGGAATTGACCTCCTTCACATCTTCTACAACTCTTCTGATGGTCAGTGCAATTTTCTACGTTGTGGTATGCTGGGCTGGTAACATCACATCAAGAGAGGCCAACATATTCAACAAGCTGATTATAACGGCAGGCTCAGTATGGGACACACTCTGGACCCCCTGGAACTAGTAGAGGAGGAGAAAATGAAAATAATATTGAGTGCCATTATGAGGACATGAGGGCTTTCAGCCAACAAACAAACACTACAGGGGCTCCTTTATACCCCTGCATAATGTGTGACTGTGACTGTGACTGACTGCCAAGTCTCAAGTTTTCTTCCATTTCTTATTGTACTTATTTTGGTGTGTGTTGAGACCAGAATCTATCTATCTATCTATCTATCTATCTATCTATCTATCTATCTATCTATCTATCTATCTATCTATCTATCTATCTATCTGTCTGTCTGTCTGTCTGTCTATCTATCTATTATATAGTGCCTTTCACATCTATCTATCTATCTATCTATCTATCTATCTATCTATCTATCT
>JANRMT010027041.1:28625744-28636415 GCA_026402145.1 Polypterus bichir lapradei
TAGATAGATAGATAGATAGATAGATAGATAGATAGATAGATAGATAGATAGATAGATAGATAGATACTTTATTAATCCCAAGGGGAAATTCACAATGATGTGATCTCCTGGCTTAAATTTACGAAGATTTCACCTCTCAATTTACTCAATCAGGCTGCACCTTTCCTAAAATCAAGCAGGTTCAGTAACAACTGAAACACCCCTGCGATTGATTTGCTATTGGGAAACGCTGTGACCCCTCATAACTGTGAATTGGTTCAGGTTCAGGATAATGAAGAACACCTAATAAACCTCCTGCATGTTTCCCACTGATGCAGTATCTCTCCTAAATCATCATAGTTCACAGAAACAATGGCTCGCCTGCAGCTGCTTTAAAATTGGTGAGAATTCCCATTGTTGGTACTTTGGTTGCATCTCTCCTAAATATAATCAAGCTGTAGATCATCTGAAGCTTAACTATACTTGTCATAAATGCAATCAAGCTGTGAACTGCTTGCAGCCCGACTTTGCCAGCCATTAAACTATTCCTGCTGCACCTCTCCTGAAATCAATTAGGCTGTGCACCACGTCTAAACAGTCAGCATGCTGATCTCTACGTGCTTCTCCTCAAGTCATCGGGCCTGCACCTCTCCTGATGTCATCCACGGATGAGACATCACATTAACTGGAATTAATAAGGCGTTGGTACCCTTGATTGACAACTCCAAGTAGGCCCTCTATAAGTTAATGTGGCTGGGTGTATGGATATGCCTTCTGATGGACTGGCACCCCTTCCAGGGTTGGTTCTTCTCTTTTACTTGACGTTGGTGGGTTCAGCATGTGTGACAATGGATGGATGTTAAGGCAATCAATGGGGATGCTGCTTTTCAATCTTTTAAATTGATTTATCTTCTACTTAGCCTGCATGTCACCTGTGATCAGTTGAATTGTATGTTCTCTCCCCGTCTGCATGGGTTTTCCTCCAATGTCCCCAAAGATGTCCCTGTGTGAATGTGTGTGTGGGCCCGGTGATGGTCTGGTGCCCTGCTTAGTGCTGTTTCCTGCCTCACCATTGCTACTGGAATTGGCTAAAAGCCCCTGTGCTGATGAATTAGACTAACTGGGCCTGTGAGTCTATCTACACTGCCAAGAAAAAGTATGTGAACCCTGTGGAATGACCTGGTTTTCTGGATTATTTGGTCATAAAAAGTGATCTGATCTTCATGTAAGTTAGAGGTTAGGAGCACGCACTGATGCAATGCATTGCCGCACCCACCACACGACAAACCAACTCAGGATCCAGATTAGGACCCGAGAGCAGCCATGCAACGGGTGACACCTCAGCACCACACTAGTTCAGATGGAGTAGGAACAGTGTGAGATTTTTTTATGGTGGCTGGAGTGCCAATTCTGCCACCAACCCCCAAGTTTTTCCCTGCAGGTTGGAGGGCCTACATGCAGGGATGGATGCAGATTAACATCATACCCAGGACGAGTAGAGACAAACACAAAACACTTACGCTAATAACACACAATTTTAATCTTTCATATCTTTGTCGGACATTCACAGCGTGCTGTGGAAAACCTAAGTGGACCCTTGGATTTAATATCAATTGAACCTCCTTTGGCAGCAGGAACCTCAAACAAGCACTTCTGGTAGCTGCGGATCAGACCTTCACAACGTTCAAGAGGAACATGTGTGTACGGCTCTCTTGAGGTCATTCCACAGCATGTCTGTTGGGTTGAGGTCTTTAAAGACCTTAAGGGGATTTTCTTAGTTTGAAGTCATTCTGTAGAAGGTTTACTTTGATGTTTTGGGTCATTGTACTGCTGAATCGCCCAGCTTCTAGTGAACTTCAGCTGACATATAGTCATCTTGATATTATCCTGCAGGACACCTTGATGAACTTGGAAATTCATGTTCTGCTCAATAATGCAATGGTGATCAGGCCCCAAGGCAGCAAAGCCTCCCTCACCGGACTTCACCACTGGGATGCTGTGCCTTTTATATGTCATAAATACAACTGCATATTCTAGACTGAACATTTCCACCTTAGTTTCATCAGTTCACAAAACTCATTCCTAATAGCATTGTGAAGTGACATGATGTGCAATGGCTTCCTCCTTGGTGTTCTGCCATGGACACCATGCCTGCTAAATGTCTTGTGTGTAGTACACTCAAGATATGTTGACCTATTTCAGTAATTCCTTCAAGCCTTTTGCTGTTACTTCGGTGTTCATTTTTACTTCATTGAGCCTTTCAAGTCGTTTTTTAGGGAGAGTAGCCACATCTCTATTTATTTACATTACATTTACTTACACTATATGAACAAAAGTATTGGGACACCTGACCATTGCACCAACAGGGACTTTAATGATGTTGTATTCAAAAACATAAACCTTAATATAGAGTTGGTCCCCCCTTTTTGCAGCTCTAACAGCTTCCACTCTTTGTTGAAGGCTTTCCACAAGATTTTGGAGCGTTTCTGTGGGAATCTGTGCCCATTCATTCTGTAGAGCATTTATGAGGTTAGGCATTGATGTTGGATGAGAAGGCCTGCCTCACAATCTCCGTTCCAGTTCATCCCAAAGGTATTCGAAGGGATTGAGGTCAGGCCTCTGGGCGGGCCAGACAAGTTCTTTAACGCCAAATTCATCCCACCAATGTCTTTATGGACCTTGGGCCTTCCCCAAACTGTTTCCACAAAGTTGGAAGCATAGTGTTGTCGAAAATGTTTTGGTATGCTGAAGTACTAAGATTGCCTTTGACTGAAAGTAAGGGGCCCAGCCCAAACGCTGAAAAACAACCCTACGCTATTATCCCTCCTCTGCCAAATTTCACAGTTGGCACAATGCAGTCAGGCAGGTGACGATTTCCTGGCATCTGCCAAACCCAGACTCGCCCATCTGACTGCCAGAATAGAGAAGCGTGATTCATCACTTCGTAGAACATGTTTCCACTGCTCCACAATCCAGTGGCGGTATGCGTTACACCACTTCATTTGACGCTTGGCATTGGACTTGGTGTTAGGCCATGGAATGCCATTCCATGAAGCTCCTGCCACACAGTTAATGCCAGTGGAAATTTGGAACTCTTCAGCTATAAAATCAGCAGGGCATTGGCGTTGTCGCTCTGTGACTTTACGTGGTCTTCTGCTTTGTGGCTGAGTTGCTGTTGTTCCAAAATGCTTCATTTTCCAAAAATACCACTTACAGTTGGCCATGGAATATTCAGCAGGGATTTAATTTCACAAACCGTCTTATTGAAAAAGGTGGCATCCTATCACTGTCCCACGCCTGAAGTCACTGAGCTCTTCAGAACGACCCATTGTTTTCCACAAATATTTGTAAGTGGAGACTGCATGGCGAGGTGCTTGATGTTGTACACCTGTGGCAATGGGTCTGATTTGAAACACCTGAATTCAATAATTAAGAAGTGTGTCCCAATACTTTTGTTCATAGCGTGTATTTGGCTGACACTTTTATCCAAGGCGACTTACAACATTTATGGCACAACTGGTTCCATTTCTTTTTGTTTTCCAATTGGATCACAGGCATGGTAAGTGACTTGTCAGGGTCACACAGTGTTGTCAGAAGCAGAATTTGATCCCACAACCTCTGGGTTTGAAGTCCAAAGCCTTAACCACTTCCTGTATTTATTTATGTACAGTTTGTCTAACTGTGGACTAATGAATATCGAAGATCTTTGACATGATTTTGCAGCCCTTCCCAGCTTTATGCAAATCAACACTTCCTGATAACAGATCTTCTGAGGTCTCTTTCCGGCAAGGCATGGTTTATATCAGCAGATGCTCCTTGTGAATAGAAAACTCAGTATGTCTGAGTCACTTTTGTTGGTCAAAGTTTCCCTAAACCTCACCTCCAATCTCATTTCATTGGGTGGACTCATGGTTAGCCAACTCCGGCCTCCAGTTATCTTTTGTTGAAGTCATCAGCTGAGGTTCTCATAGACTTTTTCCAGCCCACACTTGTACATTTTTGAATGATATATGCAATATGTACAATAAAAATACAATCATTTATATATCATTAGGTAAAACATTGTGTTTGTTCATTATTGAAACTAATGATGAAGATCAGACCATATTTTAAGACAAATGTATTCATGAATGCAGTGCTTTCCAACGGTTTCCATACTTTTTTTTTGCCACTGCAGGTGTGTATGCATGTAAGTTTTACCACTTAAACTAACTGCATGTTTTGTTTGAACTGAAAAATTTCATTCATCAATCATCAAACTTGCTCAATCCAGTTTTGGAACCATGGGGGCCAAAACCTAATCCTGCAGCATTTGGTGTAAGGCAGGAGATGGACTTTTGGATATTTTGAAATGAAAGTCCCTATATTAAAAGCTTTTTTTGTTATTAACTGGATGTGCTAATGATAATGTGACACCTTTCCTAAAAAGCATTTTACTTACAACTTACATCTTTTCCACTTACACCTTTTGCTCATCATTCAAACTGAGTTATACACTCACTGAGCAAATTATTAGGTACACCTGCACACCCTGCTTATCCATGCAATTATCTAATTGGCCAATCAGATAGTAACATAAAATCCAGTCATGAAGTTCAGTTAAAATTCACACCAAACACCAGAATGTGACAAAAAATTGATCTGAGTAATTTGGA
This sequence comes from Polypterus bichir lapradei, assembly GCA_026402145.1. Taxonomy (NCBI): domain Eukaryota; kingdom Metazoa; phylum Chordata; class Cladistia; order Polypteriformes; family Polypteridae; genus Polypterus; species Polypterus bichir. The sequence goes on from JANRMT010027041.1 coordinate 28,630,379, forward strand.
CCATGGGATGTTGTTGGCGCCAGACAGGCTGGTTTGAGTATTCCTGTAACTGCTGATCTCCTGGGATTTTCATGCATGGCAGTCTGTGGTGTTAACTCAGAATAATGTGAAGAACACACACACCAAACATGCAGTAAGGGGCAGTTCTGCAGACAGAAAGAGGTCAGAGGAGAATGGCCAGAATGGTTCCTGCTGACAGAAAGGCTACACTCTGTACAACTGTGGTGAGCAGAAAAGCATCTCAGAATGCACAGCACATCAAACCTAGAGGTTATTGGGCTACAAGAGCAGTAGAAGACCATGCTGGGTTCCACTTCTGCCAGCCAAGAACAGAAAGCTGATGCTGGAGTGGGCACAGGGTTCACCACAACTGGACAGATGAACACTGGAAAAGTAAATCCTGGTCTGATGAGTCTCGATTTCTGCTGAGGCACACAGGTGGTAAGGTCAACAGCTTAAATCCATGAACACAACCTGCCTTATGTCAACAGTCCAGGGCGATGGTGGTGTAATGGTGTGCTGAATGTTTTCTTGGCACACTGTGGGGCCATTAATACAGTCAATCATTGCTGGAGTATCGTAGGCTATCTAAGTATTGTTGCTGACCATGTGCGTCCCTTTTGAATACACAGTTGGTGGTCAGAAAATCGAGAGTACACCTTATAAGATGGATTTAGGAGTCATGGTGGACTCTAAACTGTCGACTGCCAGACAGTGTCAGATGACAGAATGCCAGGTTATATAGCTCCCTGATGTGTGGAGTACAAGTCCAAGGGCGTTTTGCTTAACCTTTATAATGCTCTAGTGAGGCCTTTTCTGGAGTACTGGGCGCAATTTTGGTCTCCAGACTACGAAAAGGACATAGCAGCACTAGAAAAGGTCCAGAGAAGAGTGACTAGGCTGATTCCAGGGCTACAGGGGATGAGTTATGAGGAAAGATTAAAAGAGCCGAGCCAGTTTAAGCAAAAAAAGATTAAGAGAAGACATGACTGAAGTGTTTAAAATTATGTAGGGAATCAGTCCAGTGGATCGAGAGTGTGACTTTAAAATGAGTTCATCAAGAACACGGGGGCACAGTTGGAAACTTGTTAAGAGTAAATTTCACTCAAACATTAGAAAATTTTTCTTTACACAAAGAACAATAGACACTTGGAATAAGCTACCAAGTAGTGTGGTAGACAGTAAGACTTTAGGGACTTTCAAAACCCGTCTGTTTTTATGGAAGAAATAAGTGGATAGGACTGACGAGCTTTCTTGGGCTGAATGGCCTGTTGTCGTCTAGATTGTTGTAATGTTCTAATGTTCATGGCCTATCTTCTGATGGCTACTTCCAGCATGATAATGCACCAGGTCACAAAGCAAAAGTCATCTCGGACTGGCTTCACGAATATGAAAATGAGCTCAGTGTTCTTCAGTGGCCTTCACAGTCACCCGACCTGAATCCATTACAACACCTTTGGGATGTGGTGGAACGGGACGGTCGCAGCATGAATGTGCAGCTAACAAATCTGCAGAAATTGCGTGATGCTCTCATGTCAATATGGAGCAGAGTGTCAAAGGAGTATTGTGGAATCCACGCCATGAAGAAATGAGACTGTTTTGAGAGTAAAAGGAGGCCCCACTCAATATTACCATAGTGGTCTGAAGAATTTGCTCAGTGAGTGTATTCTTGTAGGCTTTTAGTTCTGCTTCTGATTATGTGCTTTTTGAAAGGTGCTATATAACATGACATGTGTTAGTAAATGATTGATTGACCGATCAATCCCTAACAATCATTTGGGCTTCACTGCTCCCGCCATTTGCACATCACATTAAATCTGAATTGTATTCCTTTGTGTGCTTTGTAAAGCTAAAAGTAGTGATGTGCTTTGTGAGAGGTGCTTATACTGAAAAACATTTTATTGATTGATTGATCAATTGATTGCCATGCTGAGTAATCAGGTGTCATCTTTGCTAAGGTTCTTTTAGGGCTTCACTGCTCCTTTGGTCTTGTTATGTCATTTTTAAAGCTAAGCTGCGCACCATTAGCTGTCCTATTAAAACTAAACTGCATCCTTGTTTGTTTTATGAATGAGATGATGGACTCTTGAAAGGTACCATTTGTATCGATTATTTGATAAATTGATTCCTAAATTCCTCTGAGCTCTGCCACTCCTGCTGTCATGTTTAAAATCTTTTCTGCTGTTAGGCTACACACCGCTTACGATCTGCTGGCTTGTTACTATTATCATGGTGGACTTTCCCTAGGGGGCGGCTGTATGGTCCCTAAAGTTAATCAGAACACACTCCAGCTGTTATTGATCAATCTGCCTTGTCAGGCCGCAGTCCTCTTGTCACTCAGATGTGTGACTTTGGCCTCTGTGCTGACTCATCTTCAGGGTATAAAAGTCCCTCAGCCCCCTGGTCAGCGGCGTGGCGCCCTGCTGCTGTTGGAGCGCATGTCACAATTTGCTGTATGACGTTTTTGAATACCCAGAGCCTGACAAAGGTACTGGCACACAAAAGCCCCCTGGGGCAGACTGCATCCTTTTTTTAGATTTTTCTATTGGATTGTATTGCGCCCCGAAGCCTTTACTTGAAAATGTCAGGACACAATGGGCCAAGGTGGCTGCAGAGTCTCCATAATGAAGCGGCACAGGGCTTGTATCTCTATGGCAGATGTGTCAATGGACCCAGCTTGTCCTGCACTGCCATGTTAACCTTTATGTGGCACATAAAGGAAGCCACGCTGCTTAAGTATAGCTCAAGGGTCTGGCTAGACTTCCACAATAAATCTGCTTGCCCACATTGGAGTGGGCCAAACCAGCAGCAGGTGAATCGTGTGAAAAAGTAAGTGTGGCCCCACGGAAATTGTGGACTTTTTCAATATATTTGAAATGACAAAGAGCAGATCACAAGGAAAATTGGCCTTTTCAGTCATTTATTCAGCAAAAACATCAGTAGATGTAATGGTATGTTGGAGAAAAATAAGTCCATCTTTGGCCTCCGAAGATAGTGTTTCCTCCTTTAACAGAAATTATTTCTTATAGGCTGTCAAAAGACAAATGCCACAAAAAGGTTTGGGTTAGTCACCCTGTATAATGGAAGCTGGGCTCAGGAATAAGCAGTGAAATCGTTTTCCGACACTGAGTTCAAGACAGACCTGATTTATATGAGACAAAATGGCGGTTTTAAAGTCGGGCAGAGGAAGTGATGTCATTGTGACTGAGGCCGGAAGTGATGTCATCGGGCCTGGAACCAGAAGTGACGTTATCGGGACTGGAAATGGAATTTCCCGTAACTGGTATACAGAAGAAAGGGAGAAAGGGTTAGTGCACTCCGCCAACCCCCCATCCGAGTCCTTTAGCTGCCTCCCATGCACACGTGTATGACAAGGCGTTTTTTATAACTGCCCACCAGTCCCTGACGTCAATTCAATGAAATGCTTCATTCTGTCTTCAAAGCAAAAATCCTTCTGTGGCAAGGTGGTTGTCGGTTTTCTTGCTTGAACTTCTCATTTCAAATCCCCCCCACAACACTGGGATTCAAATCAGAGCTTTGATTAGGCCAGTCCATAGCCCTTCATTCATTTTTGAGCCATTCCTTGGTGGATTTACTTCAGTTCTTCAGTGCTTCAGTTCATTATCATATTGAAAGGTCCAGTTCAGGTTCAACTTCAACTTTTAGACAGGTGGCCTTCACATTCTTCTCAAGCAATCGTTAATATAATGCAGAATTCATAGTTGACTCGATGACTGCAAGCTTCCCTGAGGCCCTGAGGCAACAAAGCAACCCCAAACCAGAATGTTTCCATCGCCATGCTTCACAGCTGGAGTGAGGTTCTTCTCCTGAAATGCTGTCTTTGGTTTGCGCCAAACATGTCTGCTGTTACTGTAGCCATTGTTTCAGAAGGCCTGGTCTTGGCCTAGATGATCAAAGACTAACTGTGGTTTTGTTCTAATGTTTTTTTTAGACATCATAGACTTTTTCCTGGCACACCTAGCATGCTGGTCAAATTTGGGATATCTCTGTCTGATTGTAGGTGCAGGCACTTTGACGCCAGCTTTTATAGGAGTTTCCTGCAGATCCTGCAATGAAATGTTGGGGTTCTTGGAAACTTCCTTGAGTGCCAAACAGTCAGCTCTTGGGCTGAGTTTGCAGGGACGGCCAGTCCTGGCTGAGTTGGCAGTAGTTTGAAATCGGTGTCACTTGTAGATGATTTTCCTCACAGTGGAATGAGTGATTTGAAATAATTTGTTGAACTTTTTAAATCCATTGCCAGGCAAATTGCCCACAACCTTCTTACTGAGGACCTTTTAGAACCTTTTTGATCCTGATGATACGACATACACATTCAATAGCAAAGAGAACAGCAGACCCTTGATATCTGCTGTTTAAATTGGACAGGGTCCACCTGCAGACTACCTAAGGAGGTCCTACTCATTGGCACCTCATCTGGAACACCTGATTCTAATGTGATAAATGCTGGAATGTTCTTACTTTTCCTCATGCCAAGTCTGCATTTTTGATAATTTAGGTTATGAGAATAAATACACCACGTCAATTTTATGTGCAATTTGTTTAAGTGTATCACTTTTAGTCACTGTCTGAATGAAGATCTGCTGCTTGCCTGTTCAAATACTGTATGTTGAAAAACTCCACAGTTTCCTTGGGGTGTACTTACTTTTTCACAGGCCTCAATGTTAGCAGAGCTCTTAGACTCACACAAGTAGATGTGTGAAAGCTGCTCATTAGACAGCATGTAATTACCATTCGCCAGTCCCCACTGGCTTTAGGATCAATCAGCATCCCAGATGGAGCCAGGAGGCTGATCGAAATGTCACTGTGCTGACAAGGACAGATAACGCGGGTACACCTCCAGGCCGGGCACGTGCATCTGTGGTCCAGCTTTTGTATGTAAATCTGTGTGCTTCTCTTACAGTTTGGGCGGACAGAGGTGATCGACAACACGCTGAACCCCGACTTTGTCCGCAAGTACATCCTTGACTACTTCTTTGAAGAGAAACAGAATCTGCGCTTTGATCTGTAAGTTGTTATGAGCAAAGGCTGCAGCGGGTCCTGCTGTACCCTCCATCTCTGACTGGGTGGCATCCACTGTGATCCGTGCTTTTTAAAAGAAATTGGAACTGATTGAAGTGCCAGCATAGGAAATAGAGAATTATTATGGGTTTGACAGGAAATACCAGCTATGGGAGTTCCTTATATATACTTTATATACTAAAACTCAAAGAGAATCCAAAAATCATGGCATAATTTGAAGGAGGTTAATTTAATGGAAAAACCTATAGAAGTGTTAAGTGGACAGTACAAGTAATAAGGGGAGCTAAAAATGACAGACCAGCTCAACGTGCAAACACAGGCGGTGTGTGTTTTATAGAAGTAACGATCATAAAATTAACTCAAAAGTCAATAAAATAAGCAGGGCTTTAATGTGGACAGAAAGTGTTATAAAGTATAGAATTGGGCGGGGGGGCTACAAACTGTATAAATATAGCAAAGAGATACTAATAGGGATACAAAATGACATAAAACCTAACAATAAAGGTTATAATATAATACTGGGTTTGTACTAACACAATGAGTTTACATTTACATTATTACAACATTATGATGACAGGAGGCATTAATACAGGCAGAGCACAATATCTATCCATCCATCCATTATCCAACCTGCTATATCCTAACTACAGTGTCATGGAGCAGTGCACAATATATAAATGGTAAAATTAGCACAAGGAAATGAAGAACAAAATTATATAAAGGCTAGGAATTAAAATAAATAGAACTGTTACTACAAAATGTACAGGTATATATTACTTAGGAACTAGATCACAAAATGACATGGGAAGTTAATATAGACTGCAACATTGGAAAAAAAGAAAAGTGACGCAGCATTAATACAGGCAGTAGGCATTATATAGAGATAGCATAACTGGTAAAAAAAAACTACAAGATGAAAGAAGAGAAAGCAATAACAAGAAAGGCAGATAGACAGATATGAAAGGCACTATATAATAGATAGATAGATAGATAGATA
>JANRMT010027041.1:28649330-28659378 GCA_026402145.1 Polypterus bichir lapradei
ATATATATATATATATATATATATATATATATATATATATATATATACTCAGCAAAAAAAGAAATGTCCCCTGACTTTCAACTGTTTTTACTTTCAGTAGACTTAATGTGTAAATATTTGTATGAACACTAAAAGAGTCAACACCATAAGACATAAACTAAAAATGTTTCACAATGTGTCCCTGAATGAAGGGAGGCTCAAAATCAAAAGTACCAGTCAGTATCTGGTGTGGCCACCAGCTGCTTGAAGTACTGCAGTGCATCTCCTCCTCATGGACTGGACCAGATTTGTCAGTTCTTGCTGTGAGATGTTACCCCACTCTTCCACCAAGGCACCTGCAAGTTCCTGGACATTTCTGGGGGGAATGGCCCTAGCCCTCACCCTGCGATCCAACAGGTCCCAGACGTGCTCAATGGGATTGAGATCTGGGCTCTTCGCTGGCCATGGCAGAACACTGACATTGCTGTCATGCAGAAACTCACGCACTTTTTGCCACTCCTGTCTGGTCCAGCGAAGGTGGGTTTGTGCCCATAGGCGGCGTTGTTGCTGGTGATGTCTGGTAAGGACCTGCCTTACAACAGGCCTGCAAGCCCTCAGTCCAGCCTCTCTCAGCCTATTGCTGACAGTCTGAGCACTGATGGAGGGATTGTGTGTTCCTGGTGTGACTCGGGCAGTTGTTGTGGCCATCCTGTACCTGTCACGCAGGTGTGATATTCGGATGTACCGATCCTGTGCAGGTGTTGTTACACGTGGTCTTCCACTGCGAGGATGATCAGCTGTCCTTCCTGTCTCCCTGTAGCGCTGTCTTAGGCGTCTCACAGTGTGGACATGGCAATTTATTGCCCTAGCCACATCAGCAGTCCTCATGCCTCCCTGCAGCATGCCTAATGCACGTTCACGTAGATGAGCAGGGACCCTGGGCATCTTTCTTTGGGTGTTTTTCACAGTCGGTAGACAAGTCTCTTTAGTGTCCTGCGTTTTTAGAACTGTGACCTTAAATGCCTACTTTCTGTAAGCTGTTAAGGTCTTAACGACCATTCCACAGGTGCATGTTAATTAATTGATTATGGTTAATTGAACATGCATGGAAAACATTGTTTAAACAATTTACAATGAAGATCTGTAAAGTTATTTGGATTTTTTAAAACATTATTGTTGAAATACACAGTCCTGAAAAAGGGACGTTTCTTTTTTTGCTGAGTATATATATATATATATATATATATATATAAAATGCAAAGTTAACTCATTCACTCATTCATCAACAAAGTAGGTATCCGCTAAGGGAGGACATTTCAATATATCAGTATTGACTGTCAAACTAAATTCCCCAAAATCTCAAAAATGCTTTGACTAATTTGATTGAAATTTAATGACATTATACAAAAAAGAAAATTAGCCAACACAAATCTTTTATTTGTCAGGATTTTTTTTTATTTATCAGTATTTATTAATATTGTTGGGCCACGCAAAAAGCACCAGTAACTAATAGAGTCAATGGGCAACTGAAGAAAGGGCGTTGTCCTGGACAGGAAAAAAGAGATGCGACAATATTTGGCATGTTCAGTGCGATGTAAAATGGAATGAGATAGTCTGGCGAAGCTCAAGAAAAGGGCAAAGCTTTAATGGTCAGCAAGAGACAATTTTGTCTGCTAGCTATCAGCACTCTTAACATGCATACTGGCTCTCATCTTGGTTGCAGTGCTGAAAACTATAAGAGGGACTGACAACCTACATCCCCTTCTTTGACCATGCTTAAGTCACATAATAGCATATTGTCACTCTTAAATCATGGCACTTAAATTTCTAATGAGGAAGACACCAAAATTCTGTTTCGCCACTCAAAGCTATTGCTCTGCGCTCCTTGCTCTTTACGTTAATACATCAGTGTAACACAAAGGGTAACACCACTTCAAAGTCTGATTTCTATGTACATTTACATCTGTGGACTCTAAAGGGGGACTACATAAAACTGAATAAAAATATAAACAGAAATGTACTACTTGAGTGAACGATGTAAAGAAGTGGAAATCCTAAACATTTAATAAAGGTAATAATATATACTCAAATGTCACATTATTTCTACTGACTTCCCATTTGAATTCAAAAGAGTACACCTTTATAACAACCATCAACAAAAGCCAAGTCACTAGGAAAAGCAGGAAGTGATCTACGGTAGGAATGTTTAACTCCTAGACAATTGTCTACAACATGTTCAGGAGTAAGCAGCTCCAGTGACCTAATCATACAGTATAATTATCACTGACTGGTGCCTTTATTCAATTCAGCTTATAACATTTGAAATACAACTGGTTCTATTTCTTTTGTTTTTCCATTTGGAGCACAGTTGAAGTGACTTGCTCACTGTCAGGATTTGAATCCACATCCTCACAGTTTGAAGTCCAAATCCTTAACCACTGCGCCACACTGCCTACCAATACAATTAGCCTGTTGTAAAAAAAGCTACTAGTATCATGAACAAAAAGTTACTCAATTAGTGACGTAGTACATCTGATACACCCAATTAACCAATGGCACTATAAGGAATGGCCATCGTCTTAGGCAATTTACAGCTAGTTATTTGAATAAAATGCAAGACCCCCAGTATTTACTAGATCTAAGCTACAGTATATCCAGTAGATTGCTTATTTAGTTTGCTCTATAGCTCTTACTCTGTTACTTTTCTTACTCTGTATATGTTATGTCAGGCTGGGGGCACACGGATTTAGTTATAGAATGCATGTTAACTCTCTTGAAATTTTTCTTATTTATTTCATCTCTTGGTCTTTATTTTCTCTATACATTTTCTATACAATCGTCGCACACACAGACCTATTTAATAGTCCATTCTAGCTTATCTCACCTTATCGCCCTCTGATTTTTATTTTAGTTTATTGGCTTTGTAACGCAGCCACTAATCTGTGCTCCGCCAGGTAGGTTTGAGAGTACATCTTGATCTCTGCCGGCTTTTACATTCCTTCTCCGTTGTTCAGATTAATTCTACAAGTGTTTCCCTCTCCTGACTTCCAGCTTGATCTTTTTTCTGCTGCCAGAAGCCTGTTGAGGAATCTATTAGAAATATCACAGCTGTCAAGTTAAAAGGCCTTTTCACTTCTTTATTTGAAGCCACATAAGTAATTTTGCTTTTAATTGGCTAAAAGAGTTTACATTTCATGTGTTTATTGATTTAAATAATAAGAAGTATTCATCTCAGACAGTGAGTCAGAATCACAAGGACTGCAATCCTCTCTTTTTCTTTTTAATTGGATGAGCGGCAGCACCTCAGGAAGGCTGTGAGAGGCGGCAGCGTGTGATCGGCGGCCAAGTTCACTGGTGCTGATGGGGGGAGCCGCTCCCCAGTTCGCTCCAGCTTCATCCAGCAATGCTGCCACGTTTTGTGATCAGCCAATGAAATTCACTGGAAAGTGCAACATGTCTTGGTGCCAGCTGCTTTCATTTCAGAGCACCAACTGGCAAGGGAATGAGGCTGTCACACTTAGTGCTTGGGGCACATTTCTTATGTGCTCTGTTAAGCTCCTCATTCGGGTCCATTTGCAAATAAAAGACATCATAAATCAGCAGTGAACTTTCAGTCTACACAGAGCAGCTTTTAAAGGATGGCGCCACCTGTCTCCAGATGCCACAGGCACGTCCTCTTGAAAATGGCCCTGCTCATTAAATTAGTCCATTCCTTGTTTTTTTTCTAGTAGGCAGCTCCTTTTTCAGCGATGTTCAGAATGTGCCTGAGCTGGACAAAACCCACCATCCCATTTACCACTCGATGTAGAATCCTTCCCCTGAATTATAAGTCAACAGTTGTAAACTATACTGGAAGGAAACTGACATCAGATACTCATGCTCAGCCTACTGGCCACAGCAATGATGAACATATCTGGAGATACTGCAAGACCAGAGAATTAACTTGGATTCTGAGAATGGTCACTTCCTTCCTGGTACCATTGTGATGGCTCATTTTCTGTTATTTTGCACTTTGACTTTTTGATCTTCAGATCTATCTGTCATGATATAGTGCATTTTATTATCAATTTATTATATAGGGTCTTTCTTATGTAGCTGTAATTATATGGGTCCCTTCATATCTATCTATCTATCTATCTATCTATCTATCTATCTATCTATCTATCTATCTATCTATCTATCTATTATATAGTGCCTTTCATATTATCTATCTATCTATCTATCTATGTATGTATGTATCTATCTATCTATTTGAAAAATTAAGAGCATCTCATGTATTAAGAATTTTTTTTTATTTGTTTCTACATGGAATGCATGAAGCACCTATTGTGGTAGCCATGTCTGTCTGTCCACATGAAACAACTCGGCCCTCTATTGACCAACTTTGTTTAAATGTGGCACACTTATTCTTCAAGAAAGTTTGTCAAGACAGTTTTTTTGTTGAGATACCTTCAACAGATTGTGCTGTACACAGTTTTAAGATTTCAAAATGTCTCTCTAATGGGCACTGGTGACTTTGCAATTTTGTCAAGTACCTTAAAACAGAGAGCCATTCTATGTGACTTTGGCTATGAATTAGTTTATTGTTTCAGTTTTACCTTGACAGCAGTTATACCAACTTGTATATTCTGCGTATTTTCCTCTTTTTCACTTCTGATGGTTGCTATTTACAGCAAACAGATCCCCAATAAAAGTTAATAAAAAACCAGCAGACTGTGTGAGTGGGTAGAAAGTCACAGCCACGTGTTGTTACCACACATGCGGGACAGCAATCCTCTGTCAGCAAGTCTAATTAGGCATGAGCTGAAACCTCAGCAACTGCATATTGTTTTGACTTTATGAAGTCTTCCCAACTGCTTGAGAGCAAATAAAAGAGAACCAGTGCATCAGTGTCTCACTCCTCCTGATGCTTTAAGTTTTAACAGATAAGATAAATGATCTTCCCAATTGTAAAATTATAATGTGAAAGCACATAAAACAAAAGGTTATTTAGCTATGAATAAAGTACCCTGTGACATGTAAGCCATTTTGTAAGCCATTTTGCACACAGCAAATAAATATTTTGTTAGTAGTATTTACCTTACACTAAACCAAGCACATAACTCCATTATCTACAGATTATAATGATTCACTATTATATTATCAGTATAATTTAACAGGGTGGCCAAACAGCCCAATGACAGCTAGAGTCTCGATTTCAGGCTATCCGTACCAAGAAATAACTGAAGAATATCAAAATGTCCCTATTTTAACAGGCTACCCATCTAATAAAACATTGCAGCTCTCCTGAAACAAACATCCCCACAATATATTTAGAACAGCGGGTCCAAAATTCCAAAGAGGGCACCTCATACCCCAGCTGTTAGTCCGATGTGATATTCGGGTAATAGCACAGTCAAAACTCTGACAGGGAAAGCTTGATTAAGAACTGTGCTGCCATTTATGTGTTTCCACTTCAGGGATTGTGTTGAATTCTACATGTTCATTTGTCAATGTGTTTTTTTTCCCCCATGAGCTGATCTCTCTCTGATGACAATGAAATAAAGCAGGCATTAAACAAACTAGGATGGTTTTTGTGCATGGTTTGGGTCCCGGTTTGGGACTTAGAAATAATCTAGTCACCCTATAATTTACCATCATAGTGTCACATTCATCTGATATCCGTAATGGTCAGTTGCTTTTCCATAACATTTGCTGTAACTGAATAGCTTTGCAAGACCCCTTTCATGAAAACTACAATGGCCAGACATGCTCCAGGAAAGGAGGAATTAATTCCAAAATTTTTTTTCTTGTTTTTAATTTAGGTAATGTTAATTGGCAATTGTATATTGTGTGTGTGACTATGGTGTGTGTATGTGTGTGTGTGCGTTTGTCTGTGAGAGTGGTCCCTGTAAGAGTCACAGATTCCTGTCCAGGTCCGTTTTCAGCCTTTTGCCCAATCCTGGAGAGGTAGCCTTTGGCCTCCGCAATTCTGAAATGGATTGAGAATGTTCTAGAATGCTCTGACCTACTGCACCCACACAGTCCTTGAACATAGCTGAATATTGTGTCATGTGTACATTTTCTAACTTGCACTTTAAGTAATGCTTACTAGTTTCAACTTTGGAGAGTTTACAGTGACAATCAACCTGGCACAGGAAAGAAATACAGTACAGTATGTGTCAAGAAACTGGCACTCCACAAGATATCTTGTCAAATGTAATCTATACTAATAAAAGGCAAAGCCCTCACTGACTCACTCACTCACTCACTCACTCACTCACTCACTCATCACTAATTCTCCAATTTCCCGTGTAGGTAGAAGGCTGAAATTTGGCAGGCTCATTCCTTACAGCTTCCTTACAAAAGTTGGGCAGGTTTCATTTCGAAATTCTGCGCGTAATGGTCATAACTGGAAGGTATTTTTCTCCATTTACTGTAATGGAGTTGAGCTTGAAAGCCGTGGGGGCGGAGTTTCATGTGACATCATCACGCCTCCCACGTAATCACGTGAACTGACTGTCAACGCAGTGTGTAGAAAACCAGGAAGACCTCCAAAAAGCGCTGAAGAAAACATGCATTATATAATTGAGAAGGCAGCGAAACAATAAGAAGCGAGCGAGTGACATATACTACCATATTCATGAGTGCTGCTACTTCGGAAACAAAGCAAGGTGTAAACCTAAACTTTAAATTAAGTTAATAGACAGGCTGCCGCTGGCGTCTTTCATGCCCACGGGTAATGCGGGATACAAGTTTAATGAGAGGACGCAGGATATAAATGAGAGTTTTGATCACTTTGTAACTAAGTTAAAATTGCAGGTGAAGGGGTGTGCTTATGCAAATTCCGAGAGACTGTGTTTGTGGGGGATTGACAGTTAAGGCGGGTGGGGGAGTCACGTCATCATATCCCCTCCCATTCACCTCATTTCGCTCTGAGCTGAGCTCCGCGGCTAACGCCGTCTTCCGAATCAACTTCATCACACTGCCACCAAATACACACAGAAAAATCCACAAATTAATACACACGCTGTCTCTAGAGTTTCTCCACACTGAATCCTCCAGGCACTACTTACAAAAGGTTACATTGACAATCGCACAGCTGAGAAGCTTCGATGCATGTGCTCCATAACGCGTTAAAAATATAAAGTCACTGTCGGAATAAATAAAGTCAAAACTTAAAGTCAAAACTTGTTTCTGAATATATAAAGTCAAAACTTTAATATATAAAGTCAGCGCTGGAATATATAAAGTCAAAACTTGAATATATAAAGTCATTCCCAAATATATAAAGTCAAAATCTGAGTATATAAAGACGGCGTTGGAATATTTTGGAATATATAATGTAAGCGCTGGAATATATAAAGTCAAAACTTAAATATATAAAGTCAGCGTCGGAATATATAAACTCAGCGCTGGAATATATAAAGTCAAATCTTGAATATATAAAGTCAGCGTCGGAATATATTGTCACGCTTGGGTCACAGATTTGCACAGAGACACAGGAGGTCGTAGAAACAAGAAGGGTTTTTATTCAAACACTGCAAACACATGAGCTTAAACGTGCTCCATGACAAGTCAGAGATGACAGTTCCGCTAGGAGCAGAGAGAGAGAGCGATAAAAGCAAGCCAACAATCAATTTTCAACTGACAGGCGCTGCACAAGGCTTTTAAGTTAGCGGAGTATCGCGCGAGGTTTGCATTACGCGTTATAGCGCAAGTGAGAAAGTAAGGAGCAATGTGAGGGTAGTCTGTGTTTCAGGGGTTGTGGTTTTCCCAGAGGCGTCTGTATCTTCTTGGGATGCGATCAGCCCTCCAGCTCACACCCTCCCCCTCAGCTTTATTTACATTTCCGTGAATCAATCGACTCTCTGTACCAGGTTCATTTAGTCTTGATGATACGTCTGCGTTGACGTGTTCAGAACCTGGTCGATGTTTTACTGTGAAACGGTAAGGTTGTAAGCCCAGAAACCATCTCATGAGGCGAGAGTTTGTATCTTTCTGTCGGTATGACCATTGAAGTGGAGCATGATCAGTTACCAAAGTGAAGTTTCGTCCCCACACGTAATAGCGAAGCCCTCCAGCTCACAATATAAAGTAAGCGCTGGAATATATAAAGTCAAAACTTCAATATATAGAGTCATCGTCGGAATATACAAAGTCAGTGCTGCAATATCCATACATTTCCCAACCTGTTGAATCCGACCACAGGGTCACGGGGGGTCTGCTGGAGCCAATCCCAGCCAACACTGGGTGCAAGGCAGGAACCAATCCTGGGCAGGGCAAATGCATCATTTTCAAAACATTAACCGAACGGTGTTTTTTTAATTTATTTATCTGAATACGTTTTTGTTAACTTACTTCAGTTCAGAGTCGTTTCAATCAATATATTTTGACTTTGAGTTTATATATTCAGGAATGAATTTATATACTCCGATGTTGACTTTATATAATCAGGAATGACTTTATAAATTCCGACGCTGACTTTATATATTCAGGTTTTCACTTTATATATTCCAGCGCTGACTTTATATATTCTGACGCTGACTTTATATATTCAAATTTTGAATTTATATATTCCAGCGATGACTTTATATATTCAAGTTTTGACTTTATATATTTAGAAAAAAGTTTTGACTTTATATATACCGACGCTGACTTTATGTATTCAAGTTTTGACTTTATATATTGCGACAGTGACTTTATATATTCGGGAATGACTTTATATATTCAAGTTTTGACTTTATATATTCTGACGCCGACTTTAAATATTCAGAAAATCAATGTATTTGCCTGTTTCGCACCCCATAGTATATGTGTGTGTGTATATATGTACACATGTATGTATGTATATATATATATATGCCAGCAGCACTCATGACAATGACAAAACAATTACGTTGTCAATCATGTTACGTTATTATTAAAATGTTTCCTTTTCTTTTTACTTCTCCGCTGCCAAGCGTGGGTATTTTGCTATATACATATATATATATATATATATATATATAGATATAGATATAGATATAGATATAGATATAGATATATAGATATATATAAATATGACAACACTCATATCAATGACAAAACAATTACATTAACAATCATGTTACGTTATTTTTAAAATTTTTCCTTTTCTTTTTCATAACTTCTTTTATACACTACTTCTCCGCTGCGAAGCGCGGGTATTCTGCTAGTATCTATACTAATAAACGGCAAAGCCCTCACTCACTCACTCACTGACTGACTGACTGACTGACTGACTCATCACTAATTCTCCAACTTCCCGTGTAGGTAGAAGGCTGAAATTTGGCAGGCTCATTCCTTACAGCTTCCTTACAAAAGTTGGGCAGGTTTCATTTTGAAATTCTACGCGTAATGGTCATAACTGGAAGTTGTTTTTCTCCATTTACTGTAATGGAGTTCAGCTGGAGGGGCGGAGTTTTGTATGACATCATCACGCCTCTCACGTAATCACACATTACGTAGAAAGCCAGGAAGAGCTCCAAAACGCGCTTTAGAAAACATGCATTATATAATTAAGAAGGCAGCGAAACAATTAGAAGCGAGCGACTGACATATAAAACCATATTCAGCGGCTCACGTGAACTGACGCAGTGCGCAGACAAAAAGTAACAGTTCCAAAGAGTGCTGAACAAAAACCGAATTACACTACTACGCTCAAATAGATAAACCACACGCAGTGGCACGGTAGTAAAGCATTCGCCTGTAGCACCCACGTCCGAGGTTCGATTCCCGAGAGGGGATGCACTAAGTATGTACGCGCGCTTCTCGATTTATTTTAACCTCGCATCACATTAGTTTGAGACGTATGAAAACGTATGCAGTTAACGCAGAAAGACAGATCACCTATTCACCTATTGAAGCTTCATGAATAATGGATACTTTATTTGCGATCAATGATTGTTTTGGTAAAGCCATACTCAGTGTATTCATTAGATGAACGGTAAAAAAGTAAGAGCGAGGGGACGGTAACTTACTGAAGCACACAAGCAAAACCACAATAGCACGCGGGCTCGATGTACTGACTTGCGCGATCACATTCCAAAAAATATTTCTTTTCAAGTTC
>JANRMT010027041.1:28660285-28683739 GCA_026402145.1 Polypterus bichir lapradei
TATATATATATAGATATATAGATATAGATATATATATATATATAGATAGATATATATATATATAGATATAGAGATATATAGATATAGATATAGAGATATATAGATATAGATATAGATATATATATATATATATAGATATGGGAACAACACTCATATCAATGACAAAACAATTACATTAACAATCATGTTACGTTATTTTTTAAATTTTTCCTTTTCTTTTTCATACCTTCTTCAACACACTACTTCTCCGCTGCGAAGCGCGGGTATTCTGCTAGTATACTATAAAACCCAAATGGTATGTGCAGAATATTATGCAAAGCACCTGATAAATAAGGGATGTTGCACAACAGCATTTTCATGGACATGTTTGTAATGGGTCATTACACGATTGTGAAGCAACATTAGGTAAATTCATCCAAGTACCAATTCTGTGCAACTGTTGACGTCACTTACCCCACTTTTTGAAAGTGATTGCTCATTTGATTATATTTAATTTTGTTCTTGAATCGAAATGCATTACACACGGAGACAACGCTAAATAGAATGCAAAATGTTTGCTTTTCTTTTAGTTATAAGTTGTAATCTATGAGCATGAATTTAATTGCAATATGCTATCCAAACCCTTCATATTTCACTCTCTGCAGTCCTGGCCCCTCTCTTGTGTCTCCATGTTTCTATGTACAGGTTGGGTAGTGATTATTCCAGTCTGAAATCTGTTGTTGCCAAGACTAACAAACTTTTGCCTGTCAGTCAGATTGGACTTAAACCACTGAAGGGCAGTGCCAGAGATACTCAGTATGTTCTCCATTCTGGACAGTAGAATGTCATGTCTGACAGTGTCAAAATCTGCACTGAGGTCTGACAAAATTAATATTATATATAACAGAATTAATATGTGATAAAAAAGAAAATAATGTGTAGCATACTTTGTGGCAAGAATTTAAAAATCAGAGCAGCACACTCCCGTTGCTAAAGAGAGTTACTCTAAAACAAACAGCGCAAAATAAAACTGGCCCACAGATAAAAATAATTGCAAATCCCTGTATTAATTCAATAAACATTTAACTGACTAAAACAAATGTTTTAACCTGTGGACAAACAACAAGCATCACATCCCAACTTCAAATGCAACATTTTACAAGCTTATGCTCATTAATGTTTCTGTAATTTAAAAATAAGATACGCTCCATGCCCATTGGTAGCTGTATTATCGTAGTATTTCCCTCTACTTACCCTTTACCTGTTTTATTCAAGGGTAAGTATACTCATAATGTTCGTTACTGGTTAGTCTACTGTTGTACTTTAAGATTAACACACACATACGTAGCTATAGGCATACTCACAGACCCTAATAACAACAGTGCCCCATGAATGACAAACACGCAGCTGGTTAACCTCTGGCACTTTAAACCACACAAGTGCCTTAGGAATCTATCTTAGGAATATCTTAGGAAATCTTAGGAATATTATTGGCACAAACAACATACAATGTTTTAAAGATATCTCAGACCTAAATATTATTTTTGGTCTATAAGAATACATTTTAACATACAAAGGCACCGCACTCTTGACTATAGGCCATTTATCAGCCAAGAATGGCTTACTTTATGTACTGTTTGCTACTTTTGGGTGGAGCTCTCACCCGCAGCCTTAAAAAACCTCACAGCACAGATGTAATGGTAAACCTCCAGCTGTACCAGGTGCTCAAAGAAATCTACCTTATTACTTCAATCACTCTTGACATTAAGACAAAGCGTAGAAAGTTAAAAGCAGCATGGTATTTATTACAGGAATAATAATGCCAGTAGAACAAAGAATAATAGAAAATAGGACTGATAGTAAAGTCTGGATATACTTATATAGTCTTTAGAAAAAGCTTACAAAAAAGTAAAGATGACAAGGATGAATGTCACAGGTGGCTTGTGATCTAGCACTCATAGTTATTCATTAGATGCTTTTCTGATGATCAGATGGAAAAGGCTACACGTTGACATCGCTCTGTTGTCTTCTGACGTCTTTGTCCCTTCTTCTTCCTCCCTCCTTACTATATCGCTCCTCAGACGAGGCATATTTATTCTAAAATTCTACCGAGGGGTTTTGCAAGATGTCATTGTTAGATATTCTGATTGGCTGGCTGTCAATATGATGAATGAATTCACTGTTCTTTTTCCCAAACAATAAAACTTTTTTTGATGTTCTCTGAGGTATCGGCAGGTCTTCCTTTCCCAGTCTATAAAATAATTAGATGTCCATCTTTTCTCAGTTATAAAGTAATTGATAGCCTGAGCCACCAACATGTCTTCCTTTCTTTGTTGGAACAGCTGTTTTAAAAATGAGGTATAAATGGGAAGAAGACATGCTTTGATTTGTCCTAAATGTAGTTCATCTGTTGTCTTGTCTTGAACAAAATATAATGGAAATATAAACAAAAATGTACAGATTTTGTACCCCACAACAGTAGCCTACAAGGCTCAACTGTCAAAAGCAAAAACGAACCTGAAGTGCATTTGTAATATATGCAGTAGAATCAATACCCTGAAAAATGAGTATTGAAACAATTTTTAAAATGTTACAATTGATCATTTTCGATATGTTGATATCTTTGACATCGCTACTATACAAAGTGAGGCACACTTACATACACACCTCGAGTAACCATCTTTGGGAAGTTGGAGGAAGTCAGAGTACCCACACTCATCAGAAACTCTGCACGCTGACAGGGTTGCGATTTGCACCCAGCACTCTGGAACTGTTAGGCAGAAGCTAAATGGTGTGCCATCCAGGATTAAGCCTGTCCTGAATTTATATGGCAATGAATCAGTCAAGTAATTATACTCAGAGGCTAGCTGGGTCTGCTACAGCTTCAAAAAGCAAAGGCCATGCAGAACTGAAGGCTCATCCCCCAGTATACACACACAGCCAGATGTGCTTGTTTTTTGATTGTGTGACCCATTTCATTTCAAAGTGCCCAGTATTAGCCTTTGATCTGCTAATTGAATTATCAGAAAGCTCCAGAGAAGCAAGCATTTGTCATGTAAACCACATTGAACAAAGCCAGTGCTGCCATTTGTCCCCAGAGAGCCTTGCTCTTCAGCAAGTCTCAATGAGGTTTTTATAGGGGAGCCTCTGTCTGAATATCAATCGAGGTAGGCAGGCAGGCGGTGTTTTCAACGGAAATGCTCTACCTTGTACAAAGCTGCGCTTCCATCTGGTTTTCCGCAAGTTCTCTGGAAGGGTGCCTATCAGCACCGGCAGAAGAGGGGGAAGGGATGCACACAGGCACACCTCGTTTAATTAAAGCCGATCGTTATTTTTAAATGTGAAATCTTCAAAGTTCCCAGTTTTCATTCAGCACCGAAGACTCTTAACTCAGAATCCTTCCAGTGGCATTAGAAATAATTACAAAAGAAAAAAAAAAGTTGCTTCTCATACTTAATCAAATATTTAATTACCCTTTTACTTAATTATTGAATTATCTTTTCCTATTATGATCTGGGCTTTGGGAGCACAATGACTCTCTAATCAGCTGTGGGAGCATTAACTCGGCGTGTCTGCAGGACGTGCAGACGAATTCACTCAAATTCAGCGAGGTGTTTTTGAGATAAGACATCCATTTATACTTGATAATGAAAATATATCTGCATTTGAAAATGAGGGCCTGGACTGTCACCTCTGTAGGCCTGTATTTTTGCTAAATTTAATTTGCCCTGTTAGGTGGTGGGCTGTGAAGCCTGTTTCACTTAAGAGCAAACAGCACGCGTTCCACTTGTGACTTTGCACAATTTCCTTTGCACTCTGGGGGCAACTCTGTGTGTTCCAGGCTGCTTAAACAAGAGCAAATACTCGGCAAGTGCCTGTGTTACAAGTGGAGAAGAGCAGCTTGATTCTATCCATGGCCCATATCTGACACCCTGCCACCTTCTAAGCACTCACATTGGCTTTGGCGATTGGGTGAGGAAACGTTCTGAAGCAAGCTAAGAGTTCAAAAACTGCACAAGGAGTTTTGGAGAAGGTGATTAGTGGGTACAGGTGCTGTTTTGTCATGGTAGGATCCTAAGGTCATACACATACACATCCAAACAGTATTCTTAACTATTTGAGGGCTGAATATTTTTTCCAAAAAACTGCTGTAGGTGCATCAGCTACACAAATGTGTTTAGCACCACAATCAGCTGATGCCAGTACCTCATTTTCCTTTTCAATCTCCATCTCTGGATCCCTTGCATCAAAATCGGAGTGCAATAGGTCAAGAGTGTGATTCAGTGGTAATTCGCAAAACGTTGTCCATGGAGTATTTTGCTTTGTGCATTCGGTCTTTGCCACATGTCAGTTCCATTTTAGAGGTTGTTTGCTCATCACTACTTGTGCACACACAGGGCAAATCAACAAAGCTAACTTTCCTTCTAGCAAAAAGTGTCAACCTAAAACGCAACAGCGAGTTTTGTCACAGTTTACAGCTGATTACCGTCCTCTACCCCTGAAAAGTTCGACAAAAGTCAACATCCGCCCTGAAACACTTAAACAGAGTGCAAAGTACAGTTACCGGAAAATCCCGTTACTGACTACGCCAAATGTTTTATCGTGGTAGGGTCCTGTAGGGTGACCCTATTCCCCCTTATACTCTTTATTACGCAGACTTTAGCAGAATGACCCAGGACCCATCCTCCTCGCCAAGGGAATTTCTGTGGACTCATGCCACAAAACATCTCCGCTTGAAGATTTACACTGTGGTGAACTGCCGGTGGGTGAAAACACAGCATCTGGCTCAGAAGTGGTCTCACACTGCCAGTACACTGAGAGTGACAGACATTATAGGCCTCACACATAAAGAGTACTTATGTGCATAGGGTCTGTGTGTGTGTGAGACAGTCTGTGTTATTTTAGGATGCAAATGTTGGACAACCCTTAATGAATTTAGAAAATATCAGGTTAGGATATGTAAAAGACCAGCCCGACACCAAGGACACACAATGTTCGAATGCACACTCTATTTATTTGCAGTTCTTCTAGCACACAACACACAGTGCACCAGCCCTCAATTATGCTCAGTCCCTTTTCTTCCTCAAGTCTTTCACCGCCTCTACTCCTCTCCTTGCAAGCTCCATCCTCTTCCGGCTCCCCGAATGGAGCGAGGCAGCCCCTTTTATAGTGCACCCAGAAGTGCTCCAGGTGCTTCCCGATTAACCTCCGGCAGCACTTGCGGGTGTGGCAGAAGCACTGCTCGTGAGTTCAGCTCCTCTATAGGTAGCACTTCCGGGGTATGGCGGAAGTGCCACAGTTCTTGTTTCCGGAGCTGTCCAGGCACCCCCTGGCAGTGTTCATGGATCCAAACAGGTTTGAGCTTCAAAGCCCCAAGCCAATGGCCCCGATGCAACCCAGGGGGGCTGCCCTCTCATGTCCCAGGGTATAAATTACCCTTCTCCTGGTTCTCTGCTCCTCCAGGTCTCCCGGTAGGGCACGATCCCCAGGCCATCTGTCATAGATACCACACCCAGAAATGTCTAAATCTATATTGAAGCCTACCATCTTCCAATGTAGTGGCAACACTGCTGATAAAAGGCGGGGGCTGGCCGAGAGAGTGAGAGATCAGCTAACAATACCAGTAAGCACTCTGCTCACAGTTTCCAAAGACGATCTGATTAATGGAGCTCTCCTAGTAGCTCTCGCTGCAAGGAGACCACTTCTAAATCAGATGTTTCAGGTTCACAACTGACCCATCAGCAGTTCACTACAGCGTAAACCTTAAAACTGATATGTGAATTGTGGTGTGAGTTCGCTGCAATTCACTTGGTGATGCAAATGTGATTTGGGTCATTCAATTATGGTCTACATAACAGAGTATAAATGGGAATAGTGTCACCCTAGAGTCCCCTACCACGGTAAAACACTTGGCGGTAGTCAGCAATGGAAAGCTGAGGTGACCGCATTTTGCTCCCTGTTTATGAATACTGTTTGCATGTGTATGAATGTGTGTGTGTGTATTACGTGGTTTGGGAACACCTGGTGAGGGGGATATTGCCGTTTGATTTTGCCTACTGTGTTAACAGGCTGAGGGACACAGTCACACTAAGGTTAACAGTATGGTGGCAGTACAATATTCTTGGTTGGTAAGTGGCATATATCCAAAGGATGTATTAGTCTCCATGTATCTCGGAGACACCCATAAACTGTTTGGGACTTAGCAAGTGAGTCCCTCCAAGGAGTACTGAGGAGTGATTGCAGTGGACTCAACTCTTTTAGGGCTAATTATTTTTCTCCCTTTTGTCCTAGGGCTGAATATTTTTCCAAACAATTAATTTTTCTGAAAAGCAAACAAAGCAATTGTTTCACACATAAATCAACATAAAGCACTTATTTATGACAAACATCACTCTGCTTTATATTCCATGAGCCTATAAAGTATGTAAATTCACATATTTAGTACATACCTGTTTGTCTTATCACTGATCAGCTGAAAGGCACTTCCTTGATAAAAACAGCTTGAAGTAGTCAAGTGGCTGGTAATCCATAGTGTCCACTTGTATGCTGTGCTCTTTGATGAAGTCCAGTTGCCAGATTGCCCCTGCACGGATATCTGTCTGTGTAGTCCTTCCAGGGCAAACATTGGTGTAGGTGCGTCAGCTGCATGACCAGCTGGGGACCAATTAGCTGATGCTTGTATCTGATTTTCGTTTTCGATCTCCAGATCAAAATCGGAGTTCGATAAGTGAGAATGTGATTCAGCAATAATGCACAAAAACAAAGAAGTAAATAACACACACAGTATTTTGCTTTGCGCATTCGCGCTGCTCTCTCGCCTGATGTTGATGCCATTCTAGATGTTGTTTATTCTACACCACCCACGCACACACAGGGATTCGACCTCAAGTCAACAAGTCTTACAGTCCTCCTAGCAAAGAGGGCCTACCTATAATAAAATGGGGAGTTTTATCGATGTTTACAGCTTTTTTTTTCGCCATCTGCCCCTGAATGTCTACTTTGGTCAACATCCGCCCTCAACCCTTTGTGTCAATGAAAGTCAACATCCGCCCTTAAAGAGTTAAATGGGTAGAGTTTGTGTGAGTCCGTGTTTGTCTCAGTGTGTGTGTATTCAAAATAGTTACAGGAAACTAAATGTGGGGATATTGCAGCCTTAGGGTTAGGTCATGTCTGGGGAAACAGTGAAGGGGTGTCAGCCATAATGTGTGTAGGTTATTCTTAGGGGCCAAGGTAGTCTTAAGTCTAGGTTATATATGGGGAAACAAAGCTAGTGAGTCTCCTTGTGGAGCACTGAAAGTTGCAGGCATTATAGGCATTACTCATAAACAGTGCTGTATGGGTGTGACTGTGTGTGTTATCTTAGGATGCAAACGTTGGCCAACCCATAACAAATTCGGGAAATATTAGGTTAGGACAGTAGAACCAGAAATATCTAAATCTATGTTGAAATCACCCATCTTTCAGTGTCCTGTAGTGCTGCACAAGAAAGGTGGCAGCTAACAGAGAGAGAGATCAGCTAATGTCAGCAGGAAGAGCTCTGCTTGGAATATTCAGAGATAATCTCTGCATGGCTGACTAACAGAGCTCCACTATTAGCTAATGGTGAGAGAAGACTGCTTCTGAGCTTGATGTTGCAGGTCTGCAACTGACCATCTGCTGTTTACAAATCCTCAAATTGAGATGCTTCATAGTGTGAATTTATGGCAATGCGGTTGGCTTCACCAAAAGGGTTCAATAACCTCAGTTCTGCTAGAAGAGATAAGAACAGAAAAGGAAACAGGATGCCAACTTCATGAACGATGGCTAACTAAACAGAAACACAATAAAAAGAGTTGATGGGTAAATTGGCGCACATACACACACCACACAAGAGGGCAGGGCAAAAAAACGGAAAAGAACGAGGAAAGGTGGACAGGAGAAACTACCTCATGGGGCAACTGCCAACCAGCTCTTTACTAACTGACCATTACAAGGCCAGTTGTGGACTGGAGAGCTGCATGAGGTGTTGATCCAAGATGTGGGAAGTGGAAGAATGGAAAGACTGTAAAAAGAAGACTTCCAGTTTGCAGGAGGGTTAAAGGCAGAAGATTTCCAGTGAGAGGCTAAAAGTAACTTAGCTGAAATAATTCAGTCATTAAAAGACGCGGCTGCAAGAGAGAAAGAGAAAGTAAGGAGAGATAAGAAGAGTCTAGGAGGAGAAGAACTTGAAGGGACAAAGGAATGAAGAGAGAAAGAATTGTGAAAAGGGATTCAGTCACATAGAGCCAGAGAGCCACAACTGGAGGACATCCCCACAACAAGACCTTTAAGAGGGCAAAGATGACATAATGGTTCTATCTTTAGTCCCATTAGGTGACGTCTCTAGGAGGGAGGGTGAAGCCTCTAACAAAGTTAAGGGCTGTAACTATAAAACTGATTAAACAAAATCATAATATCAACCAAGAACTGCAGTCAGAAAACAATGCGGGAAATTCTAGCCACATAAGGAATGTGTAACCAAAACCAAACAGACAGAATTTTAAACATCGTAAAGGAACAGAAGGATATTTTGTAATTAGAATACACTAACAAGAATTTATGGTAAAGTTTTACTTTTTATAGAAAGAGACTGCAGTCTCAAACACCCAAGAAGTGTATGATGCTAACTTTTACACGGTTGCAATAATACAATAATGTATCTTACACTCCCAGTCATCTTGGCAAACATTAACATAGCAGCTATCAACAAAAAGGTCTTAAAATGACGGTGCCCATAAGAAAACAAACTGGTAACATACAGTCAATTCTCGTTACCTGCAGAGGTTACAATTCTAAGAAACCCTACAGAAACTGATACTGCAGATAAGGAAGAATTTAACCAATGGGACAAATGGGGTTAGGGTTTGGTGGGACGCCAGCTCAGAGGAAGGACCAGCAGGGGGGAGAAAAGGTTCAGATAGACACTCTGATCTTCCGCTCTTGGCCCTCTTTTTTCTGCTCTGCATGGCTGCAAATAAGTACATGTAGACCGTGGCAAAATGGGTTACACATTTATAATTTCGGATAAGTGAATCTGCAAGAATGAAATCATCAGATGTTGAGAATTTACTGTAATTCATTTTGTCAGCATCTTTAAAAAAAATATGAGATTAAAAAATTCTAAATGACCTTCAAAACTCTGGAAAAGATATGCAAAAACATTTAACATGCCAAGGAACTGGCAAAAAAACAAAAAACAAATCGCAAGGGAGTTTATGCCTGCTAGGAAATTGCCAGTCCTTTCCATTTCTGAGATCACAGGCCTAACAGAGGTTATCACAGTTGTGGTGGGCATGTCAGTCGTCATACAGCACAATCAGCTCCTATTTAGATTCCACCTCTCAGGGATTCTCGGGTGCCACATATCGACTCATGCCAGCTACTGAATCATGTTCTGGAGATGGGGTGGTGGGGGGCGGAGGGGGCCGAGTTTCCTTTAATGTAATTTAATAGTTGTTCATGCCATGGCTTGAAATTTAATCGGCTTGCAAAGGCGAAGCTGAGCCTCGTAAATTACCCGTGCAATCAGGCTCCACCACTGCTCCCTGCTTCCTGAGGCAGGGAGGCCACTGCACTTGATTGGTCTATGCTGCAAACAACATTTTTTTTTTCTTATTTGATATTTTTAGTCCTTAATAATTCAAGAAAACATCACTTTGGGTGAATAATGAACACACTCAATCTTATTCCTTTCAGAGCAGCAGCTTCATAGTTGGGGGGGGGGTGTTCATGAGGGGCTTGTGTAACAAAGGAAGGGAAAAGGGGTTGGATCTGGAAACTGCTTGTAAATGGATGGCCCCCCGATGCCCACCCACGCGCAGAGATTTGAATATGAGACTGAAACTTAGACAGTAATTACTGCGTATCTGGGGCAAAACTTCAAAGGCAAAAGAGAGCCGGGCATAGCCACTAAGAGAGCAGGGCCGCAACTGCCAACATGCCAGCTACGCGGAGGAGCTGAAAATAGAAGTTAGCCTGGTGTTAAACTGCAGCCTGACACATAAACGAGAACATAAGTGAAAAAGGCCAAGCAGAGCAGCAGCTCGTGTGGTCCTAAACATGGCGGACCAGGGCCTCTATTTATCAGGTATCTCAGAATTGCGATAAAAATGTGTCCAACCAACACAGTAGAACATGAGAAGTAGTTATGAAACGTCCTACACCTGGGCCCAGCTAGGAGTAGGAGTTCATGTTTGAGAACGAATGACATCACGACTTAATGATACCCAGAGAGGCAAATTGGATTTCATCATAAAGTTTTGTAGTTTTCTAATGCTAATAGTAAAGCTTCACCACAAAGATATTAATAATAATATTCAAAGTAGCAGAAGAAGGAAGAAAACATATAAAATAGGATACTGCAATAAGGTGCACGTAATTGTCACCACTTGATTGCAACAATATCAAAAATAACACTGTAACTATGAAAGAGACGGAAAGACTGAGAGAGTAAAGCCTGATAACGGGCGCATTTATTTCACAAGGTAAGTTCAAGGGATGGTTCCTAACCCATGCCCTGTGCTTGCTGGGATAGGCTCCAGCTTCTCCGTGACTCTGCCCAGGTGAAAGTGGGTTTAGAAAATGGATGCTGTTATGGCCACGAGAAACACCTTGTAAGGTCACAGTTAGACTGAAACGAAGCACAGCTGTTCATAAAGTCGTGTTCACGCTTCTCATGTCCTGATCGTTTTCAAATTTACCATGCCAATCCCCCCTTGTCTTTGGCGAGGCTCTATTCATCTAAACACCCTGGTGTGGTGGTGCGTGTCCAGCTCCATGCACCCATTTCTCAATTGGGAGTCTCTTGAACCCGACACCGTCGATAATGTAACCGGATGAGCGTGGTAGATGAGGACAAAACACTCCAGGCAACAGAAGGTGCAAAGTGTCCAAGTGCTTTTATTAAAAACAATCCAAAACAGTGTCCAAAAAGGTAGTGTAGTGTTTCCTCAACACATAAATAATCCATAAAACAGTGAAAAACCTGGTGATTAAAAACAAGGCTAAAAACGAGCATAAAAATCAACTGTCAGTGGGGTCAAACGAGCTGAGCACAACTTCCTAGTCTCCCCAGCTCAGCCATTGCTCGCTCAGCTGGCGGAGGCTTCAGCAGCCTCTCAATCCTGACCCCCGTCTTGGCTGCCTCTGTTGGCGCCTGCCAGACCACTCAGGGTCGGTTGTCCTCTCGTCATCCTACTTGCTCATGCAGTCATCCCTTGGATCCCTGAAGAGGACGCCACCTTGACTGTTCCCACTCCGCTGCACAAACAATCAGTGGAGATGATTCGTCCCTAGAGCGCCGATCCTTCGCTCCATCATGGGACCACTCACCATGCTGCCTTTTCTCTCTCTCTCTCTAGCCGGCTGGCACATTCTCTCTCCACCCCAATGCTTCACTTTCGCTCTTCCTGTGTTTCTCTCTTCTTTGTGTTCTCTCATCTTCCTGTGTCAGCCCATTCTTATATGGCTCTGTGAGCGCAGCGTCTCAATCACACACTGCAGGAAGCCTATGAAGCAATTGAGATAATCGTACCCTCACATGCAGGTGCGTCTTGCCCCAACTACTTCACCAACTCACCTCAGCTGCAAGAGTGCACCCATGGAGACTGACATGGCCAATGGATTGTTTAATAAAACAGCCATTCTTTCTGAGCTGTGGACCTGATATGACACACCTGGGAATCTGTGCCTGTCCTCTTGAACTTTGTAAAATATAATGCAAATGTTCATGGGGTTCATGGAATGCACAGCACAGTGTACCTGTGTGACATTTTGCTGTCAATTACCCATCCAGCCCTGCATATCTTTTAATATGCAGGCTACTACAGTTTTTCCGCGTGGTCACCTGTGTGCTGATATGGCGACATCGACTCAAATATGTCTGCTCATCCACTCTTGGGCTAATGATCTTTATGTATGTGCCAGTTTGCATGAAGTGGTTTGCTTGTACATTACCTAACATGGAGTGGTGGGTCATTACTTCACACCTTGTAAGGGCGTTCAAAGGTTCGGGCAAAATTCAAGAAATTGTTAGTTGGGAAATCCACAAATCATTGTTACCGCAAAATTGCATTTTACACGTAACGTTGCACTTTAATTTCGCACATGGCTTCTCCTTGTAGATGAAGTGATTACATAACATGTAATATTTGTTACAAATTTTATTTCATCTCTGTCAGACTGATATCTGTTTATGAGTTCAAAAGCACCCTTCATTTTCTGGAAGTGCATAGCAAATTAGGACAACTCACAAGTTCTCCTAAATCCTAATGGAGCTAGAAGTTGTTTCCTCAACTAGGAAAACTGATGAAGTTTTTCTTATGAGTAGGACCAAATTGTCATCAGTTAGGACCGTTTTCCCACTCTGAGATGCTTGATAAATACAGACACAATGCTAAGCACATAAGAAATTTCACAAATGAGAGGAGGCCATTTGATCCATCAAGTTGGTTTTTTAAAGCGAAGAGCTAAGCTGTCGCAGTATCTCATCCAGATACAGTCATGTCAGAAAGTAAGTACTCTCCATGGAAATTGTTCAACATAATTAAATGGTAGATCTTTATGCAAACAGTGCCTGCAGATAAACATGATATACAGGGTACCACATTTTAAATGTTTATTCTTCAAAAATGCTGCAAGATAAAATAAATTTCATTACAACACAAAAAAGGGTATACAAAATATATTTTGTTTACTGTGTTTTAAACAGCGGCTGTAGGGCATCTGTTGGTGAAGAAAGATTCATGGATCTTGACTTTGCTGACGATTCTGTGATCTTCGCTGAGTCAATGGAGACTCTGATCAGGGCGCTCGAGAGACTGAGTGAGGAGTCTGAGTGTCTGGACTTGCAAGTATCCTGATAAAAACCAAGATCCAGGCCTTTAATGACCTCTTGGGCACAGTCATCAGCAGCGTGTCTGGCTGCGGAGAGAGTGTCGACCTTGTCGAAAGGTTTATTTACCTTGGCAGTGACATTCATGTCTCTGGTGACTCTTCCTATGAAGTCAGTAGACGGATTGGGAGAGCATGGGGGGTCCTGAGGTCACTGGAAAGGGGTGTGTGGCGCTTCTGATATCTATGCAAAAGGACGAAGGTCCAAGTCTTTAGAGTCCTGGTGTTTCCTGTTTTGCTATATGGTTGCGAGATATGGATGCTATCCAGTGACCTGAGATGAAGACTGGACTCCTTTGTTACTGTGTCTCTCCAGAAAATCCTTGGGTACCATTGGTTTGACTTTGTGTCGAATGAGCGGTTGCTCATGGAGTCCCGAATGAGGCACATTACCTGCATTGTGAGGGAGCGTCAGTTACTGCACTACGGCCATGTGGCTCATTTCCCCGAGGGTGATCCAGCTCGTAAGATCATCATTATTGGGGACCCGAGTGGCTGGACCAGGCCAAGTGGTCGCCCACGTAAATAAATATTTGCAATCTCTGTTGGAGTGGTGGCTGTGAGGCTAGGGATCTGTGCTGGCAAATCGCAAGGTTGCTAGTTTTAGAATCCTGTAAATGCCAGAAGTGACTCTACTCCATTGGGCCATTGAGCAAGGCCCTTAACCTGCAATTGTTTCATTCTGGGTATGATGTTAATCTGCATCCATCCCTGCAAGCAGGTCCTCCAATTTAGAGGGAAAACTTAGGGGGCTGGTGGCAGGGTTGGCACTCCAGCAAGCGTAGAAAACCTCACATTGTTCCAGTGTGGTGCTGAGGTGTCACCTGCTGCCCTCAGGTTCAAATCCGTGTGTTTCTTCGTGTGGTGGGCTATCAGTGCATACTCCCAACCTCTCTCTTCTCTCCTCTGTCTTATTGTAGACACATGCACTTCAAACACCATCTTTTCCAAGAGTTACCTGAAGATCCTGCAGTGAAATTGTGAGGTTCTTTTAGTATTAAATAGTTAGCCCTTGGGCTGAATTTGGACGAAATGGCAGACATTAGAAGTGTACACCACTTGTAGATAATTTTCCTCACAGTGGAATGATTGATTTCTAAAAGTTTTGATCTTTTTAAATCCCTTGACAAATTCCTAGGCATCCACAACCTTTTTACCGAGGGCCTTAGAGAGCTCTTTTGATCTTGGCATAATGATAACATGTACGTCAAAGGTAAAGAAAATGCCAGACCTTCAGTATCTGTAGTTTAAATCAAACAGGGTCCACCTGCAGAGTCTCTGAGGAGGTTCTCATCACCGGCACCTCATCTAGAAAACTT
The DNA here is from genome assembly GCA_026402145.1 of Polypterus bichir lapradei. NCBI lineage: Eukaryota > Metazoa > Chordata > Cladistia > Polypteriformes > Polypteridae > Polypterus > Polypterus bichir. The sequence goes on from JANRMT010027041.1 coordinate 28,674,493, forward strand.
GGTTCTAATTCTAATAAATGTAGGGGTGCACTTACGTTTTCCACGTGATGAATCCGCATTTTTGTGAGTTCAGGTTATGAGAATGAATACACCATGTCAGTTTTATATGTCATTTATTCAAGAAGATCACTTTTATCTGCAGGCACTTTTTACATGAAGATTGTGTGTTTCTCTGTTCAAATATGTTGGGAACAGTTTCCATGGGGTGTACTTACTTTTTCACATGACTGAACTTAGAGGTTTTCAAGGGTTCTGCTTCTACTCTATGTCTCTGTAGATTCCCACAACTCTTTGAATAAAGAAGTGCTTCCTGCCTTCAGTCCTAAAGGTGCTTCCCCTGTTCATGCCCAATGGCTGACTCATAAATCTTTTAGCACTTTATGCCCGCTCTGGCTGGTTCACCAGATCCATGTTTCCTTTACTTAACCTTCAGCCTAAGGGAATAAATCTCAGTCACAACAGAAAGAGAGCTTCCCATCCACCAGCTCCACCATCAATTCCCCATCTGCCCAATTCATTTCATTTTTTTCTTTCTTTTGCAGTGGCATCCCAGGGAAAAAATGTGGCACCATCATTCTGTCAGCGGAGGAGCTGGGCAATTGCAGGGTGAGTACAGTTCAGCTGAACTTTCTGCATGACTTGTCATTCAGAGTCTAGTCCAGCATTGTACACTGTGGCCTCTGTGTTTGCAGGTTTCTGGGTTGTCCTTTGTTTGAGGCTGCCTTGGGGTGATGCTGTGGGCTCCACTGCATGATGATGCCATACTACTTGCCTGTTCATATTGCCGTGCATGGCTGTAAATTCTCAGTAATGGGTACAGTCCTGCTTGGGTGTGACCACTTGGACCACAAAGTGATGGATCTTACTGGCCTTGCATTTGACTTATGATCAATGATGCTACCTCATTTTCCTCTCAGTTCTGCATGATATCCTTTATTGGAACTGTGATTTCTTAATAACGAGCTTATCCTGCTTGACTTTGAGCTCTGAGCAAAATGGCTGATCCTGCTTGGCGTTGAGTAATGGCTATCTCATTTGGCTCTTAGGCTGTTTGTTTGCTTGCCATTTGCAGTATTCCTGATGACTTAAAATGGAAATGTGACTTTGGGGTAATCAGGGCCACCTTAATAAAAACATATTACTATGCCTTTTGGGGTATCCTTGCCACGGGAGTATGGAGTACTGAACTTGCTGTTTTGGGTTATTCAGTTCCTGCCCAACAGGAGTGAGAGCTTGACTCGCATTGCAGGAAGCAAATCAAACTTGTTCCCAGTGAGTATGGGACTCCACCAGGGCTATCCTCTGTCACCGATTCTGTTTGTAATTTTGATGGATAGAATTTGTTGGAGCAGTCAAGGGGTGGAGGGGATTCAGTTTGGTAACCTCAGAATCAGATCTGTTTTTTGCAGATGAAGTAGTCCGGTTGGCTTTATCAAGTGCACACTGGGATGATTAGCAGCTTAGCGTGAAGTGGCTGGAATGAGGATCAGTACCTCCAAGCCCATGGTCATGGTTCTCAGCTGGAAAAGAGTGGAGTACCCTCTCCAGGTTGGGGAAGAGGCGCTGTCTCAAATGGAGTAGTTTAATTATCTTGGGATCTTGTTCACGAGTGAGGGGAAAAGGGAGCAGCAGATCTACAGATGGATCAGAGTAGTGTTGGCAGTCACGTACCAGTCATCCTTGGTTGTGAGAGAGCTGTACCAAAAGGCAAAGCTCTCGATTTATTGATCAGTCTACATTCCTTTCCTCATCTATGGTCATGAGCTTTGAGAAGTGACTAATAGAACTAGATTGTAGATACAAGTGGCAGAAATGAACTTCCTTTACAAGGTGTCTGGGCTCAGCCTTAGAGATAAATGGGGAGTGTAGACATTTGGGAGGAGCTCAAAGTTGAGCAACTGCTCCTCCACATCTAAAGGAGACAGTCTAGGTAGTTTGGGCATCTAATCAGGATATCTCCTGGACAACTCCCTGGGGAGGGGTTTTGGACTTGTCCACCTGGGAGGAGACCTCAGGGCAGACCCAGGACATGACAGAGAGACTATATCTCTCAGCTGACCAGGGACACATTGGTATCCCCCCAGAGGAGTTGGAGGAGGTGTTGGGATAAAAGGGATGTCTGGACATGCTAAGACTGCTGCCCCCACAACCCACACCCAGGTAAGTGAAAGAAAATGGGCAGATATATGTATGTATGTACGGATGGATGGGCAGATGTATGGATGGATAAATGGATGTATGGAGGGTCACATTCCTTTGTTGTAACTTCTGGGTAGTAATGATATACTGCTTCCTTATTTCTACTGCATTATATTTATAAGTGAATTTTGAGGTGGGAGACATGCCATGGTTATTACTTCTGTCAAAGGAGGCTCTTCCCCATGATTAGCATCGCTTCCAGTTCTGGTTACTTGAGTTATCTCTGGGTGATGGGCCTGTGCTGCTTGGTTTTACATGCCAGATGGTAGCTGCTCTCTAGTTACATTGTTACGGAAGCCTTCTTGGTTGGCTAAGTTATAAGTGATAATTCCACACCTGGCATGATTGAGCCTTATGGTCAATTGGGCTCTCCTGTTTGTCTTCTGTGTTACCATTTTGGTGTCTTTTGGCAGTGGAAGACGTCCTATCCATCTTTGCTGATGATTTTAAGGTAATCCAAGCTTATCTACATTTGATGCATGCTGATATGGGCTATTCCTATGGGATACTGTTTCTTTTGGCTATTCTTCTTGATCACAACCTATGCAAAATTAGATTCCTTTCCATGCCCTTTCCTTATACATGAAGCTCATAAGCATAGCTGTGACATCTGGGTGATGGAGCTATTCTACTTGCATATGACACATGTGGATGCTGACTCTTTGTGTGTGCTTTGGTGTCTTTTGTTATTAATGGCCTTCTTCTTTCCTTTTGAGTTCTGTCTTGCATGGTGGGGTCTTATTCCAAGTAAACACCATTTTGGTAGGGAGTACCTTCTGGAGGAGTGATGAACACTTTAATGTTTGAGATTGCCTTCTGGTAGATAATGATGACTAACCTGCTTGGTTCTATTTTCTGGAGAGTGATGGGGGCTGTTTTGCTTAACTGAACCTTCTGGAAGACGAGGAAAACTGTCCTGCTTTGTTGTGTCTTGTGGAGAGTTTTGGTGATTGTCCTGATTGACTATTTTTTCTAGTGAATGATGAAAACTATCTTACTTGGAGACATTGTCTGGTTGGTGATTAAGACTGTCTTCCAAGGAAGTGTCTTCTTGTGGGTAGGTGAAAGAGACCTTAAACCCAGGGGCGTGTCTTCTGGTGGGTAATATAGACTCTCATACTTGGAACTGTCATTTGATGAGTGCCAGGGACTGGTCCTCCTTGGTGAGATAAGGATTATCTTGCCTGGCTGGTTTTTCTGGTGTTTGATTATGACTGCACTGCTAGAAGTATCTTCTTGTGGGTGATTGAGAACCTTACAAGGAAATTTCTTCTTGTTGTTGGTTGCAGAGACTATAATTTCCAAAGGGTTGTGTTCTGGCGAGTAATGTAGACTGTCATACTGGGAATAGTTAATCTGATAAGTAACGGGGACTATCCTACTTGGTGTGGTAGGGATTATTATGGTTTCTTCTATTGAGTGATTATGATTGTCCTGCTGGAGGTATCTTCAAATAGATAATTGTGACTGTCTCGCAAAGAAGTGTCATTTAATGTGTGGGTGATATAGGAAACATAGAAGAGGGTCTCATCAGGCTAATGATTGTGACTGTCATCCTGGAAATTGTCTTCTAGTGTGTATGATATTGACTAACCTGCATGGCTCTATCTTTAGGTGAGTGATGGGGAACTGTCCTGCTTGGTTATGTCCTTTGTAATAGGGTTTATTCAGCATGGCAATTCCTTCTGGTAATATATTGTGACTGTACTGCTTGGAGGTGCCTTGCAGATAGGTAGTTAATGGAGAATATCTTGCAATGAACTGTTGTCTGGTTGGTCATGGGATCTGTTCTGCTTTGCTCTTTTCTACTGTATCATTTGCTAGATGTTAGTCATTATCTGCTTGGTTGTGTCTCCTGGTAAGTAATGCTATTCTGCTTATGTGCCTCTCTTGGTGGGTTATGGAGACCATCCTTCTTGGAGATAATGAAGAACATCTTTCTTGCTTGAGTATTCCAATGCGTGGTAAGGGAGAACTGGATGGGAATTTCTTTCTTTGGCTGCCTCTTCTTTTCGGTGCTGTTCTGTTTGGCTGCGTCTGCTGGTGGGCGATGGGTACTGTCATTCTTGACTTTAAGTTATAAGATGTATTACTTTGTGGGGCATCAAATTCTAGGTTATCTAGAGAAAGTAAAAACTGTTCCTGGACAGCAATTTGACCCTCGGGGTTGTTTTTGCTAATGAAGTGACCCATGGGTGGGCACTGGGCAGGCATGCCACTTTAGCTCCTTTCTTTTCTCCAAATCTTATTCATAAACAGATTCAGTAGCTGAACTGGCATTCAGCTCCCTGAAGGTGACAAGCAGAGTTTTATTTGGTTTAATAAGCGAGCTGAGAGATGTGTAGAATTCCTCCTGGATGTAATAAAAGATTGATTGGATGCTGCATCTGCTGTTCTAGCAGAACAATAAACTGCAGCACGTGTAGGGGCCTCACATTCTTGCTTTCATTGCACAAATGTGCCAATTAAGTCATGGAGAGGACAGCATGCAGAGGCGCAAAGAACACGAAAAGTGCCATTAATTGCTCATTTTCAGCAGTAGCTGCCGTGATGGCATTTCCTATGCCTTTCTACTGCGCTCCACAGAAAGAATCTGGAAGTGGCGCCTGATGAAACTCGTCTGTCTCTCCACTGATTGGCGAAGCCACTCAAGCAAATCCCTGTCTGCAGTCGGGCCCGTGTATGTGAGAAAAGCAGGGCGGCTCAGCGTTGATTTGATTTGGTGGCTTTCTTCCAAAGAAAACTCGATAGTTATCATTTTAAAGAACAACTTGGCAGAGACAGAAAGAGAGTCACACTAATAATTTACTTTATTCCATTTCATGATACTATAAACACTGCTGCCCTGCTCTGGGGTGGTGACAATGAACTTATAGCGTCACCCTGCTGAAGCTGATGTAAATACTGTAGCACAAGGGTGAAAATGAGCCAAATAGATGAGCCGTCATTGAACACAAAATGGCATGGGTTCACAGGATTCTGAAAGGCAATCATGGCTCATCTATTCTGTCAGGGGATGTCCTTTTTTCTGAATCAGGCTCTCCAGCAGACTGTGCCAACTCCCACATTCTCTCCGTGTAGCCCTTCCTTATCACCATCACTCCATGGCACGCGACCCCTTATCTCTACCGTGTTTTCTAAGGGAGTCAAGGCTGGGCAGGTTGTCAGAAAACAGGGCCTGTTAAAGCCCATTGTGACAATCTTTGTGTGATTTTGAGCTATACAAAAAATACATTGTTGCTGTTGTTGTTAAAGCAGCAGGTGTTGCTACTGAGTCTTCAGTCAGGGATTTCCAGCTACACGGTGCATTGCCATATTGAAGTAGCAGCACTCCTAGCCAATTCTGGTTTAGTGAAGGTCACCATATGACCTGATGGCTAACAGTGAGCTACTGTTCTAAGAGCATTACCTAATATCAGCCAAACTTTTAAGAAACAGTTCAAGATCATTAGCCTTATAAAATAAAAATAAGTAAATGAAATCATACACTGCTGGTTGTAACCCACTATAGAGCCCTAGGCGATATCCAGAGCTTGTGCCCCTTGAGATACCAGATGGCACCCTTCGGTGTCCACAGTGTACATTCTATATTATTAGTCTTTGAGGACTGGGGGCTTGGGGTGTGATCCCCCCTTGCTTTCTGGATCATGCGCCCCTTGACTTACCAAAATGGTGCCCATTGGTGTCCATAGCACAGCATATGAAAGGCGCTATATTGGCACCGACCCGACACAGACTGACAGCAGAGGCATGTAAAAAGTGCAAACAAAAAACTTTATTTTCTTCAGCTGTGAGACACGTCTTCCCCGTGCCCCACTGGCCCTACTCAGTCCCCAAAAGCACCGACACAAAAGAACACACCACACTCTTCTTCCTTCAATCCTCTCATGCAGCTTCATCCTCCTCCTCCTGACTCTGGCACCCTCAGCAGTGGCTGTAGGCTCCCTTTATAGCCCACCCGGAAGTGCTTCAGGTGGTAATTAACCTAAATTAGACTGCACTTCCGGGTGTGGCTGTGTTGCCACCCACACGGGCTCAGGAAGCCTTGCAGCTGAAATCTAACAAGGATGAGCTCCAGTGTTACAAGATAATGGCCCCGATACAACCCAGGGGGGCTGCCACCAAGTGTTCCGGAGGCCGTAGAGTGCACCCCATGGCTGCTCCCCCGGATCCAGTGTTGAAGAGGCATCCTGGCCTGGCATGGGTCCTGGCCGTCTGCCACAAGGGACAAGGGGATATTCCAGAGCACGTGCCATTTGAGTTTCATAAATGCTGCCCCTAAGTGTCTGGAGCACACGCCCCTTAACTTTTGTGACGTTGCCCCTTGTATAAAAGATTACACAGAGACATCATGAAGGTTTGGGGCAGCCACCCGTATATTATGTCCTGGCTTCAAAAAGGTTGAAAATAAGCACAGATCTTTACAGATCGGAGTCCACAACTGAAATGACTCATGCCAGCAAAGATGGCGTCTTTATATGTCGGCACCGGAAGTGACATCATCTGAAGTGCCATGACTGGAAATGATGTCATCAAAGGCGCCAGAGCCAGAAGTGAGGTCATGTAAGGCACCGAAACCCGGCGGGATTTCCCGAGAATAGTCTGCAAGGGATTGAGAAAGACAGTCAGTGCAACCCGCCGCCCCCTGGTCAGATGTGGAATTACTATTATTCAGGCCCTTTAGTTGTCTCCTACTCGCACGTGTGTGACACCCTCTAATGATGCCACCCTAGGCGGCTGCCTGTGTCGCCTAATTGACTGGCCAGCTCTGAGTTCATGAATAAAGACAAGGCCGTCCTTCTTTATCACTTCATTCCTAGAGAGCAGATAGTTCAGTCCTTCACTGGAAGCAAGACATCAGCTTTTTTTACATCCTGTTGACCAGAAAGCCAGAAAGGCTCAGTCATGAGTTAACCCTGAAAGCAGAATAATCCAAGTGAAGCCAAAAAAGTGAAAAAAATTTTATTAATTAAAAACGAGAAACCACGCAGACCCCCCAGTCCTCCAATAATTTAAAGCAAGATGAACTTTTCCATTTTGGAATGACAACATTTTGTTTTTACCATGAAAGAAATACAGCATTTACAGATAGCACCGCTCTTCTTTTTCCTACTTTTTAATACAGTGTTTTTTTGTTTGAAGATCAGTAAATATAAAACGTACTGTTGATTATGAATTTGTAAAAAACATGTAACATGTCCTGGGGGATTATAAATAGATGGGCTTGTGAGGATTGAGGTTTAATTGCAATAAACATTTGTGCCCACCATTAAGATGCTCAGCAGATGGCACTGTCATGTCACTATTTCAGTCACTTTACTTCTCCAAGGTTGCTGCCAACTTAAAAGATTATGACTTTGTAGAACTGATCAGTTAAGACCTATAGCAAGGTTGAAACCCCAGTAGCTTGTAAGTAATCATGTGACAGACAGACATAACCCTTAGCATTTTATATATATAGATTAATAATACGTAGAATAAGCAACACAGGCAGACACAGTAACAAATATCTAGCTGCCCTTTTGGGTAGGGTGCCTACTGCACATACTCAACAATGGACCTCTCAGTCTGCCCTCCTTACTTTGCTTTCACACCTTTACACAAAAAACTATAGACACATGGAAGAAATTACCAAGTGGTGTGGTAGACAGTAGGACTTTAAGGATCTTTAGATGTAGACTTGATGTTATTTTGAACAATCTTGGTGACTAGGATGGATGAACTTGTTGGGCTAAGTGGCTTGTTGTGTTATCAGATGTACTTTGGCTTTACTTCAAACCAGTGGTCACCAAACACTTCAGGCCAACTCTACTCTTAATGACGTCATAACAGGGAGTCCAGACAAGAGCTACTAGAGGCAGGGATGACTGTAGTGTTACAACTCCACTTATTGGCCACAGGTGTCTCCACAAAACTGCATCTCAGTTCATCTATCGTGGGCCAGACATGTCATGATCTGTCTTTTGTTTCTGATTTTTTTTAAAGAAAGTAATAGAGCAAGGATTAAAGGAACATATTCAGACCCAAGCACAAATATCTAGCTACCCTATAGGTCTTACTACATATCCAATGGTCCTCATTGATTATGGCCAGGATGCCAAAACACACATACTCAACAATGAACTTCTTAATCTGCCTTCCTTACTTTGCTTTCACACCTTTACACAAAGGATCACAGACACAGAATAAAATGCCAAGATGTGTGGTAGACAGTAGGACTTTAGGGACTTTCAGATCTACACATGACATTATTTTATAAATCTAGCAGAATAGGACGGACAAGCATTTTGGGCTGAATGGCCTGATCTCATCACAATTGTTCTGTTGAGTGGTCACCGAACACTTCTAGCTGATTCTGCATTTTAATGGCCTATTAGCAGGAAGTCCAGCCAGGAACTACTAGAAGCAGGGATGGATGTAGTCTTACTGCTCCGCCTATTGGCCCCACGTGTCCCTACAGTCCTGCACCCCAGTTGATCTGCAGTCTCTTTAGCATTATGTTTTCCCCCGGAAAAAATGTGATTACGTGTAACAGAAACATGTGAATGTCAAAATGTCAACATAAATACAGTAGGAGAAAGATATGTCAAGTGTCCATTGCTGCACTGATGCCGATTTACTCCACGTCATTTGTGTGATTTGTTTTTAGACAATGTTGCAATCGGGATAATAGAACAATGTTTCTTGGCGCACTTCTCTTATAGTATTTTTTCTGTTGGTTAGTCATGACAGGGTAGAACGTCACTGCGTGATCCACATAATTGGCATGTCCATTGTGTTATTGTAGGGTAACGCAGCACAAGGCTAAGTGACAGTTTTACTCTCCATCTCAATGTCTGATGAACAGTTCATGTGGTCGCCACTATCGCTTGATTCAACTAAGTTGTATTATATTTGTAGTTGTATTATGAGAGAATCTGTTCCGCTAACAGTTATTAACAATATTGGGTGTCAAAAGTCTCAACTGTAGATGTCAAAAGATTAACCCCATTCCTTCTTACTAGATAGATAGATAGATAGATAGATAGATAGATAGATAGATAGATAG
>JANRMT010027041.1:28690243-28701974 GCA_026402145.1 Polypterus bichir lapradei
TAAGTCTAACAACATAATTACAGTGGAGTTTCCTTCATCAGAGGATATCAGAATGTCGTTTACAACCCATGTTAATGCTGTTTCTGTACTATGACCAGTGCGGAAACCAGACTGGAATTTCTCAAATAAATTGTAATGCGCAAGGTGTGACTGAAGCTGATTGACGACTACTTTTTCTAGCATTTTAGAGAGAAAGGGTAAATTTGAAATAGGCCTATAATTATTAAGTTATGTGTGGGTCTAGGTCTGTCTTTTTAAGTAATGGTTTATGACTGACACTTCTAGTGAATCAGGTACTGTGCCATGCAATAATGAACTATTGATAATGTTTAGAATTGGCGCTGCAAGAACATCCATTGCACTTTTTACTAGTTTTGTTGGCACTGGATCTAGAGAACAAGTAGTGGGCTTCATTTTAGAAATTAAAGTCAAGACTTTCTGCTCAGTTACAGGATTAAAATTACTAAAGTGCTGAATGCAATGTGAGACAGGGTCTGCTAAGCTAGTATGCGGTTTATACTGTGATGCTGAGATCTGGGATCTTATATTTTTAATTTTCTTATTGAAGAAGTTCATAAAGTCTGTACTGCTAATATCTGTTGGTATTTTGCACTGTAGATCTGAATTTCCATTTGTTAATTTAGCCACTGTTCTAAACAGTACCCGAGGATTTTTATTATTGATCTATTAATTATTGTAGAATAGTATTCTGAGCGAGCTTTAAAGAGAGCTTTTTTATATTTTTTAACACTCTCTGTCCATGCAATTTGAAAGACATGTAGCTTTGTTGTTCTCCATCTGCGCTCCAGTTTTCGACACTTGAGTGTTTTCATTAAACCAGGGATAATTTCTATGTGCTTTGATCACTTTTGTTTGAAGGGGAGCCATGAATTGTACTTGTGGAAGAGCATTCATTGCTTTTCAGCTCTGATGCACACAGAGCCCTGTAATGATGCAGGTCTTGCTCCATGCTCCCATCTCTCCTTTGGGAGCCTTTTGAACCCGACAACATCGGTAATGTAACTGGATAAGCTGGACAATGAGGACACCAAATGAAGCAAGGGGAGGTGCAAAGTGCAAACAGTGCTTTTATTAAAATGAACAAAACAAATTCAAAGTGTTCAAATCAAGTGCAGTGCTTCTAAAAGTCAATAAATAAATAATCCATTAAAAACAGAGTGAAAATGTGGAGGTTAAAATCCCAATAAATAAATAAATCCTTTAAAACCGAGGTTAAAATACTGGCTGGAAGCAGTCCCTTCTTTAAAACCATGGCGCCTTCTTCAGCTGGCGGCCCTCCTGCTTCTCCCATCCGGACCCTGCACCAGGGGAGTCATCCTACCTGCACCTAACTTCTCCTTCACCAGACCGAGACTTGGGTTCCCCAAGCAACCAGGGCGCTCAGACAGGGGCTTCACCTCCCAAGCCTCCGAGTCCCGCTGCCTTCCGCGGCAAGCCTTCCTCGATCATGACACTCCTGCTCCTCTGCAAAACTCAGCAGGAGTGACCTAATCCATCTGCTCCTGGGTGCCGGCCAAACACCCCGCTAGGGCTCACTTCCCAGCTGCCTTCCACTACCAGTGAGCTTGCTCTTCCTGCTCACTTGCTCACACCCACACCAGCTCTCAGCTTCCAGCTTTCCCTTCTTCCTCCTCTAACCTCTGTTCTCTTTTCCAATCTTTTTTTCCTCCCTCCACACTTGCATTCCTACTATATATAATGGGGACGTAGCACAGGTGCGGCAATTAGCAGCTCCTGGCATCATTCACGGACATGGGTGATCCCACACCTGTGCACTTCAGTGTGGAACACCCAAGCCCGCATCGCGCCTGGGAACTGCTTCTGGTCACACTACCACAACCCCTCTTTAAGCTGCAAGTGCGGCGATTATTTATTTAAAAGCTGGCCTTTTCTTCTAAGCCACGGACCTGTTAAACCACAAGCCCACTCCTATGACTAAAGACACAACAGCCCCACTCTCTTCTGCATTCCTTGTCAGCCAGCTCCTTCACTTCTGGCTCAGATATCAAAACAGTGTTTTTCACCCAACTGTTTCAAGATGTGGCCGGTCTTACGGTAAACAATGTTAAGTCGCATTATTCAAGCATTCTGCCGATCGTCATAAGCTAGAAAGGAGAAGAACATTAAACTATATGTTATAAGCTACATCCACAATTAATGAAGGTAAGATCTGGAAATCTTAAAAACTTGTGTCTACTATGAACTTACATGGGACAAATGTGTGATTACATTAGGCTTCTTTAAAAATACACAATTTTAATAATTAGTCATTAAACTTTATTCAGTGACAGGTGAATATGTACAGTAGGTTAGCTTAGTACATAATAACATTAGTCTGCTGGACATCTTACCTTGTAAAAAAGCGAATGTTTTTGAGCCAGCAAAGCAGTGAATGCCAAACCACTGCTTCATTATCTCAATTTATTTCCTTAGTTAGAGGATCTCCTCTCCATATAGGTCGACAGATTCTGGATCCAGAGCTGAAGTGTAGTCGTGTTCCTCAAGGATTTTTTATCATCCTCCTCCTCACCCTGTGTGTCATCCTTTGTCAGTCACTTTCTCCTCTCCCAAAACCCCTGGTCTTGAAGGTGGAATGGAGAAATTGTTCACCTCATACCTCATACAACTCAAGAACTGTTCCCTTCTTCAACAGTCACAGACCATGGTTCTCGAAAATCCTCTTTTTTTAAAACGTGGGCTACAAACTCAGGTATGGGAACTGACCGTAAAGCTCTCTCTCCTGATAGCAACAATCCATTTAGATCAGGTTTCTGCATCAGAGGAAAATTTATGAAAACTAAGTACCTTGTTGTACTTACTGGAAGCTTGACATAATAAAAGTACACAACAATGTTCAGCTGTAGAGCTATCTGTATGCTGAAGCCTAAACTTCTTTTTCTTGGACATTCTCATCACTAAACAAAAATCACAACTGCAGTACAGACAATGGAAGTAACTGAGCTGGCCGAGATTTCACCAGAAGTATGTCAGCACTACAGTGTGCATATAGCCTGTTAAACCTGTCTGATTTTGTCATACCCTGTCGTGTTCTGTGTATGTCACATTAGGCTGAACTTCATAAGGGCGCACCTCTGAGGGCTTCTGACTTGCTAACATTATGAAGGCTACAAATGCAAATAGCTGGAAAAGCTGTATAGTGTGGCATGGCCTCTCCATATCTTGAATGTCTGTACCATACCATTTCGAGGAAGCAGTGCAAGCCTCTAACCACACTAGCACTTTCGTTTTGTCGGTACCTTTTTGCACTTCCCTTCCAGGGGCATCCACCCCATAATCTTTATCTACTCTTCTTGTACTTCCCTGATAAGAAGTGTTGCCAGTGGTCAGCGCTTGATTTTCACCACCTTCTAAGGCCTTGGTAAGCCCTCTCCCTGTCCCATGCTGCTATTTTCCTCCCTGCAATCCCATAGTAGCCATGCTTATTCATAACTGGTGGGTTTATTTTACAAAGTAGAACATGCTGGAAGAGATGAGCAGTTGAATTGTATTCAGAAAGCACTTTATTGACACATGAGGTCACATGGAGAGCAGCAGGACAGTATCGACAGGTCTGCATGTAGACTTCATCGCATCAGAATAATAAACGTGCAGACGAGGCGGGATTCTATATTACAGGCCTTCTGTTGGTAACTATGACTGACAGTTATTATTAGAACTGAAATATTGGAAAACAACACTTAAATAGTCAACACAAGGCTTGACCTTCTCATGAGGTACTCATTGCATTGCTCATCCTGAAGCCTTGTGACAGTAGAGCCCACTAAAAAATGTCACACAGGTGAAACGTTACAGGACCACTATAAACAGAAATACCGTTGATGAGCTATAGTGTCAGGCACAGTATCAGCATATCAGTATATCCGGGCCTATAAAAAGTAGTGATCCCCTTGGAACTTTTCACATTTTATTGTTATACATCATTGAATCATAGTGGGTTTAAATTGGATTTTTGACACTGATCAACACAAAATGACTTTTTCATATGAAGCAAATCTCTGCAAAGTGGTCCCGATTAATTACAAATATGAAAGTCAAAATAATGGATCACGTAACTGCTCACACCCTTCAAGCCAGCGTTTAGTAGATGGCAGCCATGACAGCCTTGAGTCTGCGTGTACAGGTCTTATCTCTCTGTTGCACATCTCCACAGTGCCATGTTTCCGTATTCTTCTTTGTAAATCTGCTCAAACTCACAGGTTGCATGCTGATTGTGAGTCCATCCACAAATTCTCAATTGGAATGAGATGTAGACTCTGATTCAGCCATTCCAGCACATTCACTGTGTTGTTTTGAAGCCATTCATGTGTAGGTTTAGCTTTTATCTTGAGGTTGCTATCATGCTGGAAAGCAAAAGTTCTCCCAAGGTTCAGATTTCTTACAGACTGTGTCTGGTTTTCCTCCAGGATTTCCCCATATTTGGCTGCATTTATTTTACCTTCACACACCTTCTAGGGCCTGCCACAGAGAAGCATCTCCATGGCATGATTCTGCTATCACCTTGCTCCACGGTGGATTGCTGTGTCTTTGATAATGTGCAGTGTTTGGCTCATGCATTCAGTCTAATGGCCAAGAAAATGTCAGCCTCATTAGACAAATTGAACGTTTTTCCGGCTGGTCAGAGAGTCTCCGATGTGCCTTCTAGCAAACTCTAGCTGAGATGTCCTGTGTGCTTTCTTATTGCACCTCTCTCATATTTAAATATGTAACCGGTAAACAACAACAACAACATTTATTTAATATGCACATTTTCATACAAATGTGTAGCTCAAAGTGCTTTACACAATGAAGAAATAAGTTTATATAAAATAAAAATAAGATTAGGCATTGATAAGTAACAATGAATAAAGTAAGGTCTAATGGCCTGGAGGACAGAAAAGCAAAACAAAAAAAAAAACTCCAGGTGGGCTGGAGAAAAAAACAAAAAGCAAAATCTGCTGGGTTTCCAAGGCCAAGAGACCATCCAGCCTCCACTGGGCATTCTACCTAACATCCATCCATTATCCAACCCGCTATATCCTAACTACAGGGTCATGGGGGTCTGCAGGAGCCAATCCCAGCCAACACAGCGTGCAAGGCAGGAACAAATCCCAGGCAGGGCGCCATCCCACCGCAGGGCACACAAACCCACACACCAAGCACAATTTAGGATTGCCAATGCACCTAACCTGCATGTCTTTGGACTGTAGGAGGAAACCCACGCAGACACGGGGAGAACATGCAAACTCCACACAGGGTGGACCCAGGAAGCGAACCCTGGTCTCCTTACTGAGAGGTAGCAGTGCTACCACTGTGCCACTGTGCCCCTACCTAACATCAATGATCTAAATCAGTCCTCATGGCTTTCAGGCTTCACGTGAAAGAATTGATGATGATGGTGATGTGGTCATCTGGGGTACTACCTTCAGTCCATCAATGCAGAGACTGCATAGCACCTTGATCAGGTGGTGGTGGCGCAGGTAAAGCACCCTGTAACAGTTGGTGTCCGCACAGCCACCCCTTTTTCAGTTTCTGTAGCTTGTCACTCCTTTCGAATTCTCATAGGTCACTTAGTTGGTCTTCTTCTGACATCATCGCTCATTTTTGTAGATGGCCTGCTCTAGTTAGATGTGCAGCTGAGCTGTACTCTTTCCATATTGTAATTGTTTGTTTAACTGGACTCCAGGGGGTATTCAGTAACTTGAATATTTTCTTGTCTCCATCACCTGACTTGTGCCTTTCGTGGACTTTCTTGGAGTGTTCTTTTGTCTTCAATGTGTAGGTTAGACCACCATACTGACTCACCACAAGTTATCCCTTCCTGACACAGGAGCATTTAGACTTCAATCAGCTGAACCCCCAGAGAAGTGGTCTTTATATTGAAATAATTCTGAGACTTCTAAAACCAGTGACTTGCCCCAGTGATAATTTAAGGGATGTCGTATTAAAGGAGTGAATGCTTTTGGGATTGATTATTTTTGTGTATTAAATTTGCAAATGATCTGATTTAGACCACTTTGCAGAGATCTGGTTTCACTTTGACATTAAAGAGTCTTTTCCTGCTCTGCTGATCAGTCTCAGAAAAGCCCAACTAAATCCGCTGGGATTCAATGTTGTATAACAATAAAATGTGAAAACTACTGAAGGGGTGAGTATTTTTTATGGCTATTGTATCAATAAATGCAGGGTGGAGTGGTGGCTCAGAGGCTAAGGATCTGTGCTGGTATCCAGAAGGTTGCCGGTTCAAAATCCCTGTCACTGAAAAAAGAGATCCTACTCTGGTGGGTCCTTGAGCAGGACCCTTAACCTGTAATTGCTCCAGGGGTGCTGTACAATGGCTGACCCTGCACTCTGACCCCAAGGGGTATGCGAAAACTAACAAATTCAAAATACAAGAAATTGTATAAGGCAAAATAAAGAACAAAAAAAAATGTCCAGATTCCCCATTTTGTCACTAAGGACAAAACTTATTCAATATTAATATTATGTAATTCTACCATAATTTAGCACAACCTGAATCATAAGGTAATTTCTAGGCGCAGCCAGGGTTTTGAAGGGGTCCGGTTTGGTGGACTCAGGATTGGGTCACTGCTTTTTGCAGATGATGTTGTCCTGTTTGCTTCATCAGGCCGTGATCTTCAGCTCTCTCTGGAGCGGTTCGCAGCTGAGTGTGAAGCGGCTGGGATGAGAATCAGCACCTCCAAATCCGAGACCATGGTCCTCAGCCGGAAAAGGGTGGAGTGCCCTCTCAGGGTTGGGGGCGAGATCCTGCCCCAAGTGGAGGAGTTTAAGTATCTCGGGGTCTTGTTCACGAGTGAGGGAAGAATGGATCGTGAGATCGACAGGCGGATCGGTGCGGCATCCGCAGTGATGCGGGCTCTGCATTGGTCTGTCGTGGTGAAAAAAGAGCTGAGCCGTAAGGCAAAGCTCTCAATTTACCAGTCAACCTACGTTCCTACCCTCACCTATGGTCATGAGCTATGGGTAGTGACCGAAAGAACGAGATCGCGAATACAAGCGGCTGAAATGAGTTTCCTCCGCAGGGTGTCTGGGCTTTCCCTTAAAGATAGGGTGAGGAGCTCAGTCATCCGGGAGGGACTCAGAGTAGAGCCGCTGCTCCTCCGCATCGAGAGGAGTCAGATGAGGTGGCTCGGGCATCTGATCAGGATGCCTCCTAGACGCCTCCCTGGTGAGGTGTTCCGGGCACGTCCAACCGGGAGGAGGCCCCGGGGAAGACCCAGGACACGCTGGAGGGACTATGTCTCCCGGCTGGCCTGGGAACGCCTTGGGATTCTCCCGGAAGAGCTGGAAGAAGTGGCCGGGGAGAGGGAAGTCTGGGCTTCTCTCCTTAAGCTGCTACCCCCGCGACCCGACCTCGGATAAGCGGAAGAGGATGGATGGATGGATGGATGGATGGATGGATGGATGGATGGATGAATCATAA
Source organism: Polypterus bichir lapradei (assembly GCA_026402145.1). Classification (NCBI taxonomy): domain Eukaryota; kingdom Metazoa; phylum Chordata; class Cladistia; order Polypteriformes; family Polypteridae; genus Polypterus; species Polypterus bichir. Next base: position 28,697,706 of record JANRMT010027041.1, read on the forward strand.
GGTAATAAATCATATGGGACACATCAAAGACATGCGTGAATGAGAGCAAAAAGGATTCCCTAAAAAGGCCACTCATCAGACTATTTAATTCTCAATTAAATGTTACTAAGTGCTATAGAAACATTTCAGTGCCATCCAATCAGCACCAAAATGTCATCCAGCCTAATTTATGTGATGTGTACAGGAATTCACCTCCCGCCAATAGACACGTATCCGGTAATGTGATAATTTTTAAGCCTGTTTAGTGTAACTGAACCAATCAATGAATCAACATGTATTTGTATTTTAATGTATGTAAATGGTGTAATTTGCATTATAGCTGTAAACTATTTAGTGCTCAAGAAAGAGCTTTAAAGCCAAATAAATTGAGTAGAATTCAAAATAGCAATGAATGAGAAATCCCTGCAGGCCAACTTAAGCAACCAGCCTGGTGACAGGTTCCATTCAGTTCAGTTCAGTTTATTTGTGTATAGCGCTCTTCACTGAATGCCGGCGCAGAGGGCTGTGACAAGTTCGCTGGTAGATTCAAATATAAACTTTACAAATTTCTAATTACATATGAGCACAAATAAAGACACACATTTGTTTAAACAGACAAGAAACATATATGTTCCATTTATTTCCTCAGCAGATGCCTTTATTCAAAGTGACTTAGAGAAGAGGTCAACATAATCGAGGTAACATTAGTCTGGGGGACTTTTTTGCAACAATTGTTACATGACAAGGCTACAAAATTGATCACAACAGGTGAAGAGCTCAGAACAAAACACAAGTGAGTTGTTCCTTGGCTACAAAGCATAATAAATATCAGTTAGACAGAAATTCTCCAAACAAGAGGGTCTTCAAATGCTTCTTGAACACATCATGGAAGTCAGCAGTTCAAATGGAGGTGGGCAGGTTGTTCCACCAGCCAGGTGTTATGCATGAAAAGTGTCTGGACTGAGATCTGACGTCATACAGAGCAGCAGACATGAGTGATCGAGAAGAAGCACAGGATCTCACAAGTGTCTCCACATACATAGGTGCTGTTCTGCTGACCACTATGTAGGCAAGCATCAAGGATTTGAACTTAATGTGTGCTTCTACAAGGAGTCAATGTAGTGATCTGAAGAGAGGAGTGACATGTGCCCACCTCAGTAGGTTGAACACTAAATGTGCTGCGCATTTTGAATCATCTGCAGTGGCTTGGTGACACGTGTGCTACTACTGCCAGCAGAGATCTGCAGTAGTTCAGAAGTGATCAGATCACAGCCTGGACCAGGAGTTGTGCTGCATACTCTGTTAGAAACAAAATGGTTTCAAACTGATTGACGTAAGCTGAATCAAACAATATCAGTCCATTTATTAATTGTTAAAGTTTAGCTAGTTGACAGTGGAGGTGAAGAAAACAAAAACTCCAGTCAGCAGCAACCCTGGAGAAAATAAGCCTTAGTTAGTTTTAACAGATAGAATCAAACACAAAGTCAGACATAGTCACAGTCCTGAAGACCTCAGGCAATTGTCCAGCCACCAATTCTAAAATCTGTGCTGAGCTGTCAAATCTGATGACTGAAACATTTTTTAGTCTGTTGAGCTCAGTGGGTAGAAAAACAACTTGGAGGTACAGCAAAGGCACAAAGTATTATAACAGGATACTGAGCAGAGTAACAGAATAGAGGATGGTTAGTAATAGATTATAAATGCTAGGTTACTTATAATTTTGTACAAATGACTAGCAAAAAGAGATGCAATATACCCAGGTAACCAGTAGCTCTAGTCAGGGTATACTGGACTAAAGTCTACAGCCTGAATTTAAAAGCTGAGACTGAAGGGGCACCTCTTATAGTAGCAGGCAGATCATTCCACAGATTTAGGCCCCTGTAACTGAAAGCGCGACCTCCCACTATTATTTTCTTAATGCTTGGAATTATAAGTAGTCCAGTATATTGACATCTCAATGCATGCTCTGGTTTGTAAGTAATGATAAATTCCGATATAAGCAGGTTCTTAATCATTTAAGACTTTATGTATACAAAGGAGGATTTTGAATTCATCCCTAAAAGTAACTGGAAGCCAGTGTAATAACTCCAAGATAGGAGTTATGTAGTCATACTTTTTAGTATTTGTAAAGATTCCTGCAGCAGCATTTTTGAAGTAGCTAAAAGCTGTGTAAAGTATAATTTGAACATCCTGTGAATAACACATCACAGTTGTCAATCCTACTGGAAGTAAATTAATGAATTAGCTCCTGAGCATTCTCCATATTTTGAAACCATCTTAATTTTGCAATATTTTAAAATAAAAAAAAAGTTAATTAGGGTATTCTATAACGAAACGTACGGCCACCATAAAATCCAATGGTCAGTCTAATGAAGAACATTAGAAGTTCTCAGTGGCTCAGAGCTCCATTAATCTGGCATCAAGTAGGATCAGTCATCTGCCACCTGACAGTCTGTCAGGTCTTCGCGTCCTTAGTCTTTCTGAGAGTGTCTTTGATCTAAACTGAGCTGCTTTTCTTCAGCCATCAGCAGACCAATGGCAGACCAAACTCTGCCATTTAGCATTCTTGGGAATTTGCTCAGATGCTCACTCACCATCTCATTCTGTTGCACTGTGAGGTTACACATCTTGGGCGCTGCACATCTTACATTATTCCCATTTTACCTTCTTTGCCCTTAGGAACACCTTGACAGTTAGGAAACTTCTCATGCTTGTTTGTCTGATGCCAGTAGACACTTCGGGGACACAACTGTGGCTTCCTGTGTAAAAAATAAAATGCTTTTGCTAGGAAGTGCTGAGCAGATCACAAGCTGTGCTGCATCTGTTGGATACCTGTAATCAAAGATGTCTTCTCCGGAACTGTCTTTCAAAGATTACTCTTTATTTAATAACTGAAAACATTTGTTTAAATCAAGTCATTTCTAATTTTGATAAAGACAATTCTTCTGAAACAAAGTTTACTCATAAAACAGAAAGCTAGGCCAGGACTCACAGTGGCTGAATGAACTTGACAGGACACCGCTAACATACTTAAGTATCCAGTAGAGCATATGATGAAGCCAATCCCGATAATGAGTCCAGGAATTTGACTTTTCCCTGGAATAAATCTTTTGCTAGTCAAACCTACAGCACAAAGAAGTAATAATACTGAGCCCAGTTATGAGCAGCTAGAAGCACAGGGGTTAGCGTCACACAAGCTTTACACACCAGGGGTCTGCATATTTGGTCCAGGAGGGCCATAGTAGTCAGCTGTAGGTTTTTGTTCCCTCCTGATTGCTTAAATAGACACCAGTTCTTTCCAAAATCAGATCTTATTTAATTTGATGGCTTGTTAGTGTTTTCATCCTGCTATGTCAGGTCATTCTTATATTATACTGTATTATATTATCTATCCATTATCCACCCCACTATATCCTAACACAGGGTCATGGGGGGTCTACTGGAGCCAGTCCCAACCAGTACAGGGTGCAAGGCAGGAACAAACCCTACACTAGGGACAATTTAGGATCGCCAATGCACCTAACCTGCATGTCTTTGGACTGAGGGAGGAAACCGGAGCAAACCCATGCAGACACAGGGATAACATATAAACTCCATGTAGGGAGGACCTGGGAAGCGAACCCAGGTCCTCTTAATGCGAGGCAGCATCACTACCACTGCACCACTGTGCCACCCTATATTATATTTAATACGCTACCAAGGCTGTCTGTTTGTCTGTACAGGATTTTAAATCACTTGTAACTCACAAACCGTTTGACCTATTGACATGAAATTTGGTACACATATATTATGTGATGTTTACTATCCCAGTTCAGGGTGTAGATTGACCTGCAAGGTTATTCCTCTTTTTATTTTTATTTTATTTTATTGTAGAATCAACTCTGTGCATTGGCCTGTAGGAAGGTCTTATGGCGTCTGCGTACGCGCACCATTCTCATTCCCTACCACCTTCGCCATCACTTCCCCTACCTCTTCATATCTTAAAGAAAATGTACTAAGTAATTGCATCACAAACACTGAATTAATCAGTTTTAATGCAAAAAGATGCCAATGATAGAAGAGAAGAAGTGGGCCGCTAAGGTGAAGAAAAGAAGAGCTGCTCAGGAAGCAGTAAGCGCATCAACCTCTGAGCAAACGAATGCTAAACGTACAGAGAAAGAGGATGAAAACTAGGAATGCTCAAGTCAAGAGTATTCACTGCATGCTATCGTGCAGTGCACCATTACTGGTTATATTATATTATATTATATTATATTATATTATATTATATTATATTATATTATATTATAT
>JANRMT010027041.1:28701984-28728413 GCA_026402145.1 Polypterus bichir lapradei
ATTATATTATATTATATTATATTATATTATATTATATTATATTATATATCTTACAGTGGTGTGAAAAACTATTTGCCCCCTTCCTGATTTCTTATTCTTTTGCATGTTTGTCACACAAAATGTTTCTGATCATCAAACACATGTAACCATTAGTCAAATATAACACAAGTAAACACAAAATGCAGTTTTTAAATGACGGTTTTTATTATTTAGGGAGAAAAAAAAATCCAAACCTACATGGCCCTGTGTGAAAAAGTAATTGCCCCCTGAACCTAATAACTGGTTGGGCCACCCTTAGCAGCAATAACTGCAATCAAGCGTTTGCCATAACTTGCAATGAGTCTTTTACAGCGCTCTGGAGGAATTTTGGCCCACTCATCTTTGCAGAATTGTTGTAATTCAGCTTTATTTGAGGGTTTTCTAGCATGAACCGCCTTTTTAAGGTCATGCCATAGCATCTCAATTGGATTCAGGTCAGGACTTTGACTAGGCCACTCCAAAGTCTTCATTTTGTTTTTCTTCAGCCATTCAGAGGTGGATTTGCTGGTGTGTTTTGGGTCATTGTCCTGTTGCAGCGCCCAAGATCGCTTCAGCTTGAGTTGACGAACAGATGGCCGGACATTCTCCTTCAGGATTTTTTGGTAGACAGTAGAATTCATGGTTCCATCTATCACAGCAAGCCTTCCAGGTCCTGAAGCAGCAAAACAACCCCAGACCCTCACACTACCACCACCATATTTTACTGTTGGTATGATGTTCTTTTTCTGAAATCCTGTGTTCCTTTTACGGCAGATGTTAACGGGACATTTGCCTTCCAAAAAGTTCAACTTTTGTCTCATCAGTCCACAAGGTATTTTCCCAAAAGTCTTGGCAATCATTGAGATGTTTCTTAGCAAAATTGAGACGAGCCCTAATGTTCTTTTTGCTTAACAGTGGTTTGCGTCTTGGAAATCTGCCATGCAGGCCGTTTTTGCCCAGTCTCTTTCTTATGGTGGAGTCGTGAACACTGACCTTAATTGAGGCAAGTGAGGCCTGCAGTTCTTTAGATGTCGTCCTGGGGTCTTTGTGACCTCTCGGATGAGTCATCTCTGCGCTCTTGGGGTAATTTTGGTCGGCCGGCCACTCCTGGGAAGGTTCACCACTGTTCCATGTTTTTGCCATTTGTGGATAATGGCTCTCACTGTGGTTCGCTGGAGTACCAAAGCTTTAGAAATGGCTTTATAACCTTAACCAGACTGATAGATCTCAATTACTTCTGTTCTCATTTGTTCCTGAATTTCTTTGGATCTTGGCATGATGTCTAGCTTTTGAGGTGCTTTTGGTCTACTTCTCTGTGTCAGGCAGCTCCTATTTAAGTGATTTCTTGATTGAAACAGGTGTGGCAGTAATCAGGCCTGGGGGTGGCTACGGAAATTGAACTCAGGTGTGATACACCACAGTTAGGTTATTTTTTAACAAGGGGGCAATTACTTTTTCACACAGGGCCATGTAGGTTTGGATTTTTTTTCTCCCTAAATAATAAAAACCATCATTTAAAAACTGCATTTTGTGTTTACTTGTGTTATATTTGACTAATGGTTACATGTGTTTGATGATCAGAAACATTTTGTGTGACAAACATGCAAAAGAATAAGAAATCAGGAAGGGGGCAAATAGTTTTTCACACCACTGTATATCATCATCCAAATTATTTAATTCATTCCTTCACCTTTTTCTCTTCAGTTTCCTTCCAAATATTTTATTAAACTAGACAGTTCATTAGGAATACACACAGGTGTATATGGAAACAAGTTAGATGGAAAAAGGCTGGTTTCTTTGTCATTTACATTTTGCTGCCAGTAATTAGTTTAAGATTAAACTTTGCGATTAAGGGTGAGGAATCTTAACATGCGAGACAACTAAAATGAAGCAGAGAAATGTTGCTTGAGTGAAAAGTACTTCAACAGCAGTAATGAACTTCTCATTAAGAAATTGGGTTGGAACAAAAACTTGCAACAACTGCGGCCCTCCAGGACTGACTTTACAGACCCCCCTGTCAAACATCATCGAATAAGTTACTGAGTAGTGTGTTAGAGAGTAGCACTTTGGGGTGACCTGATAATTTGCAGAGGTAAGACAAATAAAGATTGATGGGCAGAATGGCTTGACTTAATTAAAATTGACATTTTATTATTAAGTGTCCAACAGATCAAGAGTCTTCACGCCCAATCACTGTTCATAGAGTGGAGGGAGAGTTGGTGCAATTCAACAAGTCCTTGGGGGTCCACATCAGTGACAGGCTGGACTAGACTCAGAACACTGAGAAACTGTATAAGAAAAAGCAGAGCAGGCTCTTCTTTCTTACAAGACCATGTTCTTTTAATGTGGCAAGTGACATCCTTCACATTTCACATAAACATTAGTATGTGTTTCTACACACAGAGAACCATAGACACTTGGAATAAGTTACCAAGTAGCAGGGTAGACAGTAGGACTTTAGGGACTTTCAAAACTTGACTTGATGTTTCTTTAGAAGAATTACGAGGATAGGACTAGTGAGCTTTTCTGGGATGAATGGCTTGTTCTCAGTGAGATTATTTTAATGTTCTGGACTAGGACCCATGCCTGTCAGCCCAGGCATGCCATCCATTACAGTATCTGTCTATTATATAGTGTCTTTCCTTTCATATCTATCTATCTATCTATCTATCTATCTATCTATCTATCTATCTATCTATCTATCTATCTATCTATCTATCATATAGTGCCTTTCATTTCTATCTATCTATCAATTTAGAGAGACACCCCTTCAATTCAGAGAGAGACCTCTTTCCAGGTAGGTAGGTAGGGCATGCAATGAGTGTTTAAAAAATGGGTTAACCACAATGCATAAAATAAAACACAAATAATCCTTTCACAGAGCTAGATGGCCAGTCTATCATGGCCACCTCAGAAATACAACACAACAGTACAAACTACTTTGTTTTTGCACAGCGTTGCCCACCAAATGCAGACACAGTCCACTGTGGAAACAAACATTTTAAGGCAAAATGCAAGAATAGATCATACCACTCACTAAATATAGAACTATCACATATAAAGAAACAAATTTGCTTAAATACATCAAAAAAAAAGTGAAAACAAATTAACATAAGTGAAAAACAAGAAGGTCTGTCCATCATCTAATTGAACTATGGCCAGATTGCAAAAAAGGAATCAGACAAGCCAGACACAGTCAGAGTCCTGGAGACCTCGGCCAACAAGACCCCCACCCCCACTGGCCAAACTACAACTGAGTCAGTGCTGGGCTGGCCAATCAGATGAAGGACCCTTCTGCCCGATGATTCCAATGCGAAACAGTGCAGTCTGAAGTGGCATCTGAAGACATAAATGAGGGCCACTATGAAGCAGCTATATCTAAGTCTTATTTTGCTTAAGGAACCTGTCCATCTGCAGATTATCTCATACACACAGCGATTGAAAAAGCAGCCATACAGAAGTCTCATTTGGGGTAAGGCAGCTTACCACATGTGAATAAAGTCATAAGTGAGGGGCGCTATCTTATCTATTACTAGCTGAAGCCCACCGTAGCATACGGTGGTGTAAGAATAGGAACGGAAAACGTTGAGAAAGGAATTTAGTATAACAAAGGCTTAGGAAACCACTGTCGCAGTATAATGAAAATAGCAACGAGCGAAACCAATGCCATTGGTCGAGAGAGTACCTTCCTGTAGCAGGCTACAGAAAACATAGACATATATAGATAGACGCCACATTCACTGTGTTGCCCAGTCGACACGATAAGTCAGCGCGTCCGCCCTATTGCGAGTGGTAAAAGTGCCATTTAAACTAATACAGTAGATGTGGAAACCGGGTTTTCTGATGAAAAAACAATAACGTTTTAAACAGTATCGTTTACATACAACAGATTTTGGTGAATCGTTTACATGCAATTATTTACATCCATTTATACACTAATACGCTCTCTGTCTTGCGTGCCCTTAGTGAATCTATATACTGTATATAATTCATTAAGGGCACGCAAGACACTGAGGGCACGCAAGACAGTGAGCGCAAGCAAGACAGAGCCCCGCCCGCCAACTCTAACCCTCCTACTGCGTCATGGGATACGCATGACAGAGCCACGCATGCCAACTGTAACCATCCTTCCGAGTCCAGCGTCGCTGTTTTGAGGCACGCAACAACTCACCAAACACAGCCTCAGTCACTTTCGTCTGTGCAAAAGTCCACATGCACCTCTGAGCCACGTTGACTTTACACCGCACGCAAGACAGAGAGCCACGATCGCCAACTCACAGACCCCCGCCCACCAACTCTAACTAAGGGCAAGCAAGACAGAGAGCCACGCCCGCCAACTCTAAGAACATGGGATACGCACGCATTTAGTGTATAAATGGATATAAATAATTGCATGTAAACGATTCGCCAAAATCTGTTGTATGTAAATGATACTGTTTAAAACGTTATTGTTTTTTCATCAGAAAACCCGGTTTCCACGTCTACCTGTAATAGTTTAAATGGCACTTTTACCACTCGCAATAGGGCGGACGCGCTGACTTATCATGTCGACTGGGCAACACAGTGAATGCGGCGTCTATCTATATATGTCTGTTTTCCGTAGCCTGCTACAGGAAGGTACTCTCTCGACCATTGGCATTGGTTTCACTCCTTGCTATTTTCGTTATACTGCGACGGTGGTTTCCTAAGCCTTTGTTATACTGAATTCCTTTCTCACTGTTTTCCGTTCCTATTCTTACACCGCTGTATGCTACGGCGGGCTTCGGCTAGTTATATATATAGATATAGTGTCTTTCCTTTCATATCTATCTATCTATCTATCTATCTATCAATCAAAGAAAAAAGAAAGAAAACGAAAGAAAGAAAGAAAGAAAGAAAGACCAATCTGCCCTTGTAATTGAAAAGCTCCTCCTCATGCCATTGTGGACAGGCAGACATCCTCAGGAGGTCACAGTCCCTTTTATTAAAGAGACTGCCAAGTAAATATACCAGGGTGGTCCTGTGCTGATGGTTGATAGACTCTGGAGTTAAGAGATGATTTGGCTCACTGGCTGGAGGGACAAAGTGATAAAGACAGGCAACCTAGCAGACAATCAGGGCAAAATGGCTTACACTAAGAAGACCAGTGTGACAAAGCCTTATTCCTTTATTATGTTACATTCTACTTACAATCATCATGCTCTTAGGGTTGTTAATAAATGCACCACTTTAAGTATCTGAGACTCTTCCTGTCATTATCTTGGGTCTGGACCCTGGTGACACATGCCGGTGGGCACTCTGCTGCTGAGTTCACCAATAAAGCTGTTCACAATTATGAATCAATTAATGAAGCTAATCCCTTTTAAAATCCCAGTTATTAGACAATTCCCAATCATAAACTCTCCAATACAACTATGACCACTTACCAGTCAAAGGATAAAGTTACTGCAGTTATGAATGAACATAAAAAAGCCTTCTCTGATATTAATTTCAGCAATAAAGCTGTCCCCAGTTGGAAGTCCAGTGATGAAGGCACTCTTTTATAAATTTTTTAATGAAGGTAATGCATGTTACAAATAAAGCAACACAATGGCTCCAGCCATAAGTGCAGTAATAAAGCTGTTATGAGTTCAGTAATAAAGGTATCTGATATTTGATGATGGGGAAAAAATATTTCCCCTGTTAAAGTTCAGTAATAACATGGCTTCCAGTTAGGTATGCAGTAGGAAAGGTTTTGCCACGTAATGAGTTAGTAACAAAAATGTCATCAGATACATTTCTTGTTATAAACGCCTTAAAAAAAAACATTCCTGGATCTAACAAAAAAAATTAAAGTAGTAAAGCTGATCCAACTTTGAAGCCAAACAACGAAATGTACTCTTATAATGCACATTCATATGGAGGAAAATTTCCAACAAAATAAAATAAATCTTTCTCTCTCTATCTATATATATATATATATACAGTATATATATATATATGACATGCTAAGAGTTGTCTGTCTGTCACACAAAGACTCACCCCTGGATTTTGAAACTTGATCTTAGTCCCAGTCCACAGCTTGTGCCATGTCACACACAACACAATCCATAAATTCGATGATTGGGCCACAGCAGACCCAAAATTCGGCTTTGACCCCTCCTCGCAGCAAACACAGACACAGCAGTGTGCCTCTGATGACAGGGAGTGCATGGCCACGCATACCACTCACAGTAATTGTAACCACTTGATATAGCTGCTGTTAAAACGAATAGTCGAGTAATCACGCTGCAGGTCTGGCACGAAGGCAGCCTTGGCAGCAGAACACCGTTACAGTAACCTCAGCAGAGTGATCAGGGGTGCTGTGCTTTATGAGAGGTGAATGCAGCACCTGATCTGTGCAACATAGCTGACAGGAAAACAAACAATGAAGCTGTCTACTGCCTATGAGAAACCTGTATTACAATGGTGGGTTGACAGTCTGTATTGCTCACATAAGTCAGCAGACGTTATAATGGTTGACATTACCTACAGTGTGATTAGTGTTTTAACATTCAATAAAAATCTATAAAGTATGTGGGTGTGACCCCCTTGTATAGAAACTTCAGCTATAAACTGCATTTTACATAAACTACTGTTAAACTCCTAACTAGGGGTAACATTCTTCAGAAATTTTGAGGAACATTATGGGGCTGCTCAGCCTCTACACTGGACATTTCTGCCATAGGACTGAGCATTACTACTCAACGTGGCTCAACAGCACCCATACAAAAAGGTGAATATAGAATTAAACTGCACCATGTGAATAATATCAAGAATGATCAGCTCTTTTTCTCCACCCCACTTACACAGAGAAAACGCACTTGTCAGGGACTTGCAGAAAAATCCAACAAAATTTGCAAGTTCCCTTTCACTCTCATACTGATGATGTGAGTATTAGCAGACTTCGGTCCAAGGTTCCACCACTTGTAAAAGCTAGGAATTTGTATGAAAATGATTTAAATCTTGGAGAAGAGAACGTGAAGTCATCTTGCCAGCCCATGCTCACCTTTTACCAGGCGTATCTGAAAAACCATTTGGTTTTGACCTGCCCTGAAGAATATGGTCTAGCATCAATAGAATTTGGCCAAAATATATATCCAAATAAATAATAATATTGTGAAACATGACAATAAATAAATGATAACTTAAAATGTAAATGTAAAGAATTAAATGTGTCATGAAATATATTTTTGTTGCTTATTTCTTTATGTATATATTTGTTTCTTTATTTATTTATTTCAGTGACACTGTATGCAACATGAAGTACGCCCCAAACTGAAAACTGTCACTTTCACTTGTCAAAGCTGAGTGGGTGGGCTGTACCGAGTGCTGTTTTATGATTGGTTAATTGTCAGCAGAGTGGCCGTATGTGCTTTTCTTGACTTGGAAGCAAGCATGCCCAAAGCTGTGACAGTACGCATCGGATACGAGTGCAAGAAAACGTCCAGAATTACGGCACAAAGTGGCTGCTTTAATTCAAGAAACTCCTAATTCATCATTAGGAGTTTGCATCTGAAGTGTCTGCTGTAAATGTAGTACTTGATGGCTGAAGGTTTATGTCTGCTGTACCGATGATTCACCAATCAAAACACAGCAAGCACTAGACCCCGCCCTATCGACTTTGATGAGTTAAAGTTGACAGTTTTCATTGCAGGGCTTATTTCATGTTGTGTGTTTGTGTCACTGAAATAAATAAATGAAAAAACAGTTAAATAAATACATAGAGAAATAAGCACCAACAATATATTTCGTGATAATTGAATTATTTATACTCACATTTCATGTTTATATCATTTTATTGTCTCATTTCACATCACTTTTATTTATCTATTTACTTTTGCCCCCAGCTCTGCTTGCCAACACCCCCAGCCTGCGCTACCCGCCATCCACTTCTCGTCTCTGCCACTAGCATATGTGGATTTCACTTTCACCAAACAACAAATGTTTTAATTCTCGCAGATATGCCTCTTCATTGGGAAGAAACACTACTTTTCCCTGATGGCAACATGAATTAGATGATCTACAAGTCTCCGACTTAAACTTTAAATCTGAACAATATATTTGATCTCTTTTCGCTGTTTTGTTATTTCACCGAGTAATAATTTCTGTTTGTTTGCGCTAATGTGATCTTTACTATCATTTTTTTGAGTCTTTTCAATTTTAGTACTTTCATTATCGCTAACCTGCTCTACATGTGTATCGTGCCAACGTTTTTAAACCTCTTTACGACGTTCTACTTTTTCATCTACTCTTCTTCCTTTATTTCCGGCCCCGAATGTGGTTAAATCTCTTGGCACAAAGTCTCGTCTCACAAGACTTGAAAGTATCTCTCTGAAAAAGTCACGTCTCGTCTCGTCCCAGGATTTTTTTTATATAATAGAGAGATTTAATTTGTCACACATGTGCGCATGGGAGGCAGCTAAAGGGCTTAAGTTCCTGTGGCTGTAGCCACTGCCCTACTTTTGCCCATAGGGAACAGGCTTGTTGTGGGGTCGGCCGCTCTGGGTCGAACCTCCAATTTTTCAGGCTACTCACCTGCCAGTCTTGGGCACCCCTTGGTGGAAATCGGGGCTCTGGCTTCACAGGGAGGTGGGCACTCTCCTCCAAGAGAGCATAAACAGCCCACTTTGTCTCCCCCTTCCGAAGCAGCCCAACTCTGTGAGCCCCTCCCGAACACTCCCTGGCCTGCCTAGATTGCCTAGTGGAGCATGCCGGGAGCAGAGCCTGTACCGGGCCACTCCAAAACACGGGACACCCTCCCCGCCTGGAAACTCAGCCCCGGTACGCTCCCACCTGGATGTGTTGTAGGTCCTGTCCCCTTCTCTTCCAGGACTTTTCCATCCTGCCGACTACGCCAATGTCACAAAAACGAGACATAAACAGATAAAGGTTTGGGGCAGCCACCCGTATAATATGGTATCCCGGCTGCAAAAGTCGTTTTTATCCAATAATCAGCACTGAAGTGCATACAACTGAGTCTAGAACAAGACTGAGGGAAAAGGGGAAAAGGGTAGGCTTTTAAAGGGGAAGACAGGAAGTGAGGTCATAAGGATCGTCAATCATTGGTTCGAGCCCGGATGTGACATCACAGGGGCCGGAGCTGGTATGGTCTACTTCCATTGGCTCAGTCCCGGAAGTGACGTCAAGAGAGCCAGGTGGAATCTCCCGGAATGGCCTAAAGGAAAGGGAGAAAAAGAGTCAGTGCACTCTGCCACATCCCGGCATGCCTCAGAACCGCCTTCACTCAAGCCCTTTAGCTGCCTCCCATGCGCACGTGTGTGACAAATTATTGTGCTAAATATTCTTCCATGTGCATGTGGCCACCAGAGTGCACTCCAGATCCCCAATCCTGACACAGACAGGATCGAACACAAGTATAAAATGAACAAGAGAGTTTCTATTGTGGGAAACATTTCTTAGGCAAGCATTTCCAACACCACAGCCACAAGTACAAGCAAGCACAATAGCACACAACAATGCTTTATCTCTTCTCTGTCTCTTCTGTTTCTCTCACTTTGTCATTGGTCACTGCCTACTCCGCTCCTCCTGACAAGCTTTGTTTCCTTTCTCCCGACTCTGGCTCTCAGAGATGTGGTAGGCAGCTCAAAGGCCTGGCCATGGACATTTCTGGGTAAGGTGGGAGCCCCACAAAATAGGGCTTGTTAGTCCCTGCAACATCTCCTGATGGCACCCATGGAACCCAACAGGGATGAGCCAAAGAACTCCAGTTCCCATGATGCCATGTGGGAATCTGGGGGTGCCATCTAGCATTCCAGAGGAGACAATGCCCTGTGCATGCTGTCTCCCCCTGTAATGTGCATGTTGAGGGTGTTCTGGCTGAACAAGGGTCCTGCCTGTTCCTCACAGCACATGCCATTTTCACCCATTAAAGTTGAGAGGTTAAGATTTAGTGAATACTGTGTTTTGATAATTGAGTCGTCAATTAAGTGCATGCTCAACACTGTGGCTGTGTTCATTCATAGCAAATATGAGTGCAAGAAAAGGTGACGAGAATTACAGTGCAACGGGGCAATTTTAATGCAAGGAGCATTAGGATCTGCATTTGTAATGTTTGCTGTAAAAGTGGCTCTTGATGGCTGAAGATTTACATCCACTCTAGTAACCTTTCACCAATCAAAAGACAGTGCCCACTACAGCCCACCCTCTTAACTTTGATGAGTGAAAATGACAGTTTTAATTTCTTTGCATATTTCATGTTGTGTGTGGTGTCACTGAAATCAACATGTGAAGAAATACAAAAAGAAATAAGCAACAAAACACATTTCATGAAATATTTAAGTATGTATGCTCACAAATCAATGTGTTTTATTTACAGTATTATCACATTTCACACTACATTTATTTGCATATTTATTTAATTTTCTCCAACATATACATACCTCTCTACATTCCAGTCACTAGCAGTTTGTCCTGTTAGTAGCACATACCTTTGAATATTTTCATAGATAAAAATGTGACACATGCCAAAGTGACAAGAAGGAAGCAAATAGCACAACCCTTAGACATCCTATAGGCCTCTTCCATCAGAACGGGAGTTCAGGAATATCAAGAAGTGCACTCAGAATTAAAAACAAAGGAGCCAAAGTGGTTCTTCCAAGTGATGCCCTTTATGATCCTGCGACCTATGCAATTGCCTAATTTGTCTTAATGGTGGCGCCAGTCCTGATCTTACCACACACAGAAATAATGCCACAAGGGAAACATTGTTGATTCCCAAAGAACCATCTACAGGAAGGTTCCAGAACAAACCTGTATTTATTTAGATCCATAACAGGATTCATAAATATCCAATATTGCCAGTATAGATGAAAACTGATTTGTGAAATGCCAATAGGTTGCTGATTTTTAAAGGGCGCTCACTGCATACAATTACACAGCCTCAGTTTAGATTTTCTTGACCTGTCTGTATCCTCCGAGTTAACCTACTTTACATTAAAGATTTCTGCTTTGTTCACATATTAGGAACCTGATCAAAGCCAAAAGAACCAATTTCATATGCAAAGACCCTTTCCCAGAATGAAACATTTCTTTTTCAAGCAAAGGCTCAACGAGGAGCTATACATCTCAGTATAGCTCCATGACAAACTATTATTTTTAAGAATGTAGAATTTACAGGTGTGAAGGAATCTCTCTGCGAGAATAATTTGGAAACTAGAAGGAGGAATTTCACACGGAGAAAACACAGTTGTGGAGATGTTGGGAATGAAAGTTAAAGAATGTGGCTAACCCAAAGTTAAATTTGCATAAGATCATTAATTGACCACGCCCATTTTCCCTCTGATTTCTGAGGGGAAATCCCCAGCTTAGGCTGCGCTTCCCCCATTCCTGCTTTCATTCGACCTCCGTGCCCTTTGAACTTGATCTTGTCGTTCTGAATCCAATTTTTATAGATTTGTATTGTGAAAAACCGTTAACCCTAACAGCGGGCTGCAAGGCTTCAAGCAGTCAAACGAATGGTTTGCAGCAAATGAAGCATCGATATGAACGCGCACGTTTTTCTCTTCTACCTTCTTTCTGCTACCATTAAAATGTCATTATTGCTTCATTGGCACTTTAAAAATCGCAGTCCCTGTCCACAGTGTCTTTGCTCCCTCCGTGGCAGATCTGGTTGGGAGACGATAAGCGAAAGCAGCTCGCCGCCAGAAAGAAAAGCTGCTGCATCACAGAAGTAATCATTTTCCTGAATAACTGAACAGATTAGAAGTGTAAAAAAAATAAAGGCAGCGAATGTTCAGCTGTGTGTTCAGGGGCTTCAGCTCTTGGGATAAATGTGTTCACTTTGTCTACTTGCCGACAGCTACCGAATTTTCTTACAGAGCCGCAAATAGCAAAGGAATGCCTTCAAATACATTGCGCGTTTACTGGAATACTTAAAGTATTACTCACTGTACCCATGGCACACACAATTTAATCATCATACAAAAAACAACATAGGCCTACTGTAACGACCCGGGGGTGCAATTGACGGAGGTGTGGAATTAGCCTCTTTACGCCGATCGTTGGATAGCAGCATTGGAAGGGGCTTTTGTTTTTGTTATTTTTAGCGCTGCGTAATTTGTCCTCCGCTCACATGTTCAAGCTAAGACACGTGCTCCCAGCTGCGTTGCCCCGTTATCCAATCAAGCAAGCCGCGCCGGTTCTGCCTGACCCCCGCCCACTCGGGGTCAGAGATAACCCGTATGCCTCACTATTCCCGGCTCTGTGCGGTTTGGCGGCGGCTTTACGTGTCAGCCAGAAAAGGTGCTTTTTGAGTGCTGTATCTGCACCAGCTGTACAGGGGTCCGATTTATAGCTGGCTGATGAACGCAGACGCAACACCTCGGACAGACCACCGCCACCAGAGGAGCGTGTCCATCTCAGGTCCGGACTCTGGGGTCGCTATAATAAAGATGGATCCCCGCGACCCTGATCAGGATAAAACGAGTTTGGAAAATGGGGGAATGAATGGAAAAACCATTTAGATTTTAATGGGCGTTACTGAAGCCCATCCTGACAGCAGGGGTCATTTTAGGAACTCTATGGTAATAAAAAAATAAGCTCCAGGCGTCTCATTTATAAAGTTTGGATAAGCACGGAAATGTGCGTGTGAAACTTCCCACGCAAATGTCGGGTTATTAAAGAAAATTCGACGAGGGAACGCGCGTATATTTATGGCAACACTGGCCCATCCGTAGGCAACATTTTGGAGAAACTGGGAAGTAACTACAAGTAGGGAAATGCAGTCGGGCAAGATAAATGACGACTAGTACGCATGATATGTCACCAAGACGTTGCTATCGTGTGAGTTGACGTCACAAACATATTACACATCGAAAGTGACGTACAAACGGTATTTTAGTTCCCTTTTCAACTGAGGCAATGCTGCTTGTTTGCACATTTTTTTTAGTTTTTTTGCCAGCTTATATTGTTTTCAGTTCTCAGTTAACTGGTCAGGAATTAGGGTTGCCACCCGTCCTTTAAAATACGGAATCGTCCCGTATTTGAGAATGAAATTGCGCGTCCCGTTTTGAATCAATACGGGACGGGTTTTGTCCCGTATTTTTTATCTTTTTTTTTTAAAGCAGTGTCCCATGCAAATCATCCCACACGCATTTTATGAAGATGCCTCCTTTCCTACTTTTGATTGGGTAATACTTGACGTCATCGTTAGTTTGATTGGTCTTTTTAACTGTCCAGTGAGAAGGGCGGGTCTTTTAAGTAGAGTCTGGCCTATGTTAATTATTGTCAGCTATGCCTATGTGTTCAGCTACGATTATCATTAGAGAAGTCTGTTGAGTTGTAAAAGAGAAAGACTGACTGCATTTCAATAAAAGACAGTTTATTTTAATGTCCAAGTGTTCATACTTTCCTGAAAACATATTTTAAGTTGCGATTTACCACCACTGGCATGCCATTGGGCCTGTGATCACTGTGGTCGTGGCCCCCGCTGCAGTATGCGTCCCTTATTTTTTTGTATTAAAAGTGGTAACCCTATCAGGAATATCACAGCCAAGCTTCACTCCGTTATGGCCACAGGGCTGGAAGCCATTAACCGACCGTTGTGGCGCTATATCCAGTTTTTGTATGGTATGGGGGTACATACTTAGAACAACATGATTTTGCCAACATAACGAGGCAATTTCCAACAGCGTCAAGTTCTCCTAAAGTTAATCAGAGCAATTTGTGGCACACACACTGCATTAAGAGAACCTAGCGAGAATGTCACTGCATGTGCTAACCGTAAATAGTTTACATTTTATAACACACAAGTCATTTGTGATGCCAAGATGTGGCTGAGAAACGTTGTGTCTCCGAGGTCTGGCTCAGCCCGCGATTCGTTTATTTAGAGGCAGAGGAGCTTATACAGACGAGATGGCGCTGCACATGGTGGCTGTCTTGTTCTTTGGTAACTGGCTGAACCCACCGATTTTGGCAAGGCATGTGGTAGTCATTGTAACAGCAATCATGTCATTACATGTGCCTGGTAATAGCGGTTACCCGCTCAGGCGATGGCGCTAAATTCCTTTCCTGGTCCCCTAAAGTGCATTAGAGTGGTGCTAAAATGCCTCGCGCGATGTTGGGCCTTCAATTGCGTAGCACAGCCGGATATTCTTGAATGCAGGTGCCGGTTTGTCATACTTTGTCGAAGTATCCTACCGTAGTTTAGTTCGACAGATATATCTATTATATCCGTTTATTGTAAGTCGTAACATTAAACTTATAACGTTATACCATATCATCATTTAACATGTTGTATTTAGAAGTCGTCTATCAAATTTATGGAAATGTTAACATTTCTCAATTTATTCTATATGCATCATTTAATGCCCGAAAGAGAAACAGCCTGATGCAAAGATTTCACAAGACGGTCATTACTCGTGCATGGATACAATGGCCTGTACAAGATTAAAAGTCACACATGCAAAATATACAACTTATAAAATGTTGACAGTAAATACCTATGCAGTAAACTGTAATAAATGCATCTGCTCATGCGTAGTATCCGTGAGTAGATCATTTCAATGGGTAGGATGTTTCGTTAGAACACTGGATTCTCGGTGTGTCAGGAGAGAGGCTGCCCTACGAGCCAATGAAGTGCTGCAACATCTCGATTGCATATGTATGAAGGTGATTAGCATACATCATATATGGATCTTTTAGGGCTGCTTTCGACGCGCGTTTCCATACGCATATTTATAAGATGATTGTGATTTATAAACGTAACTTGTGTATTAATTTGCGTACGGCAGGTCCCAAACACCTATTTTAATTTTCTTCATCTTTTTTTTTTTTTATAAATGAGCCTCCAGCTCATTTTCCCCCGTCCCGCATGGTAAAATTTATTATCATTATGTTAGCACAGTTTAAATTAATAAGATTAAACAGAAAGAATTTAATAAACACAAATCTTTTATTTTAATGTAGTAAAAAAAGATTAAATACATAAAATGCCACAATAAATACATTTGTATAGAAAATAGAAAAATAATAATAGAAAAGTAATTTTTAAAAATATAAAAAAGTGAAGATCCACATCGTAAAAAATAGATAACAATTACATATCGTAATATCCATCCATCCATTATCCAACCCACTATATCCTAACTACAGGGTCACCGGGGTCTGCTGGAGCCAGTCCTAACCAACACAAGGCACAATGCAGGAAACAAACCCCAGGCAGGGCACCAGCCCACCGCAGGGCACACACACACATTAGGGACAATTTAGAATTGCCAATGCACCTAACCTGCATGACTTTGGACTGTGGGAGGAAACCCACACAGACACAGGGAGAACATGCAGACTCCACGCAGGGAGGACCCGGGAAGTGAACCCGGGTCTCCTAACTGTGAGGCAGCAGCACTACCACTGCTCCACCATATCATAATATTTAAAAAAATAAAAAAAAGTCTGGTAAAGAAAGTACTGTAACTTTCTAAATCGCCGTTTGAGGGTTTTGGCTACAACAAACGCAGCTGTTTGACCTTTAAACATTGTGTTCTGTTAAATTTATTTATGATATTACATTTTTTAATATTTTTAATTTAGCAGTGAAAGTGGCACTGATTATGTTTAATGTTCCTAGTTCATCACAAACACATTCATAATGGAGGGTGGGGTCCTGCTTTAGGGGGTTTCCAAGGGTGTCTTGCTGTGTTTTGATGTTGTGCTTTAAGGAGGTTCCTGCAGATTTTTCATTGCAACTAATGCCTATGTAAACTGAAGCCTTCAGGGGGTCCTCTCACAGTTGGGGGCTAAGGCAGTTCTCTGCCTTGCCAGTCCTTTCGCTACACCTTTGCCTGGCAGCCCTGGGAACTACACAGTAAACGACACATGTGAAAGAGCAGGGGCATTCCTAACTTCAGCACTTAATAGGGACAAATGCTGCATTCCATTTGAAGTAGGAAGTCAGAATTTCCAAATTCCTAGTCAGAATGCGCACTTAAGTCAGATTTCCAACTTAGAACTTGGTGCAGGTCTGTCAAGCCCGAGTTTGTCCAACTTCAGATTATGACAATCCATAATGGTGATGTACGCCGCAAACTGTACTGTTGGAGTGTTTATTAGCACTTGTGTCTATCTGTGTCTCATCAAATCAGTCGTACACACAGTACTGCCCAACATCCATCTGTGAACATATCGCTACAGTGTTTGGATATGCAAAATACAGCGCAATGCGTTGTTATCAACTTCTGTTTATTCCGATTGGGCAAACACAACAAAGGTTTTCCTGGACATGTCCGTATTGGTTTTCTGAATGTTTTACCGTAATGTGGTCAGCTTGGGTGTGGCGTCATTCCCACCTCCAACATCCGAATTTGAAGTAAATGGACTGCAGTATTAACAACAGCTCCCTGATGTCAGTTGGGGTTGTGAGGGTTTATCCTCCTTTGAGGTTAATGACGACAGCCGTTGAGAGACCACTAAACAGGAAAAACCACATGTCAGTCGCTACTGACATATGTGCATTGAACAGTTGGGGGGGTGGGGGGTGGTCTCACAAAGATTAGGGGCTACACACCTGAGATTAGGGACTAAACCCGCTGAAGCCTGTCCTAATGACGCCACTGGGATGGACTCTGGTGTATCAAAGGGCCTACTTACACACACACACTCTTACTGACACTCATGTAGAGCCAATTAGACCAAACTTTGCATATTTTGAGATGTGAGACGAATACCAAAGTAAGGGAGTCATTGGGAGAACAGGCAGACTCCACTCGGGTAAAGACCAGCTGTCATATTCAATTCTGGGACACTGAATCACTAACCACTGCACAAGCAGCATAAGGGCCTTGAGCGCTATATAAATAAAATATATAATTATTATTATTTATTATTAAGCATATATGTAATGCTAAACATCAAACACATTATCCAGTATAGCCACAGCTGTATTCTTATGCGTATACTGTATGTGTCAACACGTTTTACTCCAGCGATTTCTTAAAGGAACAGAAACTCCAGTCATAGGTCCCAAGCCTCCAAGATCAACAGACCTCCCAATTTCAAGCAGTTTGTAAAAAGACAAAAGGCACAAGATAAAGGGGCCTGGGGCACCCGATGGCAATCCCTGTATATCGAGGTACACAAAAGGTGCAAAAGAAAACGCGTGGTACTACGCAAAGTTGAGACTTCATCAATTCTCAGCTTGGTTTGTCTTAAGATAGTGTCATTTCACTTTATGAGGAATTCTGGGAGGAAGAGGCTTGTTCAGGTGGTCTGACCCCTCAAGTGACGTCAATCTTCCTTTCTGAAGAGGGAGAAGGAGAAAAGAGAGCGTTGTTAGTGCCCCCTTGTGTCTCTGCGGTAAATCACACTTACCTTAGCCCTTAGGTTGCTCCCCAAGCACATGTATGTGACACAGTGCAGTGTGTCGCCGTGTATGATTCGGGAGACCACGGAAGTTTCCTCTCAGCCCATCCCTTGTCACCACACATTCACTCCAATGTTGGCACCCTTTTATGATTAAAAGCAGTGCCAGAAAGGGGCCGATACTCACAGTAGTAGCACTGCTTTGAATTTCGACATAGAGTACCGGCTCCTTTGCTTTGCATTTGAGAATGTTCATGGGCGGCCGATGCTCTTTGATTGACTCTGCGTTTATCCCAGTGCTCTTAGTGTCACCACACTGGCACCTTTTCTTAGTTTACCAGTGAGCACCAGAACCCCTTTAGAGTTTTCACGGGGTACACCCCCTTCATGCTCTTTGATTGAGTGTTGAGGTATCCTGGTGTTGGAAGATTCACGGGGACATGAAGTCTTTTATCAGATGTCACTGTATTACAATAAAAAGACTAGTAATTTGGTTCCTCTTCAAGTACTGATTTATGAGAGAAGGATCAAAATGGCAGTAGCAACATTATTACTAGCAACCCAAGACTGCACTCTGCTGAATGTCTTCAGCCATGATTTAAATGCTGAGACAATATCCATCCATCCATCCATTATCCAACCCACTATATCCGAACTACAGGGTCACGGGGGTCTGCTGGAGCCAATCCCAGCCAACACAGGGTGCAAGGCAGGAAACAAACCCCGGGCAGGGTGCCAGCCCACCGCAGGGCGCTGAGACAATATTGTCAGGAATATCTCAAATAAATTGTGATGTGTACGGTGATAATGAACCTGAGTAGTGACTACTTTTTCAAGTATTTTAGAGTAAATTTGAAATGGGTTTACAATTATTAAGTGTATGTGGGTAGTGGAGAACCTAAAATTTTGGGACCCTGAAGCTTGAACTGTTATGGGGACCCCTTCGCAACCAGCAATGAGGTCTGGGTAACCAATGTTATCTTCTTCAATGGCGTTGTTCCACAAAGGATCACCACAATTTTGTTATTTTAAATGTATCCGCTACATCTCAGATTTTGATTAAAAGTGCTGTACTTGATTATCTCACATGTCAAAGTCAGTGTGAATAAAATTTTCCTATGCCTTATAGATTTCAGGTTATGAGGGGAGGAATTAATGTTGCATTAAATCAGGGTGAGTTTCTATATACTATAGTCACTTTTGTTTTAATGGGAGTTACTCATTCCAAACCTATTTATAAAGTCACTTTATGATCTGATGTTTGCTGTGTGACCAGTAGGGATGCCACTGAACCCCTAAACCCCATGGCACAACTATAAGGCACAGTCCTGGGTTTGAGTACAAGATTTTTTTTATTTTACAGTACCTTCACAGACCTCCAAATCTGCTTCCATGATAGTATAACACAACATGTTTGCTTCTCTCCTTCCACCCTTCCTATTTAGCTCATCCACTCTTCTCCTGACTCTGACTGCTCTATACAAGAACACTCGCTCCTTTAATGCTCAACTCCTTTTATGGTAGCTCCCCCTGGCAGCCCCAGGAAATCCAAATAGGTCTGTCCCATGAGACTACAATTCCCAACCTGCCCTGCAGGTATTCGTATACTAATTCCTCCAATAGGATGCTACTACCATGTGGACCAGGAGAACACATAATCCCCAGACTGCAGGGATCCCAGTGTGCAGAAAGTTGAAGCTGGAATGGCCTCCTGTCCTGGTATGGAACCAGCACCCATCTTGGCTAGTACGCCACTCCATCTTTGACCTCCTGTTTTGGTCTCCCATCCCAGTATGGAACCAATACTCATCCAGGTCGAGACATCAGTCCATCTCTGCCCTTCTGTTATGACCTCCCTCCCGGGCAAGGAACCATCATCCATCCGGGGCAAGACACCCATCCATCCCATATGGTAATCTAAGTTGATCCTAATTGTTTTCCGCAGTAATGCTTGAATTTCTCAAAATACCTCCAAATTGTAATACAGAATTATAACCTCAATTCCACCCGGGGGAGTAAATGCTAACATTACTCAAAGTTATTGTCTGCTTTTACATGCATTTTTTATTACTCTTTAATTTAATATTGTTTTTTGTATCAGAATACAGCTGCTGGATTATGTGAATTTCCCCTTGGGATTAATAAAGTATCTATCTATCTATCTATCTATCTATCTATCTATCTATCTATCTATCTATCTATCTATCTATCTAACTATCTAACCTAGATTTTGCTCTGGCCTTGTTTTAATCTGCAAGTGTACAATTAAGGACAAAACCAAATCTATCACAATTAAATTGTTATCAGAAAGAACTTAATTTGATAGAGTAATATTTAACTTTGAATCTCAACTTCATAGATAATAATTCAATCTAACATGTGGTGATGAGAATAAGGTGGGTCAGTGACAATCTGGAAAAACTCTTCTGAAATTAACAAATAAGTAAAACATATGCTGAAAGCATCAGTTACCATATCAATGTTTATAATAATATAGTGTATCAAATGCCAAAAAATATTATAATCCTCCTTTAACAATACATTATCATGATTTATATCTAAATTGGATAAATGGCTGCCCAATAAAGTCATGAACAATGAATATGGCCCTTGAGGTCTGTAGACTAGTACTACATTTGTGGTGGAATCTGTTTTAATATCTAATATCAGTGCCTCAAAGGTTGTAAAATCACCTACATTTTTAGAGGTGGTTTGCAATTCATCATACAGAATTATCCCGAGGCCACCGTCTCATCCGGTATCTCTTGATTTATTAAGGAACATACTGTATAACCGTTTGGTGATGCCTCAACTAAGGGAATAATGTCAGATTTAATAAGCCAGGTTTAAGGGAGAAGACACCAATCAGAGTTTAATATTGTTTACCAAAACAGCCTTATTTCCAAGAGACTAAATGTTTGGTAAGCAGCATTTTAAACCGCAAGGATGTTTCTGTTCTGGTGTTACATTTTTTATTTCAATTTGAATTAAATTACTAATACAGGCACCCCAGTTGAATATCTAATATGAACTCTTGGTCAAATGATGTGCTTTAATTTTTGGTTATCAATTGATTTAGAGTTTGCTTCAAGACAGATGCCCTCCAACAGGAATTCTGGGTAGCAGCTACAGGATAGTAAGAGGTGGGATAAACGACAGCCTGTGATTTAAGATCACAAGGCTGCAGCCTGGTTGGTGCTCTGATATGTCAGCCAGGCAGTTTTGCAGCCACATATTGGGATACAATAAAGTAAAGCTAAAACAAAACTAAAGTAGATTGCCCATTTATTATTGTTTCACCAAGTCAAAGTACAAAAATCAATGTAATGTACCACTGAAAACAATTTAGGCAAAATGCTAAGTCAACGTGCCCAGATTGGCTATATAGAAGCAAAATTCTTTGCCGCTTAAGCAGTTCTGGGCATTGCAATTTATAAAAATGACACACTGCACTCTGGAGTCCTGTTTGGTAAAACCTGCAAGCTTTGAATTGGATGAGTGGGTTAAGAAGACAATTTAAAGATTGGATTTGCTAATTTACTTTAGTCAAGATCAATATGTAAAACTAAACAAACTTAGCCACTTAATAAAATTCAGTGACATCATCGTATTAAATTGATCAAGAAGACCAGGGTTCACATGCTGGAAGCTACCTGTGTGGAGTTGGCATGTTCTCCCTGTGTCTGCGTGGGTTTCCTCCAGGCGCTCCGATTTCCTCCTACAGTCCAAAGACATGCAGGTTAGGTGGAGTGGCATTACTAAATCGGCCCGTTTGTGTGTGTGTGTCCACCATGTGATGGACTGGTGCCCTGTCCAAGAATTGTTCCTGCATTGTGCTGATTCCAGCTGATATTGGACGCCAGCTTCTACTTAGCCCTGCTCAGCATAAGCGGGTTTGGAAATGGATGATTGAATTATACACTTATAAATGGAACAAATAATCAAATTCACTGACATTTAATATCAAATCAACAGAACCAGCCACATAGTCCAATTCAGTTAACGGCGCTATAAATAAAAACTGGATCAGGAGTGTTCTGTAACTGTGAACCTAATAACACTTAATCTAGCTCATTTAAGCTCTCTGAGAATGTCAAATGAATCAGTCATGTGGTGAAGTTCTGTATTTAAAAGTAAATCGTATTAACAGTTTGACCCTGTCTCCGAAGGCACACAATCCTAGGAGAATATTGTCAAGTAATATTAGCATATCCTATCTAGTCTAACAATGTGTATTTTTATTTTATTTTAAAAGTCTTAGCTCACTCCTGTTAGAGGCGACTTCACAGCTTATTAATGTTACTGTCAGCGGCAGCATTTAATACCAAAGGCAACATCCAAAACTCCAAAGCAAAGACAGATAGCGTCCATTTACTAATTTAGTTATGGTAACCGACAGCATAACCGGGGGGAGCCTCTCAGATTGCTGGTCATGTGTACCCGCAACCCAGGCCACACTTCCTCAGACTTGAGACCCCCCATTGTTTAATCTCAAAACAGAGATAAAAGCAGAAAACAGCTCATCAAAGGACAAATAGCCCCAACAGACACTTTCATGGAAGACATGAATGAATTTATAATTTTAGAGGAACACAGAGTGTTGGTCTCAGCTACAAAAAAGGAACGGAAGAAGAAGAATGAATTGATGCACTCATGCCTTTCAGACTATGCATACATTCATACATGCACACATTCTCAAGCTCGAAGAATCCAGCTTGGCGTAATTCAATTAAACCAAAGAACTGCTGCGTGGCGCTTAACTCAGGACACCAAGTGCAAATCAGCGTGTCAATGCATAGTGGAGTGCACTCATGTACACTGCTGTGCTGTCATGCTCTTTAGTTAACGTACATAGAAGTACATGTTTGGAATGTAACAAAAAATTCAAAGCACCCTTCCACCAAAAATATATATACATATATATTTATTTATAAATACATAAATAAAATGAGCAAGTCAAATGGTAAATGTGCAACCTTCCCAGCTAACAAGCTAATACTGGACCAGTATAGGCCCAGTGTGGACAAACTCTGTGAGCAGCCAACAATGACCCAACTGGGATTTGCACTTAAGGGCAACAGGAGCCCCAAAGCACTGGCCCTGGGTGTGCAAACAGACAGGGGTCCAAATTTGGTCAAGAACCTGGAAAACATCCGTACCTTACTGGTTCATTCATCCATTTTCTATACACACTTATCCAGGGTAGGATTGCCAAACACCTGGAGCTTATCCTAGCAAGCAATAGGTGCGGGCAGGAAAAACCCCTGGATAGGGCACCAGTCCATCACAGGGTGAACACACTCACACACACAGCGTTGGGTCAATTTAGCTTTATGATTTGGACTATTGGATGAAACCAGAAAACCCGGAGGAAACCAATATGTACACAGGGAAAACATTCAACCTCCATGCAGGGAGGACTCGGGATGTGAACCCTGGTCTCCATATTTATCCACAGTGCTATCACAGACCCAACCCTTACTGGTCCATTCTTAAATTTTTTTTTTTTTTAGTGTTTTATTGTTTTCTTATCAATTAAATTTTGTGTAATTAAGAAGATTTGTAATTTGTTAATTAATAGCAAAGGATTAAAAACACAATACTAATGTGGCTTTAAACAATTTATTCTTACAAAACCCAAAATGCCTTTGAATTTATTGGCACTAGTCTAACCCAAAACATGAAAACATCACCAATATTATATAAAAATTGCACAGTTTTAACCAATATAAAAACCAGTAGTTTTTTTAATTTATTCAAATTGCTATTTATACTACTACAATCAAAATCTAAAACCCACTGACAACAGAAATTCATTACATTATTTAGTCTGCAGTAATATTAAAGAGTGGGAAAGTAATGGGATAGTAAAGACAATGGCCAGCATTACCAAACCATCTCTGCACCAATGAGGGACTTACTAAACTTGTGCTGCCAGCCATTTTGGACAACTAGGGGAACTTTACTAAAGGGTCCCTTGTTGTAGCCCCGACATTGAGCCAGTCTGGTAATTAATTGGGTTTTCTCAAGCCGACACAGCTCATGGTCTGCCCACTGGGGACCACAGTGTGTGTGTTTGCTGGGTGAACGCAGACAGTGGCTTTAATGATTTTCACAATCAGTCAGGGCCGACTTAACGTGTAGGTGCAATGGGCACTGGCTGGGGCCCCAGTACACTATTTTACCCCGGGGCCTATGATGCTGATAAGACGGCCCTGCAATCAGTCACTGTAAAACTAAATGTTGGCTGAAGACAACCTGACTATATGAGAAAAAAAGAGGTGCTGTTGTTGTTATTAATGTCCTTTACCAGCACAACTTATCTTATTCTCATCATTGTGGATTATTTGGTTGACACAGGGAAAATGTAAGAACATTTCAAGAACAAATGTAAGAACAAATTGCACATTTTGGAAGAATGCTTATTGTTGCTAAGGCGTCACTGGTTAACTGCTCTAGCAGGTAATGGAAGATATCCACTATGACACAGTGGCGGCACTGTGCAGTGGCTCATTAGTGTTGGGCAAGGCATCCTGATGCAGAAAACTCATTCCATCCATCCGTCCATCCATCCTGTATATCTGAACCCATTTACTCAATATTGGACACCAGCTGGGTAGTATCAAAAGTCAGGCCTGAGAAAGGCAGCATGGGAAAATAAATGTGCCAAAGCGGTTCTTCAAATTGATGCCATAGGGAAACCATTTTTCGATACCAAGAGAACCATCCTCATGAAGGTTCCGGAAAGGTTCTTTTATTTAGATGTGCAACAGGCTCCATTAAAAATCATGGACAGATGGTAACAGACTTGTAAAATACCAATAGATTTGTGATTCTAAAAGGACTTTTGCTGCACTGGCTAAATTCAGGTTTTCTTGGTTTCTTAGTGTCCTGGTAGGTAGCATACTATACACTAAAGGTTTCTGTTTTGTCCACATATTAAGAACCTTCTCAAAGACCCCCCCACCCACAAAAAAGTTTCATATTCAATTACCACTTCACAGAATGAAATTGGTCCTCATCAACCTATGAGAAACCACAGAATGCATCAACATGCCATTAGAGAAAAGTAATATTTAAGAGTGTAGTATACAAGAAGAAAGAGGATGATCGACAGTGGTGAACCAGCTCTGACTCCTTCTTTATTTTTCTTCCTTTTTCTTCTTCCCAAGCACCACTTTTATCATCCTTTGCCTCCACTGCCATCTACTGGCATTTTATCACATTATCCCACACACTACATGGCACACTCAAGGACATGTGTGCACTCATACCTGGGACCTCATTTATAAAACATTGCATGGCTTCGGGTATGAAGATATGTGCACGCCACTCCACTGCATTCTGTAGGTCAGGGAAAAGCGTAAGGCGCCACC
The DNA here is from genome assembly GCA_026402145.1 of Polypterus bichir lapradei. NCBI lineage: Eukaryota > Metazoa > Chordata > Cladistia > Polypteriformes > Polypteridae > Polypterus > Polypterus bichir. Next base: position 28,726,695 of record JANRMT010027041.1, read on the forward strand.
GTCTGAGCGGGTAGATGCTATCACCTGGCATGTGTAATGACGCGATTGCTGTTACAATGAACAGTACAGGCCATATGAAACATTGAGGGTTCAGCCAGTTACCTCACCAACAAGTCAGCCATGATGTACAGCACCATATCACATCTGTCAAAGCTACTTTGCTACAAAATAAATGAGTCACTGGTTGACCCAGACCTTCAAGACATGCTGTTTGCCAGTCACATCTTGGATGAGTTGTGCGTTAATGGAATGTCACTGGCTCACAGTTAATAAAAGCAGTTTAATTCTCACTAGATGTCCTTATCGCAATATGAATGCAGTTAGGAGAATAGGACATTACAGCCAATTACCTGTTCATGTTGGCAAAAATATGTTATGTTTTACATATGTGTACTCACACCAGACAAGAACTGAATGTAGCAGCTCGCTGGTCGGGTAATGGTTTCCAGCACAACAGGCATGGCAGAGTGAAGCTTTGGTGAAACATACCTGACCTGTCAGTCAATTCACTGAGAAGTGAAAACAGGTAGACGATATAAACTGATGAAAAATCAAAACGTTTTTCAGTACAAATACACAACATTGACCCTCTTAAAAGATAACTAAAATACAGTCTGACTATCATATTTATCCTTTTTGTGGTGTAATATGTTTGCCATATCAACAACACACATTAAAATAACAGCTCAGTGATATGAATTATTATACACGTGACTCGTCATTTAGCTGCATTTACCTAATTGATTGAGGGTGTTGCCATTTCCCAGTTACTCCTTATTGTTGTTTGCACGTGTCAGATTTTCCATAAACATACGTGGGTTCCCCCATCAACTTTTCTTTTAAAAATCCTGACATTTGCATTGGAGGTTGCATGTGCATATTTCAAGACTTTTTTGTGCCTACGTAAGCTTTATGAATGAGGCCCCTGGTCATATTCTCATGTTCCTGGAATACTGGAAGAAAACCAGAATACCCACAGAACAACCGACACAGAAATTGTTAGATCAATGGAAACTTGTTTTCACTTTGTGGTTATGGGCTATTGAGTGAAGCTTGATGGGAAAAATGGCAAATCTCTTCATTTCAATTCAAATCTACAACACAATAAAGTGTGCAGAGATTGAAGAGGTCTGAATACTTTCTGAATCCTCCATAAGACCTGGGACACTGTGCTCTGATGGTTATAAATACAATTATAAGTTTTTCCATTGCATACTCTGTCCGTGTCTCTATATATCTTTCATAATCTCAGATGCTGGTTCTCTGGTTTGTCGCTGCTCTCCATACACATACTGCATACTCTTGCACTATGTGTTGTTCTTGTGTAGAGCCTATCCGAGCTTACTGTAGGTACTTGGTACTGCAGTAGCAGCGACATGTTTTGTTAAGGACCCATACCCTAGCTAATCTCTTATGTCCTTCCACATCTCAAAGACATACACATCAGCTATTCTGGGGGCTCTGACCTGGCATTGTAGGAGTAGAAGTGGATGTGTGAGTGAGTGTGACCTGCAGTACACTGACATCTCGTCAGCTTCATCTGTGATCCACTTTTCTCCTTTTTAGGTAAGTTTGCATATAAAGTGGAAAGCACCTACTGCAATAGTCATGTCTGTCTGTCAGTATAAAAAACTCAAATCCCAGTGGACTACTAGTTGTTTGCATATAAAGTGGAAAGCACCTACTGCAGTAGTCATGTCTGTCTGTCAGTATAAAAAA
>JANRMT010027041.1:28728423-28757846 GCA_026402145.1 Polypterus bichir lapradei
GGAAAGCACCTACTGCAGTAGTCATGTCTGTCTGTCAGTATAAAAAATTAAAATCCCAGTGGACTACTAGTTGTTTACATATTAAGTGGAAAGCTGCTGCCTTACAGGTCTATGGTCTTGGATTCAAATCCTGTCCCTGTCAATGTGAAGTTATATGTTCTGATTACCATGCGGTGTAGTAGAAGTTAATTTAAGTTGTTTGTGTGAGTGGGTGCATATGACGCATGATTATACTGATGGCCTGTTCACTAATGGTTCCTGCCTTGTGCCCTGTACTGCCAGGCAGACGTAGGTAATTTCAATTCCTGCAATTGAATGAACAACTTGGAAAGTAAAAAAAAAAAAAAAAAGTAAATAAACAAAGCCCAAGAAAATGGCAATTTGAGGAAACAAACTAAAAAAATGTAAAAAAAAAAAAACCATAGAAAGGGAATTAAGTGTGTAGTATAGAAACAAGACATTCAGAATGTACATGTTAAGCGTCATTTTCTCATAACTCAATAGACTAAAGAACCTTAAATCCAAGAAAGATGGGAGAAGAAAAAAAGTAATTGCAAAACAACTGTTTCTCTTTACAGAACGTGGGCCTCACATTAGGATCATTTGTAGGATTTATGGTTGGTTAGTCTCATTATCTTTCCTTGGTTAGGCTCATTATCATTTTTACCTTTCACACCAACGACAAGCTGTAATTAGCTACTACTGACTTCTTAGGCATGAGTGGTAAGAAGGTTAGTTTTGGGACTCCTGTTTTCAGCAACATGTTTTGTTCAAAGTCCATGCCCTAGCTAATCTCTTGTTTCATTCCACATCTCAAAGACATACATGTCAGCTGTTCTGTGTGCTCTGGCCTGGCTTTGTGGAAGTGAAAATAGATGCATGAGTGACTGCGACCTGCAGTACGCTGACATCTCTTCATCTTCATCTGTGATCCACTTTTGTCCTTTTCAGGTTTGTTTGCATATGAAGTGAAGAGCACCTACTGCAATAGCCGTGTCTGTCTGTCTGTGAGCATAAAAAACTTGAAGCCCGGTGGACCAATTTTGTTGAAATTAGACACAGTTATTCTTTAAGGAAATTTGAGATAACCTTTGAATTTTTTTGAAGATATCTTGAATACAATAAACTGTACACATGTTGAAATATCAAAATCACCTATTTAAAAGAATTGGCTACTTTGCAAAATCAAGTCTCAAAACAGAAACATTCAGTGTGACTTTAACTACAAATTCATTTACCATTTCAATTTTAACCTGAGAGTTGTTACTTCAACTTACATATCTTTTATATTGTTTTCTTTTATTTGTGTGAACACTCAAACTCTTCAGTCATAGGTGCTGAAGCAAATACATCTCAAGCGGGGTCAGAAGTAGGTGGGGCTGGATGACCATGTTACCATATAAAGAAGATATGATGTTAGATGTGTATTTATTTCTTCAATTCACGAGTAATGCTATTGTCTTTTTTATTCATCACCATCACTTATTGTGCCTGAATGCAGGAGAAGGTCTCGTTATTGGCTAACAGTCTGCTTTTGCCCGTGCCCCCATCCTGCACCGTCCCTGTAGCTGTCTGGCATCTTGCATGAAGCTCAGTTCTCCTGCTCCTAAAAAATGAAGCAGCAGATAAGTGACAAGATGTTCATGTATGTAAAAAAAAAAAAAAAAAACTTATATAAAAATATATGAAAGATGGCTCAGTGATTCTTTATACCGCAGTGACTAAACATGTACTCAGTATTTCTATTAGACTAAAAACAACCCACGGCTGCATTATCTGAAGATTACAATGATTCAATATTTCTCTGACACTGTAATTTATCTTCACAGTGCCACAATGATCCACTATCTAGCACATTTAGATGCAGCCAACAATTTTAGCTTGAGACTTCAGCACAGATTTAAATCTCCATCGGGTTCTTCTTTGAAAATTTTTATATTTAGGAGATTTGAGATCCAATTTGCCACAGAGCTTCCACATCCAACAACTAACAGCAGCACAGGAGTCTTTACATCACCTGAGCTGGAATCTGCTGACTCCTGAAAGCAACTTCAGCTCCATAATATTGTAACATTGTATGAAAAACATATTTTATATACTTCTAATTGCACCTTACTGTTCACTGTTATTTTTGAAATTGATATGCTGTTACAAAAATACAGTATGTAATAAACAAAATTATAATAAACGCTTTGATAAAAAGTGACTAGAAAATGTAAAAATGCTCCAAATTTCAAACCAGCTAACCAAGCCTTGTTTCCGTCTGCAGAGATTTAAGGATACAGCCATGCCGTAGCATCTTTTAATTTTATATATATATATATAACTGAATCTTACTTATGTACATATATACATCCACAGCCTGCAGCTCGGTCGCTGTGTGAGGCGTTGTTGGGTCCCCCATCCCAACGCCTCCCACGTTGTTGGCTGCCTGCCTATATAAGGCCGCCCGTCGCTCCGGTCTCTACATTCCCTTCCTTGCTTCGCCACAGGTTTCCCTGCTGATAACTGCAGCCTTTTTATTTAATCCATGGCTTCTAAGCTGTTTTATTGTTAATTTATTACGATTATAGTTATTGTGTAGGTATTTTAGACTTACTTTACATTGTTCAGGTACCCATTTCCTTTATCGTTCCAACCTACCCCCATTAACATGTCTATCGAGGTGATCACCATCGATCAAAGAACTGTCACTTACCGAGTTGTTTCCATGCCCGGAGATGGCACCTGCCTTTTCCATTCTCTGTGTTACATATTGCACGGCCATATCAGGCTCACTATTGATATCCAGAGGAACATTGTGTCTTATGTATTGAATGACTGGGACAGGTTCAAGGTGTGGACTGATGACGGTACAGGAGATAATTATACTACACAGGAGCACTAGAAGAGTGAAATGCTTAAGCCCTTCACCTATGGTTCTGCATGTGAGTATATGGCTGCCACTGAATTGTTCAGTTGTCGCTTCAAGTGTCCCGAAATGGCCAAATATTTTACACCTTTTGACAACCGCCAATGCCTCTTAAACATCTTAGATTCACAGGTAACGATTTCAGTAGTGGACACTTTGATGTTTATGAATGTTTAAACTCTCAAAAGCTGGATGTGAAGTTATCGATGAAACCGGTTGTATGCTTACAACGCTTGACAGATGCCGAATGTCACTTCAACACAAGTCCTGCAAATACCAACGTAATTGAAACAAACCATGAAACTCAAACCGATTATGACAGCAGCAATCCAAGCTGTGAGATCTGAGTCAAGATTACTTTTCATATGGCCAACTGCATTTTGCATGCTCAAGAGTAAGCTCAGCTTGGTCATATTACAACCGGAGGGCCGAACTGATAACGTGGCATACAAAGAGATCTTTAAATAATTATTGGTATATTTTCCCTCAGTTTAAAAAGGTTTACTTTTCTTCTTAATAAAAATTTTAAGGCAGTACTTCGCCGCTGCGAAGCACGGGCATTTTGCTAGTATATATATAAAATGAAACAGCAGGAAGTGATGTAACAAGTAAGTGGCCTTCTGGGATTGGAGTGACATCCTCTGGAGGTGTGACCTTGAGGGGTGGAACTGGAAGTGACATCAAAAGGTATTCATTAGCCAGAAGTGATTATTGGACTGGTTCTTCAGTTGTTCTGTGGGTAAAAGCGGAGGAGAATTAGAGTACAGCACTAACCCCTGGTTATTTGGGCCTGTAAACTGTCTCCCAATATATATATATATATATATATATATACACACATTTTGCAACAAACACCCATTTTTCATTGATTTCCCCCTCTGCTCCACAGTATAAAATTACAAATCACACAATTCAGATGTGATTAAAGTGAACATTGCAGACTTTCATTTAAGGGGATTTGCATGTCGGTCACACAATGTAGAAATAAGAACACTTTTTTCACATTCCCCCCCCCATTACCCATTTCAGGGCTGCATAATATGTGGGACAATTGGCGCCACAGTTGTTTGCAGTTTCTCAAGTGGGTTGTATTGCTTCATATAGTCCACTATATATTGCAGATGGGTGGAAGAAACACATGCTGTGTTCAGAGAAGTATCAGGGTGCCAGCCAGGTTGCCCCTTCTGATCCCATTAGCACCCTGAAGGTGCAAAGTACAAATAAAACTTATAGGAGAAGGTCTAGATTGTGGAGCTCCATCTTCTACTAAGTACAATTCCAAATGAAATGCCACCATTTGGGAGTGTTGGGAGTGACTGGAAGGAGTTGGGTCAGTAGACTGTGATGTGCATGCAAAATAAATATTTCGTGGTCATCTGAAGGAATGGCAGTCTTGACAACATTGGGCTGACTAAGTCTCAAGTTATCTTCAAGTTATAGAGGTACTCCATCTCTCAAGTTACTTGGTCGCGAAGTGGCACCTCCTTCCGGGTGTTTCTGCTTTTATGGCTCAGAGACAGGAAGGGGCAGAGTAAGTTGCCTTTACTGGATGGTGTCTTAATACTATGGGGCTTGTCAGGACCTCGGACATCAGTGCCTGAGGCGATGCCTCTGACACTACGCCACAGAGGCTGGGTGAAGGTCAGACATTCGAGGTTCGATCCTTGTAAGAGGATGCAAAAATGCATACACCAGATGAGCCCCAATAAGAACGAAACACGTGTCAGGTACTCTTTGTATTATTTAGTTTCCCATTAGAATAGCTTTTGCAAAGACAATTAACAAATCTCAGAGCCAAACATTCGAAAAAGTCATCTTATTTCATAGAGAGACAGAAACGAAATTTAATCATGGGCAGGTATATGTTGCGTTGATGCATATGTAACAATTCCCATGAAAATAAAAATCTGTTTAAATTGTACATCCGCATCCCCATATGCGAGCAGCAGAACCGCAAAGAGGCTAGGATTTTTATATATATATACACACACACACACACCTGGTTAAAATGCTTAGAACAACCACATTTTTTCAAAATTTTATTGAAATTTAATTAGTTCAGTTCTATCAAATAACCTCAAATGGTACAAAGATAAGCAGAAACCTCCTAGCGGTAAAAAAAAAAAAAAAAATTAAATATATTGTCATTTCCAGGGTAATACAAAAAGGTCTTTTTCAGAACAAAATATAATATTGATAACTTACAGTTTTTCGGCAGCAATGGAAGTAGACTAAGCATTCTAAGTTAATACAAAGAGTTCCTGCAGGTGTCCTGACTTTTGTTGATTACTTACAAACCCTCTGTCTGTATAAATGCAAAGCATAATTTGGACAATATTGTGCTCTATATTGCTATCATAATGGTGAGGAAAAAGGCAAATAACAAAGGAAGACAGACAGACCTCTGCATATAAGTGTAGGCCTTTCCTTTAAAGAAATCAAAATGAACTTGGAAACTGGAGAAAACTCTGACAGAACAGGTCTGGCACACCCAAATCAGAAGGCAAGTTTCTGAGAGTGAACAGGTTGAGTGAATGGCACCTCACCAAGCAACAGCTTCAAGCGCAGCGTAACAGTGGTGCATGTTAATATGTTTAATACCTTGTCCCCTGCAAAATTTCTGTTAAAAGGGGAAGCTGAGACCAAATGTGTCCATCCAACTCTAGACTCTGATTTTGAAATCTTAGACCAGTTGGAAAAGATGTGCCAACATTGTCAAGCCAGAAAAGGGGCCAGACTGATTAAAATCCTTTTGTTTCTCTTCACCTTTTGCAGGACAGTGCCACCATGCAGTTCTGTGCCAACAAGTTGGACAAGAAGGACTTTTTTGGAAAATCCGACCCCTTTATGGTCTTTTACAGGAGCAACGAAGATGGGACGTAAGTGTGGTGGGGGGCAAGGGGGATCCTAATGCCAACTCTAGGCTTGTTAATGAAGGCAAAGCAAAGCCACTGGAGAGTCCTCTGCAAAGTGGGACTTGGGTGGTCAAAAATGTGTGTTAAGAAGAATCCATGCCAAAAAAAAAACAAGAGCTGTAAGGGAGACCATTCTGAAGGTGACTTGTGTGTCCTGAGAAGTGCTGGCCAACCTGTCCATTTGTCTTGTAAATGAATACTGAAGCAGAGCCTCCTGCTCTGAAGGTGCAACTAGTCATGGTTTACATCTTTGTTGAGTTGGTTGACAGCCTTCTAACTGTGATAGATACTGTTACAGATGCTTGTATAATAATAAATATGAAAACTTTCATGGGAGTGAATACTTTTTATAAGCCCCATATCTTTCCGACCCCTCATAATAAGCACTATTGATTTCTTGAGCATATCTTATTTTCAATAATGCCTATCTACAATTTATGCAAACCAGCAAATATAAAATGCTTATTTAAAATTAATACTTAGTCTATATTCTTTAAGTAAAATGTGTATTCATTCTGCACCAATTATTTTTCCATGAGTGCCAGATGTTCTTTGGAGTTTTAACAAATTAAACAAGGATTGGCAGAAAATGTGCAATGGACTTTTTCTGAAGGTGTTACAGACCAGAGGACCAGAGGAGACACAAGACAATTCCTATTGTAGATTAAACAGTCAAGAGAAATGTTGCTCACTGCTTTTTTTTTGTTTTTGCTCATATCATTCATAAAATGCCATTGTCCCAGTCACAGTGAACAACGTAAGCTGATAGTGCCATAGTGTTATATGACAGTAGACGTAGTGTTTTATCTGTCACAGCAGGTCAACAAATCCCACAAAGTCAGGACAAGGTGTAGGACAAGCAGAAGTGGGTACACAGATAGCACAATCTTGTTTATAAGGCAAACCCAAATCATTAAATTGGTAAAAGGCACATGGAGCACGAGATATTGGGAATTTGAGACAAAAGCAGCATCAAGTCCTAGCCTGGGTGAGTGGAAACAGCTGACTTCTATTGTCTTAAATACTTACGACGTGTGTGTGTGTGCACTGGAAGAACCACTGGCAAGCATATAAAGACACCAAATGAAGGCAAAGGGCACAAGGGTTTGATTTAGTGTGCTATTGATCTGTGGCAGGTGTGCTATACAGTAGTCAGGCATTCGATGTGTTATGAGTATTGGCACATAATTTGTAGATTAGTGCAGAATGATCTTTTCATGAGCATGAAATGTGTGAAAAATTGAAAGAGAGCACGTACAGACTAACCGGTGATGTACACACTGTATATTGGCGACTAATGGTTGGTGTGCTGACGCCTGCCAAATGTCACATACACTGGCAATGAATGTGCTGCAGACCAGTGTGAGAAATTGAAGACTGCAATAGAGACTGATAAAGAATATGCCACAAACCATTGATTAATATGTTGTTCTATTCCACAGTTCCAAATGTGCTATGGAATGGAACTTAATATGCAGATGAACCCAAAACTTTCATAATTGTTTAAAAAAAAAAAAAATATATATATATAGCTTGCACCAATTCCATTTTAGTCACCATCAAAATACACCCCTTGAGATCCAATACACTTATCCCAGTGCTTCCTGCATTCCTGGAAGCATTTCCTGTACTCATCTTTTGTTCCCGTGTTTAGAGCCTCCTGTGATTATTTTCCTGGATTTCCACCACAATAGCAAATCATCTTCCCTTTAGTCTCCATTTTAATTTCAGTAACAAAAAAATGTCACAGGAAGTGAGATCTGGTGCAGGTGCATTCCTGTTGTGCAAAATGCAGTTTTGCATGTGTTCCTTTAGGAGAAGATAGCTCCCTAGTTGGAATAAGTTCTTTTGTAATTGCAGTGTTTTAAGTAACCGAAAACTATATAGATATGATACTAAAAGGCGATTCCTCTCCCATAGTGATACGGCGGTAAAAATCACATAAGAGAAAATAACTTAGTTTTCTTTAATGACGATTTACGCGGCATAACAAACGGAGGAAGCCATAGCATGACAATACCAAGGTGGGATCTTGATCTATACAGTCTGCCATTTTTCGTTGCTGCGCTGGAAGGGTTTTCAGGACGGATGATGATATCACCGTCTGTCGGCTTCAAGGTATTTGGCTGCTGTCCAAGTCCTCGTATACTGGTTTGTTCACGTGCAGGCCCTTTTTCAGGTTCCAGACAAGGGAAGGAGAGGATTCAATTTCATCTCTAACATACAGAAATAGTACAATGCCCATTTTCGTAGTTGTCCCCTTCTTTCTTCAAATGCTTGCCTAGCAGTTTTAAATGCTGAGAGCCCCTGTGTACTAACTTTGGCCTGGCCTGTACATGTGAGTGGATTTTTGTACAGAGCACAGTGACATTAAACTTATATTCTTATTACAAATATTAAACTTATATTCTTATTACAGCATGTGCCACTGCTCCAGACATTTTCTTCCAGATGATCTCCCATGGACACCTCAACAGTTTAGGTTGTAATGATGGCTGGGAAAACAGACAGCTTGAAATACCAAGAAGAGGTTGGGGTAACACCCTGGTATACCCTTTAAATGTGATTGATAAGGACAACTGGCAAATGGCTCAAACTTAGCAAAGTGTTAGTCAATCCCAAGAGCAAGTGTTCGGGAGCTCTGTCCTTCATGAGCGTCAGTTGGGTATTTGACTCCCCTATCTGGGAACTGGCCAGCTTTATAAGGCTGGGACCAGAAGGGAGACTTCTCTGGTTGGCTGGGCAGAGTCAGGTGTCCTCCTTGGGCATCTTTTCTTGGCTGCAGAGGGGAAAGGAGAAGATAAAGTTAGCACTAGTGCCCCCTCCCATCCCAGGGTGGAACAGCTTGCCTTATCAAAGCCAGGAAGGTGGTCCCTGGACCCGCATGCGTGACAAGTGTAGTGTTGCTTATCAACAGCCTATTCACAGGGAAACTCTTTATTAATAAGTCAGTTAATGATGAAAAACATTGTGAGAAACAAGTGATCATCATTGTCTTGAAGTTCAACATGACTTGACATGTTTTATTTGGCTTTTAGAAAATAAATTGCTACAGTCACCATTGCTATTGTCAAATAAATGTCAGAAATACAGATCTCGATCAACTCAGCACAATGCCACTGGGCAGACAGATTAACAAGACCGTAGGCATGTAATACATAGCAGCATAGTTGATAACTACATCCTATTTCCATGCTATTGTTCAATTTTTGTTTCCCCCTCTCGTATGTTATGAGTTATAATCATAATTATAAAGAATAGCATAAACTGTTCTATTGACCATTACTGAATTAATTTTCATTAATAAATGGAAAGACATGGAATTATCATGACATGATAAGTTGTAAACTATGAAGCTGTACTTAATTTTCTGTTGTCCCCCTGCACCAATATCTGATTTGGACTGGCACTGAATGGGTTACAGCAGTGTTTCTTATTTGGGGGGCAGGTTGCTCCTTTTAGGTTGCACAGGGTTGTGACTCTCCATCATATTTAATGTTATGGTTTGTTAAGTGTCTTGCGATGGGTTGCCACAGGTTGTTTAAGCAATCGTTATGACTGTCGATGGAGATTCTTCAAGGCCCCCCACCCCATGCTATGATTATCACTTTGGATTTTCCAAGGGGGAAACTATGAATGTTGGTGGCAACTACTCCTCCACCGATCTGACGGGCATCATCATGGACTGGGTCTCAAAAAAACTAAGAAGGGAAAGATTGGGTCATGAGAAAAAAAAAATCAAACTTTAGACTGGAGTATTAATATATTGTGGAAGTTCACCTGAAGATGACCAGTTCATCTTCACCACATAGCACAGCTAAGTAACTATGGTGTATGTGTTTATGTATGTGTGTGAATGCTAGTTACATGTGCTTTATAATGCCCAGCACATGTATGGCTTTATCCACACGTGATCAGCTACCTAAGACTTCTGTTGAGCTGCTTTATAGCACCCCTGACATATGACTTTATCTGCATGTGGAAAGCTGCCTTAGGCCAGCTGAGACTTCTGTATGGCTGCTTTTTCGCTCGCTGTGTGTATGACTTTATCTGCACATGGACAGCTTCCTTAAGCAAAATAACACTTGGATATAGCTGCTTTATAGTGGCCCTCATGTATGTCTTCAGATGCCACATGGACAGCTGCTTCAAGCAAAGAGACTTCCTAACTCAACATGAAGAGACCAAACAGAGCTTCACACCACATGTATTCCACTTAGCAAAGAAGTGCCTACTCACTACACTGTTTCCTATTGGAATCACTGGGGAGAAGGGTCCTTTCATCTGATTGGTTGGCCCAGCACTGGCTCAACTATAGATTGGCCAATGATGTGGGGAGGAGCGCTTGTTGGCTGAGGTCTCCAGGACTCTGAGTGTGTCTGGTTTGTCTGACTCCTTTACTACAATCTGGCTGTGGTTCTGCGATTAGATGATGGAGAGACCTTGTTGTTTCTCATTTATGTTAATTTGTTTCTACTTTTTTTTTTGATATATTCAAACAAATTTGTTTCTTTATATGTGATAGTTCTGTATTTAGTGAGTGGTATCATCTATTCCTTAAGAGTTTTCACAGCACTCTGTGTCTACATTTGGTGAGCAACACTGTACAAGAACAAAGTAGTTTGTACCGTTGGGTTGTATTTCTGAGGTGGCCATGATAGATTGGCCATCTAGCTCTGTAAAGAGGATTATTTGTTTTCTGTTTTATGTGTTGTGTTTACTCCATTTTTTGACACCCATTGCATGCCCCACCTACCTACCTGGAAAGGGGTCTCTCTCTGAATTGATAGATAGATAGAAATAAAAGGCACTATATGATAGATAGATAGATAGATAGATAGATAGATAGATAGATAGATAGATAGATAGATAGATAGATAGATAGATAGATACTTTATTAATCCAGATGGAAATTTAAGTACCAGTAGCCAAAAATTAAACAAAGTACACACTATACAAATAACATTAAGTAAGCACAGGCTGCCAAATAAAATCTCAGTACACTGGTGTTGTTATCTTACAGTCCATACAGGTAATACCATTTCAATAGGAATTGTGCAAATAATACTAGTATCAAAGTGACAGGTGGCATATAATATTAAAGTGACAGATACTAAAGTGACATAATATTAAAATAAAGTTCCATGGCTTATGCTGATAGGGTAACATGTTAAAGTGACACATTATGAAAAAGGTTATACAGCGATGACCAAATAAAGGGATTTCAGATGTATTGCATAGCTAATCTAGCTAATATGGCTTATGATGTAGTCCCCACAAGTGTAGAGAAGGGGCATCAGGCCTAGAGCCCAGCCACATGTTTAGGAAGAGTTAAAGAGTCTAATGGATCTGAGGACAAAAGATCTTTTGTATCAATCTGTATTGCAGTTCTGTCATACAACTGCAACTAAACAAACTCCTCTGCTTAATTATGGTGGTGTATAGTTTGCGATGTTCATTGTCCATAATAGATAGCAGCTCATATAGTGCCCTCCCCTCTGCCACTGTCACCAGAGAATCCATTTTCATTCCATCCACAAATCCTGCTTGCTTCATCAGCTTGTCAATACAATCAGTATCTCTCTTCTTCAAGCTATTCCCACCCACCCCCAGCACACCCCAGCAGAGAAGAGAGTATTGGCTACCACCGACTGTTAGAACATCTGCAGGAGTTTCTTACATATGTTAAAGGAGCATAGCCTCGTCAGAAAATAGAACCAGCTTTGCCCCTTCCTGTACTCAGTCTTTGTGTTCTCTAACCAGTCCAGCCTATCATCCAACTGCACTCCAAGGTATTAATAGCAGACAAGTCTCAGTGGTGGTCTAGACCTACGGTAGTCCATGACCATCTCAAGTGTTCAACAGCAGTTGGATGTATCGACACCATCCCACAAAGTCATTCACCAGAACCATGGGCGGGGGGCTATCAAAAAAGCAGGGCCTGTTAAAGCCCACTGAGGCATTCCTTGTGTGATTTTGGGTTATACTAGAAGTAAATTGTTGTTGTTGTTATTGAGGGCATCCCTTCTCAGCCAGTAACTCCTGTGGAAATATAGCAATCATCCGCACTAGGCGCTCTTTTCACTATACCTTGCTATTGAAATAAAACAAAATTAATAAAGCAGAGTAAACCCAATAATAGCAAAAGTAAGAAAATGTATTTGGACCGGATAAGCTTTGAGAACATATGTCTGTAAAGTCACTGTTACCACACAAAGTCAGTAAGTTTTATTGTGGATTTGCATAGGATATGCAAATGATATATCTGGAAAAACTACAGAGACAGACACGTCTTCTATGTTTACACAATGTCGTCACCTCAAAACAGCCACAAATGTTTTAGCTACATTACTATTACTTCTCTAAGTAACAAGAAAAGATTCATGGGGGTAACCAGGTTAAGAATGGCAGCAACTGGAGCAGGCATGAAACTCTGTGCCTCATCTCGTTTGGAGGTGACCAACCTGACCATGCTAAGTTTGTGGAAATGGTGCATAACCATTTGGTTTGGGAGGGCATATTTCAAGACTTGTGTGAGAAGAAATGTTATTCTGTTATGAAGTCTTTTAGAGACTGAAGTAAATGTCGAGACGGTATTGAATACCTAGCAAGTCCTCTGATAAGAATTCTGCGTTTGGAACCCTTTTATTCCGACACTCCTCCAGTTGACTGACATTGTGAATCACATTCAAGAGGTTCAGTGTGGGTTTCACAGAATGTGAACAAGTGACTGCCTCTAATATCCCAGAAAATGACAGGATTTCACAGGAAATGACAGGACTTTACCGACATGTTGATTTGCACTGGACTTGTTTAATCTGGGGTTATTTTTTACGGGCTTTTTGTTGAAGGTGAAAAGCTCCATAATCTTTACTAAGACATGAACAAGCAGTCCGTAAAATGTTTCTGACATGAGCGATTTGGATATGGCTGAAGGTACAGAAGTCCTCTGGGAAACATTAGTTTACCTAACCTTCAGATGTAAAACAAACCCCGTCCAAGAAGGGCTTTATTGAAGGATCAGAGCTAAGAATACAAATGACAGTGACATGTTCCTTAGGTACACAACTCCTTAAGTGTTTTGTTAGTCCACAGTGGTCTTTCATCTTTCCAGTTACAGTGTTAAAGCTCCTGCATCCTGTCAAGGCGGTGGTGAAGATCTTCTCTCTTTTTGTGCAGCATGCATCCCAAACTTAAAGGCGTCACTCCATGTGGAGTTAACAATGATGACATAAATGATCGATAATCTTAAAACCGCTGTCATGTTTCCATGGCAGAATTGTGTCCTTTTCCCAAGCTGATGCATAAGCTAATCTTATTTACCCCAGGCTAATAGATAACACACTGATTTTTGTACATGCCAGAAATAGTAAGTTTATGCTTTTTTGGGGATTCTATAAGAATGATGTCAGCAAAACTTCAGAGTTTAAATCAATAGCTAGAAGTTTACACTGCTATCAATTAAAAGATGCAAAGTATCAAAGATTTCAGCAGCTAAAATTGCAGCTTCTCGGAGGACGAATTTAAATTGTCTTTATCATGGCATATTTCAATGTTCAAAGTTCAATATGTCTTGTTTATAAAGCAGCAGTGTTGTTCTGGAGCAGGTTCACAGTTCATGGTTAACGGTTTGAATAAACGTTTCAGTCTCCATCACCATACAACACTCAAAATTCAACTCACTAAGGGCACATGTGACATTGACTAGCGCTGGCTGTGTTATGAGCAATGGGCAATATATTAAAGGTCATTATGGAATATTTTATTGACTGTTACTAAGCATGTTAAGGAGCAAAGAATATTTACTGGATCAATATTAAATGTGCTCCTATGTTATGCTGAAAGGTTTATTGTCTGGGGTCAAATGTGTTATACACTTCGTAATGACTGAGCTACAATGAAGCATGGAAAGGTCAAGACTACCACCTGCTATCACTAAATGGATTGGAAATTCATTGTAAGAGTGACAGCTATGAACTATCGTGTTTCTTTTAGGTGTTAAACAAAGAGTAGTCATAATGGAAGCAAGGGTGTGTTATACAAGAGTTCTTAATGCTAATCAAAAATTGTATTAACCCTGAATCTAAAAAACTGAAAATACACCTTATGAAAGGGATTTAAGAGTCATAGTGGACTCCTCACTATCAACTTCCAGACAGTGTTCAGAGTGTCAGGTTAAATAGCGCCTTGATGTGTGCAGTACAAGTCACAGGAGGTCCTGCCCAAGCTTTATAACACACTGGTGAGGCCACATCTGGAGTACTGGGTGCAGTTTTGGTCTCCAGGCTCCAAAAAGGACATCGCAGAGCTAGAAAAGGTCCAGAGAAGAGCGATTAGACTGATTCCAGAGGTACAGGGGATGAATTATGAGGAAAGATTAAAAGAGCTGAGCCTTTGCATTTTAAGCGAGGAGATGGGATTGAAGTGTTTAAAATTATGAAGGGAATTAGTCCAGTGGATGAAAACTTTAACTTTAAAATGAATTCATCAAGAACTCTGGGACACAGTTAGAAACTTGTTAAGGGTAAATTTCAACACAAACATTAGTAAGTTTTTCTTCACACAAAGAACCACAGACGCTTGAAATAAGTGACCAAGCAGTGTGGTCAGTAGGACTTCAAAACTTGACTTGATGTTATTTTGAAAGAATAAGGTGGACGGGACTGGCAAGCTTTGTTGGGTTTAATGGCCTGTTCTTGTCCAGATTATTCTAATGTTCTAACAACCCAGCAAGAATTCTAAAAGGAAAAAAAAAATATGGCTACTTACACACTATGTGTTTGTACTAATGTCCCAAAAAAATGTAGCTTATGTTTTCATGAAACACACATATAGCAATGTTTTTGATAAAATCAGAGCATATAATGACCAATGTTAAACAGCAGCAACCCATCCATCCATCCATTATCCAACTCGCTATATCCTAACACAGGGTCACGGGGGTCTGCTGGAGCCAATCCCAACCAACACAGGGCGCAAGCCCACCGCAGTAAACAGCAGCAACCAATATCAAAAACATCCATGAAAAAAATCTAATGTTACTTGTGTTGTGCAATCAACAAGTCAAGTCATTAGGTTGTATGCTCATAACATGCATTTTTTACTAAAATAATCTTAATGGACAACTCCAGAAAATAAAAGCAATCCACAAACATGAAGTCCATTCACACAGGGTCAAGCTTTTGAGTTGAAGATGAACTCCTGCCTCTCCACTTCATTCATTGGTCAAGAGTCATATCTTCAATTCAACAGAACGATTCCATGCAAATGCTGATGTTGAGTTGCAGGTTGTTGTCCCTGCACCATAAGACAAAGCCCTCCACATCCTTGCTGTAGTCTGACTTGTCTCCATTATTAATGCAGTCTATGATGGACGAGTCATCTGAAAATGCCTGTAGGTGGCAAGCGCTGGTATTGTGCTGGAAGTCCATGGTGTAGAGCAGGGGTTTCGAACTCCAGGCCTCAAGGGCCGCAGTGGCTGCAGGTTTTCATTCTAAACCCTTCCTAATAAGTGTCCAGTTTTCACTGCTAATTAACTTCTTTTCCCTTCATTTTAATAGCCCTGTTTTTAAGGATTCAGTCCTGTGAATTTATTTCGGTTCTCATTAAATAACAGCCAAACAGAAATGAGATGTGAAACGAGCCAACAGATGACCGGCTAAACTGTTAAACAATTTCACTCCAGCCAATCTCTTAATAAGAAGCCGATTCTTGTTGTTAATTAAACCCGTTATTTAATTCCATGGCGTGTTGCTGCTCTCATTCTGCCATAGCAGACATTTCCAAAACTTTTGATTTTCCATCAGAATGTTTTGGTGACCTGAGAGATCAGCCTTACCAAGACCATCACCTTCCTTTATTTTCAAATATTTTATGATTGAACAGGTGAGCTGGTCATTAGGTGGCTTGTTTTGTGTCTCATTATTGTTTGGCTGCTAATTAAGGAAAAATAGACAACTGAGTCAAAGTTAAATAAAACTAAAGAAAAGAAGTTAATTAGCAGCAAAAACAGATCACTAATGAAGAAGATAGTTAGAATGAAAACCTTCAGCCATTGTGATCCTCCAGGACTGCATTTCGACACCTGTGGAAGAGACACGGGACAGTTTCCTGAGGTGCTCCAGTACTACACACCACCATCTGTGACTCCCTCAGCTTCACAAACTGTTGTCTGTTGGTCAGGTAGTCCATTATCCAGGAGATTGTGGGGACATCAGGATGCAGAGTCTTGAGCTTTTATCCCTGGTCAATGAGGCAGAATGGTGTTAAAATCACCAGAAAAGTCAAAGAATATTATCCTGGCTGTGGTTGGAGTAGGCTCTGTGGAACATGTAGATGAGCGTGTCCTCCACACCTATCTACGCAGATGTTCCATGCACTGACACTAAATGGGCTGTAAAGAGAGGTACATGCTCTGTGCACAAATATAAAATTGTCTGGTGTGGAATGTGTTATGAATTGTTACGAAATATGAATAGCAGATTATACTCCAAAAACTGAACACTGTATGGTCTGGTATGGAACATGTGATGGGCCTAAAAATAACATTCTTTGGTGTTAGTGTCACATAGTGTTATGAACAACTACAGAGTGGAATTAATTACCCTAATGGTTGATGCAAAATGTTATATTAGTCAGTAGTTTAGAAATAAGTACATTAGAGGGTCAGCTCAGGCTGGACATTTTAGAGACAAAGTCAGAGAGGTGAGATTGCGTTGGTTTGGACATGTGCCAAGAAGAGATGCTGGGTATATTGGGAAAAGGATGTTAAAGATCCAGGAAAAAGGAGAAGAGGAAGGCCTAAGAGGAGGTTTATGGATGTGCTGAGAGGGGACATGCAGGGGATGGGTGTGACAGAGCAACATGACGAGGACAGAAAAGAGATGGAACAAGATGATCTGCTGTGGTGACCCCTAACGGTAGCAGCCAAAAGAAGAAGAAGTGAACATGTTATGCTATGTAGAAAATGAAATGTACTTTCAGAGAATATGACTTAGAGAAAGGTTGAGGAGCACAGACATTCAGAAGGAGCTCCAAGTAGAAAGGCGCCCATTGTGGTGGTTCTTTCATCTGATTAGAATTCCTCCTGGACCCCACCCTGTGGAGGTCTTTTGAGCTTGTCCAACTGAAAGGAAACTTCGGGGAAGAACCAGGACACCCTGGAGAAATTATTTCTGACAGCTGGCCTGGGAACCCCTTGGTACATTCCTGGAGGAGTTGCAGGAGTTGGTGGAGAAAAGAGGCATCTGGGCCTCTTTGCTTAGACTGCTGCCTTTGCAACCCAGACCTGGATACGCAGGATGGACGAATGGATGGATGGAATGTGCAATCAGTCAATAATAAATGTAGATTTTGACACAGAGCATTCTCTTGATTGGCACTGAATATGTTAAATTACATTCTCAAAAATAGTGTCCTATGTCTCATACAATATATGGAACAGACTGACTCTATGTGAACTATGGTTTGCAGAAAATTGTGCTTCAGTCTGGCATTTGGAATCCATTCTTCTAAAAGACGGAAACAGGCAGTTAAACTACTTATTGCATTAAAGGAATCTCTAAAGACTCTTAAGCAGCAAGTGCTTTGCATTTTAAAATCATTTCCTTAGAGAGATGCCCTTTATTAGGCTTTGGTGGAAAGTATATGAGAGAGGCTGAGGTCCCCCGGAGCAGCTTTACTTGGCTTATAGTGTTAAAGCCCCTGAATAACAGCTGGTTTAATATCATTAAACATAAGGAGATGTGTTGAGCATCAGGCACAGAAACAGTTTCTAAATGTGCCAGCATTCTGGCTGCATTCCACAGATAACAACAGCAATTGTATTTAAAATTCATCTACAACTTTTTCAGTCTATTAAAATCCATAAATCAACAGCAGCATCATGTTAGCAATCGTGAACAGAAGGTCAAATCTCTAAAAGCATAAATATTTCTAAACCTGTGACATCTCCACTGCTTATTCTAATTGCTGTGCTTCTTCGTAGTGGTTGCACCTCAGTTCTGAGCATTCAGCCAACACAGCTCTGTCTCGAAATAAAAATGATGATGGTGTGGGAGATGGTGCCTGGATCTCTGGGTTATCTTCATCAGCCTCTTTATTTGCTGCTCTCTGACTGAATCAAGCGTCTGACGTGATGAGAATTTAAGGTAAAAGGTTATTTCCATACTGAAAAGCAAAGGAGGTAAAAGACACAAGGTTTTAGCTGTGAAGCCTTCATCAGGCATGAAACCAAAAAGGAAAAAGCAGGTAACCCAAAGACATGGACAAATGTGTTGTTACCCTTACAGCTCATTGAACAAATGCTGTATGCCTCCTGAAAAGTGATGCCATGAAAAGCAATCGTCCCCTGTATCCCTGCATGCCTTTGATATGTCATTGAGTAAAGCAAAGCAAATGTGGAAAGTGATCAAGTATGGCTTATTCTACAAAGATCTTCTAAAATTGCCTGCACACATTTTTGGTACCCCTAGAAAAGATCATAAATAATTGGATTCAAGTGATTTTTCAAACTAGCTGTTTTCTCTGATCAGTGTCACACATGTCTCCAATCATGCACTCAGTCATTCAGCCTATTTAAATGGAGAAAAGTCATCACTCTTCTGTTTGGTGTCATCGTGTGGCCCACACTGAACGTGGACCAGAGAAAATAAGCATGTTAAAGGTAAAGGCGGTAAGACCATCTTGAAGCAGCTTGACTTTCCTGTGACAACAGCTGCAAGTGTTTTTTAAGAAGTTTGAGGTCCATGGTACTGTAGCCAACCTCCCAGAGGAAAATCAACCCCGGAATAGGCAGAAAGATAGTTAGAATGGTAGACAAAAAAACAAGGACAACTTCCAAAGGTCCATCAGTGTCTGATCACAAAGTCCATAGTTTTTTGTGTGACACAGTGGGCTCAGTGGAGGAAGCCCCAGGAGGACTCCACATAAAAAAGCCAGACTGGAATTTGCTAAAATGCATATTGAAAAGCCACAATGCTTCTGGGAGAATGTCCTCTGGACAGATTAGACAAAACTAGAGCTTTTTGCAAGTCACATCAGCTCTGTCTCCACAGATGAAAAAAATGAAGCTTTCAAAGAAGACAACATCAAACCTTCTGTGAAACATGGAGGAGGCTCGGTTATGTTTTGGGGCTGCTTTGCTGCGTATGGCACGGAAACCTTGATTCTGTACAGGGAACAATGAAATATCAAGACATTCTGGACCAAACTGTGCTGCCATTGTCTGAAAGCTCTGTCTCAATCACAGGTCATGGATCTTCCAACAGGATAACAACCAAAAACACACAGCAAAAAGAACCCACGAGTGGCTAAGAATCAAACATTGGACTATTCTGAAGTGGTCTTCTATGAGCGCCCTAGCTTCAATCCCAGTGAACATCTATGGAGAGAACTGAAACATGCATTCTGGAGAAGACCCCCTTCAAATCAGACACAGCTGGAGCAGTTTGCTCAGGAACACAAAGCCAGGGCAGATGAAAGGAGAAAAAGCAAGAGTAGGTGAGAAAAAGCTGCCTTTAGAGAAAATGAAGGGACAGATTAAGGAGTTAGTCTGTCATTGAGACCTGGAGAAATATGTGATGCCAGGCTAAAAATGAGCTTAGCTTTTCCTGATTTTCTTTGTAAAGTGTCTCTCTTCCTCTGAAAGAGCACAACAGACAGATAGATCAGTGTAGCTAAGATCAAGGAATATGAAGTGTCCTGCAGTAGGCTTTATGAGGTCTTTAATCTTAATGGCTCACACTTGCTCTCTACAAAATGTTTGCTAGCTATCTCCCTGTATCACCTCTGCCGACAGCTGGACACTTCATACAAGAAATGTAGTAAATAAGATGTTTAGACTTGCATGAGGCCCATTGTTTCATACTGAATTTACCAGAGGGACCTATTGTTGGTGACATATTTGCAAGTGACATTACAACTCCTGTTACCACTCAAAGTGCCTGGTGAGGAGTGTGGCTGTCCTCTTTGAAATGAGAAGTTTGCATAGATTAGGTGGTCAGCAAGAGGAGATCAAGAGAGGGTTAGGAAAAAAGGTCTGCAAAATTGGGAAATTTTGTTTGATGACCTGTGAGCGAGATAAGAGTGTTAGGGTGGAATGGGAGGACCAATCGGATGGAGGGTTTCCTTATTGGAGCTCCATTTAGAGTGGATGTTATGAGGTCTGCACATGGCTTGACTGAGTGGCCCGTCCACAACACGAGAAGGATATCCTCTATCAATGAAGAATCTCCTCATTCTGAGTGCATCATTACAGAAGTCACCCGCATCACTGCAGAGATGACAGAGTCTAAGGAGTCATGAAAGTGGGGGAGAGTTTTTTAGTGCCATATCAGGAATGGAAGGAGGTGTAGAGAAGGTAACTTGCGGCTGCAATTGCTCCCATTGACTTGTACCACTCCAATGGTCTTGTGCACATCACCAGTTTGTGTTTGTGTCCAATCCATGAGCCAAACAGAGAACCAAGTTAAAGAATGAATACATAAGTAAATAATTACATAGCTGCCGCCTCGCTTAGCATGCATTTCGTACAGGGCATGCAGAGCTTGATGAGGAAAGCAAACAGAGCGCTGTTTTTTTTTTTCAAATCAATATGTAATTAGACTATAGTAATTAAATCTTATGCTAGTCCTAGTGTTACATTTTCTGATGGGTTTCACTGAGCTTAGTCGGATGGAAATACCCAGCAGAGAAAGCTCATCTCATCTTCATTTCTAGTGAGTTGTCCTCCACAAAGGCTGTGGAATTGAGATAAAATGTGTTAACTAGCCACCATACACGGGTACAAAAGGGACACAATGATCTGTAACGGATATATGAGGGTATAGTGTTCGACAGATGATTATTATTATGAAACAGACCAGAAGGTGAACTGTAGATCCTGAAAGCAAGGAAAGAGTCGAAAACCGGGATGCCAAAATACAGGGTGAGTCAAAATTATATTAACATTTGAATGGTGGAAAAAATGTATTCACAAAACATACTTCATATGTGCAAGATGATTTACAGGAATGTCTTAACCATTGTGTTCAACACATGTACTATATGTGCCACAAAAATTGTATACAAGTGCCATTAGCGTTAATGTAATTTTCACTCACCCTGTATTATCACCAAATCTGAAATGCTAACTAATCTTGAAGTCTAAAAGGAAATGCTAAAGTTTACAGGCCCTCCAGTGTTGTCGTTGCTTTGTTCTTAGGATCATTGTCCCTTTGAAAGTGAACCCTAGGCCCAGTCAGAGGTCCACAGCACTCTGGAGCAGGTTTTCATTATGGATATCTCTGTACTTGGCTCTGTTCAGCTTTTCCTCAATCCTGATTAGTTTCTCAGTCCATGCTGCTGAGAAACAAACCCACCGCCATGCTTCACAGTTGAAATGGTATTGCAAAGGTAATGAGTGGTGTCTGGTTTCCCACAGATGTTGCACTGTTTAGGCCAAACAGTTCAATCTTGGTTTAATCAGACCACAGAATCTTGTTTCTTGTAGTCCAAGAGTCCTTTAGGTGCCTGTTGGCAAACTCTATGTGGGCTTTCATGTGTTGCCTGGCCACTCTGCCATAAAGCCCAGCTTAGTGGAGTGTTGCAATGATGGCTGTCCTTTGGTAAGTTTCTTCAGTTCTCAGCCAGAGTGATCATCAGGTTCTTAGTCACCTCGCTTACCCAAGTGCTCAGTTTGGTCAGGCTGCCAACTCTAAGAAGAGTCGTGGTTGTTTCAAGCTTATTCCATGTAACACTTATAGAGGTCACTGCACTCTTGTCAACATCTAATACTGCAAGATTATTTTGTGGCCTTCCCCAGATCTGCACCTTGGCACAATCCTGACTCTAAGCTCTGCGGCCAATTCCTTCAACCTCATGGCTTGTTTTTTTACTCTATGTAGTGGTTGGAGCTTCTCTAAAAAGTGTGTGACCCTTTAATACTCATGCAATCAATTGAACTGACCACAGCTAGACTCCAAACAAGTTGTAGAGACATCTCAACAGGGATCAATCAAAAGAGATTCACCTGAAGCAAATTCAAAGTGTCATAGCAAAAGGGTCTAAATACTTGTGTCAATTGACATTTTGGTATTTTATTTTAAGAAATTTGCTAAATATTTTAAAATCCTCTTTTGACTTTTTGATTCTGAGATATTAAATGTTGCTCGATGAGGGAAAAAATGAATTTAAAATGATTATAGCATAAGGCTGCAACATAACAAAAAAGTGGAAGGGGATTGTCCAGGTTATGTTTGAGGGGGGAGTGTTGGGGTAACAGACAAGTTCTCAGTTAAAGGAAGTCTGAACCAGGGGTCTTCTTGAAGTCCTTACCGCTTTGATCTGGTGGTGGATGCTTTGAGTCATAGGATAAAAGACCAGTCCCTCCAGTGCAGGCTTTTTGCTGATGACATTGTGACGTGTATCACCAGAACAGGGAAAGTGGAGAGGAAATTGAAAGAATGAAGAAGGACTTTGGAAAACAGAGGGTTGAAGATGAATAGGAAGAAGAAGACAGAATATATGAGGTTTAATGATGATTAGGATTCAGAGGTTAGCCTGCAGAAAGAGCCATTGAAAAGAGTAAAAACATTTAAACATTAGGATCAGTGGTAGCCTGAGATGGAAAACTAGATGCAGAGATCACTCACAGAGTGCAGTGTGGATGGTACAATTGGAAGAAGGCATCAGGAGTATTGTGGGATCGAAGAATTAAGGCAAAGTTTAAAGGTGAGGTTTTTAAGACAGAGGTAAGAACCAGCAATGAGGTATGAAGCTGAGACATGGGGCATTAAAGGGAGAACTCATGAAGAAGTTATATTTGTCAGAAATGAGAATTTGAGGTGGATGTATGGTGGCACACCAAAAGGACAGAATAAGCAATGAGACAATTAGAGAGGTACATCAAAAGTAAGAGAGATGAGGAGAGGCAAAAGAGGGATGGGAATGGACGAATAGGAGAAGAGAAAGTGAGGGAGGCCAAAGAGGAGATGGATGGATAAAATAAAAGAGAATTTGAAGGAAAAGGTCTTGACTGACTGGGAAGGAGGTGTAGAAGTGAGCTGTTTGGAGAAGGAAGCAGAAGAATACTGTCTGAAGGCATTCTAATCAAAATCCTGCAAAATCCTCTTCCACAAAGAAATACATTTTTAAAAGCCATAAATTATAACAGTAAAAGCAGGGGCGATCCTGACTATGAATCATTTCCTTGAATGATGATCTTTAGAAGAGATGTGGTTAAACATATTCACAATGAAAACAGAGGGAACTTCAATACAATACAATACAATTTATTTTTGTATAGCCCAAAATCACACGACAAGTGCCGCAATGGGCTTTAACCGGCCCTGCCTTTTGACAGTAGCCTTGACTCTCTAAGAAGATAAGGAAAAACTCCCAAAAAATAAAACCCTTCTAGGGAAAAAAATGGAAGAAACCTCGGGAAAGGCAGAAAGACCCCTTTCCAGATAGGTTGCCAAAAAAGGGGGTCAATACAACACAATACACAGAAGAGAACACAAGTAATCCACAATACAATATAATAGTGCAGTAGAAATATTACAAGTACAGAGCAGAATTCAACAGTAGATGATATCACAGAATACAATTTGGATTTTAGTTCATTTCATTTGGATCATAAGAAATAAACAAGAGCCTTATGAGGGCTGTTCAAGCCACTTGACAAAGAAAAGTACCTGTTGGTGTTTGGAGAGGCTGAAAGCAGGTAAGGACTGAACAATGCAGAAAGGAATTTAAAGGGGCTGCACACAAATTAGAAACAGATGAGGGTATTTTGAGGGTCTGTGACCATATCAGAAGCACATGGGGTGTTAAAAATTGTAGACGCCATGAAAGGAATGAGGGTGTTAGGAGGGGCTATGCTGAAACGACAAGTAAATTATGGGTGTTAAAAGGGGCTTTGAGAAGAGAACCATGAATTAAGTTCTTGTGGTTATGTAGGGTTTGGGAAGTCACAGGGTTCTGCCTTAAAATAGCATGAGAAATGAAGAAAGCAGGTTGGGCATGAGAAGCGCTATCGTCTGTGAAGGATCAGGAGCCATTTGCAGCCTGATTTGTGCATGAAACACTAAAGAAGAGCTATGATTAGGTGTAAAGTAACATTTTAGTCCATTAAGAGAAACATCTAAGCACATTGGGCATGAATCATGTGTTAAGAATTAGTTGATGATGGACTCAGATGAGGCATGAAAGATCAACACCTTCAGGGGAATTAAATCTTGTGGAGTACTCAAAAGGGCAGTAGGGTTAAAGAGGTGTATGAGGCTTTAAAATGAGGGTCTATGAAGCACCTAAGAAGTAAGGGACATGCTCTGACCAACAGCAGCAAAAGCAACTTATGGAGATTTTGGGGGCTGAGTGATTTTTTTTTTCACACACAAACTTGAAACTAGTAGCTAGGGAGAAGTAAATGGTTTTCCTTTGGTTTTCTCTCCTAGAAGCAGACTCCTTTAGGGAATGTTTGATCAAAATAATTTATTTCTCTGTCGTCTTTCAGGTTTACAATTTGCCATAAGACAGAAGTTGTGAAGAACACACTGAATCCTGTGTGGCAGTCCTTCTCCATCCCAGTGAGAGCCCTGTGTAATGGAGACTATGACAGGTAAGCGAGAGACTTCAGAATGGCCACAGCGGTGGCCAATATGCTCAAACACCAGGACACAAATGCCTTGATATCACTGTAGACAGAATGGGCTGCGCTGAACTCCCCCCAATCTGTTTGTTTGAAACCTAGCAGGGCAATGCTCCAACAAAGAGAACTGGCATTGGACCAGGAACTCCATTTTTGTAAATACCACAAAGACGCAGGAAGGATAATATCTGGAAAGAGGCAGGGTCAGACCTGGAACCAAATGTACGTACATGAAGCTGGTGGTGGGGCGGTGTTAGAGAGCCAGCATTGAGGAAAAGCTTCATAAAAAAGACAAGTCCCAATTACCTCCAGCTGCAGGGAAGCTTTGTGCATTCACTAATAATTTGTTAAACACACATTACTAAATAAAGCGCTTCCAGAAAGGCCAGCGGGGGGAAAATGACAGCACTTTCCAGCCCATCTGCTTACAGATTGAAAAATGCAGGTTACTACAAAGAGCAGCACCATTATGTCCCTATTAAGGTAGGGGGGATGGGGGGGGGGGTGTGGAGTGTGTGATTTATGGGTGGCCCTTCACCCAAACCCTGCTCTGCTGGTCTTAGACTCATCACAGGTATAAGAGTTTATTTAAGCAACCTATGAAAATCCACATTCTTATATTAAATTTGCATGCTCAATAAAACAGAGCAAAGATTGTAGGCTACTAAAAATAGTACTCTTAGACGAGTATTGTAGTTATTGCTAGATGACAAACATCTTGTGACAGTAAATCGATGGGTGATAGGGCTGGTAGATATCCCGGGTAGAGCTTGGGCAGTTTCAACATGATAGGATTTCATCTTTGCTTTAAAATTTTCTCAGCCTTCTTTTGTGTTTTTTCTGAAAGTTATCTTTCCTATTTTGGATTTTGATGTATGGAAGTGTCAAATATCCTCAATAATTTCTGTGTCAACATTTATTTGACAAAGTTAGAATACTTTTGCATTGTTCTGCAATGCGATATTGTTTTTTTTGCTGGCAATGCCATGTTGGCCCTGGTAACCACAGAGTGGCTTAGCACGGTTGTTAGCTTCATGCTACGCGTGACATAATTTCCGCAAATCATATAAAGCGTACAAAAAGAACACAGAAACAAGAAGAAGGTTTGGTGAAAAAGAGGAAAGGGATTGTTCAGGTTATATGAGGGAGGGAGGACTCGGGTTAAAAGCATTGTTGGGGTAACAGACAAGTTCTCAATTAGGGGAGGTCTGCACCAGGGGTCTTCTAGAAGTCCTTACCACTTTGATCAAGTTGTGGATGTGTTGAGTCATGAGGGATAAAAGACCAATCCCCCTGGTACAGGCTTTTTGCTAATGACATTGTGTATCACCAGAAAACAGAAAGTGGAGAGGAAGTTGCAAGAATGAAGAAGGGCTTTGGGAGACAGAGGGTTCAAGATAAATAGGAAGAAGAAGACAGAATATATGAGGTTTAATGATGATTAGGATTCAGAGGTTACACTGCAGGGAGAGCTATTGATAAGTGTGAATCCATTTAAATAGCTTGGATCAGTGGTAGTCCGAGGTGGAAAACTAGATGCAGAGATCACTCACAGAGTGCAATGTGGATGGAACAATTGGAAGAAGGCATCAGGAGTATCGAAGAATTAAGGCAAAGGTTAAAGGTGAGGTTTTTAAGACAGTGGTAAGAACCAGCAATGCTGTATGAAGCTGAGACACAGGGCAGTAAACAGAGAGCTGGCAAAGAAGTTAGATTTGTCAAAAATGAGAATGCTGATGTGGATGTATGGTGTCACACCAAAAGGACAGAATAAGAACTGATACAATCAAAAGTGGGAGAGATATCTAAGAAAGTACAGGAAAGTAGGCTGAAGTGCTACAAAGACCACAAAGAAGTGGGTAAAGATGAAGTGGAAGAAGAAAAATGCCATCCCGTATACTGTCGTAAATTATGAGCTCCGTAGAGTAGCCTCAAAAGACCGAGTCCTAAGTAGTACTGAATGGGGAAGGCTGGTTTCATAGGTGGTGGAAAGGAAGAGGAGGTTTCCAACAGGAGGTCAGTAGGACGGAGTTGTCTGGAGAGGGAATTGGAAATTGGTTAGGCCGTAGTCAGTCTTCTCTTCTGTGGTCGGAGTTGTAAGAAATGACCGGCCAGGCAGGTAATTGACTCTGAGAAGCCAAGGAAGGTTGAGGTACCACTCTGGTAGCATTTTTTAATAATAATTGAAAAGACAGCCGCAAATAGCTCAAACAAAGAAGCTTTAAGTTATCAATTTCTTCGGCAGCTGTTTGCAGTCGGATCTCTGCCCTCCTAATCAGTTTTACGTCTGAAGCCACCTAACGGGAGGATGTCACTTTTATATTCTTGTGACCAGAAGGGCAGGGTCAGTCATCCCTCTTGGGTGCTTTTTCTTGGCTGTGGAGAAGGATGTAGAAGATAAGGTTAGCATCAGCATCCCCTCTTGATCTGGAAAGGTATCTTGTCAGAAGCAGGAAGATGGTTCCCAGATGTGCATGAATGATACAGTATACAATGTCATCATGAGAAGAGGATGGTCTTCATAGGCAGCTGAACACCAGTCAACTGGGTACTAGTTGATTGGTCATGGGAATTTCATTCCACATCTTGAGAGCAAAAAACTAAAAAAGAAAAGACAGATGAGACATAGTAGGCAGGTAGAAGTAGAATGGAGACTTTCTAAGTGCAATATGGATAGAACAGAACAGTAAAGAGACCTGTACGTCAGGAAGATAATCTGGAAGTGGATTCTAGGAGCAACACAAAGCTAGGATAGGCACTGCAGCAGAGGAATAGTGTGAGTGTCGCTAGGGACAAATTACAGAAGCCTTCTTGGTGGGGTATTTTTATAGTTCAGAGGTAAGATGAGCATGTACAAGAGAGTATCATGGTTATCAAAGAAGGACTAAATCTTGTGGATTTTGTGAAGAACAAAGTAACAACGCTGTTTCATGGAAGAAATGTATTATCCTGGGTTGCAGAGAGAGTTTTAAGAGCAGGTGAGGGTAGGCAGTTAAGATTGTCTGGAGCATCGTTGATGAGAAGATCTGTGTAATGATATTGGACTCCATGGATCCATGAGAAAACTGTGAAATTTCAGTTGGAGACTAGGGATAAAAGAAGATAGTGAAGAAAAGTGTTTCATCTTCTTATAGGTAATAAGAGAAACCTTGAGAAAACAGTCCAGCATTGATCCTTGAAGCACAATGAGAACTTTGAGTTTGGCCATGAGACATAGAATCATGGTCAGACCTTAATCAGTCTAATGCAGGATATGTGATTCCATCTGAATGGATGGAAGAGAGGGAGAAGCAAAAGAGCATAATCTTTCCATGATCTGACAAGAATATGAGAAAGATGACGAAGATAAAGGAGAGACAACTAGCAATCCCAGTAGAATAAAATGGGCAGAGCCGAGACTAGAGGGGACCTTACAGGATGGAGCCTTAAAAAAGGAGATTTATGTGCTCCAATGTTTTTCACAGGAATGACAGAGGGGAAACAGGATGATAATTCTCAACAGCAGCTGAGCCAAGAAAAGGCTCATTAAATGTATGGATGACATTGTTGAATTTGAAACAGAAAACTGAATGATGTATCAAGTGAAGTTGGTTAATATGGGCAAGAGGAGGTGGGAGTGAATGAGAACCAGTAAGCAGGTGGTGGGCCTATACTTATTTAGCAGAATCTGAAAAGTCAATTAAAAGAAAGAAGAAGAAGAAGAAGAAGAAGAAGAAGAAGAAGAGACATCCACTGAGTCTAACCAGCTTTGGTTAAAGTCCTCAAGTTTAAGACACCAAGCTCCCTGTATTATGTCTAGCTGCAGTCTAACCTTGTCTCTCTTGGCTGTCACTTTCCTGCCACTGGGAGGCACGCTTTGGTTGTGGGACATGGGGAAACAAGGGGACAATGTGGTCACATTGTTGGGGTGTTAGTTCTTATGATTGATATAGTTTTTGTGCAATAAAGTAAATCTATATTAAACCAAGTTGATCATGTTAATAAAAAATGATCACACTAAAAGAAGAAGATTAAAGATTCACTAAATGCCAAGTTGAGAACAAGTGAGATGACCTAAACAGCTTTAACATTGCTATGGTTTTAAATGGACATGTCTGGTGGTGATGATAATACCAATTCAAAATGAGAGTTCCTTTTTCTGCTCTGAGTTTTTATTAAAAGATCCATTCATTGGTCACCTGTACAAACCTGGACAAACCTAGACTAGACTAATGTGGAGTCAGCTGTTTTTATGGACTGACTGGTACCATCTTGAGTGACTCTCCTATCACTTAGGTTCTGGGTTTTATCAAATTGGCTTTATTTTACAAAAGAATAGCACGGCTCTACAGTGGGATATGCAACTTCCCTATTTTCAGCTTGTTCATGCTGTAGTTCAAACTTCAAATGGGTTCAGGCTTAATGAGATCAGGAACATCTCTATCGATCATTTGGCATCAAACAATTTTTACTGTATAAAGTGCCTTTGATTGAAATCGAGAACAATGCTCATTATGGGTCTTATCTACTTTTGTAGGACCATCAAAGTGGAGGTTTATGACTGGGATCGAGATGGCAGGTAAGGGGAAAATCTTTCAAAATACATAAAAAAATGGTGGTGGGAGTGCTGGTTATGAAAGTTACTCAGACTTTCACATTTTTTGGGGAGCCTTTCTTGACAAATACTGTATCTTCTAAAACCAATTTGCATCAGCTGCAATGAAAAATTGAAATGATAGGTGTAATTATAATCTCCTATGACATTCAGCCTGGATAAATATTATTGTTGTAAATGGTGAAAGGTTAAAAGACTCTGCCACACCCACGAGTCACAGTCCAAACTTAATTAAGATAAAGCTAATGCCGTGGCTGTGTATAAAAGTTGTCCTTTCTTTCTAGTAGTAGCCTTTTGTAGATCTATCTATCTATCTATCTATCTATCTATCTATCTATCTATCTATCTATCTATCTATCTATCTATCTATCT
>JANRMT010027041.1:28757856-28802186 GCA_026402145.1 Polypterus bichir lapradei
TCTATCTATCTATCTATCTATCTATCTATCTATCTATCTATCTATCTGTCTGTCTGTCTGTCTGTACTAATACCATGTTTCTTGTAATTTGACATTGATTAGACAGGTATGAAAATGTTACATAATGCTGTAATAATATTTTATTCATAATATTTATTTCTAAAATCTTCAAGCACAGTACACTTCCTAGTCTTAGGAACAGGAATTAAAGGATTTATCCATCCATTAATTTTCTAAACCTGTTTATCCGGAGCAGGATCACAAGGAAGCTGGAGCCTATCCCAGCAAGCATCAGGTGCAAGGCAGGAACAGTCCTTGAACAGAGGGTGCCAGCACATCACAAGATAAACACACACATACACAGACACACTTAAAGCAATTTTAGCATCACTAATTCACCTAACCTGCATGTCATTGGACTGTGGGAGAAAAATGGAGCTCCTGGAGAAAACCCACACAATCATGGTGAGAACACGCTAACTCCACACAGGGATCATCTGAACGCCAGTCTCCTTGATGTGAGGCAACAGCACTACCACTGTGCAGCCCCCCGCAAGTAAGGGATCAGCTCCAGAACATCAAAGTTAGTGAGCAGGAACATGTTAATGGAGAAGATCAGAAAGATAGGCTATTGCTTGATTATGTAAGGTCTTGTAAGTCAGACAGAGTGTTTTGTAATGAATACAGGTATGTGATTTAATTGCCAATGAGTTGCCATTCATTTAGATTAAATGTAATATGTCCTCAAGACATTGAGTGAGTCAGAATTCTGGTAGCAGAATTCTGGACAAGCAGCTGTTTATTTCGGAATAGCTTCAAAAGTCCAAATAAAGCATTACAATTTTCAATCAGTATATAAGGCAAATCTATCTATCCTCAGAGAGCCACCCAATCAGAGGATTTGATTAAAGTATGCTATGCAGTACAGAGGATCCTTAGCAGCACTAGAATGTCAGATGTCCACTCCCTGAGATCTACAAGGAGAGTTCCAAATCGAACTGACATCTCTATTCTCATTAACTCACCGAGGCTCAGGGGACATTTGTTTCCTTTCTTTCTTCTTTAGATCTCTGTACTCTTCTAACCGTACAACTTTCTGAACTCTGTTTACTTTCATTAATTTACAGCCATGACTTCATTGGAGAATTCACCACCAGCTATCGAGAACTGGCCAGAGGGCAAAGCCAGTTTAATGTGTATGAGGTAAGAAGGATGCACTCCTGCAGGTTTCTTTTGATTTCAGCCCAGCAGTGGTTGTGCTGCGTCAGCCGTTGCAAGGTGCCAAGTACCAGCTCTCTGCTAAATTTGCATTGCAAATGCTGATCATCTGTTACGAGGTGCCTGAGACGTGCACTGAATCTTATTAAAGGTATACAAAGACTCTGCTTTGCTGAGACAACAATGGAGGCGGAGGAGGTGCTGATGTTGTGGGCTTGGCTTGGGATCCTTGTAGGGCAGGACTCTGTTTCATTTTAGTAGAAGCCTTGCCCCCTGTCCCGCCCTTTTTGTTTCAGTGCTTCTTAATTTAGATGTTCAAGAAATCAAAAGCATTCTGTTTGTTTGTGTGTGTGTATATACAATTAATACTACAGAATTTTCAAAGAGAGAATGCCCATTGTGGTTGGCCTGACACACTGGTCACTCCTAATGTAACAGTGTGATACTTCATAGATTTCCGTTGTGGGATACTTAATAAAATTCCGTCATGAAGGTTCTTACTTAGCCTTGTCAACATGCTATGGCAGGCTTGAGCTACCAACTTTTGTCCTCATCCTGCTAGATCTCTCGTCTGCCTTCAACACAATCAACCACCAGATCCTCCATGTCACCCTATCTGACATTGGCATCACTGGGGTTGTCCCTAGATTGATTGAATTGTGTCTCTTGGGCAGATCCTAATGTATGCCCTGGAATGGAGAGAAGTTAAGGGTGCACCAAGCAAGGAAAGGGGTCCCCCAAAGATCAGTTCTGGGTCCTCTCCTTTTCTCTCTCTCTATACCTCCTCACTAGGCCCCATCAATCTGTCCCATGGTTCTACCTGTCAGTGCATTGCTGATGATACACAGCTGTACCTGTTGTTGCCTTAAGAAGACCAAATGGTATCTCTACATGTCTCACTGATATTTCAAACTGGATGAAGTAACACCATCTATAACTTCACTTGGCAAAGACAGACCTTCTTGTTGTCCCAGCCCATCCATCTATTCAGCACCAAATCCCTGTTCAGCTTGGCTCATTAAAACTAAGACCTGCCAAGTCTGTGTGTAAACATGGGTGATGATCAATGACCAACTGTCCTTTAAGGACCATGTTGCTATGGTCTCTCGATCTTGCCGATTTACTCTGCACAACATTCAGAAGATCTGACCGTATCTGACCAAGTATGCAGCACAACCCCTGGTCCAGGCTTTGGTCTTGACACATCTGGACTTTTGTAACATCAACATGTGTCACCAAGCCATGGAAAATGATTCAAAATGCAGCAGCATGCGTGGTGTTCAACCAGCTGAGGAGGGCAGATGGCACGCCTCTCTTCTGATCACTTATCACTACATTGGCTCCCTGTAGCAGCACATATTAAGTTCACATCCTTGATGCTTGCCCACAGAGTAGTCAACAGGTCAGTAGCTCTATAGATGTATGGAGACACCTGTGGTGTCTCCTTCTTGCCCACTCAGGAACTGCTTATGTACAACATCTGGTGATGCCACCTCTGCATGGTTTCAAATCTCAGCCCAGACTCTTCGTGTGTAGCTCCTGGCTGGTTGAACGAACTGCCCACCTCCATTCAAAATTTTGACTTCCTCAATGTGTTTTAGAAGCCTTTGAAGACCCTCCTGATTGGTGAATTTCTCTCTAACTGATATTAGCCAACCTAGGAATTGTAACTTGCTCGTGTTTTGTTCTGTGCTCTTCACTTGCGATGATCAATTGTGTGTCCTTGTCCTATGACACTTGTTCCCAAACAGTCCTCCAGACTAATGTTACCTCGATTAGGTTGACCTCTTTTGGCTAAACAGATAAATGTATGTAAATGTTCTGCCACAATCTGGAAACCGTTACATGGGTGACTGGTGAGCCTGCACCTGTAAATTGTTCAACCCCAATGTTCTCCTTAAGTGATAACAGCCAGTCGACAGCAGGTAACAAAAACTAGAATCTGTGGATGTGATACACGGCTGGTCAGAATATCTGAATGTGGGGGATGGATGTCTTGACTTGATATTCCGTGCAGAATAAAGAATGCCGAGATCATTGAACCGTTTGGAGCCAATGACCTTAATGTCATTAGTCACACTATCTTTTGACAGTGCCAATTGGCCGCAATCGGAAGTATAATGTATCATTTTCTAGATTTAAATTACATACAGGCAGATGCAGAAAAACCTTCCAGTTATAGACTGGAACACATCTTTAGTTAGAGCTGCAGAAAAACAGGGTTTATTAAAATATAAAACTATTCTAAGATGTACATTAATCATATATGGTAAAAATTTCATGCAATAAGGCAACTAACAGGTCTCGTTGATTTTTACTAAACCCATTTGTGATTGCAGAGGATTTAGCATTTCCAGCATAACTGGGCACAAGGCAGGAATCGACCCTACTTGGGGTGTCAGTCTACTGCAAGGGGACAAATTATTGGCCACCCATTAATCTGACATGAATGTCTCTGACTGTGATTCAGAAGTAATTGTTGTACCATCTGTAGGTGCCAGAGAGGAAGGACAGGCATCCTGACTTGGATAAAGGAGGCCATAATGGATGGACTGGGCAAATAGGCTTACCAGGAGCAGTTTATTCCTCCACATGACAGGTGGCAGTGTTCAATAGGGGTAAACCCAATCAGGACACCTGCAGGGTGGCACGAGAGTTCTAGTCCAGAAATGCAGCCCTGCTGGGGTCTTTGGGGACCACCAGAGGGTGTTGCTGGGGGAGGATTGCCTTGGTTTCCGCACAAATCAACAGATGACTTAGACAGGAGACCAGAAGCAGTTCCTGGGTCTAGTTTAACAGAGAGCCAGCTGCCTCACTTTAATTGAGACAGAGTCAAGTGCAATGCTCTTTTGGAGGAGGAAGGAGGATTGTGAATGGTTTAATTTGTACTGGTATTTGCGTGAAGAAGGTGTTTTGGCAAGTAAAAATTCTTTATTTGAACCTAAAGTTGTGTTGGGTATTGCTGTGTCTGTGGTTTGGAGCTCAGTGTCACCCCCTTGTGGTTACACACCTAATATAGCACAATATAATGCAATGATCTCCAAGCTGCAGTTGGCCTATAATGCCTATACAAAATATTCGCCCTCATGGATTTTTTCACATTTCACATGTTATTGTTATATAGCATTGAATCACAGTGGATTTAATGTCACTTTTTAAACATAGCCTAGGTGACTGCTTTGTCCAGATGGGACAGGACCAGATGAAGAGTGGAGGATGTGACATCTTCAATAAAACCATTCAGGAGATAGGCAGACTGAAGAGGGTCATGTGACATGGGAAGTCTGCCTTTCAGGTTTCCCAGGACTTGAGCCTGGGAGTGTGGCAGTGTGTCCATTCATGTACTGGTGCACTTCTCTGAGCCTGACAACCTGAAATTGATGAATGTGGTAATCTGTGGTTGAATTTTTTTCCAGGGAATTTGTTAAGGCAGGAATCATTCCAGCTGTGGACTTTCATATGAAATAAGACTTTGTGCAGAAAAGAGAAGCTGAAATTTCAGTTAACCCGACTTGTGCCACCTTCAGTCCAAAATAAGTCACAAAAAGACACAACAAAGACAAAGCAAGTGTGTTAGTGAAGAGACACGCTGTGTTAGTGGCAACTGTGTCCTGGAATTTTAGGAGAAACAGCCAATTTAACAATTTCATTGTTTTCAGCCACAGACAATTGAAAGTAAAAGGAGACAACATGAAAATATTTCAAATGACAAAGGAGTGCCAGCTGCCGTTTTAAAGTACATTCTTCATCAAAGGTGCGGGGGCGTAGTTGGAGGATGTAAGTTCCATGCAGATGTTGGAATTGTTTCCTCACAGAAGGAGCTTTAGATACGTGAACTCTGATACGTCACAGTGTAGGTGACGACAGCACCTTGAGGACCTTCAGATTGACACTCAGCATTGTTTCAAACACTTTTGATCTTTATAAGCTAAATAAATGAATTTCTTTCTTAGGCTTTAGCTTTCAGGACTTCACATTGTCCTCATTAATGCATACATTTCTAACTGCATACTTGTGGGCATTTTCTGTGGCCTATATATCAGCTTACTTGTGTAATATTCGTGCATTTTCATCTCACAAACATCTCCATACCTCGACTTGATGTTTTTTTGGAAGATTTAAGTGAATAGGACTGGCGAGCTTTGTTGGGCTGAATGGCCTGTTCTCATCTAGATTGTTCTAATGTTCTAATGTTCTAATAAGGATATACACTCAGTAGACACTTTATGAGGTCCACTTCAATAGCTTGCACCACACAACGGGCAATCATGTGTCACAACCCAATCTACACTCACTGGGAAAATGACAATACAATACAATACAATACAATACAATGTATTTTTGTATAGCCAAAAATCACACAATGGGCTTTAACAGGTCCTGTTGTTTGACAGCCCCCCCAGCCTTGACTCCCTAAGAAGACAAGAAAAAACCCTTGTAGGGAAAAAAATGGAAGAAATCTTGGGAAAAAAATTATTAGGAACAATTGCATCCCTGCATATCAATGCAATTATCTAATCAGCCAATCAGGTGGCAGCAGCGCAATGCAGAAAATCATGCAAGTACAGGTGAAGAGCATCAGTTAATGTTCACATCAATCCCCAGAACAGACAATAATGTGATCTCATTGAATTCAACCATTCCATGATTGTTGATCCCTGACTGTTGGTGCTGATCTCCTGGATTTGTGTCAGCTATCCAGGCTGCTGGTGGGGGTGTGATGGTGTGAGGAATGTTTACTTTGCAGACTTTGGACCCATTAATACCAATCAATTATCACTTAAATGGCACAGCCTGTTTGCATTCCTTCATGGCCGCAATTTTTTACTCCTAATGGCTACTTCCAGCATGATAATGCACAATATCACAAAGCAAAAGTCATGCCTGACTGGTTTCATGACCATACCAGTGAGTTTAATGTTATTCAGTGCCCTCCCTAGTCACCAGACCTTTTAGAACACTTGGGATGTGGAAGATTCACAGCATGAATGTACTGCTGACAAATCTGCAGAAATGATGTCATGAACTCAAGTCAATATGGACCAGAATCTCAAAGGAATGTTTCCATTGACTTGTGGAATCAATTGCAGGAAGAATTAAGGCTGTTTGGAAAGTTGTAGCCACCAGGGGGTGCTCCAGCTCCCCAAACACCCGATACAACAGACACAGACAGAAGTCCAGCAACACACAAGGCTTTATTTTAGTGGGAAACACGTTTCCTTTGTTCCCCACCAGCACCAAACACTTTCTTTTCTTCTTTCTCTCTGTCTCTGTTGCTCCTTCTGCCCCCACACCTCCTCTGACCAGCTTCATCCTCCTCCTCCCTACTCCTGCTCACCAAATGGAGTGAGGTGGCTCCTTCTATAGAGCACCTGGAAGTGCTCCAGGTATCCTGTAATCTCCTTCTGGCAGCACTTCTGGGTGTGGTGGAAGTCCTGCAGTAAAGAGATCAGCAATTCTTTGTGTGCCCCCTGGCAGTGACCATAGATCCCAACAGGGCTGGCGCTGTAGCAAGCCAGGGGAGCTGCCCTCTGCTATTCCTCTCTCCCCCACTCCTACTATCACAGGTTAAGAGCCCTGGCTGACTGTAACAAAGTAAAAGGAGACCCTAAACAGTAAAGTCAGTCATTTTCCAACCCACTATATCCAAACACAGGGTGACAGGACAGGGGTCTGATGGAGCCAATCCCAGGGCACAAGGAAATCCTGGGCAGGGCACCAGCCTACCACAGGACACACACACAATTGCCAATGCACCTAACCTGCATGCCTTTGGACTATGGGAGGAAACCAGAGCACCCGGAGGAAACCCACGCAGACATGGGGAGAACATGCAAACTCCACACAGGGAGGACCCAGGAAGTGAACCTAGGTCTTCTAACTGCAAGGCAGCAGCACTACCACCGCGCCACCGTGCCACTCCTAAACAGTAAGGTATCATGTTCTAAATAGTTTGCTCAGTGAGTGAGTGTTTATAGTACACAGATATGATCAAGAGGTTTAGTTGTTCTACCAAACTTCCGAGTGCCTGACAAGCATGAAGTAAGTGACTTTGAGTGCAGTTTGACAGTTGATGTCAGACGCAGTGTTTCAAATGTGTGTTAAAAGCAGCTGGCCTTCTGAGATTTGCACCAATAAGGAACCACTCAGGGTCTTTCCCCTCTTCTTTTGACATCCTCACATGAAGAGGCTAACCACAAGCTCAGGACCTCTAAGTCAGAGCCAAATG
Source organism: Polypterus bichir lapradei (assembly GCA_026402145.1). Classification (NCBI taxonomy): domain Eukaryota; kingdom Metazoa; phylum Chordata; class Cladistia; order Polypteriformes; family Polypteridae; genus Polypterus; species Polypterus bichir. The sequence goes on from JANRMT010027041.1 coordinate 28,765,304, forward strand.
CTTACCCAGTTTTATTTAAGGGAATTTCCACAGTTCAGGGGAGCCCACAGTCCTCTTGAGTTTTATTGAAATAGTTGGGGTTGTTAGGGGGTGGAGAGAAAGAGAGCAATACTGCTTCAATGTTATCCCTTATAGCCCAATAACCATTAGTGACAGCATAACAATATGCTTCATAGCTGTATCACTTGGCAATAATTTGAAATCTAAGTCAAAGCTATCGTATGTACAATGTACTACCTTAACCTAAGACTACAAAGTGTCAACAAAAGTTCAGGAGAAATATTTCTATAGTGAACTTTGTGAGCTGGAATGTCAAGGGTCTCAATCATGAACTAAAGAGAAACTACTCTCACACTTAACAAGTCTAAATGCCAAGACTGTATTTTTACAGGAGACTTAAGCAAGGACCATTTTCGGTTGCAAAGTGAGTGGTCTGGCCAAATCTTTCACGTTAGAAATACAATGAAAACCAGGGGGGTGGGAATCTTAACACACAGAACTATGCCATTTGTAGTGACAGATGCAATATCTGATTGTGAAGGGCGATATGTCATGGTGACATACAATTAATCTAATACTAAAATTATTTTCATTAATATCTATGTAGCTAATGCGGATGATAGAGCTTTCTTCCAAAAGGTATTTGCATCTATCCCTAATGTGAACACTCACAAAATTATAATGGCCAGAAACTTTAATTGTGTTTTAAATCCAGACCTGGATAGATCCTCAGATACTACAGTGGTAGCATCTAATACTGCAGAGTTTTACTGGAATGGGGTCAACATCATATTCCATAGCAAAGGCTCCCTCTCCCTTTCCCTCCCAGCCAATGTCATTTACCTGCATATTCTTGAGTGATCCAGAATGAGCAGCCAGATGGCACAAGCAAGGGATTGCTCAAGATCTCAAGCCTGGTATAGACGGCCTGCAAGTTTTGAAGTGGATACTTACCCAGCTTCATTAATGGAGAGCTCCTCTGGTGCAGTGGTAAAGTAGGCTGCTGACAAAACCAAAGGCTCTGCATTCATGACCTACTACTGCAGTCCCGGGGAGGATGGGCAGCCGAGAGAAGAAAAGAAAAGATCTTGAGCGGTTCCTCACTGGTGACACACAGTAGTTAAAATTTACAGAGACTGTCCAGTGGATGGCAGCTCAGTGTATGAAAACAGTTTAATAATAAGGGAGTCCGAGGAGAACACAGACTCGTTCAAGTTAAAGGCCACGTTATGTTAGATGACTTTTCCAGCAATTTTCTGTTGTAGCCTTCATTCACATAATTTTCTCGAGTCAGAGGCACTTGGTGGCATACTCCCATGGAGACAGTCACCTAATTTGACATATGTAACAACTGAGACCAACTAATCTTGATTTTGTCTTCAGTCTTAGAGGCAGCTCTGTTTTCATGAGAGCTGACAACCAATAATTGCATCCTGAAGTACAATGCGTAGAATGCACTGATGAAAAATAAGGATTGCAAATGTTTTGAACCTCACAAACAAAATAGAGGCTTGTGTGTCTGATGTTTTGTATTTTATATACCACAACAAAATGGAAAAAAAGAAAACAGCTAAGATTGCTGGTGTACCCACCATACATGTTAACTCTTAGTACAGCACTGGGTCTGCTAGGCAACATGCTATTTGTTGTCATGAAAAGGAGTGAGCACGACTGTGCTGAAAGGTCATCACATGGTTAATAAGTCATCACATGGACTTCTGGTCTTGTGGTCTTTAATCTATCAATGTAATGTTAATAAGTTTGGCATGCCCAGTGATTTTCAGTTGTGTAAACTGACATGGCCCTGGTCACAAGATCAGCACCCGCAGTTGGCAATCATGACATGCCCTACAACTAGAAGTCACTTAATGGATGGATGGATAGATTGATAGATAGATAGATAGATAGATAGATAGATAGATAGATAGATAGATAGATAGATAGATAGATAGATAGATAGATACTTTATTAATCCCAAGGGGAAATTCACATAATCCAGCAGCAGTATACTGATGCAAAAAAACAATATCAAATTAAATAGTATTAAAAATGAAAAATGAAGAAAATAAAAATAAAAAAGCAGACAATAACTTTGAGTAATGTTAGCATTTACTCCCCCGGGTGGAATTGAAGAGTCGCATGTGGGGGAGGAACGATCTCCTCAGTCTGTCAGTGGAGCAGGACAGTGACAGCAGTCTGTAACTGAAGCTACTCCTCTGCCTGGAGACGACACTGTGCAGTGGATTCTTCATGATTGACAGGAGTTTGCTTAATGCCCGTCGCTCTGCCACAGATGTTAAACTGTCCAACTTTACTCCTACAATAGAGCCTGCCTTCTTAACAAGTTTGTCCAGGCGTGAGGCGTCCTCTTCTTTATGCTGCCTCCCCAGCACACCACCGCGTAGAAGAGGGCACTCGCCACAACCGTCTGGTAGAACATCTGCAGCATCTTATTGCAGATGTTGAAGGATGCCAACCTTCTCAGAAAGTATAGTCGGCTCTGACCTTTCTTACATAGAGCATCAGTATTGGCAGTCCAGTCCAATTTGTCATCTAGCTGCACTCCCAGATATTTATAGGTATATATATATACCTGTATAATGTGACAATAGCTTAACAGAAAGTTCACTACTCTTTACCACAGTGGTGCACATAAGACATCACCAAATGTACAGTGCATCAGACCCTGAAGTGGAACGACTACAACAGCAGACAATCACACCAAGTGATCTGCTGATGATTTTTTTTCACTATAGAGCTTTATTTAAATACTCAATGACAGGCATTAATGTATGAAAACACTTCCAGACAGGAATTAAACAACTTTCCTCTTGTGCGAACTGCACAAATTTCACTGAAAGTAAAACACAATGCATTTCACAAATGTTTTTGTGACCCGAAACACTGAGTTCTTCTGCAAATACAATTTGTGTGAATTGTTTAGCTCGTCACTAATCACATGGGTACAGTAAGTGTTACTTCAAGTCGGCCTCCCTCTATGATACCAGTATTATTCCTATTGATGAGCGTGAGAACTCATGACTGGGCCCAGAAGAATCTTTCTGGTCTTAGTCCAGACTGTTGTGACATCCTTGTTGCTTCAGTGTGCTCGGACACAGAACTTCCTTTGTAACAATTGCATTTACTGCTCCTGGAGTCACCAGTATACCCACACTGGAGCTTGGGTGGGTACTCACGTTGGCACTGTGGGTCTCCCTTTAAAAGTATTTACCAGTTTTCTGGATGGAATACTTTGGCTTTTATAATAGAAAAAGTAGAAGCTACACAGAAAAATGCCACTTACCTAGTAAAGGAGTAAAAATGTAAAAGAAATAAACAGTTGATGAATCATTCAGTCTTTGCTTTGACAGTGATTGCCCTTACAAGATTCCTTACAGTTGAAGCACCGACACAAAACCATATAACAGAAATATTCAATCCAAGATAAATCACAAGGAAATGTTAAAATTCCAAAAAAAGCTTGAGAAAAACTCACACTTGGAGGAGATTCTAATTGTAGCAAAAGTTTGATCTTAAATTTTTCCTTTGTTGTCATTTCTATTATAATTTACTTTCTTGTCATATATTGGGAAATGCTGCAATTTTACTTCCATTATGACTCAGAGATGCACAGTACCAAAATTAAAAGACACAATGGAGGCGTAGAGCTGTCAAGAGGACACAGCTGCAGACAGGCACTCCAAGGTCCCTGATGTTCCCAAGTCCCTTGGACTCTAACAGATTTGTTTAGGTGATCCTCCTAGACATGACCCTCAGAGTCCCTCTCTGGTACCACCTCACATACTTTCCCAGACCCTTATTCAGAAATAGAACAATGCTTTATTTAATACTGTAACCAGCTAGGCAGCCATCTGTTCTGGAAGATGGGCAGGTGCCATGTTCCAGAATGTATAACAACACATTTTCAGGATAGACAGATGTCATTCATGGTACCCTACACTCAGCACTGCTAAAAAAAATCAAGGCATCCAAAACCATGAGTCCATTTTGACAAATCCGTGTGATAAGGTGGTCTAGAAAGCCACTAATATGCACAGGCTAGCAATCTCCCCTTCGGTCTTCTCCTTCAGTCTCTATTTGTAAGGGATTTGCTCCCTATAATTGTATATCTAATATTGGTGGAGTTAAACAATACATTTACTAATGAATTACTAACAAATGTTTGTGTTTTTTTAGGTGGTGAATCCAAAGAAGAAAATGAAGAAGAAGAAATATGTCAACTCTGGAACGGTGAGTGCCTTTCCTTGTGCAATATAAACCAGTAGGGTAGAGCAGCGATTTACACCCCACCACCACCACTAACAACAACAACATTTATTTATATAGCACATTTTCATACAAATAATGTAGCTCAAAGTGCTTTTCATGATGAAGAAAGAGAAAAAAGACAAAGTAAGAATTAAAATTAGAGAACACTAATTAACATAGAATAAAAGTAAGGTCTGATAGCCAGGGAGAACAGAAAAAAACAAAAAAAACTCCAGACGGCTGGAGAAAAAATAAAATCTGCAAGGGTTCCAGGCCACGAGACCACCCAGCCCCCTCTAGACATTCTACCTAACATAAATGATCAGTCCTCTTTGTATTTAGGGTTCTCATGGAAGGACTTGATGATGATGGTCATGTGGACTTCTGGTCTTTAATCTATCAATTTAAGGACATCATGGTGCTTTTATTAGGTGGTGGTGCAGGTCACCACCACAGAAAACCGGAAAAAGAACAGAAGAGTTAGTACGGATTTTGGAGCCACCATTACTGGTAATGATAATTAATTGAATATGCAGAGCATCAGGATTAAATTAAAATGAAGTTATGAGAAAGCCACGTTAAAGTAATGTGTTTTCAGCAGTTTAAAATGCTCCACCGTATCAGCCTGGCGAATTCCTATTGTCAGGCTATTCCAGATTTTAGGTGCATAACAGCAGAAGGCCACCCACCTCACTACTTCTTTTAAGTTTAGCTCTTGGAATTCTAAGCAGACACTCATTTGAAGATCTAAGGTTACGATTTGGAATATAAGATGTCAGACACTCCGATATGTAAGATGGAGCGAGATTATTTAAGGCTTTGTAAACCATAAGCAGTATTTTAAAGTCAATTCTGAATGACACAGGTAACCAGTGTAGTGACATCAAAACTGGAGAAATGTACTCGGATTTTCTTTTCCTAGTTAGGATACTAGCAGCTGCATTCTGCACTAGTTGCAGTCAATTTATGTCTTTTTTGGGTGGTCCTGAGAGGAGTGCATTACAGTAATCTAGTCGACTGAAAACAAAAGCGTGAACTAATTTCTCAGCATCTTTCACCAAATCATGATGGGCAGCTTCCTAAATTTCATTCACATTTTTCAGATGTTACAATAAAAAGCCTGTCTGTAGTTGTTTTAGGATTTCCTGATATGCCCATAGTTCCCAGTTGTTCAGGATTACTAGCACCTTTTGACAGTAGGACATTCACATGCACACAGCTTGATCAGTAGAAGATCCATTTGCTTTCTGTGAAGTGCAAAGCCTTTACTCTGTGGACTACCCCAGGGGCTTCTTGCTTCTTTAATCTACCAGACAGTTGCTCGAGGGGATGCTGGTCACCGCCTTTGCTTCCTCATCTTTTATTGCACATATTGTACGTCTCTTTCTCTCTCATCTGTCACCCCAGCTCTGCATGTTATCGCTCACCCTGTATCTCCTGTAGGTGCTCTGCGCTGTGTGTCCCCTCCTCCACCGCACATTTAAAAACCCATCAGTCTTGTGCAATGGCCTGTCATACATGTATGTGTGAACAATCTTACACACACACCACAGCAGTAACAGCCATCCTTTGCTTTCTTCTTCTTCTCCAGGTCACGCTGCTCTCGTTTACTGTGGAGTCGGAGTACACGTTCCTGGACTACATCAAAGGCGGGTGAGTTGAAGCACAGGTCATTAACTGCTAATTCAGGGCTCTCCTGATACCTAAAAAATGGCTTAAATCTGAATGTGCCGCAAAAACTCACACTAAAAACGGGTATCTGAGGTTCCTGATGACTTGTCTAAAATCTCCAAAGCCTTTGGGTTATTAAGCAAGGCTGCAAGCCAGATGTTCACATCCATCATGCCTCAATGAATGGGTTCGGTCTTCAAGGTGGACTACTACTTTCTGAGAATATGAAAGTAGTACTGACTGGCACTATGCATAGTTATATCTCTCTATTATAATAAAAAAATCTTGGGAAGAGAGACGAGACATGACTTTCTCAGAGATACGCTTTCATGTCCCGCGACTTTGTGCCAAGAGATTTAACCACACCCGGGGCCGGAAACAAAAGACGAAGAGTAGATGACAAAGTGGAACGCCATAAAGAATTCAAAAACACTGGCGTGATACACATGCAGAGCAGGTTAGAGATAATGGAAGTATGAAAATTCAAAAGTCTCAAAAAAATGATAGTAAAGATTGCATTAGCGCAAACAAACGGAAATTATTACTCGGTGAAATAACAGAACAGCGAAAAGAGATCAAATATATTGTTCGGATTTAAACTTTAAGTTGGAGACTTGTAGATCATCTAATTTGTGTTGCCATCGGGGAAAAGTGATGTTTCTTCCCAATGAAGAGGCGTAACCAAGAGAATTAAAAGATTTGTTGTTTGGTGAAAGTGAAATCCACATACGCAAGCGGCAGAGACGTGAAGTTACTGGCGTGTGGCACAGGCAGGGGGGATGGCGAGCGAAGCGAGCAGAGGCTGAAGTCCCCTTGTATATATATATATATATCTGTCTCAAATGTTGAAATTCTTCATCTTCCTTGTTCATTACTTTTTTATAGAAAGAGGTGGCAGTCACACTTTTCTGCCCTGTAACCAAATGGTTGCGGAGTGGGCAGTACTTTTTAATGTAATGTGAATCTTTAGCATGGCTGTCCCATTCACAAATGACACAACAGTACGCGGCGTTTCAGAGCTGCATTCCTAGTAGCAGTGTTACCATTTTTAGAGCAGCACAAAATGTTTCAGTTCTATATGTATACTATGATGGAAACCGGACGTCAGTGAGCCCAAAACACGATCACACGAAGAGTTCAAATATTGGTGTGTTTATTACACACAATTCCTCAATAAAGTTAACACAAGCACAAAGCACAAGTAAAAATAATCTTTCTCTCTCCACAATACCTCTCAGTCATGTGTTGCTCCACATTCCTCCCAGCTCCGACTCACCTGGATAAGGGAGTGTGGTCCCTTTTATTAAGGTCCCGGGAGTACTTCTGGTACCAGGGCCACTGCCCTTTGGAAGCACTTCTGGGTCATACGGAAGTTCCATAAATTGAGGAGTGCATCTCCCTACAGCGCCCCCTTGCAGCACCCATGGTTGCCAGCAGAGCTGTGTTGCCAGACTATAACTCCCAGCATTCCCTGCTGGGTCCCAAATGGGCATCAATGTGGAGGACTGCTACCATTTCGTGTCCTGGAGGAATAACGTATCCCCCACAGCATCTGATGGGCTGTCTGTCCATCCCTTCTCTTCTGGGTCAGGCTCCTTCCTTTCTCCTGGCCAGGGATGCCTATCTGCCTGCTCAGAGCCTCCCATACCGGGTAAGGAACCATGCCTTCCTCTGGTCGGGATGCATGTCCAAGCCATTTGGCACTGACAATACTTATAATATGAGAGGAAGTCACAAAAATACGTAATTGCAAAAAAATGGTTTGTGATAGGAAAATGTAAAGGGAATTTTTTTAATCAGCAGGCCAAAATACACAAGATCAGAAAGCAAACCCTTTGTTGTCCATTGTAATGGCATGTTAGTTTATCTGTTAATTGATTTTGTAAACCCCTTTAAAATATTACATTTTTATGTTACCACAGACTTGTACGAACAAGCAAACGCAAATAAGTAGCTAACACCAGCTTCTTCAGAATTCAGGTCAACAAGACATCCATCTGGTAGACAGCGAAGGAGAAAACAACAAAAACCCCGCTGAGTCCCACGTAAGGTGTTCGTCTGGATTTCTAACAAACTGATCCCACTTAATCCACATTTTTAATGGTCACCCAGTGCTTGTCCCTGCAGCTTGAGGCACATGTCAGACGTGGCCACCTTAAATGGCTTTAGCTCAGGGCCACAGACTTGGACACAAATAAAGAGCGAGCGGCTCTGCTCACAGGCAAACTTAACCTAAGAAAGTACTGATGATGGATGTCTTGAAATTTTCTTTTTCACAGAACCATGGGAAGACAAAAGCTACAGCATATCCCTTAGGATATCATTAAAAAGAAACTTCTAAATTGAATTTTAGAAAAATGCAGCGCCTCACGTTGTCCAAGTCAACCCACCCAAGTTGCAGTACCCAAGGGACAGGCCTGACCAAGTTAAACCACTTTAAATCATTGGACCTCAGTCTTTTTGAAAATAATAATAATAATAATAATAATAATAATAATAATAATAATAATAATAATAATAATAAATTTTATTAATTTGTAGGTGCCTTTCTAAACACTCAAGGACACCGAACAATAGATAAAACACACATTATAAACAGAACTAAAATACAAAAATTAAAATCAGACAGAGCAATTGTAGTGAAAGAGAAAAAGCAGTCTTAAACAGATGAGTTTTAAGTTTAGATTTGAAAAGTGAAATTGATTCAATATTTCTAAGCTCAGATGGTAAATCCTAAATCATAAGATGGCCTCCTCTAAAAGCCAGGGCTGTCTTAACGTATGGGCACAATGGGCACTGGCTGGGGGCCCCAGGACCATACGGCCCCTCTATGTTTCTGATGCCTATTTATGTTTCTGTTTTACCATCAAAACAGGGGCCCCAATACACTACTTTGACCGGGGGCCTATGATGCTGTTAAGAAAGCCCTGTTAAGAGCCACTTCAGGAGCACAATGAATGTAAAAGCAAATCTCATGGTCCGTATTCATAATTAGTGTTGATCAGAAAAATTTGCCAAAGCAAATATGCTGTGTTCACCCGTGACTTTGTTTGTCATATGTTACCCTGGAAATTTGCTGTGTGGTCTGCTTTGACAAGCTTTATTTTATTTTTCCAGTGTCCCATGAAGCTTTGCAAGGCCAGAATGTAACATCATAGAGCTTTACCAGCCAGTGTTGGGTGGGACAGGCCAATGCATATCACACTGATCCCAGTAGTGCAGGGGTCCTCAATCCCAGTCCTGGAGAGCCGCAGTGGCTGCAGGTTTTTGTTCTGACCTGGTTGCTTAATTAGAAAGCAATTCTTCCCAATAAAGCACTAACAAACTATGAAATTAAATTAACTCTGCTATGTCAGGTCATTCTCATATCCTAGATTTTCTTTCCCTTTCTATCATGCAAATGATTTGAAGGCTAAAATGGACGAGTAATTCTCAGTCCTTCACTTTTTTCTCTTCCTTTTTCTTCCAAGTATTTAATTAAACCCAATAGTGCAGATAAATACACACAGGTGTAAATGTAAATAAGCTAAATGGAGAAATGCTGCTCTCTCTTGTCATTTGCATGTTATTGATAATAAGGAGCAATTAAAATAGCTGTTTAAGACAAAATTAAGCAATAAGGGCTCAAAATCACTAAAGTGAAGCAGAAGTGTTACTTTAGCAATAAGTGCTTTTTATTAAGCAACTGGGTTGGAGCAAAAACCTGCAGCCACTGCGGCTCTCCAGGACCGTGATTGAGGACCCCTGCAGTAGTGGGATAACAATTAGCAAAAAACTTGAAAATACATTTAAACACAAAAACGTGCATACAGAAGGAAACTGGAAATGTGTATTTGTGCCTTAAAGGTGATGTCTTCTCATATGGACTTGTATGTAACGTGTATAATACATGCAACTACCCCTTTAATAGCATTTCCCAGAATGCTGTGCAGTTGATGCAAAAAGGAAGGAGTGAAGGGTCCACCTGCTTTAGTGTTGTGCTTGTTTTGTAGCAGCGGCAGGGAATGGGCAGAAGTGTCAGGGGACAAAAAAGCAAACAGCTGTACATTTCGGCTCATGAGAGAGGCGAGTACCTGCTATCAAATCTGGTGGAGGGAGCCAACCCTTAGTGAGTTCACACTACCTGTCCGCTGCTGTTCTGATGTTTAATTCTATTAATTTTATCTCAGGGAGGCACGGTGTGTGGCTCAGTGGTTAGCACCTAGGCCTTACAGCTCAGGTCGCATTTCAGGCCACAATAATTCATCCAGATTAGTTGGCAGGTGCTTCCCTAACCCCCAAGGGGCACTTAAAATACCAATGCACCATTATAATCCACTACAAACCAGTTCAGTTTCTCCTTCCTTATTGACTTCAGTGCATTTTGTTGAGTTCGGCGAAGTTCCTGAACATTTCAGTGATTTTGTCAAACCCAAGGCAAAGCAAAATCAGTGGGGTTTGCTCATCACTATCCATAATATGTGAACCACCTTATTAAAAAGTTCACCTAAAATACCATTATAGATTTACAAAGGTTCAAGTTACAATTAAAATATAAATTAGGGAGATGCATACAGTGAAATATACGGAATGGTATCTAGCAGTTGGTTGGAGGCTGAAAGCCCCTGAGGGACACCAACCTCACCCCACGCCACTCTTCAATCTGATGTATGATAATCAGAGGGGTGGCTAAGCCAATGATGTGTGCTAAGAATAATGTAATATCAAACCATCCATCCATTATCCATCCCACTATATCCTAACTACAGGGTCACGGGGGTCCGCTGGAGCCAATCCCAGGGCACAAGGCAGGAAACAAACTCCAGGCAGGGCGCCAGCCCACCGCAGGGCACACACACACACACACACGCACACACCAAGCACACACTAGGGACAATTTAGGATCACCAATGCACCTAACCTGCATGTCTTTGGACTGTGGGAGGAAACCCACGCAGACAAGGGGAGAACATGCAAACTCCATGCAGGGAGGACCCGGGAAGCTAACCCACTGCGCCACCATGCCACTCCTATCAAACCATCATATTATGAAATTGGTTTTGATATTATTTACACCCAAAGCTGTTATGATAAGCTTCAGCCCCCTAAACCTCTGGATTGGACGAACTGACTTGAAGATGAATTAAAAGAAGGATGAATGAATTAACAGTGTACACTGTATAAAAATAGTGTAAAATTCACAGTAAGGGACTGTCAAAAAAGGCAACAATAAGAAATTAAAAAATTGTTGTTAATCACTGTGAAAAAACAATTTCATCGTATTGCTGGATGCAAATGTACAGCTTCTTCTTGGAAGTGAAGTAATGGCTCTTGGTTGTATTTTTACATTAGCATTGTATTGTACTTGTAATCCAGATTACAGCAGTTTTATGGACTCGTCTTGACACACAGTATTTACCTGGCAACTTTCGAGTTGCCAATAAATGGTTGTAAATACCCTAAACTGACAATGCTATGTTGTGAATCTTTTATGACCACAGAGAGTCAGGAACTCAGTTTTTATGTCGCTTCCGAAGGTTGGCACCAATTTTTACAGCGCGGTGTCCCCACCACTGCACTGGGACATTGAGATCCACATTCAGATCACAGGGTAAGCACCCCTTGCTGGAAGAGGTGTTCTGCTTGTTTTCCCCTCCAAGTACTGGTTGGGCCTGAACATGCTTAGTTTCAGGTAGATTACCTGTGGTATGGCTGTCATACCATACCATACCATACCATACAATACCATATTTTCTAGACCATCTTAATGTTGAGCAGCATCATAGGGTGCTGAAGCCTACCCCAGTAAGCACAGGACGTAAGGCAGGAACAACCCCCTGAAAAGGGTGCCAGTCCATTCACTAGGCCCAGTTTGGCATTGCCAATCCACCAAACCCACATGTCTTTGAAATTGTTAACAATACTAAAAAGAATTTACTGTAACTCCTGCCTGTGGGTGTGCTCATCGTATATTCTGAACCAGTAGCTTCTAGCTACTGAATTTGTACTGCAGACCCATAATGCATTACAAACTACAGTTATGATGCAGATGGTGCAGTGGTATCACTGCTGCCTTGCAGTAAGGAGACCATGGGTTTGTGTCTGCATGGAAAGCTATTTGAGTAGTGAGAAAAGTGAGATATAAATGTAAAGAGCTACTATTATTGTTATTAAACAGTAAGTTCCTGTAAAGTTTTTCTGCAAAGACTACAGCAGATTGTCACAGTGTACAGAGTATGTTGTTTCATGTGGCTGATTATATGAAAATGAAGGTCTCTTCAGTGCCCACCCATCCTGCGTTCTGAGCCATCAGCTTCACCAGACCCCCATTAGGCTTCAGTTGTACGTTTGCCAGTGCAGCACCTCCACCTTAGCACAAACCTTATGCTTCTTACCTGGGCTTCACTGTGCTATCCATTCTGGTTTAAATATATTAGCCCCCTGGAGGTGCTTGCTGACATGGAAGGAAAAGCAGGAGCGTGATTACAGAGATTGATGGCCCACAATGTAGGCTTATGTAAGGCTGCTAGGAGGCCTGCCCTAGAAAAGAGTGCTTGGCCTGAAAAACAGGCTGTCTTTTCTGGAAAACGTTTAGTCTCAAGTTAAGGAATGAAGAATAACCCCTTTGGGAGAGTGTGTGTGTGTGCATGTGTGCTTCGGGGCTTTAACGATATTACAGGTTTTACCGGAGAAGGAACAACACAGCCTCCTGACTTAAGACATGTTGGCTTACTGCTTTAGGTAACTAAAGGAAAAACAGCAGCTCAGGGACACGAGGGATGAAACCTCAGCAGTTAGCGTATACACTCCTATAAGGGGGGGTTCACTGACGATCAGTGAAAATGATCTTCCGCCTCCTGAACTACTTTCCTACATTCTGGCCGTAATATACCTAGAAACATGACATTTTTTTAAAGTAAATACTGATGATAGTGTTCTTCTATTTTTAGACGTAGTTGGCTGTACGAGGCACAGGGTGAAGATGTTGGCATGCTGCTTCCAATGCCTGTCCACTGACTTCCTTTATGGAACTTGTAAGTTCTCCCCATGTTGGAGTGGGTTGTTCCCTGTATTTCTGGTTTCTCTCCACATTTCAATTCTGACTTGGCCCTCTGGAGAGTCTGGGAGTCTGAATGAACATATCCAGTGTTTGACCGGTGTCTCTTTCTGGGTTGGTCACTGTTTTGTGCCTTATGTTGCCAGAATAGACATGGCTGCCCGCCGATCCTTTGCTGAAAGAAGTGGGTTCAGAATCTAGAATGGTTGACAGGTGAACTATAAATACCACAGAGAGTTCTTTTTAATTCTGAACTGACATTTGACTCAGTGTGTGAGTCAAGAACCCTACTAAAGTATTGTTCCTCCTACTCAGACTTAAGTCCACATTGATGGGAGTTTGAGATGGATTTAAAGAGTTTCATGCTAAATGGATGGTTGGATAATGCCTAATGCTACACTCATCAGACATCCATATCAATCAGTCAATAAGTCTGGTTTAATAGAGCAGCTTTCAAAGATCACACCACCTCCACCACCACCAGTTATTTTTCACAACATTTATGTTCATAGCTACCAGATGTATTACATACCCTGGTAGACTCCAGTTCTCAAAATTATCTGTCAATCCATCCATCCATCCATCCATTCAGCCATTCAGCCATCCATCCATCCTCCAAACCCAGTTGATCATGAGCGTGTCATGGGTCAGCTGGAACATATCAGAGCAAGCACAAGATGTGAGTTAAGAGCAATCCCTGTCCGTCACAGGGTGAACACACTCACACTCACTCACACACACACACATGGGCTTATTTAGCACCACAAATCCATCTAACCTGTATGTCTTTGCACTGTGGATGGAAACCGAAGCACCCAGAGGAAACCCACAAAGATATGCCAACTCCACGCAGGGAGGACATGGGGCGTGATCAATAAAAGTTAGGATCCATAATAAGTTACTTTCAATTATGTATAAGACGTTGACAAACTAGCTCTTCTCAACACATCTCACTTCCTTCATCTCAATTCAGATTATCTACTTACTGTCCCAAAAATTGTATATGGATTATCTTAGAACCTTGTGTTCGGCTGGAGTCCTCTCCAGTGATTGTTCCTGCCTCTCCTGATGCTTTCTGGGATAGAAAATGATTAGATGGATTCCCTTAGGTTATCCACACTGTAAGTGGTCTAGCCAAAATTTAAATCATAATGTGAGACCATCCATTTACAATTTTGTGTTCATTTGTTGTTTTTCCTGTCTAATGATAGTACAGTAATATATAGTACTGTGACAGTGAAATTCTTAATACCATGTCTGAATATCGTGCAAGATGTTTCCAGTCCCTAGCACTATGATAAATGAGGATCTATTAAAATATATAACTTCATTTTATTTAAAAGAAAACACAAATTGGCTTACCTGATGTTCAGCACTTTCCTGTCTCAGAATGGTTCCAGTGATGATTTAACTTTGCCATTATGCATTATTGAGCGTAGACTGGTGGGCGAAAATGGTAAAGTTATAAATTTAACATGAAATCTGCAACACGATAACATGTACAGAAAATGAAGGGGCATGAATCCTTTTGGAATCCACCATGTATTAATTTTGAGCAATGTGGTGGTATGTGGGATGTTAGAAACTGGAAGGGTGGGAGAAGACAAGGGGTGTGGTGATTTATTCAGGAGATGCTGTTTGATCAAAGGTATCAAAGGCAAGTTCCCCAAATGCTGGTCTAATGTAAAGGGGGTGTAAGTGACTGTGCAACCTACCACTCGATTCGCTTACTCTACCACACCATGAAGATCTTTGAATATAAAACATCATGACCATCACAGCCAACCAGTGTGGATTTGTCAGTGGCCATGAAACAATGGATGCAATACATGCCTTATACCTCCTGATGGAGAAACATTGAGAAAAGAATCGACTGCTCCACATGGTCTTTTTGGATCTGGAGAAAGCGCTTGAACGAGTCCCTCGTGACCTTAAATGGCAAACCCTCCAGTCTCATGGCATGCCTGTAAGCTTACGTCAGGTAGACCAAGATTCTCTACGACAAGGCCACCAGTTTCATATCATGCCTGGCCAGCATCTCGCTGCCTTTCACAATCAATGTAGGCATTCAGCAAGGATCGGCACTCTTTCCCACACTCTTCAATTTATGTATGGACATGACCACAGTGGGTCTCCAGACAACACACCCTTGGACACTCCTATACACTGATGACGTTAAACTCACGGATGAAACATGACATGTCCTAGAAAACCTTCCACTGAGGTGGAAAACGAGACTCGAAGAAAATGGCCTCTGACTGAACATCAAGAAAGCAGAATACATGGAATGTGGCACACAGACTGATGGCACTATCCGGATCTAAGGTCACCGAATATAAATATCTTGGATCGTTCATCTGCAGCGATAGTGATACTCTGCCAGACACCGGAACCCAAACCAACGTGGCTTGGATGAAATGGCAACAGGTTACCGGGGTGCTCTGCAATCGCAAGATTCCAAACTACCTCAAGGTAAAGATCTACAAAGCAGTTGTCTTCCCAGTGGCCACATATGGGGCCAAATGTTGGCCAACCTCCACCAGCCATAAGCAAGTGTTACATGTCATGGAGATTCAAATGCTGCAGTGGGTTCTTGGCCTAACCAGATCTGACCAAATCATGAATAAAGATGTTCGGAAGATGTTGCTGATCGATGAGGAGATGCGCAATACATGTCTGCAATGGTACCGCCATATCATTCTCAGCAATAACGATAAAGTGGTCAAGACAGCTTTATATCTCAGCCTGCATGGCAGGCAGGCGCACAGAAGACTGAAAAAGCTCTGGCTCAACCGAATCAAGGAAGATAAGCGACAAGTTAACGTTGCTCCTCAAGATGCTCTCGATCAAAACAATTGCCGAAAGTCCAGCTTAACAGCTGACCCTGCACGAGAATGGGATAAAATATAGGAAGATGCTGTTTGATCAAAATACGTTGTAACTGTATAGCAGTACCATGGAATATATAATAAGATAGCTATGGAGAATGCTACCAAGTAAGATATATATATCTTGGTACACTCCATTTCCTTATTTAACAGGCTGCACTAACACATGTTACCATATGCATGGCTGATACTGCGTCGAGAGGTAACCAAAGTTGGGTCTGTTAAGCTGTGGAGCAGTGTTGTCAGAACCCTTGAGCAGACAAGTCAAGTTGTTCCACTGATAGATTAATCACTCGGCTTCCCCTAAGGGGGTTATTGTCTTGCCAGTACGAGGCTAATGACAGCCTGCAGCTCTGCTAATCTTTGGTTAAATAGTTAGCCTGTTCTATCATATGCATCATGCTGAGGAAACTCGGTGTCCATTTGACCCCAAAGTGCACACATTCTGCCGCTGGCCACTCACCACCCACCACTATCGTCCAGTGCTGAAAGTATCTGCAAATCTAATGCTGTTGTCCTTTTCCCAGAATCTCATGAGGGACTGGAAGCTTTTAATGACTGAGAGTGTTTGATGGGGCACTAAAAAGAAGTGGAATCCTAGGCTCTACAGGGAAATATGCCTGTAATGTTATGCTGGAAGTATTTATCAATCAATACATCACCTTGAGTGGTAATCTTAGCCTAACTAAAGCCTCTTTTCCAGCAGTCCCATGAAGAACACAATGAAGAGGAAACTAACCAACAAATGAAAAGGAAAAATATACATAAAATAAAAATAAGAAGAGACAAGCTCAGAGCTCAACCTCAGTCATGACATGAACTTTTCATGTCCTATTTTTCTGGACTTTTGATTCTTGTCTTTACTCATTTGATGCTGAACTTGACTATATTATGGCCAAGTTGAAAAGTGGCACGTCAGAAGAGCTTTGAGTAGCAGGAACCGAGAGATATAGAGCCTTTAGGGCAGGTTTTCTCGAACTCCGGTCCTGGAGGGCCGCATTACATTCTAACCCTTTTCTTAATTAGTGACCTGTTTTTGCTGCTAATTAACTTGTTTTGAATTAATCTTAATTGACTTGGTTTTTAAGATTTGTTTCCCTAAATTTCTTCATAGTAGCTCTGAAGTGGTGGCGGAGTGGTGGCTCTGAGGCTAAAGATCTGCGCTGGTATCCCGAAGGTTGCCAGTTTGAATCCCCATCACTGCCAACAGAGGCGCTACTCTACTGGGCCCTTGAGCAAGGCCGTTAACCTTCAATTGCTCCTGGGGTGCTGTACAATGGCTGACCCTGTACTCTGACTCCACAGGGTATGTGAAAACCAAGTAATTTCCTTCGGGATTAATAAAGTATAATAAAAACTAATTGCTTCATTTCTTTCCTTAAATGGCACCCAAACAGAAATGAAATGTGAAGTGAGTGAGCCAACAGAAGACCACCTAAGTGAGGGCCTCAAACTCCAACCAGTTGCTTCATTAGGCTCTGATTCTTGTTGTTAATTAAACTCATTCTTTAATTCCATGGCTTGTTGCTGCTCTCATTGTCTCATTGTCTAATAGCAGACATTTCTGAAATTGTTGTTTTTCTCTTTTCTAAGAGCTCTGGTAAAATGTTTACGGGACCTGAGCAGACATTCCTGAGACCAGGCCCGTCGCCGGGGGGGACAAACAGGACTCTGGTCCGGGGCCCTAACAGAAGGGGGCCCCTTCACGCTTTATTTTTTTTATGCTGATGTTGTGTGTGTGGTCGAAGGTTCAAGGGAAACAGCAGACCGACACTGATCAGAAGAAAAATATAACAGTTTCTTTATTAATTCTTTGGTGAGCAGAGAGACCCTTGCAGACCCTGTCAGCTAATGTCACTGACAGTAACCAGCAAAAGCCCAATCTTGCGGGGGGTGAGTTCCCTTTTTATAACAGACTTGCTTACATTTTACAGTGACAGCTTTAGCATGAGATATTACAACATATTTGGGAGGGGGGGTTCAGTACTATGCCCAAGGGTTACAACATTTTGTTCAAAAATAAGTAAAGCAGAAATGGAAGTACCTGTTTGCTGCTGATTAGACAAAACACGCAGACGTTTCCTAACAGATTAACAGTCTTCATTTTTTAGAACAGACTAAAAGTCAGCAGTTTTCTAAAAAATGTTGCAAGTTACTTTTTTAGCTTACATGTATTTAGCAGAGGCAGTTTAAACAATGGCTTATTGATTATTAGTACATTAATACATACAATATAGCTTAATAACGATTTTTCTTTCTCACGTGCGTAGATATTTATTCGGACAATTATTCAAGTTACATGCAATAGAAAAGTTAAATCATTTAGCATACAACAATACAAGTGAGTGTTTTAATAGCCGCATGCTCCACGCAAGTAGATATCGTGCTCGTGTCATGTGAAGCACGCTTGTCAAAGGGGGCCAGCAGCGGCACCTTTCTCAAAGACAAAGGAGAGCTGACGTCCTTGAGCTTGACGTTGAGTAGTATGTTTGTTGTACAGGGTACGTGGATAATGGATTGACTTCGCAGCTGTAATTGAATATTTCCGTTTCACACACACAGGCGCTGTTCTGTCTCAGACAACAGCGATATTGTTGTGGATGTTGACGTGTATGGTGTAGCAGAAGTCCGTCTCGGTAGTTTGATAATTTATTTGCTTGGGTGTTTATTGTTGCTTTTAAAGCAGTGACGAGTGTGCGTTAGTTTTGTGTGTATCACTAAAGATTCTGGATCACCCGGATTTTTTGAAAACTTTGAAGTTTGACACAGCAAGTTACCATACTGATTGTATACCATGTAGATAACCCTAACCGTTAGTATATATTAAAATGTTCAGATGTTACACGTTACATGTTAGATAATACATAGGCCTGTCTCATTAATTTATTGTTTCAATTCTGTTACGAGGTTCCATTAGCACTGGCTTTCCTTCTCGCAGTCAAACTTTGATGTGCGAGAAGGCTTAACTCATCAAGTATGGTATTCATAAATGCAGCATTGTCGCTGTCGGATAAACTACATTTCGATCATTTTGTATACGTATTTGAAGGTTTTGGCATGGTGGGGACCCGGGGGAAGGCAGAGGGGCCCACACGTATCCAGTTGTCTGGGGCCCAAATATTTCTGGCGGCGGGCCTGCTGAGACCTTCATCTTTCTTTATTTTCATATATTGTATGATGGACACAGTTTGCTGGTCATGGTTTGGCTCATTTTGTATCTCATTACTGTTTGTCTGATAGTTAAGGAAAAAACAATTATGGTGTCTGAGTCTTCAAGAGCAAGTCAGTTAAAGTTAATTCAAAAGAAGTTAATCAGCAGTTAAAACAGGTAACTAATTAAGAAAAAGGGTTAGAATGAAAACCAGCAGCCACTGCGGCTCTCCAGGACCGGAGTTTGAAAACTCTGCTTTAGGGGTAACTACTGTATAGAGGGATATATTTATCTTACTGTAGATTAATATGTATTCAAAATTAATCATGAGCATATAAAAAGAAATTAGTATTATATTTTATTAAGCACGAGCACTGTAAGAATTAAACTGGAAAGGCCTGTTATTTTTTATGTATCTGAATAACCTAGAAACCACCAATATATTGTAGACTGACGGTCAAGTGTGCACTGAAGAGTGGGAAGAGTGAATTCCACTACTCCAGACACTGTAAGAGATATGAACTTGAGTTTGTAAATGTTGGTGGCGACAACTGGACCAGTACTAGGCGGGATTAGGCCTTGTCAAGCATATGTGATGTATGGGAAAGATGCTACGCCCAGTGAACTGGGAAATATTGGTGGAACCAGTTGGAGGCAGGATAGAGGGGAATGGAATAACAGGGAATGTGTTGGGAGATACGATTTGTAATAAAACAATGGTATGCCCATCCTTGGGCGCACATTTCACTTGATTTGTATACATCACTCAATAAAAACCTGATTCTGCTGCCTTTCTGAGACTCCGTGTGCCTTCTTGAGAAAAGTCGGGCTGCCATGAGCTCTGCCATGTCATAACCTGTTATACTTAAGCCAGTTAAGTTTAAATTTCTTTTTTGTTCATGTTTAATTCCATCATTCAGTTTATTGATATTTTTCCTGATTTTTTTTTGCCAATTCTACCTTAGTTTCTGTGTGTGTATTGTGTGCTCTTTTGTTGCTTATATTTTGTGGGTAGTTCCCCAAGAGTAAGTAAAGGTAAATTCAGATAAGTAAGCAGGGTGTCTGCCATTTAAGGCTTTACATGTAAAAAAGAGAAAATCAGCCCTAAACGTAACTGGAAGCCAGTGTCGAGAATTAAGAACAGGGGTTCTTCAAAGCAAAAGGGCTTTAACAAGGAAGTCAAAAACTGTAGCAAAGCAGAGGTCTTAATGTTACTAAATATCCATCCATCCCACTATATCTTAACTACAGGGTCATGGGAGCCAATCCCAGCAAGCAAGGCAGGAAACAAACCCCAGGCAGGGCACCAGCCCACTACAGGGCACTCATACATACACCCAGTACACTAGGGACAATTTAGAATTACCAATGCACCTAACTTGCATGTCTTTGGACTGTTGGAGGAATCACACACAGACGCAGGGAGAATATGCAAACTCCACACAGGGAGGACCCGGGAAGCGAACCCCGGTCTCCTAACTTCTAGGCAGTAGCACTACCCACTGCGCCACCATGCTGCCCTTACTAAATATCATTTCTCTAAACAACTAAAGATTTGCTTTAAAATTCACTGTATATTTTGTAATTTAGTCAACAATATGCTGTTACTTTTGACAAAATTGCAGCATCTGTATTATTCAAAGTGATGATGAAAGTAAAAATAAAATCCTAAATAATTATGAGAAAAACAAGAAAAATAAATAAATCACAACAAGCTATTCCTAAACACATTCCACTTCAACACAGTGCTGTAGAAGAATTCAGCTCTCAAACACATGCGATTAGAAACATTAGGCTCACCGGAAAGTACAGGGTATTGCATCTCCTCTGTCACAATTTAATCCAAAATATTATTACTTAGTTTGTATTTTGCATGTGTTATTTTGTCTCCTTCTCACTGTTTGTGCTTGCAAGTGATGTTGTGGTGGCCATCTTATTTTTGAGGGAGCCACAGACTTTGCCCAGGCTTCATTTCAAAGAGATGTTTATTTAGTTTGAGAAAACCTGTCTGTATGGCAATTTCTTTTTCGTATTCTTTTACTTTTGGTTTTAACTGTGCTTTGCTTCTTCCGTGGAGCACATCTAGTCCATGTGATTTGATTACTGAATGAAGTCTTAGACGTTTGTGTATCAACCCCAGCTTAGTCCAGACTTTCACACAAAAGACTTTGGCCTTACTCTAGTAAATAAAACTCTTGGGTCCAGTTTTTTTGGAAAGATCAAAGCAGTCATGACAGCTTTACAAATGTTCAAAAATAAAGCATTCTATCTCTGTCCATTTTCTGCAGTACAAAAATGTCTGGAAGTTATCCGTTTGAAGCCTAGTAGAGGACAAACCACCATAGTCACCAAATGTGAATCCAGTCATACTCCTCGTATGTTACTGACCTGAAGCCATTTAGATAGATAGATAGATAGATAGATAGATAGATAGATAGATAGATAGATAGATAGATAGATACTTTATTAATCCCAAGGGGAAATTCACATAATCCAGCAGCAGTATACTGATACAAAGAAACAATATTAAATTAAATAGTAATAAAAAAATTTTGAACATATTTTGCTTGTTTATTATTTAGTTTCTATGGGCTTTGAGTTGTTCTTCTGTATTTCTTGTACTTTGTAAGGGGTACCCCTCAAGGCAGAACCATCCTGATGTCACTGCTGTAGGACCACCCTCAACCTCCTCTAGGGGAGCAGGATCTGTAGTAGTTCACTGATTGTAAATAAAGTTCGTAAGCATTGCTTTTCCTTGTTAATTCTAGTTTCTGGATTTCTTGCTTCTGTTTGTAGGATTACTGTTTACTGGACTTGTTTCCTTTGGATTGCCTTTTTAGACAAATACATTTTTTTTCCTTTATTTTGCCTTTATGCCATTTTGTACTTTGTTTTGATTGTGGCGCAGTGGTAGTGCTGCTGCCTCACAGTAAGGAGTCCAGGATTTCCATCCTGGGTCTTGCCTGTGTGGAGTGTTCATGCTTTCCCAGTGTCTATGTGGGTTTCCTTTGGGTGCTCTGGTTTCCTCCCACTGACCAAAACCATGCCGGTTAGTTGAATTGGTGACGCTAATAGTGTGTGGGTGTGTTTTTGCCCCGTGATGGACTGGTGCCCTGTCCAAGGTTTGTTCCTTGCTCCCTATGCTAGCTGGGATAGGCGCCAGACCAGTTATAAAATTAAATGTTAGTATTCTACTTTGGCCTTGTCCTTCCAAGGCAGAGTTCTTTTTTTTTTTCTTTAAAGGGTATTTTGATATATATTTCTTTATTGACCTTTGAATATATTTTGAACTTTTGAAATCAAAACCCATTTTTAGGCCTGTGTAGGCTGAAGCCGGCATGTAGAGTTAGTTGCAAAGTATCACTACATAAAACATATTTCTCATCTCTCTTGGATATAATATCAATTTTAGTTATGAGGAATTATGTTTTTCTTTTTTAAGTATTTTCTCAGGTTGGGTTTTATCATTTTTATTTGTCTCTTTGGACACATTTATTATTAGTATTATTAGTATTATTAGCGCATGGTGGCACAGTGGGTAGCGCTGCTGCCTCACAGTTAGGAGACCCGGGTTCGCTTCCCGGGTCCTCCCTGTGTGGAGTTTTCATGTTCTCCCTGTGTCTGTGTGGGTTTCCTTCCACAGTCCAGAGACATGCATGTTAGGTGCATTGGTGATCCTAAATTGTGCATGGTGTGTGTGTCCTGTGGTGGGCTGGTGCCCTGCCTGGGGTTTGTTTCCTGCCTTGTGCCCTGTGTTGGCTCCAGCAGACCCCTGTAGTTAGGATATAACAGGTTGGATAATGGATGGATTATTAGTATAACATCTATTCACTGTGTCACCATTTTGCGTTTCCGTTACTGACTTCTCTCCTGGTTGCAGAGTGCGTGGTCATGTGCAGACTAATGGTTGTCGTCTTTAGCGCGACACTATAAATGTGAGTGTGGTGCAGCTTTCACTATACGTAATTGGTTTCAGTTCTTTAAGAAAAAATCCTTTGCTTCATTTCTTGTTTTTTGGTATTCTGAATCTTTGTATGTCCTTTTCAACTACAAGTTTGTTTTGCATTCTCGCTATAGTCGTTCGGTTCTTCTCTGATCCACCTTCTGTCCTGGACTTTGATTCATTTCCTGGTATTGTTACCACATCTCCATTCAAACTTCCAGCCTCAGTTCAGGCCAAGGGTGAGAGGCTGGGTGGTTTATGGGTCTTTTTTGAGGCCCCACAGACTTTCGCTATTTGGATTGCTCTCATTTCATAAGAACATGAAGTACATTTGGAAAGTCAAATGGGATTTTTAAAAGCAATATGCCCATGTGTCTGAAGTGCAAGTTTTTTAATCAAAGCATTTTACCCGTTAATGACATATGGAAGCACAGCATAGAATCTGAATGCAAAGAATACACAAGAACTGAGAGTCGAGGAGAGATGCATGCATTATTCACGGAGATAGACAGAGACATGAACGATTTAGGTCCAGACTGAGAGGATGTCTTTGCCACCATTGACAAAAGAAAGTGAGGTTGGGCAGGGCATGTAGGCAGATGAACAGATGGTAGGTGGACTACAGAAGTTTCAAGCAGTACTACTAGAGATAAGAAGAGACCAAAGGGGTGGCTAAAATTCAGGATGGGTGGATGAGATAAGGAATTTTGTAGGAACAACCTGGATACAGAAAACTAAAAATTATTCCTGGTGGAAAAGCTTAGTACAGCAGTGGACAATTGTTGGCTACAACTGAGGGTTATGATTTAGATGGCATGATGGGTACACTGCCATACTGTATTAGCTCACAAGACTCCTAAATGTTGTCATGGTAATTCTTTGTATAAAGCTGAAATAATAATTCTTTGTTAGTTGCATTGCCATATAGTATAAAATATTTGCTTATCAAATACATAATAGTTTTGTATTTACTGAACCCATACATTTACATTGAAAACAATATACACTACCCGTCAAAAGTTTTAGAACATCTCACTTTTTTCAGTTTTCCTTCAAATGTAATAAGTTGAAATGCAATGAATGGCCTAAAATGGTGACAAGGTAAGCAATAACTTGCCTAAGGTTTAAATTTAAGTTTAGGTTAGCATAAACTGAAAAATAGAAATTTCAAAATATTACAAATGGGCCTTCTTCAGGGAACAGCTACTAGGTTACAATGTACAGATGTTCTGCAGCAATTCAAGTAAATTAAGCCTTGCAAGTTGAAACAATTTGCACAGGTGTCCCATCTTCTGGTGATTACTTAAAAACCTTCTGTCAGTCTTAAAGCAGAGCTGGAAACAGACTGTGTTACTACACCCTCTGAAGTAGCACTTGGACAATATTACACTGTAGAAAGTGTACATTCCAGTAATAATGGCAAGAAAACAGCAATTAAGAAATGAGAAATGAAACAGAGCATTATTACCCTTAGAAGTGTATGCCTTTCATTTAGAGAAACTGAAAAAAAAAATCAAAGTGTCAGTGAGTCCAGTGAATGTCCTACACAATCCAAAAGCAGCTGGAAACTGGAAGAAACTCTGATAGGAAGAGATCTGGCAGAGCCAAAGTCAAAACCAAATCAGAAGACCAGGTGACAGGCGCCTCACAACTTAACAGAGCAGGTTGATAAAAGCAGGTCTCAGTTTCAATTGTGCTGCAGGGCGAGTGGCAGTAAGAAAGTCATTCCTTAAAGGACAAAATCGGGCCTTGAAATACCAGCTATGGACTACTGCAGACTGGAAGAAAGTCTTATGGACTGAGGAGTCCAAATCTGAACTCTTCAGTTCATCATGCAGGGTGTTTATATGCCATCAAGTTGGTGAAAGGATGGTTCCTCAGTGTGTGACACCAACTGTCAAACATGGAGGAGGAAGTGTGATGGTCTGGGGTTCTTTTGCTTGAGGCAGAGTTGGTGACTGGTATTCTGAATCAAAAGGGTTACCACAGTTTGGCTGTATTGTCAAGAAAAGATGGCTACTTTGATTAATCAAAAATATGAATAGAGTTTTATACATGTAATGATTCCTGGACTTATTATTTTTTTAATTTGCCATTGTGTATTAGTTATATGCCTTGATTTCATGAAACATTAAGATATTAAACTGCATTAAAAAAAAAAAAAACCTAAAAAAAGCTGAGGTGTTCTAAAACTTTTGACCAGTAGTATAACTTAAAAGCGGCCTGTGCTACTAGATCTATATAAAGATCGACTGACACACTCATTAGCGATGTTCTGTCACAGCCTCAAAGACCTGCTGGTCCTACCGTGGGTGTTCTCTTGCTGCTTCAGTGTCTTCCATAGCATTCTTGATATGCACGCCAGGTTAATTGGCCTTGTGAGTCTAAAATGTTGCAGGTATTTTCCAGTGAATGCCCCACGATAGACTGTGGGTCCCTCCTTTGTGTCTAATGATGCCAAAGAAGTTACATTAGGCCCTATAAAGAAAAACGCAGGTTTAAAAAATGAATAGACAGTCATGACTTCTTCAAAGTAGTGTGACATGGCAAGTCAGAAGGGAACAACTGAAACTACTGAGCTAAGAAGATAGAATGACAGGAGGCTTTAAAGTTGTGGTGGAGGGGCACAGAAAACGTTGTTGGGCAAATCCTGTGTGGCTGCAGCAGCAAATGAGTAAGTGGGCGGATAAAGTGAACACAATGTAATCGGATTTCCTATTCATCCTAATTAGACAACCCAGCTGTTCACCCCGTCATCAAGCGGAAATGAAAGGTTTCCCCGTGGCGCTATGCCACTATGTGCAACACCCTACTCTGGCACAAGTCATCTTTACTAATTTCTCTGTATTTTCTCTCTCTCTTTCTTTCTCTCAGCACCCAGATAAATTTCACAGTAGCCATTGACTTCACTGCGTCCAATGGTAAGTGTCATTCTGGCTCTTCCCCAACTTCAACAAGGTAATGAGCTCATCTGCAGTAACAATAAGGGATATTTAGAGTTTTGTCATACAGTTCACCAAATACGTACAGTGGATTCAGAAAGTATGTAGACGCCTGTTAGAAATGCACTAAAATAATTTTAATTCATTTTTTTCTAGGGGGTGGCGCAGTGGGTAGCTCTGCTGCCTCACAGTTAGGAGACCTGGGTTCGCTTCCTGGGTCCTCCCTGCGTGGAGTTGGCATGTTCTCTCCAAGTCTGCATGAGTTTCCTCCGGGTACTCCGGTTTCCTCCCACAGTCCAAAGACTTGCAGGTTAGGTGCATTGGCGATTCTAAATTGTCCCTAGTGTGTGCTTGGTGTGTGTGTGTGCCCTGTGGTGGGCTGGTGCCCTGCCCGGGGTTTGTTTCCTGCCTTGCGCCCTGTGTTGGCTGGGATTGGCTTCAGCAGACCCCCGTGACCGTGTAGTTAGGATATAGCGGGTTGGATGATGGATGGATGGATGGGTTTTTTTCTACATCAAGAAACACTCAATACATCAAAATGACCAAATTAAAATAGAATTTTAGAAATTTTTGCTAAATTGATAAAACAAAAAAACTAATACAGGATGGCACAGGGAAATTGGAAATTTTGGAACTAGTGAACTGGTGTTGGCGACCTTGGGGCGTTGGCAGTTGTTTGGGACCAATGAGACCTTGTTTAGGCCCCTTTGCCATTAGTCATAATGGAACACTGGAGTGGTGCACAATAAGCATTCACTGTGAAAGCCTTTTATAAGAAAGTGTGACGCAAAAGGAATTTCGGCATCATTACTGGTTAGGATGTCATGATCGTGTCCCTTCTGCTCATACGATTACAACATGGGTGCGTAATTTCGAAGAAATGGGTTCAACCTTAAAAAAGAAGTCCCCAGGTGGAGCCACTTTGCATACTGCCCAACAATCGATGGCAGCTATTCGATGATTGTTCGGAAGACACGTCATTTCACACAACAGTGACATTCCATGGCCTCCGAGATCTCCAGATCTCACTGTTTGTGTTTTTTTTTCTGTGGGGATATCTTAAAAGCCAAGTGTACCGCACACGTCCTGCAACCACTGCTGAACTAAAAAGGAGGATTGAAGAGGAAATCGCTCTGATTCCTCTTGACATGTTATGCTGAGTAATGCAAAATTTCCACAATGGGCTGTCAGAATGTGTACAGAGAAATGGACAACACCTTTGTGATGTTTTCTTCCAAACATAAAGTGAATATTGAATGAATATTGATCATATTTCATCAAATGTAGTTTGTAATGTGTTTATTCCTGCATTGAACGTCAATTGAACATTTCCTGTTTCCCTGCGCCATCCTGAATTACATTGACATAAGTTCTCAGTCAATTGAAATCTGGCTCATGTGCATCCTATTCTGTTAATCATTGTTGAGGTGTTTCTACATCTTGTTTGGAGACTATGCATGATTAGGAAAGGCACACACCTGTCTATAGAAGGGCCCAGAGTGAGCAAAAATAAAGCCATGAAGTCAAAAGAATTGGCGGCACAACTTAGGGACAGAATTGTGTTGAGGCACACATTTGGGGAAGGCTTCAAACACATTTATGCAGCATTGAAGGTTCCCAAGAGCACAGTGGCCTCCATAATTCTTAAAGTGAATAAGTTTAGAATGGCCACGACTCTTACTAGACCCGGCTGCCCAGCCAAACTAAGCAATCATGGTAGAAGGGTCTTGGTATGAAAGGTGACCATTGTGGCAGATGGCCAGAATGCCTTCTTAAAGGAAGAACCAGGGAAGAAAGCATGCTCAGGGCATAATCTCTCCCGATTGCTAAATGGAAGTCCACCTGGGTTGCTGCTGCACCCTGGATTCCCACAGGGCCTGCTGGGACTTGGGGTGCCACTAGGGGGCGCTTCTGGGACTGCAGAGCCATGCTTCATCAGGCTTTTACCTGGATGTGCTTCTAGACCAAGCCTGTGGGACAATGGAAGTACTCCAGGGTATCACATAAAAGGAGCCAGCTGCCCCTGCTCCAAGTGCCAGAGTCGGGAAGACTGAGCATGAAGCTTAATGGGAGAGGTGGAGGAAGAGGCTAAGGGAGAGAAAAGAAGAAGAGAGAAGAAAAAGGGGCATTGCTGTGTGCTGCTTTGTTTGTACTGTGCTGTGTGCAGGTGGGAAACACTTAGGGAAGTTTCCCAGAGCAAAATAAGAATGTCTTTGTTGCAGAGACTTGTGCCTGTTTCTGCATCTGTTGGGTTTGGGGAGCCGGAGCGCCCCTTTGAGGCCACACTATGAACTTGTTGGTCACTCTGTCTGAGCTCAAAATAACCTGAGTTTGCGAAAAAGGCACCTAAAGGACTATCAGACTGTGAGAAACAAGATTTTCTGGTCTGATGAAGCCAAAATTATCATCATGTCTGGAAGAAACCAGACACTGCTCATCACTTGCACAATCCCATTCCAATGGTGAATAGCTGACAATATGGCTATGAGGAAAAGACTCAACCATGAAGTTGAACGAATGACTTGCAGTACTTAGAGAGAGGATTGTGTCGGACACAAATCTGGTGAAGACTACAAAATATTCCTGAGGCATTAAAGGTTCACGATGGCTCAAATGGCCTCTATGAAGTCATACGTGTAAGTTTGAAACAACCACAACTTTTAGTAGAGATGGCTGCCCAGTCAAATTGAACTTTAAAATAGATACATTTGCCATTTTTTGCTCACCAATTTACACGTAATATTTCATAATGACAAAGTGAAAACATGCTTTCAGAAAGGTTTGCAGATGTGCTGATTTATATATGTATCCAGATCCACGGTAGTTAAGGTGAAAAGAAAGTTCTGTTCCTGTTGCATTTGCAGATTCTTTGCTCCTTCTGGAGAGGAGATGGATACTTGGACATTTGCAGCAATGTCTTAGTCCTCTACATACTCCATCCATCCATTATCCAACCTGCTATATCCTAACTACAGGGTCCCGGGGGTCTGCTGGAGCCAATCCCAGCCAACACAGGGCGCAAGGCAGGAAACAAACCCCGGGCAGGGCGCCAGCCCACCGCAGGGCACACACACACACACACTAGGGACAATTTAGAATCACCAATGCACCTAACATGCATGTCTTTGGACTGTGGGAGGAAACCGGAAACCCACACAGAGACGGGGAGAACATGCAAACTCCACGCAGGGAGGACCCGGGAAGCAAACCCAGGTCTCCTACCCACTGCGCCACCGTGCCGCCCCCTCTACATACTGCTATCTTTTAATAGTAAAGAGTAGTTTTTTCTATGGGTGCTTTAAAAATTGCAACATGTTCATGTAAATCACCAGATAGGAGCATGACGGTTAAGGGACAGGCTCACCCACAGGTCATGCCACTGCATCGATTCTTGGGATTTTGAGTTCTCCCACCATTGCAATGTTAGATGGTGACATCACCAGTCCACCCTTTTCTTGTGATTTATACAAAAATAGCTGCGTAATTTCATGCTGCAATTTTTTCAAAGCACTTTGATGCCCCGGGTACCTGCAGCCTGGGTGTTTTCCTTCTTCTGGGATATCAACAGTCAAAACCGAGGATGGACTAGGACAGTGAGGGCACAAATAACAAGTTCAGTACAGAGTACAAAGTTAATTTATTTAAAGCAATCCAAGATAATGTCTAAAAATTGCCATGCAAAAACTCTTCAATAAATGTGGAGGTTAAAATCAATGAATAGGTCCATATAAATTTGTTAAAACTAAGAATAAAAATAAAGCCAGAAGTCGCCCCAGTGCTTCCCTCTCCCATCTCCTCTGTTCACCTTCTGGGGTCTGCTCAGCAGAGTCGAGACGTAGGCAAGCAAAACTCCCTTCTCTGGCTCTCATCCCAGCTACCTCAGACGGTCACTTCTGGGTTATTTTTTTGCCCGACTCCATTGCCCTGCCACCATCCCTTGGCATCGACAGCGCAACCCTTGCAGCCCTCGGTTGCTCCTGCTCCTCATATTGCTCAACAGGAGTGACGTGATGTGACCCTCACCTTGAGTACCATAGATGAACCACCTGCAGTATCACAGGACTTCTTTTGACACCAGTGTCATTCCAGGACATTCATTTACCTCCAAGTAGTCAGATTTAATATTAGTCTCTGATATTGTAAAGCAAGGAAGGTGTGAAACAGTAGGCAAATCTCCAATTCAAAGGAAAAACAATTCTTCCTTTGTCATTCATTAAATGCACGTCAAATGCTCCGAGCTTGGAGGAAAAATCTTTTATCATTTAAATTGCTAAAGTAAGCAGATTTTTCAAACCATTATTAAAGGATGGGGAATCAAGTGCCTCTGTGCTTGCAGGCATTGCTTTATAATGTCAGAGGCTGACTTTAAACCTAATTGTCTGAAGGTGAGCAGCTGTCCCGGAATGAAAACCTTCTGAGGAACAACACTGTTAGTCTTTACTTTAAGCTACTGAAAGAGATTAATGTTGAGTAGGAGACAGTTAACAGCTAAAGCGTATGAGTTCAAATGCTTGTGTTAACTAATGCAGTCATTTCTGCACCTCTTTTCCCTTCCCACAGGCAACCCATCTCAGTCCACATCACTACACTACATGAACCCGTACCAGATGAATGCGTATGCCATGGCTCTGAAGGCGGTTGGAGAGATCATTCAGGATTATGACAGTGACAAGATGTTCCCAGCGCTGGGGTTTGGTGCCAAGCTCCCTCCTGATGGAAGAGTTTCCCACGAGTTCCCTTTGGTAATGTTTTAAAGCCTGCAAGCTTTTCATGATGCATGTACTGTATGCGCAGGGTCCTTCTCTAGTGCTCGTGTATGGATTTTCATTGCAAAGATCCAATGTGTCCTTCAATTAGAGTGATAAGATAAGTCCACCGACCACCAGTGAAGTCACTTAAACTATCCTACCTTCCTTCTTTTTTTTTTTCAGAATGGCAATATTGAAAACCCTTACTGTAATGGCATAGAAGGCATACTAGAAGCATACCACCAGAGTCTGAAGACAGTCCAGCTTTATGGGCCAACAAATTTTGCACCAGTTGTCAACCACGTGGCAAGGTACAACCTTCACATAAGAGAATTGACCAGAAAAATACTCAGACCTGTAAATGCTATGGGTATCAGTTGGCACAAACTGGAAGGGACAGAGTAGGATATGTAAAGATGACTGGAGTCATCACCATATACCTGTGTGATTCCAGATGGATTCAGTTTGAGATGGCTGGGATGGCTGATGCCAGTTACTTAAAATTGACCTCATTACAAAAGCCTAAGAGCTTTGCCATATGTGATGAAGTTAACATACGGCAGATATTCAGTATTTTAGTTCAGTCTCTCCAACATATTTATGACTTATGCTCACATTGGTTCTGATATTCCCAGGATTCCTTAAGGGGCTAGTCAGTTTGGCAGATGGTTTCCACCATCTGATATTGTAAATGGAAAAGATTTAACAGGTTTCCATAGTTTTAATCAGGCCTACTTACAGCGGAGTCAGAAAACATTTAGACCTCTTCACTCTCTGTACACTTTATTGTATTGTAGATTTAAATTTAAATGCGTAGGTTTGCCATATTCACCCATCATTTTGCACTCAATGACCCATAATATCCAAGTGAAAATATATTTACATAAAGGTTTTCAAACTTATTAAAAATCAAAAACTGAAATTTCTCGTGCATAGAAGTATTCAGACTCTTAATTCAGTATTTTGTAGAAGATCATTTGGCAGCAATTCCAGCTTTGTGTCTCCTTAGGTAAATCTTTACAAGCTTTGCAGACCTGGATTATTCCATTCTTCCTGGCAGATCCTCCCAAGCTCTATTAGATTGGATGAGAAGCTTCTGTAAACTGCCATCTTCAGGTCTCTCCACAGATGCTCTATGGAGTTTAAGGCTGGGCCACTCAAAGACACTCAGAGACTTGTTCAGAAGCCTATCATTGTATGCTTTGGATCATTGCCATGCTGAAAGATGAACTGTCACTCCAGTCTGAGGTCGTGTGCACTCTGGAGCAGGTTTTCTTCAAGGAGCTCTCTGTACTTGGCTGAATTTACCCTTCCATCAGTTATGAGCGGTCATGCTGTCCCAGCTGCTGAAAATCAAACTTCTGCCTTGCCAGTGACAGTCTCAGTGAGGCATTATGCAGGTATATTGATATTGGTATAAAGGAGGCCCCGTAGTGTTTCTTCACACACTTATGTTTAAGAGTTCATTGACTGAAATTCCTGACTGTTAGTGTGTAAGAGACTGGATGTGCAGTCCAACCTGTCATTAATGTAGACCCCCATGCACTTGCAGGAGTGCACCACCACTATATCGACTCCCAGAATTGTGGCCAGACGTACTGTAGAGGCTCCTTGGTGTGACAAAAACTAATAACCAGAACAGTTTCTTGGTTTTTGTCCTGATATTGAGTTGCAAACAATTCTTACTCCTCTCATCTGCCTCATCCATCTTATCTCTGCAAGTGACGTGACCTGCCTAGTATTATAGTCTGAGGTGTACAGAGTGAAGAGAAAAGGAGACAGGCCTGTTCATTGTGGTGTTCCAGTGTTGCTCACCCAGTCCTTAAATCTCAGAAATGGCGGTCTACCTTACCGACCCTAGCAATCCATTATCCAGGACACCACAGGTTCATCCAACTGCATGTCTCTAAGTATACCCCTTAAGAGGGATGGCTGGATGGTATTGAAGGGGCCGGAGAAATCAAAAAACATAATCCTCACAGTGCTGCCCACTTTGTCTTGGTGAGAATAAGCCTTGTAGAGCAGACAAATAATTGGATCCTTCACTCCAATCTTTGTCTGATAGGCAAACTGCAGTGTGTCCAGGAGGTCTATCACACTCATATAGACCAGGACCAGCCTCTCAAAGGTCTTCATGATGTGAGACGTAAGGGCCACTGATCTGTAGTCCTTAGGTGAAGAGGTGGCTTCCTTCTTTGGAACAGGAACAATGCAAGATGTTTTCCACTGTAGTAGTAATTCCTTGAGCCTTAGGGACAAACTGAACAAAGTTGGTCAACACAGGAATTAAGAACTAGCGGTCTGACTCCATCTGGTCCAGTGTGTAGCTTCCTCAGTTGTCTCTTTACTTGGTCTTCAGTTATGGACAGCCCACACTGATGGTCAGAAGTACACTTATCATTGGCCATTCCAGCAATGTGGTAGGAGTTATTGATGTAGTAGGGATGTTGTGGAGAGACTGGTCATTGGAAGAAAGTGGCAGTGGAAGGGAAAATCTGTTAAAAAATTAGTTCAGGATGCTAGTTTTGTTCACATCCCCTTCTTGTACCTGAGCCCTGGAATTGGTTGAGTCCAGTAATTATGCCCAGTGCTTCCTAGACATCTTCACGTTATTCTGAGTTTGTTTTCTGTTTTAGCTTTGTAAGCTTCATTTCCTTCACTCGGCTTTTTCTTTAGCACTCGCTGTGTGTCCTTCAGAGCCTCTTTGTCACCATTACTCTCTTTTTCTAATTCCGGAGACCTTTTAGCTCCTTAGCAATCCAGGACTTGTTGTTTGGAAATGCAATGCACTGTCTTTGTGGGTACCACAGTGATGACACAGAGGTTAATATAGTGTGTGATGCAGTGACAGAGACCCTCAGTGTCACCCCCACGTGATTCACACATCATTTCCCAGTCAGTCATTTGATGTTCAACTAACCACATATATAGATATCCAATATTTCTTTTAGACCATTTGCATCTTCTCTTGAGATTCATTGGGTGCTTTAAGACAGTTATAAGCCTGCAGAGCATTTTGTTTATTGTCCATTTAGCCACCATTATGTGGTCTGTGAGGGCATTTTTCAGAAATCGCTAGTTTTGTGTAGTACCAGGATGTTGTACTGTGTTAGCCATTATGGGTGTGGTGAGAAGTTAAGCAAAAACTCCATATTTATTTGGTTTAGTTATCTCATGATCCACCAGCCTTACAGAATTTCCATGTACCCATTTAAGGATTTTATATCTTTGAACATGCTGGTTGACTGTTGTAGATGGTATCTGTAACATGATAGACATACCATTTGATGTTTCTTTCACCATATATGTAGACGTTCCACTTCAGAGTTTTGTGTTCCTCAGGGATAATATTTGGGTATAGTTATAGATGAGGTTTAGAATTTAATATTAAATTAAACACCATTGTATAAGCTATGGAAGAAGTCCTCCACACTCCATCTCTGCTATACATCCTGGGGATATATTCGGGTATTGGAATTAGCACTTTAAAGGTCCCCTGAACACCATAGACATGCCTTCCTTAGAGGAGGAAGAGTCAGAGGACTTGGAGGTGGCACTCACTCATCACTGGAGCTAAGACGCCTGAAGCAGGGAAAAAACTCCTCAGTGGCAAGCTTTCGGAGGTGGATGATATTTGCCTGGAGTTCCTGTTGGCACTGGATGTGGTAGGCTCTCTTGGCTGCTTCAGCAGTGTGTGTACTGCTGGATACTGTGCCTCAGGGTTGGCAAACTTGGTTTGTGGACCCCGTTTTTAAGAAGGGGCATCAGAGGATGTACTGCACCTCTTGGTGGGAATCACACTACCCTGCCCCCCTGGGAAGGGCTATGCCAGGACCCTGGAGGGTGGTATCCCAGATTCAGGAGAAGCAATGCAGATTTCATCCCAGTCGTGGAACACTGGACCAGCTCTTTAACCTCACGAGAATTCTTGTGGGTTCATGGAAATATGCCCAACCAGTCCTACATGTGTTTTGTGGACATAAGACCATGTCACTTAGGATGTCCTCTGGGGGATACTTTGGGAATATGGGGTCCTAGGCCTGCAGTTATGGGCTATTTGGACCCTGTTCAACCAGATCAAGACCTTGGTTTGCACTGGTGACAGTAAGTCAGACTTATTCCTAATGGGTGTGAAACTGCCCTTTGTCTCTGATCCTGTACATAATTATTATGGAAAGACTTTCAGGGCACAACCAAGGAATGGAGGGGGTCCCATTCGGTGAGTTTAGAATTATATTTCTGCTTTTTGTAGATAATGTTGTCCTTTTATGGAGTGGTGGCATCAAGTGTGGACTGGGATGGTTTGTAGCCAAGTGTGAAGCAGTCATTATACGGATCAGCACCTCTAGGTCTGAGGTTATGGCTCTCAGCTGAAAAGTGTGGATCGTTCTCTCCAGGTTTTGAAAGCAGATGCTATCTCCTGTAGAGGACTTCACATGTCTTGGGGTTTTGTTCACATGTGAGGGAAGAAGGGAGCAAGAGATTGACAGGCAGATTGGAACAGCATCCACAGTTTACAGGTTGTGGTGCAGAGAGAGCTGAGCCAAAAAGCAAAGCTCTCAACTTAACAGTTGATCTTTGTCTCTACCCTCACCTATGGCCACAAGCTTTGGGTAGTGACCAAAAGAACTAGATTTCAGGGTATCTGGACTCAGCCTTAGAGATAACGTGAGGAGCACAGACATTCAGAAGCAGGTCAACGTAAAGCCACTGCTCCTTCACATCGAATGGGGTCATCTGATGTGACTTGGGAATCTGATTAGGTGGCCTCTTGGATGCCCCCTTTTGGACGTGTTTCAGGCATGTCCAACTTGGGGGAGAACTTGTGGCAGACCTAGGACATGCTGGACATATTATATGTTTCAGATGGTCTGGGTATGCCTGAAAAGGAGTTGGAGGAGGTGGTGGGGAACACAAACTGGACTGGATAAGTGATAGAAAATGGATGGATAGATAGTTGAATGGTATGGTCTTCAGTTCTTAAAGATCTTTTTGAAGATTGCATTGATAGAGTGTCCCACATAATACCAACGTCTGAACATACAAAACGACAGAGGTAATTTTAGCATGCTTAGAATTTTTTTGATATTTTGATTTTCAGGAAATACATTTTTTGTTTCTTTCATGTTGATTTTCATCTTTTACTTACTGACATCATTCACATAAGCATAATCTTGAATGCAAGGAAGTTTTCCTGTTGCAGAGTTGTTAATTAAGCTTTGATGTAGCTGCCTCTATCTTGTTTAAGAGTGAGGCATTGTGGAGACTTCCTCCATCTGAATTTTAAAACACATTAAATGAAAGACACATTTTGAAAAGTAGTCTGAAGGAGTAATCAAAGAATAAAGAATTTCACATTTCCAATAATAGCCCATTCTTCTTTTAGAGAATTGATTCAACCACTTTTATTAAACTTTGCCTGATCATGTAACCCCTGTATATTTAGCAATAGTATCTACTGGATGGAAATTTCTAAATCCTCTGCCATTAGTTTTTATTTTGCCTGTGGTTGCTGTCTGTTAAAAAAATGCCTTCTGGTCACAATTAGCAACCCTCCACTTTGCCTTCTGATGTTCAATTATCCATACTCGTAAGCCTTCAGATTTCTCTTTAGATATTTTATGATCCTTTAGGAAAATCTTTGGGTTAATTGTTGCAGAGAGACAAGGTCACATACAGTAGCTTCGAGTCATATCATTTCATTTGGAGCTGATCAGGTTTGTAAGGTTTCCATGGATCTTGTCAGGCTGTATCAGTCTGATCCGGAAAATTCTAACATAGACTTCAGTTCATACTGCTAGAGAGCCCTTATCAATACAGTCTGATGTCTAGTCAACCGTGTTTGGAGGGGTTTCAGATTCACCTTCACAGATTCTCTGTACATGCAAGAGACCCCATTGTTGTGTATTGTGTCAGAAATCCATTAATGACACAAAAGTTGAGAATATAATGGGGTCCCCGGGCCTGTTCAGATGTTGTCTTTCCATCACAGGTATCTTAAGATAGAGAGATAGACAGATTGATAGATATGAAAGGCGCTATATAATAGATAGATAGATAGATAGATAGATAGATAGATAGATAGATAGATAGATAGATAGATAGATAGATAATATGAAAGGCACTATATGATAGATAGATAGATAGATAGATAGATAGATAGATAGATAATATGAAAGGCACTATATGATTGATAGATAGATAGATAGATAGATAGATAGATAGATAGATAGAT
>JANRMT010027041.1:28802286-28817215 GCA_026402145.1 Polypterus bichir lapradei
GATAGATAGATAGATAGATAGATAGATAGATAGATAGATAGATAGATAGATAGATAGTATGACAAAGGCGCTATATGAGTGCTCGGGAGGCACACTTATAAAACAAATTTATCTTTGCCTGTGTGTAACGCCTTCCCTGTTTCCACAAGCACAATAGCACAATCACCACAATTATTCTTCTTTTTCTCCTCCACTTCTCTCCGGCTACTTAGTCCTCTCTTCCCGACTCTGCCTCTCGGAGTGGTGGCTGCTGGCTCCTTTTATAGCCCACCCGGAAGTGCTCCAGGTGTTTGATGACCCACTTCCGGCTGCACTTACAGGTGTGGCAGAAGAAGTGTTTCTTGACACACTTCTTCTGAACTATCCGTTAGCTGAAAGTCCTCAGTGCTGGTGTGTCAAAGCGAGGATGTGCAGCATTGTTGATAATGTCCATCAGGTTTGTCTTCATTCATTTCTCTGGTTCAGCCCAACAGTAGGCTGAGAGTGTGTCCCATAACTGAGCCTGCCCTTTTAATTAGCTTGTTAATTTGGTTGTCGCCTCTTGAAGTGATGTTACCAGCCCATCTCACCACAGTGTAGAAAAATCTCACTGGCCATCACAGAGTTGTAAATGGTGAAGGACGTCTCTACCCGCATTCAAGGAGCATAGTCTCATAAGAAAAAAATGTCTGCTCTGCCCTTTCTTCTATACTTCATCTGTTTTAAAAGACCAATCCACCAATCTAGTCTGTCATTGATATGCTCCCCCACCCCTCCTAGTACTTGTTGGACTGCACCACCTCTACATCCATTCCCTGAGTAGTGACCAGACATAGAGGCTCAATGGTGCAGCAAATGTCAGTTTCTTGGTTTTGCTGATGTTGAGTTGTAGGCAGTTCTCATTAGTGCAGAATCATTGACCTGGGGTTGTATTTATAGTCCAGGGTGTACAGGCTGAAGACAAATGGAGACAGACCTGTTCCTTGTGGTCCGCCTGTGTCGCTCACATCCATATCACTACACCCCATAAGTGCAGAATCATCTGAGAATTTCTTCAAGTGACATGACCTGCTGTTATATTTATAGTCTGAGGTGCACAGTGTGAAGAGCAGACAGGACTATACCTTGTGGTGCTCCAGTGTTGCTCTTATCAGACACACAGTCCTTGAATCTCACAAACTGTTGGCTGCTGACAGATAGACCATTAACAAGGACACCACAGGCTCACCCACCTGCATATCTCTGAGTTTACCCATTAACAGGGATGGCTGGTTGGTATTAAAGGCACTGGAGAAATCAAAAACATAATCCTCACAGGTGAGAATAAGACTTGTGGAGCAGACAGACAACTGCACCCTCCACTCTAATTTTGTCTGATAGGCAAACTGCAATGTGCCCAGGTGGTCTACCACAAGAGGACTCATATAGTCCAGGACCAGCCTCTCAAAGGTCTTCATGATGTGAAATGTAAGTTCCACCAGTTTATAGTCATTAGGTGCCTTCACAAAACTCCCAAAAGTCCACAATGTGGAGCCCTGTGTGAATTTTTCAAAGTCGTCAAGTTAAGGGTCGCACTCCTCTTCACATTCTCTGAGCACCCTAATGGGGTAACAGTGAGGCCGTCCTCCTCACATTGGCTTATTTTTCTGTCCAGGCACTTTTACTCTTTCATGTTGATTTATGCGAGGTGAATGCTGAAATCCTGTTTTTGCATTTTGACTGGATTCCCACTGGGTTTTTGAATATTTCCACTGCAGAGCATTTTCTGAGGTAGAGCTAAGGTTTTAATCACCTTAATTATATAGCAAATGAAATGGCTGCTATAAAAAGATGGTCTATTTTTAGCTGCCATGTTCTGAACGACTCACACCATTTCCTTTCTCTCGCCATTATTAACCTGTTCTTTGTTAGATGTGTTGGCATTCCGACTTAGTCTTGCAGAGTTGATCCTTTCACATTATGGAGAAGGCGTTCTCCACTTGACAGGTCTTTCCGTTCAGCGAATGTAGTTGCTTTGCTGTATGAGGGCTGGCACTTCTGGATGGCTGATTTCAAGTCGGTCATGTCTGAACTGCTTTGAAATTGATGCGGAGGCTCACAAGGGCCATTGGCTATCACAGACGTGACCTGATTCAACATTACAGAATATAAAAAGGCAGGCCTCTCCAATGTCTGCAGAAATCAAATCTTCTCAGCAATGGCAGGGACAGAAATGCACTCTGTCACTCTGATAATTCAGAATGTCACGGTGAGTCCTCAGAAATGTTTGCAACAGGCCTGTTCTTCTGTGAGTTCCAAGAGTATCGTGCGGCCCAATATCATTGAGTGCAAGAAGCGGATTGTTCCCTCCAGGATTAGCCCCCCAAAGCATGTCCATATGGCTTGGCACACTACCACCCAAAATGTTTCTTCTGTGTTGATGCTTTCCTTTTCTTCCCCCAGATATGCAGCTGCTGTGCAAGATGGCTCCCAGTACTTCGTCCTGCTAATTATTACAGATGGTGTCATATCAGATATGGCTCAAACAAAAGAAGCCATCGTTAACGTGAGTAGAGTCATTTTTTTGCTGTCAGCAGAGCGTATGTGCCTCAGTCTTAGAAGGAATTGGGGGGTCTCGTTCTTCCTCTCTGGTGTTGTTGTGCCATGATGACTCTTGCCTTTGCTGGCACACCATCACTGGCATGAGGAGATTACGGTGTAATTTAGCTTGTCCTGCAAATGTGGAGATAATGAATTTTAGCTTATGCCTATGGAATCTGGGCAGTGCCCACTAATGAGACACCTCTGAGTGTAGCACCCAAGATGTCCTCTAGCTTTCCATCACTTCCCTCATAGAGATGAACCTATGACAGAATACTGCTGCCTATGGTGTTAGTAAAGCTGGTGACATCTATCAGCCTCATCATCGGACTGTGGAAACCGCCGTACCCCTAGGGGCTGTGACCTCCCAGCAGACTGGATTTAAAGGGAATTTGCGACTGTTAATTAACTGGCAGAACAGGCACACCTTCCTTTTAAGATCTTGTCTGTTACTATTTCTCGTGGTGCGCCCTGTTGGGGTTCTGTTTGGGCTCACTTATCACCCTCTCTCTTCCTTTCTCTTTCTCTCTTTCATATTTAAATGGGGTCCATGCCAGTGGGTAAGGCAGGTTTCAATTGCTCTTCCATCATGTGCCAATGCAGTAGAGCCAGCAAAGTGGTCTGAAAGTGGGATGGTCAGCACTCTAATGGAGAGAGAATGGTCAAGCTGGCTTCCATTCCCCTGTTGATGGTGTGGGATGGGGTGGGACAGCTTGATCTGTTGCCATTCTGGCTTACTACAGTTGTGCACAGAGCTGCTCTGGAGTTGTGAATTTTGAAACTGAATTTTACAAACCCGATATACATTTGATACCATTGATCACAATATTTTTAGAAATCACCTTGTCAATGGGTGGGCTTCTCTGGCAGTGTCTTAAATTGGTTTGAGTCCTACCTGGCAGGTAGAAAATTCTTTGTTAGTTGTGGTAATTATACTTCAAAGACACGTGATATTCTATATGGTGTCCCACAAGGCTCTATCCTGGGTCCGCTGCTCTTTTCGATCTCCATGCTTCCATTAGGTCAGATTATCTTGGGGCATAACGTGAGCTACCATAGCTATGCTAATGACACACAACTGTATTTATCAATAGCACCTGATGACCCTGACTCTCTTGATTCACTGACACAATGTCTTACTTGTGTTTCTGAATGGATTAGTAGTAATTTTCTCAAACTAAATAAGGAGAAAACAAAAATTTTAGTGATTGGCAAAAATGGAAATAATTAGGGAATTAGAAATAAACTTGATCCATTAGGATTAAAAGTCAAGACAGAGGTAAAGAATTTAGGGGTAATTATTGACTCTGACCTAAATTTTAAATTATATATTAATCAGATTACTAGGACAGCATTTTTTCACTTAGAAAAAAATAGCAGAAGTTAGACCTCTTATAATATTTCAAGATGCTGAGAAATTAGTTCACGCTTTTGTTTTCAGTCAGCTAGATTACTGTAACGCACTCCTCTCAGGACCACCCAAAAAAAACATCAATCGATTGCAACAAGTGCAGAATACAGCTGCTAGAGTCTTAACTAGGAAAAGAAAATCCAAGCACATCTCTCAGGTTTTGATGTCACTACACTGGTTACCTGTGCCGTTTAGAATTGACTTTAAAATACTGCTTATAGATTACAAAACCATAAATAATGTCGCTCCATCCTATATTTTGGAATGCCTCTCACCTTACACTCCAAATTGTAGCCTTAGATCTTCAAATGAATGTCTGCTTAGAATTCCAAGAGCTAAACTTAAAAGAAGTGCTGAGGCCACCTTCTGCTGTTATGCACCTCAAATCTGGAATAGCTTACTGATACAGTGGAGCACTTTAAAAAACTGCTAAAAACACATTATTTTAGCATGGCTTTCTAATAGCTTCATTTTAGTTTAATCCTGATATTCTGTATATGCATTTAATTATCATTATCATTCATGGTGGCTCCGTAATCTGTACTACCCGCTAATTTCTCTGCTATTCTTTTTCTGGTTTTCTGTGTTGCCAATCTGCGCCATCACCACCTGATCAAAGCACTGTGATGTCCTTACATTGATGGATTAAAGGCCAGAAGTCCACATGACCATCATCATCAAGTTCTTCTATGTGAACCCTGAATACAATGAAGACTGATTGAGATCACTGATGTTAGGTAGAATGACTATTGATTTTCACCCTGCTGCTTTAATTTTGATGGCCTTCAGGTGTCCCAAATGTAGCAAAATGGGTTTGTTGCCTTCAAAATAGACCCCCAAACTAAATTAGGAACTTCACAGGCCAGACCAGGAGAGGCTCACCCAGTCCAGCTTACTCAGAACTTCTATCTGCTAGCTTCTGACAAAATAACAAAACTAATGTCTAAAAATATGCAGAAGGTTTGGGGTTTAATGTCCGTAAACCCCTGTACACAAAAGGGCCAATAAAGAATCTTTGTAAATAAAACAGTTTTATTACACGAAAAAGCAAAATCGCTCAACGGACCAAAAAGGCAATCCACAGCACACAAGTCTAGTAACTGTCATCCCAAAACAGCAACAAAAAAGATTTCAAAAGTCAGTAAATCCAACTATAAAAATAGCACACTTACAAAAACCAAAAGGCTCCTAACACATGCAGTGATCTCCTGGTCTGAGCCTTCTCTACTCTGACCTAAATAGCCAAGGGGAGGGCTTAGGAGTGATGATGTCAGGGTGGCCCCACCTCCTGGGGCTCCACCCACAAAGTGCAAGAAATGAAGGTGCACAGGACATAATGATCAAATTTTAAACAACACTAAAAGCAATAACATAACATGTGAAAAATAATCGCACAAAGACAGCAATCAAGCATAACAAACACAAAAATACAGACCCATACATAACACCGGGTTATTTTAACCGCTGCCTGTTCCAGACCCCTTCTTTTACCTTCATTCATTATCTTCCTGGATTTTGCCTTCTTTACGATTCTTTGGTGTCTCCTGACCCAGTGGTGGGTGAGCTGAGGTGTTTAGTGGTTCTTACATTCAGAGAGAATGTTCACTCCCCCCCCGCCTTTCATTTAATATAAAAAGGGGTGGAAGGCTGGCGAGGGAGATTATCTTTTCATGAATTCAGCACCTGCTGCTCAGCTGTTAAAATGCCACTCTCTTGTAATTAGGAGTTGTGTCCACAAAAGCGCTTGTCAAATATTGTCTGAGCAAAAGCGGCACGAAAATCAAGCAGAGCTTGACGCCAGCGCTGCCATGGATAGGCAGGTCAGTCTGAAGAGAATAACGAAGATCAGTCTGGCAACATAACTGACCTGAAGGAAACTGCAGTCATCAACTCCTTCTACTCTGACCCTTCGTTAGCTTTTTAAATATGCAGTCTAGCATATGGGCAATTTAGAATCAAACAGGTTGTGCCATGAATGTAATGCTCATCAGCGGCTCCAGGTCTTTAAAGGGATCTGATTCTTTCTGCTATAGATCTTCTCTTCACAAACACGTGAATCTAATTTATGCTTCCATGTCGTCAATGATGTATTCTTTAATTATACTAGGGGGCTCGGCCCCCTGCTCGCTTAGTTCACCCACCCTCGGGTTTGGTTAACCAGATATACAATTTAAAGAGGTTGTTGTTTTCATTTCATTCATTTTTTATTTCTTGATATTTGCCAGTAATAAAGCTGTAGTGAGTGAGTTATTCCCCATCCCCCCTTGGGGCGTGCTACGCGCCAGCCACTTCATGTCTCTGCCTCTCGCGTTGTGAGAAGGGGGACTGAATGAACGCCAAGGAGATGCAGTCGCTCCTCCGAAGCCCCCTCTTAAATGATAATACAATGTTAAACAAATACAGTTTTTTTACCTCCTCTATGCTCGATCAGCTAGCTTGCTGCTGCTGCTGCTTGTGCCGTGCTGCGTGATCGGCATGTTGCATAGCGCATCGAACATTTAAAAGCCTGTACAGCAGTTGCCCTTTTGTCTCACTTCCTTGTCTTGTGGGACGTATAGTGTCTCCGAGAAAATCACGTCTCGACCCAAGATTTTTTTTATTATAATAAGAGAGATTTGTTATTAGTTTATAGGTGGTATGGACCACCGGGGGCACACCTGCCTCCCCAACCTGACACAGACAGACGCTAGACACAAACACACCACAGATTTTATTCTTCTTTTTTCCTGTGGGAAACGCCTTCACCTGTTAACCACTGCAACGGCACAGTTACCAGCACTAGGTACGGTCCTGCAGAAAGCCTTTTCTTCACTTTTTCTTTCGCCCCACTCCGCCTGCCGAGCTTTGTCTTCTCCCACCCGACTCTGGCTCCCAGAACAGCGGCTGCTGGCACCTTTCTTAAGTGCTCCACGTGCATGCTGACCTGTTTCCGGCAGCACTTCTGAGTGTGGTGGCAGAGCTGCAACAAAGGGGCTCAAGAGACTTCCAGGCACCTCCTGGCAGTGGCCATGGGCCCCAACAGGGTTGAGCTTCCATTCTGCAAACCTGTGAGACCACTGCACTCCAGGGGGGCTGCCCTCTAGCTCCCCGGGGGAGGTAGTGCTCAAAAAATGCTCCTTCCCCCGGTCCTTCCATGGTCGGGGCGTCCCGGCCTGGTAAATAGATAGATAGAAAGATATTGAATGGCACTATGTAATTGATATATTACATTGGTTTACGCTTACCAGTGCCAAAGGGAAGAGCAAAGTCTAAATCTAGCCCAACACATTCACAGCTCTTTAATGAGTGTGATTAGTACAAAATGAAAATTCCTGGAAGCAAGCTAATACACAAAAAAACTGGATTATTAAAAAGCCTCAGAATTAATGAATTGTTATATTTGATTCTCCTTCTGTGGATCTCAGAGCAGCCTCATGGGTGGAGTTTTTGGGACCCTGGGATTTCATGACCAACTGTCCCTTATGTTATGTCATGTTATGTTATTTTCTTGTCACCTTTAATAGATCTCTACTACGGGTGGTAGTAACCAGAAAGAGTCACACCTCTGGTATATTCTTG
The DNA here is from genome assembly GCA_026402145.1 of Polypterus bichir lapradei. NCBI lineage: Eukaryota > Metazoa > Chordata > Cladistia > Polypteriformes > Polypteridae > Polypterus > Polypterus bichir. The sequence continues at coordinate 28,809,815 of JANRMT010027041.1, forward strand.
CTCGGGGTTGTGAATTATGATCCTCCTGATGATTTTGGAGGTCAGTGATGACCTTGTCTCATCTTGTGGAGGTATGTCGACTCTCATCAAAGATTAATCACCTGTGGTTTGATTTGATTAACTAAAACGTTTCTTTTTCTGATGTCGGTGAGCAAAATGTGATACAAGTTTGCATCCCAGCTGGTTAGTGGGAACAATGAGTGCAGCTCATGCAAATAGAAAGCTGATTATACACGCATAAAATAGAAATGTAGCCCACACTGAAAGTGTGTGACAAAAGCTGTCAGGTATATTTTATTTTTTAAAGGGTTTTTAATGGTTTATAGACCCCAATGGCACAAATGGTCCTGTCTGCAACATTTCTGAAGGACACATCTGATCTTTGGATGATGATTTGCACTGCTGACCCTCGGGTTCCCTCTCGAGTGATGAGAAGCAGCAATGTGAAGTCCTCCTTGAGCACCTCTTTATTGTTTTCAAGGACAGAGTGAGTTTTTTTTTTTATTCTTTAATGTCCTAAACACGGGCCCCAAGAAAGCAAGATAATATTGTAGAAAAGTCTTCTGGTCAGAAGGTGCACAATGGTGTCCCCCAAAATGACCACAGCCCCTTAGCGGAAAGCTGATGCAAAGTTGAGAGCCTGAAAGCAGTTGCTCAATTGCAAGATTAATGCTTTTCTGGGCCCTTGCAGTGGAGACCCCTGTTTTTGCTCTTGTGGGAGTGGAAGTAAAACAGATAATCACCGGCCTCAGGTGCTGTCGGGGTGTGGAAATGGCTGACCGGTAGTTACTGGAGGGAGAGGCTGGCTCGGGACACCATGCCTCATCGTGCTGTATCTTAGGGGCTTTCAGGTGCCCGTAGTGAGTGTAAAGCTTGTGTATGTGGTCCTCCAAAACCTTCAGTTCTTCATCAGTGTTTCAAAACTGCTGACCGCTGTTGTCCATTGTACTAAATAATTTCTGTGCGATCTTGCAGACGACAAAACAGAAGAAAAGCGACACGAGACTTTAGCACATGGAGTAACACAACACAGTGACATCACCACATTCAGGACAGCTGATGCCCCTTTCCCTGTATTTATTATATTATTTTTATTATAATTTAAATAATCAGTTTTCAATATTTTTGAGCACCTTCAAGTTAACAGATGAGTTTGTGCCTCATCCAAGAGAGCTGAGCCTCAGCCAGCCCCCCATGTCTCACATAGTCTTGCCCACCTTGATTCGTGTGGCTCTTTTAGGGGGGCTTCTCTCAGACAACTCACAGTTTCATCTGGAGGACTCCGACAAACTGACCGTGAAAGACGCAGGGTTCCTAGCTGCTTCTCCGCGGTGTGCTTCTGTCAAGGAAAGACGGCATACAAATTGGTACGTGTAGTCCAAAAGGACACGCATTTTAAGGCACTTCAGGATAAAGCGATTTTCCACACGGTATAATATAATGCAATGCAAAACCAGCCTTACAAACGGAAAATGTGAGAAAAGTTAAAAATCTCAGCTCTAATAAAATGTAAATTTTAAACAATATAAGATTGTTGCAAGAAGGTGTGAACTGCTGATACCAGCATTTGTCATCATACCCGCTGAGTTTCACACATCCCGACTTTTCATGAAATTCAAATAATTTACACTTAGCCTCTGTTTTTAAATGTAAAGGTTTATTTGCATTTTTGATAAAATGAGTCAACCTCTTCCTATAATGTCATTATCAGATTAAGAAGCAGTCAAGTCCAAGATTTATACCAGATATCAAAAAACATCTACATGATGAAATGACATAAAGGTTTAAATCCTGGATATCACCCTGGACAGTAAGACACTACACTCACTGAAAAAATTATTAGGCACACCTGCTTATTCACTCAATTACTTAAATCAGCCAATCAGGTAGCAGCAGTGCAATGCATAAAATCCTGCAGATTCAGGTCTGGAGCTTCAGTTAGTGTTCACATCAAACACCAGAATGAGGAAAAATCTGTGATTCTGACCATGGCATGAGTGTTGGTGCCAGCTGGGCTGGCTTGAGTGTTTCGGTAACTGTTGAACTCTTGGGATTTTCACACACAACAGTTTCTGGAGCAAGATAAACGAAAAATGTCCAGTGAGTGGCAGTACTGCAGACGGAAACACCTTATTAACGAGAGAGGTCAGAAGTGAATGGCAGGCTAGTTTGAGCTGACAGAAAGGCTACAGTAACTCAGATGACCACTCTGGACAAATGTGGTGAGCAGAAAAGCATCTCAGAATGCACAACACATGGAATCTTAAGGACAGATGGGCTGCAACATCACTCGGGTTCCATTCATGTCAGCCAGGAACAGAAAGCTGAGGCTGCAGTGGGCACAGGCTCACCAAAACTGGACAGCTGAGCACTGGGAAAATGCATCCTGGTCTGATGAATATCCATTTTTGCCGAGGCATTCAGATAATAGGGTCAGAATTTGGTACTGACAGCTTGAATCCATGCATCCAATCTGCCTTGTGTGATCAGCTCAGGCTGGTGGTGGTGGTGGTGTAATGGTGTGGGGAATGTTTTCTTGGCACACTTCGAGCCTGTTAATAACAATAATAATAATGAATTACATTTATATAGTGCTTTTCTTGCTACTCAAAGCACTTTACTCAAAGGGGAACCACTTCAACCACAGGCAATGTAATATGACGGCAGCCATTACTGCACCAGTACAGACACCACACATCAAGTGGTGAAAGTTATAGCCAATTAGAGACAGAGGATGATTAAGGGGCCAGAATGGATGGGACCATGATGGGCAATTAACCTAGATATTGGGATAAACTCTACTCTTTTTGTAAGATGCCCAGGGAACTTTAATTACCACAGAGAGTTGTGATGATGCAGGTTCTGCTCCATGTTCCCTCTTCTCTTCTGGGAGCTCTTGAACCCAACACCGTGGGTAATATAACCGAATGAGCTGCGCAAATGGGGACAAATCACACTGGGAGCAAGGAGATGATGTAAAAAGAGTACAAGTGCTTTTATTAAAAACAGAAACAAACAAAACCAAAACAGTGTCCAAAGTGCAGTGCTTCAAAATCTTCTTATATAACTTGCACCAAGGCAGTCCGTTTATCTGTCCAGGATTTTATATCACCTGTAGCTCGCAAACCGTTTGATGTATTCACCTGAAATGTGGTACACATATAGTACATGACGCCTATTGTCCGCTTTCGGGGTGATGATTGACCTCCAAGGTTATTCCTCTTTTTATTTTTATTTTATTTTCTTGTAGAATCAACTCTTGGCAGCGGCCAGCAGGGTGGCCATGCGGCACATGCGTACGGGCGCCGTTGTCATCCCTACCATCTTCGCTGTCACTTCCCCTACCTCTTCATATCTTAAATCATTCTTGAGGCAGATTGAAGACTTAAGTGCCACCTTAAGTGAAACATTAAGGAAAACGTACTAAATAATTGCAACACAAACACTGACTTAATCAGTTTTAACTCGAAAGATGCCAACGAAAGAAGAGAAGAAGCGGGCCGCTAGGGTGGAGAAAAGAAGAGCAGCTCAGGAAGCAGCAAGCGCATCAACCTCTGAGCAAACGAATGCTAAACGTACAGAGAAAGAGGATGAAAACTAGGAATACGCAAGTCAAGTGTATTCACTACAATTATTGTGCAGTGCGCCATTACTGGTGTTTCAATAAATAAATAATCCATTAAAACAGGGTGATAAAAGTAGAGGTTAAAAATCCAATACATAATCCTTAAAAACGAGGTTAAAACAACAGGCTGGATGCTGTCCTTTTTGTAAAAGCTTGGTGTCTTCTTTCAGCTGGTGGCTCCCCTGCTTGTCCCAACACAGGAGTTGCCCTTCCTGCAGCTGCAGCTGACTCTCCTCCTGGTCCGATAGCCTTCCGTCCCTGGCTACGTACCGCTCCCACTGGACTGTGACTCGTGTTCCCCAATGACCACGGCGCTCATGCTGAGGTTCAACTCTCACAAGCCTCCCTGACTCCCGCTGCCTTCCGCAATAAGCCACCCACCATCAGGGACACTCCAGCTACTTGTGATCACTCAGTTGGAGCGACCACTTCCTACTGACCCGCCAAGTGTCGGCCAAACACTCCTGCTGAGGGGCTCTCCTCCCAGCTGCCTACATTCCAGCGAGCCGGGTCTTGATCACTCGCTCCCACACCTGCTTTTTTTCTCTTCCCGCCTTCCTCTTCTCTCCACTAACCTCCTTTCTTTTTTTCTTTTTTCTTTTCTCTTGGCATTTGCGCTTCTCCTATTTATAATGGGGACGTGGCCAAAGTGTGGCGATTAGCAGCTCCCAGTATCAATTACGGATACGAGTGATCCCGTACCTGTGCACTTCATTGCGGAAATGGCCACATATGGGAACCGCTCCTGCCACACGACCATGCCCCCTCCTTAACCTGTGAGTGTGGCAATTATTTATTTAAAAACTGGCCATTCTTTCGGAGCTGTGGACCTGCTATATCACAAGAGTCAGGACTTTGGTTTTATGTCTTATCTGAAGGACAGTGACATTTTCGCAGCATATAGTATCCCTGTCACTACACTGGTCATAGACCATAGGCTGGGCACCCCCTGCTGGCCTCACCAACACCTTTTCTAGCAGCAACCCAAGATGGTCTCCCATCCAAGTACTGGCCAGGTCTGAACCTGATAAGTTTTAGGTGGATGACCTGTTTTGCAGTGCAGATGTCATGGCTGCTGACTATCAGTCATCGCTTCAAAGCCACAGGCTATCTGAGTATTATTGCTGACCATGTGCATCCCTTCATGGCCACAATGTACCCATCTTTCAGTGTCTTCTTCCTTCCAGCTTGATAATGCACCATGCCACAAAGCAAAAGTCATCTCAAACGGCTTTCATGAACATGGCAAAGAGTCCCATGATCTTCAGTGGCCTTCTCAGTCCCCCAATCTGAATCTAGTAGACCACCTTTGAGATGTGGTAGAACGGGAAATATGCAGCATGACCATGCTGCTAACAAATCTGCAGAAATGGTGTGGTGCCATCATGTAAGCATGGACCAGAATCTTAAAGCAATGCTTTCAACATCTTGTGGAATCCATGCCATGGAGAACTGAGGCTGTATGGAGAGCAAAAGAAGACCTGACCCAGTATTAGTATAGTGGTCTGAAGAATTTGCTCGGCGAGTGTTTATAGTGCACAGTCAAAGCAAAGAATATTGTCCATGAAGCAAAACCCATTCAACCAGTTCCACTTTGGCCGCTTTTGTCTCAACATGTCACTCAAAGTGTCTTTCAGCTACTGTAGGTGGATGCTGCCACACAAGCCATTACCTCCATGCACTTAATGTTGTGCACTGGTCTAGTGAGCAGAGAAATCATCTCGGTAAGTGGCTATCAGTGTGGCGTCAGGGCTCACATGCCCGAGGTGCGTCAGCCGACAGCAACAACCTGATCACATACACGGCCGCCTGCTGTCTAGATACTAATCAAGCACCATTTCAGCAGCCGTGCACTGAATGAAAGCCAACAAAAATCAAACAAGGAGGAGGTAACACTGGAACTGCATCAAATTCAATTGACAACATCACATTAGATTTTATTTTACAGGATTCTGATAATTGTGCATTGCTCTTTCCCTGTTATTTTATGGAACAGACAAAAAAGCACTGCTGTTTAATGGGTATGATGATTTAGATAACCGCAAAAATGTACATCACATCTCCCTGCATGCCACAGAATGTTCATTCATCCATTTCCTGAAATTATTTATTCCCATAGAAAGTGATTTGGCTTAGCCCAGTTGTATCAGTTTCAAAACAGGTGAATAACCCTCCATGGCAGCCATGGGGGCTTTAGTTGAAGATGAACAACCCCCACATGCCCCATCCCCCCCATTTGTAACCAATACATCATTTCTGCTAGGAAATGGATGTAGTGTCTTGGGGTCAAATCCCAGCCTGGTGACTGGTTGTGTGTTGTTTCATACACTTTATTCGTGTCCCCTGTTTTCACCTCAAAGATGTACAAGATAGGCTGGCAATTATAACTTGATCCTCTGGGTATGACTGTATGAGTTGGCTCTGCTATAGACTGGCGCACCATGTAGGGTTCCATTCTATCTTGAACTTATACTGGGGTGGGCTCCAGCTCCTCAAGACCCAGAGCTGAATTAAGCCACTCAGAGAAAGTTACATTAAGAAATACAGTATCTTCAGGAAGAATTCAGACCACCTTCACTTTCTTCACATTTTGCTGTTTTGTGGCTGTGTACTAGCGTGTTTTCCCTTCATGTTTCCCACACATCAAGCAACACTCACTACCACAGAATTACAATGCGAAACAAAATTTTTAGAATTTTTTGCAGATTTATTAAAAATGTAAAAACTGATATGATCCCAATGACAAAAGTACTCAGACCCCCTTTACTCAGGATGCACCCTTAGCAGTGATTAAGCTTTACACACCTACACCTGGGGATTTCCTGCCATTCTTCTCAGCAGACACTCTCAAACCCATGTCTCCAGAGATGTCTAGTTGGGTTCTGAACTTGACTGCCTGTTTCACTCAAGAACATTCCCTCAGCTGTCCATAAGTCTTTGCTTTGTGCTCAGGGTCATTTGCATGTTGGAAGGTGAACATTCATCCCAGTGTGAGGCCCAGAGCACAGATTATTGAAGTGTTGCAGTGTTGGTTGTCTTTCTACAAGTTTCTCCCATCTCCACACAGGATCACATTAGCACCACCAAAGTGTCCATCGGGTTTGTGGTTACCAAGGCCCTTCTCCTCCAATTGCTCAATTTGGCTGGGTGGCCAGCTCTAGGAGGAGTTGTGGTTGTTCCAAACTTCTTCCATTTAAGAACTATTGAGACCACAATGCTCTTGGAAACCTTCAATGCTGCATACATTTGTGTTGCCTTCCCCAGATCTGTGCCCTGACACAACCCTATCTTTAAGCTCTCAGGGCAATTTCTTTAACCTCATGGCTAGGTTGTTTGCTCAACTGTGTGATCTTCTTTAGACAGGAGGGGGGCTTTCCTAACCACATGCAGTCAATTAGTTTGACCACTGGTGGACTCTAAACAAGATATAGAAACATCTCAACAATGATTGAATAAAATGGGATGCACCTGAACCAGATTTGGTGTGTCATAGCAAAGGGTCTGAATACTTGTGTCAGTGGGACATTTCAGTTTTTGCTTTCAGTTTCTTATTCAGTGGTCTTGAGTGTCTGATGAGGGAAAAAAATAATTTAAATGACTTTAGCACAAGACTGCAACTTAACAAACTGAAGAGGTCTGAAAACTTTCTGAAGGCACTCTACACATTTGGAAAATATAACTGCCCGTTGGGGAAATTTAAAGTAGTATCTATCTATCTATCTATCTATCTATCTATCTATCTATCTATCTATCTATCTATCTATCTATCTATCTAT